>OY740766.1:101323597-102066990 GCA_963513935.1 Aphrophora alni
TGATCAGAAGTAAGTCGGGACTGTAAAATGAGCCCCTTGAATTGTGTTTGAAAATCAGTGACCTTGTTCGAATTCCCAGAAAGTCTCTCACCAACGATGTTCAGTTATCTTATACTGTACTTCTTCTTCCACCCGTTGCTAGCCGTAAAATTTTCTTCTTCGTCCATAAACTTCTTATGAAATTCTAGGGCTTTAGCTTGTAGCATAGAGCCACTTACCGGGCTTCCCATCCCTTGCAACTAGAAAACGAGACAAACAAAGCCTTAGTTATATGTTCATATTCCTCTTTCTTCGTAGTTTTTCTTGCTAAACCACTACCTCCACTAACACTTTAATTAACCCACTTTTCAATCTCAATTTGTTTCTGATCCAATCACTCACTGTCACTTTTCCTACACCCATATCGGCAGCAACTTTTTTAATAGACTTTCTATTATCCAAAGCATTAAACTTTGTTTCTAATAGAACAACAACTCTTTACATTTACCACTCATTCAATAGACTGTCAGGTAAAGAGAACACGAGGTGGTACTTATGAACACGTGGATGACAATTCCTATATTATTATAGGCATTGCCAAGCTTTCTAATCTAAAGGAAACTGGATAAATAAACAAATAGATGTCAAACAACAGTATCTGAAGGCTCCCGAAGGTCAGGTTGAGTCCATCGGCTTAACTGCCTTGGTTAACCAGAGCCTTGAATAACTGAGGCTCGATTAACAGTGAGTCAACTGTAATACACACATAATAAAAACTTAGTATTATAACTCTGAATATGTTCATCACATATTCTTCATTTATTTTAACAGGTGGAAGAAGAGCCAGAAGATCAATTTGAAGAACAACCACAAGAAGTAGCCGCTGATGACGCTGAGGACAAAGAGGATCATGATGAATTATAATTGATATAGATCTAAATATCAATTTAAAACTAAAAAATGAATTCAAAAGAATATGTTTTTATATTCTATGGTACAATCCATAGCTGTTTTTGTCTTTGTTAACATGAAAAATGTAATTTAATTTACATAAACAACAAAGATATTCTACACCCCCATCAGATACTATTTCTTAATCAGATATTTATATTTTCTTAACATGACTCTTATGTTATGCTATTATTAATTTTCATTAACATGAAATTAGGTTAGTATTGATATTTTGGTAAGTGTAAATGCTTTATCATTATAAAAATTATAAATTATACTTTAAAAAAATAAGAATCCTAATATATTTAGTAAAAAAAATAAATAAATAAATAAAAATTTAAAAAATAATAACTGCCAAATTCCAAATGCATGGTTTAGAGTCAAATCCACATAAGGCTACAATAAGTTTAAAACACAAAGCAGTTTACATTTTGTTTTGTTATTAGATCTTTGTATTAATTTATTGGAGAATATTTATATCATGTACAAGAATGTTGTCTGATTTGTTTCTAAAACAAGTAATTTGGTTTTAAAGTGCTATCCTTAAATTATAAATAAGCAATGAGTATATGTTTGATTGTGTATTTGTTCTGTTTCTGAAAGAATGTGATTTATACATGTGATAAGAGAGTTTTGTAAATAAAATTAAGAAAAAGAAATATGTATTGTCATTTTCATTATTAAAATCACTTTTCTTTATTAATTAATTCTTTGATTGGGTAACTTCAAAGATTTTTCCTACCAATATTTTTAATCATTTACTGTTTTGGAATTTTAGACACATCTCATATTTCACCATTTGTACTCTGTATAATCTATATACTATACAAAGGCTTTATTTTACTTTGTTTCAAATGTACATTTTATTTTTAAATTATATATATATATTAAATCTGTAGTCCTGCAGTACTTAAAAAGACATCTGAATAAACAACATTAACAAAATATAAATCAACTACAGTGTTAACAAATTTCTTATTTTTATTGTAGATTTTAAATAATAATGATAACAACATGAATGTTTTTTTTAAAACCGATAATGGGAATAAAGTTCATATTTCTAATTAAATACATTTAGATAAGTGATTAAATATGCCAATCACACTCAAAAGAACATCCAAGCTTTAAGTTTAAACTAATTTATCATCTATAAATGGGAAACAAACACTGCAACTTTAAACATTAAGGTTTATTATTTACAAAAATCTTGTAAGTTGTTATGATTACAATTATTTAAAACCTCTTTTCTTCGTGTAAATTACGTGTCGGCTAACGTGTTAAGGTCTATAGCACGACCCACCCAGTTCACATTCAATGCTCAAAACCGCCAGAAAACTCATTCTGGGGTTAGACGTAATATCGTATTCCTCAAGCGGGGCAATATTATTGTTAACTGCTAGTAAACAGATTGAGCAACAATAATGATTACAGTTTCAGACTTATGATCCATGGTTATATTATTTATGGAACAGTTTTATTAAGATATAACTGTAAAAAGAACTTTAGTTTTTTTTAATTATGTTCAGTAAATGTATTAAGATTTGAAATAAAAAATAAGAATCAGTGCATGAAGTTATACAACTAGTGCGATTTTATATATGTAATCAGAAACCATAAGTCACAGTGTAACTAAATTCGACGATACAAAGCTAGAGGAATCAGGAAAGAAAAAATCGACAATTAAGGTATTGGTATGAAAAATCTCAAACAAATAACCACGTCCTTCTGGAGATTATATTCAAATAAAATATCTTTTGTAGAAATAAGAGATTGTTCAAGGAATTTTATATAACTTGAAACTAAATAAACAAGACGATAATCAACAGCAGAGCGATAAGTATCTTATTATAAATGATAAGTGTATACTCTGAATTAAAATGAAACCAAAAACTAGGGATATAAAATACTATCTTCAATATTAGGCCTACTAGTAACAGAGGAACATATTAAGACTATAAAGATAATTAACACACAATTTTTTATTTTGTACTATCCACTTTTTATTAGTCTAGCCAACCAATGGTTTCGCCTGCTAAGGCATTGATGAGGCTGTATTACAGACTGAAGAAAAGAAAACCTTAAAACTAGAGGGTGGGAGTTAGGATACAAAGAATGGAAGGTTGGGGAAATACCCGGCCTGGGCAATGACCATAGGAACAATACATATTGGGAAAACCAGTTGATTGTTCTAAGTACAAATAACTTTTAAAGGTTTTACTAATGGAGAGTTATACAAATCTAACTGGTCGTTTTAAACTAAATTAGGGTTACAGTATCTTATTCTTTTAATTTCTAAGCTCTCCAAAGCATTCAATTTCCTACCTTTATTATCAAAATGTAATATTTTAAAATCTACACTGGTATTAAAGACTAAAAAACACTAGCAATCCCATCCAAATTCAATTTAAAAAAATTATAATTACAGTCTATCTGTTGAATACATAAGATAGTTGACTAAGTACCAAAGTCACATTGCTCTTTTTTACAGTATATTGTTTATATAACAGAGTATTTTCTTCTTTTTTATTTACATTTAACAGAGAGATCCATTGAAACCAAAGTTTATGTAAATAGTAGATATAGAAGTTGTGACGCTAAGAAAATGTCAAGTTTTGATGTTGTCGCCATACAGAAAAAAAATCATTCAAAATTGGCTGCTTGTGTTGTAATATTTCAGTAATTATAATCCCATTAGTTGGACCAGCTTTTAGCTGTAAGAATATAACAAAAGCTTGAGACTTGTTGCTTATGAACCACAACTTAATATCAAGCACTAATTAAACATGATTAAATTACAGTTTTAAACAATTGCACCATTTTAGACAAAGAATCCAAAATTATTCTGTATTCAACAAGGTTTTATTTTAATCGACAATGGATTGTAAGATAATCCAAAATGTCGCAAACATGGTTGAACAAGCGACTTTTACATGATCAGTTATGCAATAGCTGATCATGGTCTAATTGAAATTTAATTAATTTTTCAACCCTATTATATTTTTGTTTAAAAGTGCAGAATCAGCATAGCTTTACAACTTGATGTCTCAAAGTCAAAGCATAGCAGAGATAAACCCAATAAGAAAATTTAGAGTAGAATTTACCTGGAATGGTTTTTTGCGTCAGCACCTAGAATTTACATGTGCATTAAAGAAATAGTTATTGTTGACTCATTACTTGTTTTAAATGAAAGAAAGAATACACCAAAATATACTAAACTTTTTAAACTGATGTTGCTCAGGCAGTTGATCTCAGAATGATTCATTTCAATTTTAAAACATTGTCAACGTATTGTATCAGCTGACAACCTTTGAACTACATCAAGTAGCAGTGTTATCTACAAATTATTGATATCTTCGAAACGTTCAGTAGGTCTGTCTAGCATGTAACTACTACTGATATGCTTGGCCAGTACTGCAGTTATAGATTTTACCAAATGTTAAGTGTTTCTTTTAGAGTATAACTGTGAGGTGTTTGTTATGGTTTCTAGTGTTTACAAAAACGCTACAAGCCAATAAAATGGAAAGGAAAATAGGTAATAATTGTTAATAAAGGTTAATTGAAAACTGAACCATTCGATTATATTGAAAATAAAGAACCCAGGCAGTTTAAAGAAACAAATGGTGCATCAGCCATGTTTTTAGTTTTTACTAAAAATAAATACTACGGATTTCCACTAAAAAAGTTTTTTATAAACTTTTTTTTTTTTTAAATAGTTAAAAAATTAGTAACATATTTGATAATTATTGTTGATTTTTGTTGAATTCTTATCGGCTATGGGTTTAGTATTTACTAAAAACTCTTTTGCTTTATTTTATTATTTGTTGCTTTTATTGACTGATTTGTAGACTTGAAGTTGATTTACATAATAAATGTTAATTGGGAAAATTTTGTTGTTATAGACAATTTAATTTATCTTTATTTAATGTGTTATTTCGTTATTTTTTTTAATTTGTGAAAGATTACTTGTACTTGTTTAAATTAATTGGTTAATTTTTTGAATTATATTTGAAAGTTAATTTGTAATTGGTTATTTATAAACTTTGAGAAATATTATATCTTTTGAAGTAAAGTTTATATGCAATTTTTTACTACCCTTTTATGGTGTCAGATTTATTATGGATGAAATGTTGTTTGAAGATTAGATTACATGCCGAGTAGGGAAATTCCTTGGAGTTTGATTGTTTATTTCCGTATATTTAATCTTAAAGTCAATTTGTTTCTTTTTCCTGCGAAAAAGTCATCGCAGTAATAGACTTATAAAGGCTTAGTGGTGGTTTATTTTTGATCTTGGTGAATTTAGTAATAAGACAATTGTAAACAAACTTTATGTCATAAGTCATTCTTTGGTTGTAATACTTTCTTTGGTTCTAATTAATCAAGATAGCAAGTTACGCAAGGAATTCTGACAAAATACTTCTTTTAGAATGTGTGTAGATTGTATGCTGCCACATTGTATTTAATACTACAATTATAGTTGTAACCTACTAACCATTAGATATTTCCAAATACATGATTACATCACTTACTACTTTGAATACATCTTGCCTTAATGAATTTGACACTACCTGCAATCAAGAATTTAAATATAAAGTTTGTCAGAATATTGTTATTACTAAAAATGGATAAAAAAATACAAATGAATGAAGATTTTTTTTTTTAAAGTTAAAATAGGGAGTTTTGAATTTTTTTGTAGTATACAAAAGGTTTTAGGAAAAGGTTTTTTTGTACAATCTATGATTAGTGGTATTACAAAGCTGAAGTGTTGGATTGATGTTTTTAAAAGAGGTTTCTGCGAATTTTCAAATGATTTTGCGACGAATTATGGATTCTGTGGATTTTACAGATGGTAGGTGAATTTTATTTGGTGAAAGGTGTTCTGTGATTTTTACGGCGATAAATGTTCTACAACAGATTAATTAGTACTCTACATTCTATGAAAGAATAAAATGATCAGCGAATTTTTATAATGATTTTTACGGCGAGTTTTAGAATGAAGTGTGAAGTTATAATATTTATAAAAGACCTAAAATAGCTACAGTATTTTAAGTTGGAGAAATTATAGTTGATAGATTGAGTAAAGTTAGTTTTAAGCCACAAAATTTTTCTCGGAAAAATGTAGTTTTCATTGGATGTTTGAAATAGTTCTAATTGTTAAAGATTTGGTGAAACAAAAAATTTCGTGACCTAACAGTGAAAGAAAATTTTTTTTTAAATTAAAATAAAAATGTTAGTAACAGAAAGTAATTTTGAAAATTATAGTTTTCGGTAGGTTTTTCTAAATAAAAATGTAAACATAAAATAAACAATTATAATATAAAAGGGTGAAATTTTTTTTTTTTTTTTTGCTTGTTCAAATTATAAGTACCTACTATAGTTTGTAAGTAAGTCTAATATGAATAGTTATATTGTAAAAATTTTAAGATTTATGTACAATACATAATGACTCTAACCAGGGGGGTTGATAGTCCAATGATTTTTAGACACAGAGGGTAGTTGATCTTAAAGATTATAAGGAAATTGAAACATGATGTTTGCTCACTGACAGTAACCAGTGGGTAGGACTGTTGTGAAATTAATAATTCTTTTGTTACTGTATGATAGTTCCAAGACTAAGTGACATGTTGACGACCAAGACGGAGAGAAGTTCAACAAGTTGAGCCAAGTTTTATACAAGGCAAAGAGGAAGTCTAAAAATCAGATTCTCCTGATGATTCAAGACACATGACATCAGCAAGCACCCATCATAAATCTGGTGATGTAGATGGAGCTGTTTTTGATTTATAACAGATGCACTAATTGTAAAAAAAAATAATATTTAAAAAATTTTAATCTCAATATATATATTATATATATTGAGATTATTTGTATAAAGTGTAGTCGAGATGTATCAAATAATAAAGAACCATTAATTATATAACTGAACCAATGATTTATTTAGTTTAAAGTTAGAGAACACAGGTGGGAAGTTCGAATCCTAACAGAAGATGCATGTCGAGCCAGCACTGACTTAGACATTCCGTACTTCTCAGCAGCTCCACGAACTGAATAATGGTTCTCCACAATATCCTTTACTGCAGAGACAAATGCTGCATTACTGAGCTGCCCTCTTTTCTTTTTCTCCTTACTCCATTTCATATTTCAGAGTGCTAATCACAGGTTACTGTAAAAAAAAAACAATAATTTGATATACATAGTGGTGCCCTTTGGTACATCATATATACTGTCCCTATCCCTAGGTACATCATGGAAAACTTTTTTTGTTTATGAAAAGTAGACATTTTAGGTTATGTATAATGCTACCTAAAGAAGCTCTTAAAATTAACTATAATGTGTGTACTTACTTTGATTGAAGAGTAGATGTAAAAAAGCCATAAATCATGAACAAATATTTACTTCTAAGGATAAAAAATAAAAAGAAGAGATTGGATAAATAAAATACCTACAGTACTTTAGTTAGGCCAACATTGGAATGGACAACCAAAAAACTGCCTAAAAACCCAGTGTTGCCACTATGAAACCGAAATTTACCTCTTACAAAACAAAAATACCACTACTGTACCTAGGTACCTCTACTAAATTTCCCACTATATATAATTATAGTGGAGCATGGTGGGACAATCAATCGTGATTCATTTTTCACCTCCAGATTTTTGTGAGCGTATGTATTAATTACCTATATAGTCGAGTGTGATGGGATAGGACACAAAAAGAGTGACGCTTGATTCCCATTTACTGTGTGCAAAAATTTGTCTGTACCTGATGCGCCTAAAGAAGTTTAGACTTCAAAAATCACTTCTAGTATATGGTACAAAAAACGGAGGTTTTACGCTTTCTTAAACCTTGTATTTCAACCTTGGAAGTTGAACTGTCACAGCCCAAATATTTTGATTTTAGTCGCAAAATTTCTCAAAAATCCAAACTTAAATGTAACAAGTGAAAAGTATAATTTCTAACTTCTTCTTCAAAAAAGTAAATTTTACCGGTCGGTAAAAGAAATCAATCGACCGGGTTAGTCTTCCTGGACATTGAAAAGGCCTTTGATTGGGTTTGGCACAGTGGTCTCATAGACCACCTCATTAGGTCTTACTTAGCAGACCGCAAGTTCAGGGATATCTAACAATATCCACACAGAGGACAATACAAGCTGGCGTGCCTCAAGGTTTGCTCATCTGGCCCGTATTGTTCAATATCTACATCAACGACATTCCAACACTTGATAACACCAATGTGGCTATATATATTGACGACACCGCGATATCCGCACAGTCATGGCAACCATGTATGATCTACAGTAGGTTACAAATTTCACTAAACAATATAGGGCCTGGAGAGTAAACAAGAGGTAAATGGGTCACAGTTCCAGGCGCTTTTGCTCTCTAAAAGAAACTCACACACCTTTAAAATACGTCCTTACGTTAATTCAACGAAGACATACACTGGCAGGGTCAGGTCAAGTAACTTGGGGTCATCCTAGATAGGAAACCGATTTGGTCCGCCCACATATCCGACACAATTAAAAGAGCAAACATGACACTGCCACAACTACATCCATTGCTCAATAAAACAAGTTCTCTTGAATTGAGAACAGCCACCAAGAATAGATAAAATCTATTTATCTGTACTTAGAAGCATCATCAACTAAGCAGCACCCGTCTGGGGACACACACATGTGCAGGCTACAGATATTCCAAAACAAGGTTTTGAGAATAATCACTAAAGCACCAATGTGTACCAGAGTTAGGACCTTACATAAAGACTTAAATGTGCCATTCATTAAACAACACATTCAACAATTATCAGCTAATCTCTACAAGGGGGCCCACACACACCCAACATCAACACTAATCTCTTCACTAGGTAGATATGACACAACAATTGACAAACACAGACATCCGCTGTCCTTATTCACACGACCGACCTTGATCTCTCATTTGGGCTCATAAAGCCAAGCATAACCTACTACATACCCAAATTTCACCTCTTTGCTTTCTAGCTCTGTTTCAGACCAAAGGGTGCACCGCAGTGGCATAAGCCAAGCTGTCGCCACCAGGACACAGTTGCATGCAGTCTAATCGTGCACGCTTATCAAGTATCAAGTATCAAGTAGGCAGCAGAAGAAGATGTAGCTTGTAGCTCCTCTAATAAATTCAGTAACAAGGTATTTGTAAGGTAACTCCCATCCTTCACCTAGCATGCCACATCAACCAAACCTGGGCTCCTGCATGATCTGTCATGAGGTTTTACCTGACTGGACTCTGTCAAGTCAGGTCTTTACCTCGCCCTTTGCGCGGATACATAACGTTCTGCTTTCTTCCACATTTACAATCTCCATATGCCCATGAAAGAGCTTCTCAGCTTGTTACATGGAAAACCTTTCCTGTTTCCTTGTCCCATGCTACAGGTAGGAAGGTGGTTTTTAGTGAGTAAGAATCTCACACTATTGGGGAAAGTAGATTTCTCCCTTTGTTTTTTGAAGATTTCAAAACTATCCTGTGAAATTAAAATATATATATATATATACATATAATATATAATACCGTAAGTTTTCGTTGGAAGAAATAAATGATTAAATCCTTTGTTGGTTGCAGTTTCTTTCGACGTATTTTTAAGTTTAGGTAGATTCTGTCTCAATTTGAATTATATTGAAAAGAGTTCTTTCAGACTGATTGTAAATAAAATATAGAAGGATATTGATAAAATTAAGTTTGCAATCATTTCATTGCAGAAGAAATATAACTGAGCAGTGGTAATAGTAGTCTTTAAATATAAAACTTCAATCTATATAAATAAAATCAAACTCTGTAATTTAAAAATAAATAAAAAACTGGGTTCTCAAACAAGTATAGTCTATAAAACTAGAACGAGAGCTTCATCTCACATTTTGCTTTATTACTTAAAATTTACTCATAATTAGAAGAGATCTAATCCTTGATAAAAATGAAATTATCCATAGAGATGGTTCAGTAAGACCCATTTAATGACATTCACACACGGAAAAAAATGCTTCGTTTTGTGCATAAAACGTACCTCTAGTTTTATATAATATATCCGATACATTATTTTAAAAGAGCTCAAATACTATAAAAAGAGCTCACCAAGTTTAGTGTTTAAGGGGATTCTGCACCCAAAACGACCAAAAATGACAAAATTTTTTTTTTTTATTATTATTTTTATTTATTCCTTATTGATTTATGTATCATAAAAACACAACAGTTTGGTAAAAAAAAATTTCTATGTCTGAATAAAAATGATTTTTTTTTATGTCAACTTTGTTTCTAAAGCAGCCAGTCTCAGCGTTCTGTGCTGTTCGAAGTACTATCCAAGCATTGCAATGCATGTGAGTCCAAAAAACGCATAACTGCAAGCAACGAGGAGTTCCAAGACTGGTATAACAGCCATAAAAGTTCTTGTAATAAGAACTATGAGGGATCATCACCTGGAATGGAGGTGGAAGCAGCTGAAAGATTGTGGCGGCGATCTGAAAGCATCGGCTTCCGATACAAAACGATGCTGTCGGATGGTGATGCGAAAACCTTTATCCACCTAAACGAAGCAAAGATTTATGGTGACCAAAATATAGAGAAGGTGGAGAGCCTCAATCATGTGGCGAAGAGGTTAGGTACTGGCCTAAGAAAGTTGGTAAAAGATTGCGCTAACACCACAACTCCTGTCGGCGGAAGAGCTCGTGGTCACCTTACTGAACCAGTTATAAAGAAGTTGACCAGATACTATCACAATGGCATATTGAAAAATCTTGGTAATGTAAATAAAATGAAGGAAGCCATGTTTGCTACTTTGTTTCATTGTCAGTCCACAGATGAAAAGCCGCTTCATAGGTTATGCCCGAGCGGAAGTAAATCGTGGTGTTTTTATCAACGAGCAATTAGTGAAGGAAGAGCTCCTGATTCACATATGTTGAATATAAAAACACCTATAGCCAGCAGTGTGGTAAAAGAAATGTTACCTCTATACAAGAGACTATCTACAGAAGCTTTGTTGACAAGATGCTTAGGAGGCAAAACCCAGAATGCCAACGAAGCATTGCATAACGTAATTTGGTCTAAGTGCCCAAAAACTGTATACACTTCCAAGACTAAACTTGAGGTGGGTGTGTTTCAGGCCATAAGTGTGTACAACACTGGTAACCAATCTGCTGCAGGCATCGGGCTCGGAAAGCACAGCTTGAAGATAGCTAAAAACTTTGATAAGTGAGTAGGTTGCGGCTATCAAAAAGTCGCAAATCCAAACAAAATGAAGAGTATAGAAGGAGGTTGAGAATGGCTCAAATTGAAGAAGAAGAAAGACTGAGAGAAGCAGAGGGTTTGACTTATGGTGCTGGGGAATTTTAAACTGCAGTGCTCAAGTTTTAGTGTTTTGTGGTCAACGAAATCATGTACATTGAACGCTTACAATAATTCCTGGCCTAATGTTTATGGTAAGTCAGTAGGCTACTTATAGGCCTAGAAGCATTATTTGAAATAGTTGTATAAGGTGTTACATAAAAACAAGAATAAAAAGTTTAGGCCTATAGTTACAGAGCCCACTTTACTGCTTGAAGTTGTGTGGTTTTCATTTTTTGCCAATATCCGAAAGTTGCGTTTTGCCCTGTTTTCTAACACAAAAATTGATATTTCTCAAATACCGTTAGAGATATCCTCCTGAAATGTTTACCACTGATTTTCCTTTATATAAGGCAAATTCCTATGCATTACAATTGCATAGACCCAATAATTACTTATTTAAAAAATAAAACAAAAAATTTCATATTTAGTTATTTTGGAATTTAATTATAAAAGCTTGTCATATATTTTTGGAATAGAATAGGAAAATGAAAATGCATGAAAAGTTAGTACTTCTTACTACTTCCTAAATAAAAAAAAAATTATCATAATTGACACAATGGTTCAACTGGAATATCAAATTCAAATTTTAACTTTCTTTACGGAAAAAAAACTATTTTTTTTTTTTGCAAGTGAAAACTAAATATTGGTCAGTGAAAGGTCTAGATCATAGTTTTTGCATGTGTTGAACATAAATAAGAATTAAAAAATAAAACTTGTTTACTAATTTAAAAAAATACCCCTCTGGGTGCAGAATCCCCTTAAGTTATAGTGATTATAATATTAATAATACTTATTATGACACATACTTTTATTTTGTTAAGTTTTAGTGGAATCTACAAAATCGACTGTTTTTTAAAATTACAACCATAGATTAAATATTATGTAAATACGACGAATCTTTGCATCTCAATTCGTATGTAGTTTATTCGTAAAACTTTGGTTACTCCAAAGAAACTTTTAGGTGCAAACTTGTTTTCAAACAGTAACTATGATTTAAAAAAAAATGATTATAATTGGTTTGTATTTTCATTAAATTTTATGTCCACTGTTATATAAAAATAATTATGATTTTTGAGATCACATATATTTGCAGTTATATTATAAATGACAAATAAAAACAACAATGCGTTTGAGTAAAAAATAAAGTGTATAGTTTATCATTTACAAAAATAATGTATATTTAACAATAACTATTGTTCCTAAATATAAATATCCTTTAGAAAGTATTATACATTCAAAAGTATATTACTTCGTAAGAGGAAAAGTGTGCGAAAGCACAACGGAACCTAACTTCCGTTGTGGTTCATTCTTTTGACTTACGTCATTATCTAAACAACTTCCTCCGTGTACTGGTACATTTCTGCTAAAATGGCGGATTTTCTCAGTGTTAATAATTTGTGTAATATCTAAAGTAATTCTTTATAAAATGATTAACACCATACACTTTTGATATAAGTGAGTTTTATTAACATAGGATCGATATAAGGATAGGGTATTTTAGTTGTTATAAGCACATTTTTTAATGAAAATGTATTCAACAAAATGTCTGCATGCTCTACCGGTTTAGTTTCGATGGGAGTGGACATAAAATGGTAGACCTTGAATTTAGCCATGTAATAAACTTTTCTACTTTAAATTTATTTAAAAAATGTTCTTATTCTAAGATGTTGTAGATTGTTCTTCATTGGAGCATCATACCTTGGTCTTGACTTTGATCAACAATATTTGTAGGCTGTATGTAGTAAGGCTGTAATCGACCTGGGACTTTAATTTAGTTTTGCTTAGTTTAAACCTATCTTAATGAATTTGTTTAAACTTTTTTTTATGTATTTCCTTGAGGTTATTTCTAGTTTTTAAAATATTTAAATGTGAATTAATGTGCAATTTCAGGCAGAGAGATTTTTAATGGTAAGTTTGAGTATGGTGTGGTCTTGAATATATATATTGGTTATGCCTCTCTTGTGTGTTGCATATCCTATATATATATATATATATATATATATATATATATATATATATATATATATAACATGATCGTGTTGAAATATTTAACCAATTAGACCTGACTTACAAGATTAAAGTAACAGATAATATACCTACTAATGAATGGTCATTAATTTTAGCTGATTTTTATGGTCATCTTGCAAATGTTACAGATAAATAGAGGTCTAAATCAATAATAAATCAATAATTTTATTTACTGTAGTGCCCCAATTTTGATATATTTTTTAAAGTTATTTTTGCAGGTACTACATACCTTCATGTCATATCTTCATAAGAATAGTAACTTTTTTTATGAGCAAATTTGTTTTTCACTTTGAAATTGTCATATTTGTAGGTTAAGTGCACATGGCAAACCCAATGTTTCGACCGATTTGCGATGTTTATATCCAATCATCGAAGTCAATAAACATTAAGCCTGGTTAGTACTTGGATGGGTGACCGCTTGGAAACATTGCATGTAAAATTATAATTGCAATTAGTGTTGTCTGTCGTATCATACATACATTTATTTATGAGTAGGTCACAAAAAACATAATTAAAATTTTTCTAGGTTAAGATCCAATAAATGAGTTAGGCTTTAAAATAGGTTGGTAATTGTTTACAATTACTTTGTCATCTCTAACTTAACTTCTTTAGCATTTAGATATGTTATCAACAATGGACTACAAACGGTAGATAAACATGTTTGAAGGCACGGAACAACTAGAAAATACCAGTTACACAGGGTCAAAGTCTTACCAATGCTGCGATATGAAACGGTCCTTTGCAGTCAGTTCTAATGGCGGCGTGTTCCGATTTCAATCTGTTTACCTGCGAAAGGTTGGGCCAGGTGGTTTTATATATATATAGCTACCTGACCAAACCTGTCATGATAGCCTATATAATTATCTCGCAAAGTAAGCATTATTAACTGGAATAAACATACAAAAGGTTTTACGCTGATGGATGGGTCATTTCTAATGGTGAGTTAACTTTAAGTAAGTTTATAGTGATTACCGAAAATAAAGACATCTTGCACAATTTCTTATACAATCACGGTGTTTTGCCAAAATCAAAAAAAATGTCCGGAGTGCAGTAATAACATGACTCTAAATAAGGAAATAGGTCAGTTTCGCTGTAACAAATGTGTCATTGTTCCAACGCCAGTAGCTCATCTGAAGACAACTTCTAAAATAAGTATCCCACTTTTTTTACTTTTCCGGGCCATAATAAATGTTATTCCTTTATTTACAAACATAAATATGTCAAATGTCTTCATACTAAAAAAGTTAGAGGTGACAAAGTAATTGTAAACAATTACCAATAGGTTTGTACACGAATTTTTGGTCTTATCACATACCTTATATATATATATATATATATATATATATACATATAGCCACTTTAGCTGACATACACATAAATTTAATAAAAGAAGAAAATGTGTGGGTTTCCATCGGTCATCCAAGTACTAACCATGCCCAATGTTGCTTGACTTCGGTGATCTATAAATGCATGGAATTTGGTAGTTTTGAAATTATGATTTTCCGGTAAAAAAAAATGAGCTCCGTGTTGAAAACTTATTTTATTATTAAGAAATAAGGTATCTAGAATATCATTTTTTAAAATCACCAAAAGACCAGTAGCCAATAACCAAAGATATTGATTTAAAATAAAAATCTATTGCCTAAAAACTTTTAATTTTGTAAATAAACTAACCTATTTATAAAGTCATAAGTGTCTATTTAAACTTGAAAACCTTATTATTATAACAATTATAATGTAAATTGTAAGTCAGATTTAAGATGTAAACAAAACCCAGTTAACATACCATATCCTGGACCCAAAATGTTAATATTTTATTAATTTCATATATACATAAATATTTCGTATCTTGTCATGTGAGGTAAGGGGTAAATGTGTATTGTACCTTAAATAGTAATTTAGTAGTGAAATTTAATGAAATCCTATTTTACATACCTCATTTTAAACAATTGGACCATCCTTTACCTGGGAAGACCCTTTTGAAGTATCAAAATCCAATATTTCTATAAAAAATAAGCAATTTGCAAGTTTACATTCATTGTTCAGAATATGCAAAGAGCCTATGCATCTAGGTTTCATAAGTTTAGCATAGGTAATAAAATAGTATGTTGTTGGATGCATGTGCATTAAACTATCTTCTAATTAGGTAAATTTTACTACTCTGTATGATTTCAGAATCATGTGAACTAGGTCTTGGCAGGTGAATATGTAATATACAGGGTGATTCAAGAGGAAAGGGAAATACTTTTACAACTGATTCTAGAGCTAAAAATAAGGAAAAACTTGATATAAACATAGGTCCGGAAACACTTTATTTTCGAATTACAGCTAATGAAAGATTTCACCCTAATTTCTTCTCCAAAGGTCAAATTATGGCATACTGAATTTTGATAGACCCAAATGTAAGGGTGAATTTTGATGTTTTCAAATTGAAATGAACAATTTTGGCATAGCCTAAAGCACAAAAATTGTAGTAAAAAAAACTCACTTTTTAGGTTAGGCATATACAACACAATTTCATTAAATTTCACTACTTTAATCGTTATGTGAAGTACAACACACATTTACCAGTTAAGGTAGCTATATAACTTTCATCATGTTAAGATTTTATTTCAGGAATATATAATGCTAATCTTTTCTGTATAAGATTTTGACACAAAAATACTGCCTTAACCTCTAGTAGTGTTCATTACTTGAAACCATAATTTGGTAGTTACATTCCAGAAGACTTAACTTTTGTGCCTATTAAAAAAAACCAATAGAAATGAAAGTATGAAAAATACCATAAAATGATTGGCGAGTTAACATTGATAACCCACTAATATTTATATAATTAAAAAACTAGCTTTTATGCCTGTTGAAATAAAACAATTTTTTATACCCGAAACTATTTTTTAAATTTGAAAACATCTTATAAGAGTGGCTTCACAAATCAACATATTAACTTACATGACCTAATTAATTAATATATTACCCTCAGGGGCTTATCTTGGTGAGGGCTTGGCATTCTTAGGGAACTTAAGCTTGATGTACACCTTTTTTCATATAATCTTGGATTAGATCCTTTTCTTTTGTCTTTATTCTCCGGTCTCTCTTGATCAACTCTTGTTCTTTTCGAACCCTTACACTATAAAGAGTATTCGAGGGCTAAGAGTTGTTATGTCATGCTTTTTTTCTTTCGTAAGGCGATGACCGAAATCTTTTTGCTTTTAAACAAAAATATATATTATATTTGTAACCTAACCTATCCGATATCTAAAATATTTATTAACTGAATAATCATTTTTTGTAATTACTTTTCGAACCAAAATAAAGCTCTTCAAAAATCCTAGTATATAGTCATCTAGATCCACAGTTATTGAATTAGTGTAAGTAAATAAAACTCAAATGTTTCATAATACAGTAGAACTTTGATTATTCGAAACTGAAGGTACCAATGGAAAAATTCGAATTATCCAAAAAATCGAATTATAAAAGTTAAGTTTTTTCAACTTTTAAGTTCTCAAAATGCTTGAAATAATAATTTAAGTGTATATATTTATTATATAAACTTTATTTTCACAAATCAAAAGCTAATGAAGTTATTTTATTATACACAGTACTAGTATACAGTATATATACTAAATTAAAGTTTGTCAAAGTATTGTGAAATATAAGATTGCCTTGCAGAATTAATGCTTTTAAGGTTTACTAAATCCTCAAGTACGTTTAGAGAATGTAAAACAGTTTCAATTAGCCTACATTGATTTGTCCTTCAATATACCGCCAAAACTCAGCAATTGCCGTAACTAACACAATATGTTAATGTCTTGTACTGAACCCATGGTTTACTCGACATTGTGATCAGGCATACAAACAATCACAGGCACAATACTGTAACAACAGACTGAGCAGAGCATTGATCGATATACTACCTAGAGAATTCTCGGAAAGCGATTGTGCGCCTGGAATTTGAATATGTTCATACAATAGCGGCTAAGCTTTTATCCTTGTCCTATTCAGTGTACAGTCTAATTCTCGGAAGGTGATCCTTTTACAGGTCAAGATTTTATTTTTAGTGTTCAAAAACTTCGAATTAAAGAAGTTGATTTCGAAATATCCATAATTTATTTCTACATTGATATCATATAAAATTCAAGGGACCTACTCATAAACTTCTAGTTATAGACGTTCGAAATGTCCAAGTTCTTCTATATATAAAATAGGATTTATTATAACCATATAACATAATTTTCATCAGCAAAACCTAAACTTTCAAGGTTAAAAATTAGTTTCTGTGATAATTTTTTTTTTTAGGTTAACATTAGTTGTATTATAAATATGATTTAATCAGACACTTGCCATAATTAATAATCCAATTAAACTATATTAATAATATGAACAATCCATCATTATCAAATAACTTTCAAACCATAACATTAGCTGTTGGATGATAGCATAGATACATTAACCAATCCCAATTATTGTAAAGTCTTCTTAACCATTGTAAAATTGTTTTATTTTCAATTTTCACAATGAAAAACTTATTTGTTTGAAAAATGTTAATTATCTACATGTTATTATTTCTCTATAACAAATTTTGAAAAACCAGTGATAATGTTCTTAACTTGAATCAAGACAAGAGTACTATCATTAATCCTCTTCCGTCCTTATTAAAAACAATGCTTGTAGTCTAACTGTACACTATTTATTTTTCCATCGCTATTTGTGCGATACTCATACTATACTTACTGGTTTTTTTAAACTTCTTTGTTGAACTGTTTTATAAAAATCTACCAACTTATTATATATGTTTATGTCTTGGGCTAATAAACTGATGTATAATTACTGGTACAAATCTATTGAATATCAATGCATTATTGAAAGCGTTTTTTTGGTTTGTACATTATTTATTTATTTTAACAGTTTGAATGGTTGATTCTTATTATCTACTATAAAATTAAAATAATTGTGAATTTTAAATTTTAAATGTTATAAAATAATCCTGGGGAAATAAATATAGCCACTGATAGATTAGTGCCAAATTTCTGACAGCAAGCTGTTGTCTACTGTTTTATGTTGAATATGATATTTACTAGTTTTGTCTGTTAGTACATCAAAATTATTCTCCTTTTAAATAGTAAATCAAAATATTCTATTTTTAGTGAACCAACTGGTAAATCATTCTTTATACCATAATGTATTTCTAATAATTATTAGGCTCAGCATAGTTTATATTTTCAATCCAAATGACTGAATTAGTCAGTGATTCCAGGTTAGGCCTATGCCTACTATCTACTAAGCTGATATTTACATTCACCTTCATCCTATATTACTCAACCTTTAACTCTCATTTTTACCTACATCAATTTCAAATTCATGATCAAGATAAATAGTTATCACTCATACTTGCCACATGGTATTAAAAAATAAACTGCTTCTTTAATAAAAATGTGTCATGATTTTGTATTGAAGCATCTAGCGAAACATCTAGAGTTACCCTTTAGTATGCTATGGGCTAAGGAGTTCCACTGACTATCTGCGCTTTAACATTGATTAAGGGCAGGAGAAGTTTAAATTATAACATTTTTAAATGTAGCTGAATTAAATGCATTATTTACAGATGATTTACAAAATCAGTTTCAGTTTAAATATTTTTCAATTTGATTTTTGTCCATGAATTTGAAAATTACAAAATCAGGCTAGGAAAAAGTTATATTATTTGTTATCTATTATTATAAATGCAAAGTACATTCATAAAGACAAAACGCCTTAAAAACCATCGAGTTACTATTCTACATTGAATGGAAAAATGAAATCTAGACAATTGACTTTTGTCCAGAAATTTGAGTTTATTCATAGAGATATTATTTTATAACACAGATTCTAAACTTTGTCAATGTTTGAATGTTTAGAAAAATTAAAAAAAAAAATCACATCATTTGTTTCCGTTAACTTACCAAATTTTAAAATAACTATTAACGAAATATTTTAAAGATGACTAGAAAGTAAGTTAAAGAGTAACAGGTATGATTGCAAATAAATTTTAAACTTAAAGAAATCTTGTCATGTCTACAAATATGTTAAACATAAGTAATTCTACAAATATGTTAAACATAAGTAATAAGACATCTAAGGTGCAACTTTACTTCCCATAATAAATTATTATTTTATAAATTACCACTGGTATAATATAAATATCATGTTAAATTAATCATATGCCGAGAAATAAATTGGGGTGATGTGAGGAATAATTACGGTGTAACAAAAATATATTCTTAGGTAGGCTATATATAGCCTAGTTTAGATTTTGTATAGTAGGAGACACACCTAATAGTAGGGTCTACACAAATAAGAAAACATTCACAAAACACTAAAGTTTTGAAATATTTCGTAACACTGTTCACTTTCTCAATTGGCAGAGAATATAAAAAGAAGACTGAATTGTTTTAACCAAGGATAATCTGTGCTGAATGTTAAACCTAAACGATTTTTTTTTTTAAGTTGGGAAAGAGAAAAGGATGATTTATCTAAGATTAAGATTTGGGGATTCTTTAGATAATGTGACCCATTGATGAGATAGTTCCATTGATGAGATAAATAAAAAAAAAAAAAAAAAAAAAAAAAAAAAAAATATGGTTTATGGTTTAATACTAAATTTCCTTTTTTGTAATAATTTTAAGAAAAATGAGAAAAGTATAAAATTTTTAAAGGTAAATAATAAATATATCTTATAAGATAATAAATTAAAATGTCTATATATTGATATATAACTATTAATATAGATTCTATTTCGATATAAATTATTTTATTATCAATAAAGTTGATTACAGTCTTTTAGTTAGTTATCATAAAAGCTTTGTCTTAAATGACTTCAATTGAAATTATAATTTTCTATTATAAAAAAAAAGTTAAATGGTGTAAGAGTTTTTAGATATATATATATATATATATATATGAGCTGTTGAGAACAAGAGTGGTGTAAGTCATTTTTTTCTCACATTGAGTTAAGAGCACATAAGACAACATCTACCTTCATTCTGTTTTGTGCATTAATGGTGTATGTCTAGCTTGACTAGTTTTCCTACAGATGGCAGCACTTTATAATATCAACAATTCATTTGACTATAGCAGTGGGAGCATAAATGGTGTAAGTCATTCTCTTGAGGTGTTTTGTAAACAAAGAGAGTGTGTGGTTAAAAAGTTAATACAATGCATGGTGATAGTGATTCTACACTTCCTGATGATCCAGATGTGGATAAGGATTATAATCCTAGTGATTCATCTTCAACACAGTCAGGTAAATTTACATTGAATTATATTTTTAGCTCACATGTAAGACATAACCTAAAATTTTATTTTACAAGAGTATAGATGCAGCACATTCTATGTATTTAAAATTGTGTTTAACTAAATTGACTGATATTTTATCCAGCATTGTATTGAGGTATTTATAAATTTAGAGCCTACAATTTCATATTCCTGTCTAGTAGGCTACCGGTAAGCCTACAACTGACTTGCACCACTTTTGCCCGCAATTCTTAGAGATGTCAGTACTAATGTGAGGCAATTTCTTTATTTTAGATGGTGATGGAAATGAAACTCAAAACAATAACATAACTGAAAACAATTTACTAAAAAGAAGAAAACGAAATGAAGCAGGTTGGAAGAGAAACTTGAAAAAACATAAACGCAACTCAGGCTATGGAAAACAATTTGTAAATACGCAATGCTCATGTAACAAGAAATGTCATGAAAAAATATTAGAGGAACAGAGGGAAATGTGCTTCAAGTCATTTTGGAAACTTGAAAATTATTCTAAACAGAATAGCTACATTTGTGGTTTAGTGAAAAGAGCTGCTGTCAAGCAAAGAAGAAAACGTGATGGAAGTAGAGGGGAAAAGGGTTGTACCAATAAGTACTTCCTAACTATTAATAACGAAAGTTTAAATGTTTGTAAGCAATATTTTCTTGCAACGTTTCAACTATCAGATGGTAGAATGACTCGTGCTCTTAAAAAAGAACAACACGGTCTAGTTGGAGAGGACTTGAGAGGAAAATCTGCAAGTGTAAACAAAACTAGTGAGATAAAAATCACTGAAGTAAAAAATCATATCCATAGTTTTCCAGCATACACGAGTCATTACACTAGGCAGAATAACCCAAATCGAAGGTATTTAGATAGTGGACTAAATGTAAGAAAAATGTACAATTTGTATAAAATTTGCTGTGAAGAAAATAATACCCATCCTGTAAGTGAAAATATTTACCGGGGTATCTTCTATGAGGAAAACTTACATTTCCACGCTCCTTTAAAAGATACCTGTCAACTCTGTGACAGACTGAAACTGAAAATTGAAGTTAGCGAAGGTAAAGAAAAAAATGATCTCAAAACCCAGCATGAATTACATTTACGCAAAGCAGAAAAGGCAAGGCAGGCGATGAAAGATGATGGCGAATTAAAACCAGAGGATGGTTATCATGTTATTTCTTTTGATTTACAGAAGGCTTTAGCATTTCCTAACCTTACAACATCAGTCGCGTATTACAAAAGGAACCTTTATTGTTACAATTTAGGCGTGCACAATTTACAGACCAATAAAGCAAACATGTATGTCTGGGATGAAACTACAGCTTCGAGGGGATCGCAAGAGGTAGCTTCCTGTCTCTCAGTACATTTTGCAAATGAGGCAGTTGGAAGAAAGCACATTGTAATGTTCAGTGACAGCTGTACAGGCCAAAATCGTAACATAAAATTGGCATTAACTTTAATGAAAATTGTAATGGACCCTACAAATGAAATATCAGTAATTGATCATAAATTTCTTGTCTCTGGGCACTCATACTTGAAAAATGACTCTGATTTCGGCAACATTGAGAAGTCTGCTAAAAACAGGGTTCATTATGTACCATCTGATTGGTATGAAACCATTCGAACGGCTCGGACAAAGAACAGATTTGTTGTCCATGTAATGGAACAGGAAGAATTCAAATCAACTCAACAACTGGAGAAAGCAGTGATAAGAAAAAAGAAAAATTTAACCGGTATGCCAGTAAACTGGCTTAAGATTCAGTGGATCAGGTTTACTAATGAGACTCCCCACACTATGTTTTACAAAACAACTCTTGACAGAGACGTGGAGTTTGAAAAACTCATTCTACCGCCTATGAAACAGAACCAACAATCATTGGTGAATATCAGACAAAGAAGGCTATTCAATGTCCCAAGACCGATAACTGAGGCTAAAAAAAAGGACTTGCATGATCTCCTTCCATTTATACCTCCAGTTCACCACCAATTCTTTACAGCATTGAAAACTTCAGAAGAAGTGGCCGATATTGGGCCGTTGGAACACATTGAGGAAAATATTGATAACGTTGAATAAAATTTATGTATAATAATAATAATTTGTGTATAATTTTTGATAATGTCTTAAAATCTTCTTTGATTTCTTTTTATTAATGAGAAACAATATTTTTTCCTTTTATATTACTATTAAATTTATTAGTATGTAAATAAAACAGTTTAAAACATAGTGTTTCCTCATTTCAATGAAATAGTATTAAAACATTAAGCAGTAAAAGTGGTGTAAGTCAGAGAAAAAATGTAGTGCTGAAAAATGTTTGGTGCATAAATGGTGTAAGTCAAAAGTTTAATTAATTTCTTTTGAACGGTTATGTGTTTCACTATGAATTGTATAGTATTTAAAAGAGTAATACTTTATAAGATAAACGGTAAAAGCGGTTTACAAAATATCTTTGTCAGAATTTTTTAATAGGATTTTAACTTTACCATTCAATATCTCAAAAGGGTGTTTTAGTGACTTACACCACTCTTGTTCTCAACAGCTCATATATATATATATATATATATATATATATCTCGAGTAATTGTTATAACACACATATAAATGGAAAACACAAGCAATTATTGGAGTCCATATCTCTGGGAATTATTTTATCAACACAATAGTTCATATACATATCGTAGGGTATTATTGCAACACAAATATCAATGGAAACACAATTAATTAGGCTATAGTCTACATCTCTGGAATTATTTTATACATATAATAGTTCATATCTCTTAATCTCGGGGTACTAGGTTAGTGCGGCTTTTACCAAGGAAATTAGGTATAATACCATTTAATATAAAGGACATAAAAGGAAAACAAAATGAAAGAATTAATTTTAGTTTTAGTACATGGAGAAAAATAAAAAAATGAGATGAATGAAGTTGACAATTTATAACTGTTCAAAACTGAATAAGCTAGGTTCAAGTTTGTTATATTTTTTTATATAGATGTTCGTATTCAGTTTTATGCTTTTATTGATTTCACTTTCAACTTGTGAACACTAATAGTTATGAAAAAAGAACAGGCCACCTAGGGTTTATGATTTTAAAAAAATAACACAATGGAATGCAAATGGAAGGATCTCACCAGTTCATAGAATCTGTCTTGTCATCATCTTCATATCAGACCAACTTTAATATATATATTAACATTCGAAATTTTCACTCAATATTATTTCTTCTTATTATTTTCATGATGTAGGAAATATATTTTTAATTTATGTAAATTTGTTTCAAAATTATTGTAGTAGCAGAAACTTTGAATGCTTCTTATTTGCCTCCAATTTTTAACTCTCTCCTATTTCACTCCTCCATCCTTGTTAGACCGTCTACATAGAGGTTCGAATTTATATTTGTATTTCTTTGAAATGATAATGTAGGCTATATTTGGTTCACTAATGATATGAATATATGATTCTACTTTATTAAATGAGAAGTTGTTAATAACTTCATTTGTATTTATTTCTTCTAATTTTGTAAATTAGGTTGTTAAACTATATTAAGGATCCAAATAACTTCTTTTAAAATAATATGTTGTCTTAAAACTAATATACATATTTTGATTTTAATCTTAAATTTATCGTAAATTCCCGCATCTCAATTGTCTATGGAATCTATTTGAATCACGTGATTTAGTTGTCGGTGGGCGTGTCTTTTAAAATGTCTGTCACTTGATTTCTTTCGTCCGCCATTTTGACTATGACTTTTTGTCGTAATTTGAAAGATTTTACCTTTATTATTGATTCTTAATAAGGACTCAGGTGACGTTTTATATTCAGGGATATATGGATTATATCTAGGCCTGGTTTGTTTGGTCTCTAGGCTTTCTGTATTTCCACAATCGGCGAAATACTGACACTGTATTTCAAACTGGCAATTTATTTGATTGACTTTGTCGTCTTGATAAAAGCAGATTATTTTTATTTCCATATCTCTGCCTTTGAGTTGTTAATTTTTACGGATAGATCGAATATTTAGGCTTAATTTTTATATAGGTCTTCCTAGGTTTAAAATTTGGTAAGTTACGTTAATTAATTATTGTCCGGTCGAAAATCTTGAATTTGACATTGTTTTGGATTGGCGTTTCGCATTCTTGCCGCTAGGCGCGTGTATGTCGTCGTTTGAAATGAATGGAATTAATATAAATTTGCATGATAAATTATTTATTGACAACATCTTTTTCGAGTTGTTACAATATCCCCTGGGTTACTTTTCCTGAAAATATTAACTATTTGAGATTTTCAGGGAACAAATTTACAACGAGAAACTATGTTGTATCCCAATACCACCTGTCTATTCCATTATTTCAGGGCAATGAAATCAATCAGCTATTCTTGTACTATTTACACACTTAGTAGTTAGTTGTATGACATTGTAGTATACTTGTATTTCTTGAGAGAAGACACATGGTATGGTCCCTTTATGTTATCGCCTTGTAAATCGCTAATATAATATGTAGACACTCCTTTAATCTGGTTAATTCGGTATGGTCCACTAAATATTTCAAACAGTTTATATGTTTCTCCTTCTACAGCATTTGACAGTGGGTAATTTTTTATTAAAACTAATTCTCCTAATTCAAAAGTGGTGGGTTTATTTTTGGCATTTAATCTGCTGGCTCTCTTTTCTTGTTTATTTTGTAATCTTCGCCTGGTCATAAATAATTTGATTTCAATGGGTATATCTAAATATACTAAGTTGGTTATGTATGGTTCCCAGAATCTCACATCTCTTTTCCCTAACTGGAGTTCATTTGGTGTGAAGCCTGTGGTGTCATTGTGGACTTCATTTAACATGGTGTTAATGTCGGATATGCATCTAGCCCAGTTTTTGTGGTTCTGAGAGCAATATGTTCTTGAACATCTTTTAATTTCCCTTATGGGTCGTTCTGCCATGTTTGTTTGTGGGTGGTAGTAGGGGTTGAAAATAGGTTCTATGGAATGTTCTGTTAATGTTTTAAGCCATGATTTACTCCTGAATTGTGTTCCATTATCACTTTGAAGTCGGATGGGGGTGCCATAAATAGGGAAATGTAAATTGAAAAGTTTATTTAATATCGTTTTTGTAGTTGCAGCTCTCATGGGGTACAATTTGACAAACTTTGTGAAAATATCCAAAACAATCAGTATATATTTAACTCTACCTGTGCTGGTGGGTAGTGGTCCAATAATATCTACAGCTATTTGGTGATTTTTCCCAATACATGTTATGCCTTTAGCTGGGCCAACTGAAGGATGTGGATTACATTTACACTTCTGACATGAATCGCAAACAGAGAGGGTGATTCTGATTCGACGCCCCATATTTTTAAATATGAAACATTCTTTAAGGATGTCTAGACATTTTTTGGCTCCACAATGGAGGTAATAGTGGTGGCATTCCCATATCAGCCTATCAATGATTTGTTCAGGGACTACTATAAGCCATTGTTGGTTAAGTTGTTTATACAGAGTGTCTTCGTATATTTTATAAGTTTTCTTGATTTTTGATTTGGAAAGGTGGTGTTGATCTGTGTTTAGGATGTGTATGATGTGTGATAAGTTTGGATCCAGTTTCTGAAGGTGTGAAATGTGTTGAAGTTCTGTTTGTAAATCTTGGTCTTGTATTCTGTTTATGTAGGCCATCATAAGTGGTGGTTGTTCATTAATGGGTGTTGTTGATTGGTGGTTAGGGATTCGACTTAAGGTATCTGCAGTACAGTTTTCACTACCCTTGCAGTGCAAAATTTTGAAATTGTAGTCTTGTATGGCCAAAATCCATCTTGTTAAACGTGAATTAAGAAGTTTGCAGGTCTTGAGGAAAGTTAGAGCATGGTTGTCTGTTATGATGGTTATGTCTGTACCATATATTATGTATCTGGTTTTTTGCAGACAGTATACTATGGCAAGCAATTCCTTTTCTGTTGTGGTGAATCTTCTCTCTGCCTGTTGCAAGGCTCTGGACAGGAAAATGATAGCGCGTTTTTCTCCCTGTTCATTATATTGATATAGGTGTCCACCTATAGCAAAATCTGAAGCGTCTGTTTGTAGGTAGAATGGTTTATATGGGTCTGGATGGTGTAAAGTTTGCGTTTCTAAGAAAAGTTGTTTAATTTTTTGAAAAGTTTGTTCATCTGTAGGTGTCCAATGGAATTTATAATTTTTTGAAGTGAGTCGAAGAAGTGGTTGTATGTGTTCAGAGAATTTGTCTAGAAATTTATTATAGTAGTTAATGCATCCTAAGAATCCTTTTAGCTGTTTCCTTGTTTTAGGTGAAGGAAAATCTAGTATGGGTTTAATCTTGCTATTATCCATTTGCAATCCTGTAGCGGTCATGGTGTAGCCTAAAAATGGTACAGATGTTCTGCAAAATAATGATTTGCTGAATTTAATAGTCATGTTTGCTTCCTTTAGTTTTTGAAAAATATGAGTTAGATGTGCAAGATGGCTAGGAAAATCTTGTGATAATACACAGATGTCATCAATGTATACAAGTGTGAAATCTTCAATGCTGTCTTCGAAAACTTTCTCTAATGCTCTTACTAGGGCTGCTTGAGAAGTTGAAATACCAAATGGGGTGACTGTATACTGGTATGTCCTTCCTCTAAACTGAAATGCCGTGTATTTTCGTGATTCGGGTGCTAAGGGTATCTGCCAATACGATGCTGTGAGATCGATGGTACTTAACCATTTACTGTTTCTCCCTTTTGCAAGTAATTCGTTTATGCTTCGATTCTGTTCGAAATCAGGCATAGTAATTTCATTTGCCCTTCTGGCATCTAAACATAATCTTAATTCTCCACTCTTTTTGACAACTGGTATTATGGGATTGATGAACTGACTATAAGATGACTCGATGACATTAATGTTTAGCATTCTGTTTATCTCCTGGGCTACTGCCTCCTGGTGAATTAGAGGGACAGGGTATGATTGTCCTCTGAAAATCTTATCTTCTCTAACCTCTATTCGGTGTGTATACTTGTTGCATAGACCTGGGGTGTCTAAAAAAATGTCCTTGTATTTTAAAATTAATTCTTTTAGTTGTTGCTTTTGTTGTGGTTCCAAAATTTCATTTTCATTCAAATTTATGTCAATCTCCTCTTCTCTTAAATAATCTTCTCTATTAATTTCGGATCGTTCTAGAATGTTATCATATTTTAATCTGTTATTTATACTTGTATCACTGTAATTATATTTGTTATTATTATTATTATTATTATTTATATTTATATTCTTTTTAATGTGACATAAAATTCCTTCTTTATTAACCTCTTCAAACTTCAATACGATATTCTTATCGTTGGCCCTTAATTGTAGCATCTTTGTTTTGAAGTTGATTTCCATCTCATTTTTACTTATCCAATCCATTCCTATAATTATATCTCTTATTAGATTTGGCACTATTAGTGTGTGTATCCAAATCTCTTCTCCTCCTACTCTCACTTTAAACATGACTATTCTAGATACTCTACGAGTTTTTGTTCCGACGGCTGTGGTTATTTGAATGTTCGTAGTGGGGAGTTCTTCATATTTCCCAATACTTTGTTTATTCCCCTGGAACCATTGTTCTGATAAACAAGAAATATTTGAACCAGTATCTATCAAAGCAGTGAGGCATATATTGCCAATTGAAATCATAATCTCCGGACATCTAATAAGGTTTGTTGTGTGTTTTATGGTTGATCCATGTTCTTCTTCATTTAACAAGAAGTTTCGGTCGCAAAACATATTGCTGATTAAGATATGATTGTTGGTGGGAATTATTTTTTTCTGTAGTAGCGTTGTTGGCCTATCTATTCCGAGGTCGTTTGATGGCACAGTGTTAATGTCATTGAGAGTCACCTTATGATGGGGTTGTATGATATGATGACTCATTTGGCCGGGGACACTTACTGCGCTCTGCAGTTTTCCTGCCGGGGAACTTCCTGTGATGTGCTTGCCTCCGGGTGGTTGATTTTCTGCTATGGCGTGGCAGACGTTGATCTGTTCGGGAGTTGGGTAGGACTGGTTTCGAGGTCCTGTCAGTCGTGGTGGGTTGGTCTGATGGTCTGATCGGTTGATTGGATGGTTGCTTCTATTCGGTGAAGGTTGAAAATGTTGTTGTGGTCGAGATCTATGTTGTTGGTATTGATTTAGTGGAGGTCTATAATTATATTGGTGCGTAGGTGGAGATCGATTGTGTTGAAAATGGTTTTTATTTAATGCCGCTGGTCGAAACTGGAAAGAATTGTTTATGTACGGTTTCTGCTCCCTAGGAGTGAATCTTGGTCTCGGTGGAAATGATGTAGCTTGCTGTTGGTCTCGTCTGGTCCGGGTATGCGCATCCTTCAAATCTTCTCTTTGTAAGAGCAACTCAAACTCCAAAATGGTCTCAATTTTTTGGACTCTGCAGGCGTCCTGCACTAGCTCTTCAAAATGTTCAGCCATACATGTAATAATTTCATTTTCTGTTAAAGGTGGTTGTATAGCCCTTAATGTGATCACTCTCTCGGTGAAATACTCTGAACGACTCAGTTTTCCGTTATGTTGATATTTATTTACATCCAATCTTTGTTTTATGGCTCGTTGAACCTCCCTACTCCAATACTTCTTCTCAAAAGCTGCTTGGAAGTCTTCCCAGTTCTGCAGGTCCTGTTTAATAAGAGTAAACCACCTGGCAGCATGGCTTTCTAGACATAACTCTAATGTGTCCACGAGCAGGTTGATCGGATCGGTGTTATTGTTGGTGATGGTCCTTCGTTCGTAGAATTTCTGTATTCTACGCAGGTGTTCTGTGGGGTTGTGTTCCCTACCATGGAACTTCGGCGCTTGATTGTCGCTGTTATTCGACCCTCCACATGTTACGTATATTTGCTGTGCTGTGGCGGTGGTCTTATGACTCCTTATTTCCTTTTCTAGACCTTCCATTCGGTTGCTGTTGTTGGTCACTCTACCCTCTAGTTGATTGATGTTCTTCTCCTGCTCTTTATTGATCTCTTTAATTCGCTCAATATCTTCCAGCACAATTGTATTTCGGGACTGGCATTCCTCTCGAACCTCCTGCGCTTTTCGCTCCAAGTTTTGTTGAATCTCCTCCTTGTTCCTTTGGTTAGTAATCGCCAAGTGTTTCTCTAGAGATCTGTGCCGTTCTTCCGTTTCTAGGATGAGTTTTTCTTGTGCAGCTTGGTGGTGTAATTGTAAACGCTGCCACAGTCTTTCTTCTACGCTCTCTATCTGAGTCCGGACGTCTTCTCGGATGCTCTCTATTTTTCTATCTTGCACGTCGAAACGTTGACTTATATCCTTTTTTAGTTCACCCTTATTATTTTCTAGACTTTGGTTTATTTCCCCTTTTAGTTGACCTATATCCCTTTTTAGTTCACCCTTATTATTTTCTAAACTCTTATTTAGTTGACTAAAAAGTTGCTCTAACGTCATCGGTGGTGTTGGCTGTTCTTGTTCCGCGTTTTTGTCGCTTGTTATTTCGTGATCCATATGTGTTCCGGGGTTCTCGCCTAACTCGAATTCTTCTTCTTCCATTTCGCTGATCGGTTTATCATAGTCAGGGATCCGCGACCCTTCCAGCGGAATGCCCTCAATGTCCATATTGTCACTCGCGACCACGTCTTCTTTACGACGGGACCATGACATATCCGGTAGGTCTTCGTATTCGCTAGCCTTTGGTGTCAATGTAATTTTCTTTCTTAGATTATATTTCGACTGTTGATCCATCTTAATATTTACGAATAATATTTTGATACACAAAATACAACACAAAATACAACACAAAATATCTATCTTAAAACTGACATAAAATCTTAATTTGTTAGTCTAAAAGAAGTTATTTGGGGAAGGGAAAATTTCCTTGACAAAAGCCAACACGTTGGTCGCCATTTTGATATATAACTATTAATATAGATTCTATTTCGATATAAATTATTTTATTATCAATAAAGTTGATTACAGTCTTTTAGTTAGTTATCATAAAAGCTTTGCCTTAAATGACTTCAATTGAAATTATAATTTTCTATTATAAAAAAAAAGTTAAATGGTGTAAGAGTTTTTAGATATATATATATATATATATATATATATATATATATATATATCTCGAGTAATTGTTATAACACACATATAAATGGAAAACACAAGCAATTATTGGAGTCCATATCTCTGGGAATTATTTTATCAACACAATAGTTCATATACATATCGTAGGGTATTATTGCAACACAAATATCAATGGAAACACAATTAATTAGGCTATAGTCTACATCTCTGGAATTATTTTATACATATAATAGTTCATATCTCTTAATCTCGGGGTACTAGGTTAGTGCGGCTTTTACCAAGGAAATTAGGTATAATACCATTTAATATAAAGGACATAAAAGGAAAACAAAATGAAAGAATTAATTTTAGTTTTAGTACATGGAGAAAAATAAAAAAATGAGATGAATGAAGTTGACAATTTATAACTGTTCAAAACTGAATAAGCTAGGTTCAAGTTTGTTATATTTTTTTATATAGATGTTCGTATTCAGTTTTATGCTTTTATTGATTTCACTTTCAACTTGTGAACACTAATAGTTATGAAAAAAGAACAGGCCACCTAGGGTTTATGATTTTAAAAAAATAACACAATGGAATGCAAATGGAAGGATCTCACCAGTTCATAGAATCTGTCTTGTCATCATCTTCATATCAGACCAACTTTAATATATATATTAACATTCGAAATTTTCACTCAATATTATTTCTTCTTATTATTTTCATGATGTAGGAAATATATTTTTAATTTATGTAAATTTGTTTCAAAATTATTGTAGTAGCAGAAACTTGGAATGCTTCTTATTTGCCTCCAATTTTTAACTCTCTCCTATTTCACTCCTCCATCCTTGTTAGACCGTCTACATAGAGGTTCGAATTTATATTTGTATTTCTTTGAAATGATAATGTAGGCTATATTTGGTTCACTAATGATATGAATATATGATTCTACTTTATTAAATGAGAAGTTGTTAATAACTTCATTTGTATTTATTTCTTCTAATTTTGTAAATTAGGTTGTTAAACTATATTAAGGATCCAAATAACTTCTTTTAAAATAATATGTTGTCTTAAAACTAATATACATATTTTGATTTTAATCTTAAATTTATCGTAAATTCCCGCATCTCAATTGTCTATGGAATCTATTTGAATCACGTGATTTAGTTGTCGGTGGGCGTGTCTTTTAAAATGTCTGTCACTTGATTTCTTTCGTCCGCCATTTTGACTATGACTTTTTGTCGTAATTTGAAAGATTTTACCTTTATTATTGATTCTTAATAAGGACTCAGGTGACGTTTTATATTCAGGGATATATGGATTATATCTAGGCCTGGTTTGTTTGGTCTCTAGGCTTTCTGTATTTCCACAATCGGCGAAATACTGACACTGTATTTCAAACTGGCAATTTATTTGATTGACTTTGTCGTCTTGATAAAAGCAGATTATTTTTATTTCCATATCTCTGCCTTTGAGTTGTTAATTTTTACGGATAGATCGAATATTTAGGCTTAATTTTTATATAGGTCTTCCTAGGTTTAAAATTTGGTAAGTTACGTTAATTAATTATTGTCCGGTCGAAAATCTTGAATTTGACATTGTTTTGGATTGGCGTTTCGCATTCTTGCCGCTAGGCGCGTGTATGTCGTCGTTTGAAATGAATGGAATTAATATAAATTTGCATGATAAATTATTTATTGACAACATCTTTTTCGAGTTGTTACAATATCAAGGATATATATCAAATTACGTTTGGAAAATTATTAGCTATTTACTATTTTAACAGCTAGTTATATAGGCTAAATACAATAAAATTACATTTAGCTACATAATACCAAAGTACAATAATTATCAACTGGGGTTACAAAAATAAAATATAACACTCGTTGCAGGTTATACAATATGTATTTGACAATAACATAAACAAATTTATTTTCCAAAAAAAAGTTTACATTCACATTGAACAAATAAACTGATTTTCATTTGACAGTAAAATGTTCCTTCTGTTAAGTTGTAACCAGTTATGGAAACTATTAAACATTATATTTTGTATAAGGCAGTTGTAAGAAGGGAGTTGTCTCCTTAAGAAGTAGACGGCTCGTAAGAACAATTTTAAATTTATTGGGGTTTATATTTATTTATGTATATTAAACCCATTCAGAAAACTAAATACTAATGTAATGACCAACAATTGACACTATTTAAAAATTGTCATCCATTAGTCAATTGTTATGATACTATTGTTATTATTTAAACAGAGAAATATTAATTCATCCTTAAGTCTGAATTGATTACTAAATAAATTATAGCTCATATTACTAAATAAATTTTAGCTCGTGTGTGTGTCTGCATAACAATGAATGAATTATTTAGTTTCAGACATATATAGTATATATAGTAAACAAAGAAAGTTTTGTGATGACACATTAAAATTAATAATCTTATTTTTTTCGAATCATCTGTAGTACAGTCTTTATGAATGGACTTATTTTTATCAATCCTTATTTTTAATTTGTAATATGTGTTTCCTAAATTCTAAGTAGTAAATAAATCTTATAAATTGGTTATATTTTTATTGAATTAATAACAATTAATTTTATATATACATTTTTAATTTAAGATAATCATACAAAAATATTGGCTGTATACTCGGGCCCTACCTTATACACACTGGGTTCTAATTCATTGATCAACACCATAAGACTATGAGCATGTTCATAAGAAATTAATTTTGAGATAATATTTATTTATTATTTTTTTAATATAAAATAAAAATACATTTTTTTTTTATATAACATCTTACTTTAAACTGAATTTTTAACTAAAAAAACAAAAAAAATTTTTAGATTATCATTCACCCTTGCTTTGAGCCATTAGCTATGAGTAAGCTTATAACAATGACCAAATAACTTTGCACTTATGCAAGGACGCGAATCAGGCTGCTGAACCTCCAACTTACAAACTCTTATAACAGCACAAATCACATCAATAACTTATGCAATAGGTTAGGATAGTTAGCCTAAATTAAACAATAACAACATAACCTAAGTCAAATGAAAATATACGATTTGGATAATTAAGCATAGAATACAACGATCTACATTCATAAGTATTAATAGCAGATATTTATATACAACCTATTATTAATAAACCACCCATATTCATTCAATTGCAAAACAAATCATTCCTATCTCTAAATTGTAAACATTCGAAATTTAGACGCTGACACAAATTAACCACACCACTACACAACCATAACATCACATATCTTTATTTAAAATCATTTCATAAGATCCCAAACTTTATTTACAAACAAATCACTACTTATAAGGAACAGTGAGTTTGCAATGTTAAACATAGAACGATCAGACTGTAAATTACTCTAAGATACCATTACTTATAAATTATTTGTATGTAAAAACATCTGTTAGTTTTAATTGCAAACATTGTAAAATATTGAGGAAGAAGAAATAAGTTAAAACTTTGTACTAAGATAGATCAGCTGATATGTATGTACACGGTCTAAATCACCCTTAAATTAGTTAAATAATGTGTAATTAATAAACAAATTGATACAAAACAACAAATACGAATATAAGAAATGATTATTACAACCTCAAATTGCCAATGGCCAAGAAAAGAAGCAAAAAAAACGGTACTATATGGTGCCGCGGAAGAACCCCAACAGTTTCAACAAACGATCTCACGGAAAATAGAAAAAAAATCACTCCGCAACACAACGAGGCGCCATGTTTTAAAAGAAATGAGATACACGAGTAACATTGTGGAGACGAGACAGTACAGAAGCCAAATTAACATCCAAAGTTTTCTTTATAATATTTGTGTCTAAATTAGTGATTAGAGTCAGTGTGAACTGTACAGAGCATGGTATGCTCTGTTAATTAACTATTCTAAACATTTACCAAATTCAAAGGCCTGTATCTACTTCAAAATTATCAATTCAACATTTCTTGTGAACTTTAATTAAATTTTTTTTTTAGAATTTTAATCATTTCAATTTATTTATGCGTTATAGTTGTATAACACAACCATTGCCAGCCGAGTGCCTACCCCGAGATCTAACCTAATTAATATTGTAGTATTTGAGTCTAAGTGTTCTGTTAAATTGAGCTAAGCCTAGAGGCCTATAATATTACAAACTTTATTACAAATTTCATGAACTCTAAAAGAGAGTTAAATCTTAACAAATTATAATCCAATATTGTATGGTAAATTCTAATAAAATTAATGTTATTATGTTAATATAACATCATATCTTATTATTTATTAATGTTTGAACCTAGAAAGTAAGAAACTGAATTTAGTCTTTATTTATTTATTTTTAATAACCATCCATATTCCAAATTAACCAATTAGCTTGAATTGAGTAGAGCCAAGAGGTAATTCTGTTTCATTTAGAAAGTTATTCAAAATTTAAGAAGTTTTTAAAAAAAAAAAAACTTGAAAGAATATATTATTTTATAATATATTATAGTAAAGAAATATTTATTTATTATACTCTCCAAAAAACATCACTATTACTTGTGATTGAACACACACAAATTGAAAATTAAGAAAAGAAATGGTTTTCATCTATCGTAGAGGTTAGCTATAGTGACAATCCTCCATTGCTGGATTCAGACATTTCTTCATTTACTCTTGAGTTAGACCCATCTCTCATCTTTTTGATCAAGTCTCTCTTACCAGTTCTTATTCTCTACTAACTCTGACACTAATAAAGTATTCAAGGGCTTGAGTCCTCAATTTTAGGCTCTCTATTTTACTTACAAAGTTTGTTAATGTTAACAATTTTAACCTCTGTTGTTTTACTAATATTCATCTTTCATGGCTTTAGATAACTGAAAAATGATTTTTAACAAGCACTGTTCGTTATCATTGTTGTTTATACATAAGTACGATAGGAACATGGAATTTGGTATAGGAGACTGCATTGTGTTCATATAAAATGCTATCAAAATTCAGAAAAATTGAATTGAAAATGTCAAAATGGCTGCCATTTTAAACAGTTTTTTGTTTGTATCTTGTGTTATTGAACTTATAACATGGTAAATTAGATATAAATTTGCAAATTTCCATTCTGCATGTGAGTGTGCCAACCCACCTCTCTATGATGATAATGTATTAGTGAGAACCTTAAGGTTTTCTAAATATCAAATAATATTTATCTGGGACAGACTTGACATCCAAGTAATAAGAGTTTAAACAATTTGATATATGTATATATTTTCTTTTGTTCTAGTTATGCTGTATTTCTTCAATGTTTAACAGTTCAAGAGTATAATAATTTTATAGGGGGCATAAAAAAAGGTATGTGAACATGACAAGCCATGTTTTTAATTTCATGTAATTTTTTTTTTTCCATTTGGTTATTTTTTTGTGCTTTCAAATTTCAATTATTTTACCATGAAAATGTTCTGTTAATTTATTGTTGGAGAAATTTATTTTATTTCATTATTATTAAAATACATATATAATTTACATTGAAATTATGCACATTACATTAGAACAAGTTAACAACCGTACACTATAACTTCTCAATCAATCTATATTGATATTAAGTTCATTAAGTAGTCATTAAGTTAACCTCAAAGACGTAATCCATGTATTAGTGAGAACCTTAAAGGTTTTTAGATCTCTGATAATTTTTGTCTGGGACAAACTTAATATTCAAGTGATAAGTTTAAAAAAATTGATATATGTATATATCTTCTTTTGTTCTAGTTATGTTGTATTCTTCAATATTTAACAGTTCAAGAGTATAATAATTTTACAGGGAGCATAAAAGAGGTATGTGAAACCATGACAAGCCATGTTTTTAATTTCATTGTAAATATATATGGTTATTTTTGTGTTTTGTCCTTTCAAATTTCAATTATTTTACCATGAAAACGTTCAATTTGTTAAATTTGTTGTAGTTATATATATATATATATATATATATATATATATATATATATATATAATTTACATTGAAATTATGCATATTACACTAGATTAAGCTAACAATCATACACTATAACTTATCAATCAATCTATATTGACATTTAATAGATAGTCATTAATTTAGAAAAAAAAAATTTAATAATTTTAATTGTCCACTCCTATACAATTTTACTAACTAGTGAAAATAACACTGCCTTGATCTCTTTTGCATCTCCCAACATCTCAATTGCAATTAGGTTTTGAATAGTTTTATTTCCTTCCTTTTATTAATGTTATTGTTACTAGAGGGAGTTTTGTTTTTTAATATATTCTGAATTAAGTGTTAAATCATTACAATAGAATAATATTTTTTACAACTTTCACGGTGACTTCCCAAATCTCACCCCATTCACCTTTTAACCTACCAACGGTTACTAGACCCGCTAGCGGGTCGATTTTTCATGCATGGCTTAGTTCACCAACTATAAAACACGTTTTTTGCAATTTAACATTACGCCCACTTAGAATTGTCCTATCACAATAAATAAAATACCGTTGGAAAGCTAATGTTCCGTAGATGCATAATCATGAAAAAAAAAAAAAAAAATACCACAAAACGTTATAAATAATATTCCAAAAATTGGTGAAGTTTGCATATTTTTATGCGTAAAATCGTAAATTTAAACACTGCGCCTTTTCGTAAAACGCGACGCCATTTTTCCCGATATGATTACAACTCTATTTATCTGTCATTTAAGTCAACTAAAACACTGTTCTATAGATCACATGTTTCTCTCTCTAACCGTAGATTACAAATTTTTCTGCGTCTAACAGATCCAGAGATATATCTTTTTGACCAGAGAACAAACCTGACGACACGAAATTCATTTGGCATTCGGTGCACTTTACGAAATGACGAAATTCATTTTTCATGTCAGAAAAACGACTTGTTCTTTACAGTATGTTGTAGGGGAAATTTCATTCTATAAGTTGGTAGGTACCACTTGATATAGGCAAATACTTACAAAGAAGGTTTTGTTTTGATGTCCAAACGTAGCAATTGTGTGATGTAAAAACTGAACAAATGACGTAGCGCATATTGGTTTTGGGGTTAGATATTTGTTATTTTGAAGGTTTGTGTATACAAATTGTATATAAATTTTGCATACAAGTTACAATATATGTGTTTTTATATCTAAAGTTTATGTTTTTGAGTGATAGTTTAGTTTGTGAACGGTTCTTATGTGGGATAACCTAGAAAAATATTTTAAGTCTAGCCTATATGCAAATTTTCTTATATTTAGTGTTTTATATGATTATACAAGTGAATATGTGTGTTATTCTTTGTAAAGTATATATTGTCTTAGTAAAATCTAATGATTTTGTCTTAGGCCTAGCTTTAGCTTTAGAAAGTTACTAATTTCGCCTAAATGATCGAGGTGTCCAACCTAACCTCAAGCGTCAGAGAATCACGATTTTAGGCAAAATCGTCATTTTTATTTTCAAAATGTAACAAATTATTATTTTTTCCCCCTAAATATATTCACAAATATATTACAAATCTCAAGTGATGGTTGAAAAAATTCCGAAAAATGTATTAGGATGTTTTTGATTATCATTTTTGTGAAATTTCTGCTCCGTTACTGTTCGATTTTTTGGTATTTGACCAAAAAACTCCAAATGTGATTCATCTAACATTTTTTTTCACTACACACCTACATTCTATGCAGCTTTCTGAACATAATGAGATATAGAACTTTTGTATAAAATATATATTACTATGTTTGGTAAATTGTTGAAAATAAAATGACCAATGTCCCGAAATTCATAAAATAATTTTTTACATTTTGAAAATGTAACTAATTTATATTTTTTCCCTCCTAAATATATTCACAAATAATACACAAAAATTGTGTATATCTTAGAAAAAGGTAGTAAGCTATTGATTTTGGGTGATACAGGTTTTTCTGAAAAAAAGTTAACATCATGTAAGACATGTAACATACTTACTCCAAAACCGTTTCAAAAAATTTTTTTTTGTTACATAGATGAATTCTATGCATCTTTCTGAGAAAAATGATATCTTATAAGTTAGGTTTTGTATACAAATAATATTTTTTAGTAATTTTTTAAAAAACAAAGGAAATTAGCACTGCCAAATAGAAGGTTAATTCATTGAAGCAATGATTTGAGCAAAATCCGAGTTTTCATTAAGAGAAGATTTTTCATGTTCAAAAAGAACCTAATTGCTGAGAAATATTTTAGAATAGAAAATATTTTAAAGAAAATAGTTTGTTCCGGAAATTGAAGTTTTTTTTTTTTTAACACTAAGTAGAGTCCTGGTAATTTGAGCTAATTGGGCTTGAGGTCGCCTCATATTACAAGAAACTCGGCTAAGAAGTATAGTGACATTCGGTATACCTCCCGCTTGTTGCTCGATATAATGCAATGTCACGATTAGCGCTGTCATATCTTCAGTATGAGGCATCACTGGTATAGTCTTTCCAGAGACATCTTCGATATCACCTACACCAGTCAACATGACAATAACTTCCATATTTTTAGTGACAAAGGACGGCTTGACTACGATTCTAAGAAATGGATACCGTACTTAGAAAGAATTTTATGAACTATGCAATGCCAATTTTGGTTAGGGTTCATTGGCTCGAATTAAATAGAACCTTGAACTACCATAGCTCAAATTACCGGGACTCTACTTTATAGTCTATCTTTTAGATGTACAAATACAAATAAAGAGTGTTTATAAAGTATGTGTTGTGTGAATGTATGGAAGTATTTGAAGATCTGACTAACGGGGCATTGTTGCTTCTGTTTAAACATATAATTGGACCTGAGGTTATCTTGAATTGCTAGAAACTAAGATTATATGGAAATAAGAACAAAACAAAGCATTGTGTAATTAAATTTTTAATGAGTAGGAAATAATGTTAAATACTAATACAGTGCATACTTGTTTAGGCTAACATTACTCGTATAAAATTAAAAAAAGAATTACAATTGTTTCAATTGTCCAGTGTCTTTTCCTTTAAAATAGAAACTCAGTATTTAGCAGTGATGTCGTACCATTTTCTAAGAAGCATAGTGTTAATCAGTGTAGCTTCAGCTTGTTGCTTGACATAACGCAACGCTACATCTCATTCTGCCAAACCTTCAGTATGAGTCATCACTCGTACAGTCTAGATACATCTTCAGCCGGTTCCCTCATAATTTCAGCGATGAAGCATCGGTCACTTCAAACTGTTCATCATTATTAATACATTCAGATATTTCACTTCCCATTTAATTTTTCACAACCAGGAAGCTTTTGAATCAGCTGGGTCAAAGGCATGTCATCTTCATCTACTATTATTAAACGTTTCTTACCTTAAAATCTTGTTAAATATATTTTTTAATGTATCCACGTTTATTTCAACCCATGATTGGGTCATCCTATAAACTACATCTTTTCATTGTAGTTTTTTTTAAATTAAGGTAATTTTTAATATAAACATCAATTATATATTTTCAACTCATTTATTTCTGCAATTAACATTGGTAGTGAAAGTATGAAATATTTAAGTGAATCATGTTAAGGCCATAATATTCAGATTTGAAGTAAAACCATGGAAATTTGATAACAAGTAGCCAATGTTTGTCTTTGTCCTATTCAACTACATATAGAAATTTGTGTTTGAATATGAAACCTGTAGCTCTTATCATTTTGAAAACAAAACTCTGCAGGGGTCAAGCGAACATCCACTTGTTCTAAGTCGATTTCAGCTTCATCATCTTTTTCGGGCCCTTTCCCATCTTTGAACATTCAGTGACTTTACCAACAAATCTTATAATCCTTTTACTGCAAAACTTGACAACTATCCAGTCATTAACATTTAGGGAGCTTTCTTCTTCCAGTGGTATTCTGAATTCTTCTTTAGATTCTGAACTGTAAACTACGGTAGAGTCGGAGGTTTCAGTTTCTTCTGGTTTCTTTTTCTTTGGCTTGGGTTCACATTTGATTCTATTGGAGTTTTTATGTTGAACTAATCTTTTCTCTGCTCTGTCTTCTTGTTTTCTTTTCTTTTCCATTTTAATTGTGTGCTCAGCTTCAATCAGTAATTTGTTTGGTGTATCAGTTGCAATCATTGTTTTCCTTTTCTTTTCCTTGTGTTATTTTTAGTTTTTCTTTGGCATGCTTTTGGATAAGGGAAAATGAGTTCTGGGCTCACAACAAACTCCTTTGACGAACTTTGGCTTTTCAAATAAAATAATGGTATACTCACTCGATGGCTTATCTAAACAGGCACTTGATGTGCTAGGCTGATCAAAACACGAAGATTCATTAGTTAAATCTGATAGTTTGTTCAAGTCTGGCATCTCAATTTCATTAGTGATCATGAGTACGTTTCCGTGGGATGTAGAGTTAGGTCCTTCTTCCTCAGGTCTATCAGTGATGTAAGAACATAGAAAATCAGCCTCAGTAAAGATATTACTATCATAAGGCCAGATCCCGGTTTTTTTTTTTTGAATTCACTGGTAATGTTGACTGGGGTAAAGGATTGTGGAAAAGCTAGGTCATGTATCCCAAGATAGCCTGGATCAAACATCCCTAGATGCTATTGTTTAAAAAAAAAAAAAAAAAAAACCTAATTTTTCAAGTTATTTATTTAAATCTTATATTTCTAACCATAAGACCTTATAGTCTAAGATACACTTAATTAAAAGGAAGTATAACAATTAACTTGTCTTCAATGAAAAAAAAAAAGAAAGAAAAGGGGGGGGAAATGCAAAAAACTAAAATTTTACTTTCACAGGGCTGATTCAATCTTCTTCTTTTAGCTTCTAAACAACAACAGACAATGAAGTGGAGGTTTCCTTCCAATTCCATACTCACTGTAGGCTATGCAGTGATGCAATTGTTGCCTCCCCAAAATATCCCAGTCAGGGAAATTGCATTGGGTCAAGGATCCCTAGTTTCCCCTATTTTTTCATATTGAGAACAAAATCTTCAAGAAAGCACATCTTAAAAATAACTTTGTGTAAGACACCAATGGATAGTTTATATGGAGTGAAGTAGGGTTATCGTTTGAAATATTTATTTTTAATTCCTTTATGATATGCATTTGTCTATTTAGTCATTAGGTCAACTGTTTCTGTATGTGAAAACTTAAGCTATTAAAAGTTAATAACCATATTATATGAAATTGTAGTATACTTTTGCCTTAGCTGATATTTAAAACTTTTTCATTTCAATAAGATCATTGTACTTACGAGGGCTGAAAACATCATAAATTCTACATGGGTTTTTGAATAAATCTGTTCTGATAATAGAACCATAGTTGCATTGTAATTTACTTGTCATTTAAAGTGTACTTAAAATATCATTACTATTGATAGTATTGCAAACAATATTTAGAGGACTGGAATAATATAATAGTTTGAATTTATTTTTCTTATACATTCAATAGAGAACATTATACAAGTTTGTACTCCAATAGCTTATGGTGCATCAATATACTTAACCATATGTAATGTGTGAACTTCAAAAAAATGATTCTTAATTCAACATCAAATGCCTTGTCCTGTTTGTACAAAATAGTCTCAATACATTATACTGGCTTCACACAATGTTTAAAGTTATTTTATTTGTTCACTATTCTTATTAAATTATTGAATAAATATTTTATTTTATGTTGTACATTATAATTCTTTCTTGTAGATTCTTGACCTAGAAAACTTTTTCAGTAAAATTACCATATAAAATATATTAATAATAAAAACACATTACTGTATTTTTCAAATTTTTTTCCCACTAGGTAAACCTTGTATTATTTCTTGAAATAATAATCTTTTATTTGGGAGATAAAATGTAACAAAACATCATCCTTTTCCCCCACCTCATTAATCACCAAGGAATAACAACATAGGTATAATACAACCTACTATAATCAGAAATCAAATTATGATGCAATTTAATACACACTTAACCTTAATGACTATATACAGTAGACTCTCATAAATCCGGACTATTGTTGCGGACGGCCGGTCCGTATTCCGAAAAATCCGGATTTCCCAGAGTCGGAGATAAGTCGGCCGCAGGGCCGATGCGAGCGGTGATAAGCCGCACATGCAATCGCTACCAGTCCATGCCGATATCCAACGACACTTGTTACACTCTGACACATTAACTAATACATAATACACAATACAGTATTGGACTGCAATCAAGTAAAACACAGGGTAGGGCGTGTCAATTACCTCAGCCGCGCAGAAACTTCCACTGCCCGTGAATCATTATAAATACGTCATTCATGCAATGCGGAAGATCACATGAAAATTGAAGGCTCTAAAGCGGCAAATTGTCATTAAAAAATTTTACCGCCCAGTCCGGATTTTCCCGGAGTCGGCCGTGGGGTCGATACGAGCGGTGATAAGCTGCACATGCAATCGCTGCCGGCCCATGCCGATACCCAACGACACTTGTTACACTCCGAAACATTAACTAATACATAATACAGTACTGGACTGCAATTAATTAAAACACAGGGTAGGGCGTGTCAATTACCTGAGCCGTGCGGAAACTTCCACTGCCCGTAAATCATTACAAAATACGTCATTCATGCAATATGTAAGATCGCGTGAAAATTGAAGGCACTAAAGCGGCAAATTTTTATTTAAAAAATTTTACAGTTCTGTCCGTATTTTCCGGAGTTCGGATTTTTGTGATCCGCATTTATGAGAGTCTACTGTACAATGTGATCAATTTTATGTAAGCCTTTTGTGTGTGGGTGTTTTTTTTTTTTTTTTTTTTTTTTTTTTTTTTTTTTTTTTTTTTAATGTCTTCATTTAAAGGGTAGTTACTCTAATAAGAGTTCCAATATTAGTTTTGAAAATATTTTCTTGAAATTATTGATTTGTACAATTAAAAATTTAATTATTTTTATGATACTAGAGCTAAATTTATTTCAAAAAAATAAAATAAAATGCATTGCTATTACAGGGCACTAGTTTTCCAACATCTTTTGCAAAAATAAATGTGTAAACTTTAAAAATTAAATGCAAGTATTAAAGTTTTATTTGTATTTTCATTCTTTTTCTTCATAAAGTGAATTTACAATAGTGCCGGTGCCAGCTGAGGCAAATTCTTTTCAGAGAGCCAGTTTCAAGTCATCCATTCTGTTTTGTACATACAATTTTACCAATTTTCCTAAATTGAAATGTATAGAATCACCATATTCATTCAAATCTTTCTGTTTAACCCTAGATCTGGCAAAACTTAGCAATGTTAATTTTCTTCGTTTAAAAATTAATAAAATATATTATTTTTACATAAAACCTAACTTATAAGACATCATTTTTCTCAGAAAGATGCATAGAATTCATCTATGTAATAATTTTTTTTTGAAACGGTTTTGGAGTAAGTATGTTAGATGTCAAAAAATGAAGTTAACATTTTTCAGAAAAACCTGTATCATCCAAAATCAATAGCTTACCACCTTTTTCTAAAATATACAAAAGTTTAGTGTAATATTTGTGAATATATTTAAGGGGGGGGGGGAATTACATTTTCAAAATTTAAAAAATGTTTTACGAAAAAAGGGAAATTGGCCAGCTTATTTTTAAAAAATCACCAAAAATTGTAATATTTATGGAAAACATCTATATATCATTATATTCAAAAAGGTTCATAGAATTTAGTAGTGTAATTAAAAAAAAGTTTGAAAAATAATTTTGGAGTCAGTATGAAAAGGACAAAAAAAAAAAAAAAAAAATCGCAGGCTAACTTACAACTGAAAGTCAAATTGAGGATAGAAAATCTAGTTTTACATTTTTTACGAGTATTACAAACGTTTTCTAGTATAAATATGAATAACAATTGGTAAAAAAAAAATCTAATTCTAAAATTTTCAAAAAAATAATATCACTTTCCCGTAAAATGGCCTAGGCCTAGTAATACCACAAGGCCTAGGCCTAGTTATCTACGCCTTGTAACTAAAGCCTAAAACCTACCTAGACCTAAAACAACATCACTAGATTTCACTAAAACAATAAACTCTACAAAGAATAACACACATATACACTTATATAATACACTTGTAAAATCAAATAAAACACTCGATAAATCACAAGAAAATACTCGAAAAGTTGCAACACGCCATATTGCATACACTTTGCAACAGTAAAACTGAGCTGTTCTTTATCTGAAAGTAAGCCTACATCATGACCGACTATGACATATTGGTTTATAGCATTAAAAAGGTCTGATTTTCTTCTATACAAAGAGATAAAAATTTGTGAGCTAAGACAAATATAACTAATCAATATTTCGACTGATCCAGATCCGAAAAAATCTTAGAGTTTTGGTTACTGGTTTATAAAATATAATATAACTCAAAAACTATAAAAGCTAGGATAATTTGGAATACGTAGTATGAAAGAGGAAGAAAAATACTATAAAATACTTGTGCTCTTTGGACACGAATGAATTTTTACAAATAATTCAAAACAAAGAGGAATGAAACTTGTCACCTATTCAACTTGCCATCATGTGCTGCGGTCTCCCGGCGAAATTGCCAAATTTCGAAAATTATTTCTGTCTTTTCTCTTCTCTCTAGGAATTCAGGCTACACAGCTTTGAAAGATTGAAACACGAGCTTTTCAATGTTGTATAATTCATTTCTCTACGACTCCATTTACTAGGCTAAAGTTGAGTTGAAGAAAACAACTTTTTTTTTTGTTGAATACATCTGTAAAACGAGTTTTTGTCGTAAATAATTTATAGATTGAGTACTATAAGAGTTAGAGACTGTTGGATAGGTAAAGATTTGTACTAAAAACGGTACAATTTTTCATTTATTTGAACCCAATGTCAGTTTCTGACATTTACACAAAGTAGGACGCTATATTATCTTTGTACTGTGAGTTGGTGAGTCACCATTTTTACGACTAAAACACACCAAACTTTACCAATTAATTAAATATTTTTATAGCGTTTTATGAACTTTTGATTACATGTATATGCATCTATGAAACGTCATCTTTAAAATGGTATAAAATATATTTCGGTAGGATGAATTTGAGTAGGCCTAATGTCCAGTTGCAAAATCAAAATTTTTTACTGTTGTCTGTACTAGGCGTAGCCCGGTATCGTTCCTAATCGATGCAAAACATTTTAAGAGGTAATCCATGAAAATTCATTTTCTTTAAAATTACTAAACTTAAGCGTGTGTGCTATGACTGCTGATTTAAATTGCAAAAGAAATGTTTTTGAGTAAGCTTTTGCCTATAACTTTGTATATCAGCACATTTTAATGCAGGTTTACAATCCTTTTGGCTCTTGTATGCCTCGATCTCAACTTTACCTTATTTATTTAACTAGTACTTGTTAGTGTATTCCTAATACATAAATTATAGCTATTCCTATAACACTGTTACGCAAGACCTGACCTTACCTGTTACGTACATTTTTATTCTTTAGAATAGATTTTCACCATTTTTGGTCCACAATCGTACGTTTGTGTGTATTCATGTGTTTGTGTTGGGTTGATAAACCCTCTTAAATTCACAAATGAAGTCAGATTTTGCTGAATTGGTATGAGCACTCAAATGTGAAATTACAAACTACTGGACATGCTATAAACAGAAAAATCGGTCAATCAATTTCAAAATGGTGCCCAATTAATTTTTGTTTTTTTAATGTTTGATAACTTTTTAGTCAAATCTGTAAAGACTCATTTTACGAAGTTTTAAAATATCCAACTAATAATGGCCATATGTGTTACAACAAAACATGCTTTAAAATAAGAAAACAAAATTACTAGCCTATAATAATGACTGGAAATGAAAATCTGCAATAATAATGGAAATTTATTAAATTTAGCATGCAAATTTAATTTTACAATTCATTCAATATGAATGAAATCTATAACTCAACTTATATAGTCTGTGGTTGTTAAGAAAAACATATTTTGTCGGTGAAAAAGATGGAATATTAAAACATTTTCATATATTTAATTTTTAAGTTCAATTTTAGGTATGTTTTCGATTAGGTAACCTCATTGGAATATATCTCAAGAAAATTGTACGTAAATAAAAGAATAAGTCTGGACAATTTTAGACTAGAACCTTCCTTCCGAGTGGATAATTACTTAAAATGCTGTAGAACTGTTATCTACCATGATCACAGGATAAGGGTATCTTGCTCCAAATTCCTTTTTCACCACTGTAACTCTTAGACAATAGCCTACTGTTAGGATGCCTAAAAAATACCATGAACCATCCATCAGTACTGCCCTCATAAATTAAAAAAGCTTAACTCCAAGAAATGGAATTTTTCACTAGAGCTGTTTTTCTGTTTACACTATTTATATTGGCTTACTACTATGTTTATTGATTTATAATGTGAAATAATACATTTATATGTATATGTGATGGTAGATTTTACAAATTATAATTTATAATAATGATAATATGTCAAAAATTGGAGTCAAGGCTTTTTGTTTTATGATCCATTAAAGCCAGTTTAGTAACAACTAAGAGAAAAGCCTTAACTCCACTTCCTAATCAAGGGTCTGCAGCACGTTTGTGTATTTAATTGGTTCTAGGTTAGGTTAGGTTAGGTTTTATATATTTACCAATAATAACCTTAAAAAGCCTTAACTCCCAGTAATAATCAAAACACCTCATCTCCAACAAAAACACCTCATCTCCATTTTAAAGAATTTGTCATAAGGCATAAAACCTTAACTCCAAATACTAAATCAGAAGACCTCAACTCCATTGGAGTTGAGCTTGTTTTGATTATTACTGGGAGTTAAGGCTTTTTAGGTTATTATTGGCTACAAGTCAGTGGACTTGAGGCTATTCTTGTTAGTAATTTTATTAATTTTAAAATGTTTTTATGCATATGATCCAAAAAAAAGTTGATAAACATGTGTCTTTTGTCATTATTGATCCAAATACATAAAAATCTAAATTTAAAAAAAATTGGAGTTAACCCTTTTAGGACCATCTGACGATATTTCGTCAATTTTAAAATATGCGCAAAAGACCATCTGACGAAATATCGTCAAATTATTTCAATGCGTAAAAGACCATTTGACGATATTTCGTCATTTGCGAAAAAATTAATTTCAACGTAATTAAATAGGTAAAAGTAATAAAATTGTTATTTTTGAAGACTAAATAATGTCATTTATAATAAATGTAATAATCATTATTAACTCATAATATGAATAAATATTTTAAAATAGACAAACAAACTGTGTTTATTTTCTGCGCCTATCTGTGCGATCAGCTGTATAGGCCTAAGAATTCTAAAAGCGTACGTAGTGATTTGTCTCTTGGTTTATCTAACAACAGCGTATTTACACTGCAAAGTACTGTTATTCGAATTTTAATATTGTGTTTTGGTTATTTTAGTGTTATATTTTACTTCCAACATTAAGTTTTAATTTCTAAGTGTGTTTTATTTGTCTAAAAAATGAGTGGTGACAGTGACTTTGTTAGATCGAGTGAAATTGATAGGTTAATTGATGATGAATTGGATAGCGATTTATGTAGCGAAAATGATGAAGACATTTTTGACGATTCAGATAAAGACCCAACCTATGATCCAAACAGACCTCAAACATCGTCTTTTCTGGGTAATTTCGGATCGTCAACTATTACCGACAGTGACAGTGAAAGTGAGGTTAGGCATGAAACACCGATAGGCCTACATACGCCTACAGTTTCCAACATTGATAGGCAGGTTTTGAGTGATGATTCAGATATAGACGATGAATCAAGTGATGCAGATAATGATAGTGATATCTGGAGTAAAGTTGAAGATACTTTTGAAAATAATATAAGTTTTTCATTCACTGAAACACCTGGGCCAAAAAATTGCCCTACACCGGATTCTAAACCTATTGATTATTTTAAACTTTTTTTTACTGAATCATTATTAAAATCATTTGTAAAAGAAACAAACAGGTATGCTGAAGATACAATAACATCAAAAGGACAAAATATTTCCCCTTCAAGTAAATTTAAACTTTGGAAACCAATCACGGTGAACGAGATGTTGAGTTTTATCATTGTTATTTTGAATATGGGCCTCATAAACAAACCAACACTAAAATCTTACTGGTCCACTACATCTTCACAAAGCACACCCTGGTTTCGTAAAATGTTATCTCGTACACGGTTTGAACTAATTCTTGGATTTTTTCACATAGTAAATAACAACAAATTACCAAAAAGCACTGAACCTGGATATGACCCATGCCAAAAATTTCAACCCTTACTGGACCATGCTAATATGACTTCAAAAAATTTATATACACCACACCAGCAAATATCTATAGATGAAAGTCTTATTGGTACAAAGAGTCACTCACAATTGATGCAATATCTCCCTAATAAACACCATCATAGATGGGGTATTAAATTGTGGGTGCTGTGCGATTCGGTCTCAAAATATTGCATGAGCTACTTTTGTTACAAAGGGTCAAGATCTGTTGAAAATGCTACTGAAATAAAGAAAAATGGCCTTGCATTTAGTGTAGTAAAAAAATTATTATCGTTTTGTAATTTACTAAATAAGGGTTACCATTTGTTTACAGACAATTTTTTTTCTAGTCTTCCTCTGGCCAATTTTTTATATAACAGCAAAACATTTTTCACTGGAACAATTAGGAAGAACAGGAAAGGTTTACCACAGGAAATAAAACAACAACTTCCAGTAGGCAGCAAACTGTACTACAAAAAAGATTATTTAGTCGCTATGGCATACCGACAAAAAAAGTCACAAAAAAAGCCGGTTCTTCTATTATCAACAAAGACATCAAATCAAGATAAAGAAATAAGATGCAGAAGATATGGAAGAGAAATAGTAAATGAAAAACCATCTGTTGTAATTGATTATAACAAACATATGGGAGGAATAGATCATTTTGACATGATGTTATATACCTATCTGGATGAGCGCAGAACTATCAAATACTGGAAAAAGGTAGCATTCAATATTTTTGCTAGAATGGTTTTAAATTCATTTGTTTTATATAAAGAAAATCGTGGAAGTGAAAACCTAAAAAATATGTCCAGATACCAGTTTATTGTGTCAATTGTTGAAGATGTGTCAGCGAACTGGTTCGAACAACAAAATCTTGGAGAAAATAGTCGAAGACCTACTAGACCAATTGAAGGAGATGGTGATAATTGTGGAGAAGTTGGAACTATAAAACTACCTGGTAAGCAAGAGAAGACCTGTAAAGTTTGTTCTATAAAAGGGAAGAGGAAAAGGTCCAGAAGAGCATGTGGAAAGTGTGGTGAAGGATGCCATGGCGAATGTCATTACAAACATGTATGCCGATAAAAAATTAATTAATAAATCAGTGGTTTAACATTCTAGTGTAAATATATGACTATAAACTGTGCTTAGTGATAGTTTTATAGTGCTTCAAAAGATTTTATGTGAGTACTTCATTTCAATTATTTACAGTTATTGCTTATGCTAGAATACGAGTAAAATTTAGAAAAAAGGTTAGGTTTTAATTTTTTCTATATTTTTGTTGTTTCTGTACTTATCTTTATGAAATTTTCAGGATTAATATAGAACATATTAAAATTGATAAAAATCAAGTTTCCCACAGTAAAATTTTTGTTTGTTTTTAAAATAGGAAATTTTGAATTTAAAAGTTAAATATGAAATTTAAAAAATTTTCCCAATTTTGGCGTTTTAAAATAAAAATATATATTATTTCAGCTAAAATGTTCATTTATTAAAAAGTCCATTTATTTATCTTCAATTCAAAAAAAAAAATTTTTAATTCCATTTATAAATAAATATTTTGTGACTTTTTAAAAAAAACTTGCCAAATAAGTCTATTCTTATAGTGTGCAGTTTTTAAAACCTGTTGCCGAAATTCAGATTACACTTTTTACACACCCCCTGAAAAATGGTTGGTCCTAAAAGGGTTAAGGCCTTATAGTTTATGAGGGCAGAGTACATCTCTAATTTTTAATCCTTCACCATTATTACTACTTCTGCTATATTTTGAATTGACAATGATGAGTGCAGACTGAAAGTAGTTATGAAAAAGTCTTCTTCACATAAAATGTTATCTGACCTTACCAACGAAGCTCTCCTGTCAACTATAAAGAAGTCCAATATTTGATATGCAGTTTTTCATTAAAAGGTAACTGTGGGAAAAGGAAGAAAAAAGGTCCTTGTCTCTTTATTTTAGATCTCCTTCTGCTTCTGAAATAAGTCCATAATTTTCTACAATTAAAAGTGGTTTAATGAACACAAAATGTGTAATTAGGTTCAACAAGGACTTTATGAATCAAATTAAAATGGAATCCTCACCTCTAAACAACACGGAGAAAGCTTGTGTATTATGTTTTGAAGAAATGGCGATCAAGAATGCACTTAAATATTTTCTAAGTTTCGATTTTTCGAGGAGTCCAAGACATGGTTTCTTGATAGGAAACCTGTCATGACGATACAACATGTTTAGGGTAGTTGTGTCATATTATCAATGAAATTGCCCATTACATATTTTATTTCTCAAAATGGACTAAGTTTCAACTCAAAAAAATTATTAACAAATTTTAACTTATATTAAGTGAAGCAGGTTTACATTTAAAAGCGATTGTTTGTGACGAAGGCATACCTAACGGGAGAACTTTCTCGAAATTTAGAATTACAGAGGCGACCACATAATATTATTTCAGGAATTAAGATCTTTGGTCTATATGATGTAGCTCATTTGATAAAGGCCAGATCCTCCTAAAGCATTATTAACAATGTTCAACTAACAGGAATAGTAACAAAAACATCTATAGTAGCATTAGTAATAATTTGTGTTATAATTGCAGGACAAACAAACACAATCTTGTCTGGAACCAGTTTTAACCCTCCAACCGCTAATGTTAAATTTCTTCGTTTGTTTAAAAATTAATTAAATATATTATTTGTATACAAAACCTAACTTATAAGATATCATTTTTCTCAGAAAGATGCATAGAATCCATCTATGTAATAAAAAAAAATTTTTTTTGAAACGGTTTTGGAGTAAGTATGTTACATGTCAAAAACGAAGTTACCAATTTTCAGGAAAAACCTGTATATTCCAAAATCAATAGCTTACTACCTTTTTCTAAGATATACAAAAGTTTTGTGTAATATTTTTGAATATATTTAGGGGGAAAAAAAAAAATTTGTTATATTATCAAAAAAAACAAAAAATAGTTTACGAAAAAAGGTAAAATTATAATTTTTTTTTCAAAAAATCACTAAAAATAGTAATATATATCTTATACAAAAGTTCTATATCTCATTATGTTCAGAAAGGTGCATAAAATGTAGGTGTGTAGTGAAAAAAAAAGTTAGATGTATCACATTTGGTATTTTTTGGTCAAATACCAAAAAATCAAAGAGTAATGGAGCAGAAATTTCACAGAAATGGTAATGAATAACATACTAATAGATTTTTAGGATTTTTTTCAACCATTTCTTGAGATTTGTCATATATTTGTGAATATATTTAGGGGAAAAAAATAATAATATGTTACATTTTCTAAATAAAAATACCGATTTTCCCTAAAAAGGTAACTTTTACAAGTGAGGTTAGGTTTGTAACCTCCACAATTTAGACTCACTAGTACCAATTTGAAGATAGATCAAAGACAAAACCATTAGATTTAACTAAGAAAATATATACTTTACAAAGAATAACACACATATTCACTTTTATAATCATATAAAACACTATATATAAGACAATTTGCATATAGCCTAAACTTACCATTTCGGCCTAGGTCATCGCAAATAAGAACATTCAAAAACTAAACTATCACGCAAAAACATAAGCTTTAGATATAAAAACACATATATTGTAACTTTTATACACAATTTATATACAATTTGTATACACAAACCTTCAAAATAACAAATATATAACCCCAAAACAATATGTGCCAAGCCCTACTTTGCGCGAGACAATTCCTTCGTTTTGACTTGGTTTGAGATGAAAACAAAACATTCCTTGTAAGTACTTGACACCATCAGGTGGTACCAACTTATAGAATGGAATTTCCCCTACAACTTAGTGTAAAGAAATATAAGAAATATAATATTAGAAACCAAAGAGAAATGCAAACCTAATGCCAACCAAATTTCGTCTCGTCAAGTTTGTTCTACGTTCAAGTAGGAATATCTCTGGATCTATGAGACGCAGAAAAATGTGTAATCTACGGTTGGAAAGAGAAACATGTGATCTATAGAACAGTGTTTTAGTTGAAATAAATGACAGAAAAATATAGTTGTAATTATATCAGGAAAAATGGCGTCGCGCTAACAAAAAGGCGCAGAGTTCAAATCTACGATTTTACGCATCAAAAATATGCGAACTTCACCAATTTTTGGAATATTATTTATAACGTTTTGTGGTATTTTTTTTTGCATGATTTTTGCCTAAGTATTGGACCGAGCCTGGGTGTGATATGGGTCCGTTAGCAGTTCTAGGGTTAAGTTCCTCATTTTGTATTTGTATAAAATTTTTAATTAATTTGTTTTTTTATTTATCAAAGTAATACAGACCCATCTGTCATGACCAAGTGCAATGTTGTATTCTTAGTTTTATTCATACATTTCAATGATTTATATTTTGAATTAGAATTATATGTGGGAATTATATTTCTTTGCTTTCTTTACAGGTGCAGTGACTCAAAGAGCAGGTGTTAAGGCTTTAAAAAATTTGCATATATGCATTAGAAAGAAAATAGTGCATAAATTTCTTTAATAGTTTATCCTTTACAATGGGTATTCAAGATTTACAAACATTTTTAGAAGGAAGTTCAATTCCAGAATCTTGTGTAGGAGTTGATTTAGTGCGTATTGCTCGATCTGTCTCTTTACGTATTGGAAAACATTCTCAGAAAAAAGGTGGAAATAATGTCCTTACAAAGTTCAGTCTGGTTGTTGATGGTGAATGTTGCTTGGATAGGCTATATGGAGGATATTTTTCAGGTAAGTAAACTAGTTTATTTTTCAGGGGATTTTGTCAAACATAAATCAAATATAAATTATTGGTAATTATTAATAGAAATTTATAGTGTCTTAAGGGGGTGGTAAAGATGTCCGCCATATTGAATTTATAGTCCTACAAGAAATATGTTAGTGTTTCCTACACACTCCTCCACTTTTGTCCTAAAATTATGAATTGTATCTAGTTTTAAAGATAATTCAAAAAAAAAGAACGTTTTCTGCTCAGATTTTTATTTGTCTCAATAGTTTTTTATTGAGTTTTTACTGTACAATTGATTTAAAAATGAACAAATTATTTCATTGGTAATCTGATCATTTATTCTTTATTCAACAGATTTTTTTCATTTCTTTTTTTTTCTTCTTATTTTCTTGAAAAGTGTAATTACCTACCCGATGTGGAAAAAATAGGAAACTTGTCATACATGTTCATGTTGCATGTTATAATAATTTGAACCACCCAGGCAGGGAAAACATCAAGCTTGTTATCACAGATTAATAGATTAATAGCTTTTTTAGTCTTTTGATGTTTTAATTTGGGAGGTATCAATCCTAATTTATGAATATAACAATTTGTAAATTATGCTAAGTCGCTCATTCAGTTAAAGCACAACTGACTACACATTATAGACATAGCGACAAGCCCCCAACATACGGATAGATATAATACCTTTTAGAGTCAGTGGCCCATCTAACGAACATTTTACATAATAAACATCTATTTTTATCATGTACACAGCTTTCTCTATTACTTGTATGCAAGAAAAATTATTAAATTTCTACTTTAAAATATTTAAAATTCACTCTTATATAACTGTATAGTTTCGCAGTTTCTATATAATCTGGATGTGATTTGAAACAAATATCATTAAAGATATTTATATACTTGGTGTAAAATAAATACTGAAAACATTACAAAGACTCCCAATTGTTCTAAATTACTGTGTACAGTAGTTCTGTTTGAAATCTTGTTTGGAAATAATTTATAACTTACAGTTTTGCCTAATAATATGGAGATGTGAGCTGCAATATTTAGTTCATTATATAACGTGGAAGCTATAACTGCTTAAAATGTCCTATGTTAGTGTAATGATTTGAATAATCCAAACTACGGTCTCCATCATATTTAGTTAGAATTAGTAGGGTTCTACTGTACTTGAAACATAATACAGTAGACTCTCATAAATTCGGACTATTGTGGCGGACGGCCGGTCCAGATTCCGAAAAATCCGGATTTCCCCCGAGTTGGAGATAAGTCAGCCGCGGGGCCGATCCTAGCGGTGATAAGCCGCACATGCAATCGTTACCGGCCCATGCCGATACCCAGCGACACTTGTTACACTCTGACAAATTAACTAATGGTACTGTTACTGTTTTGTACATAATACAGTACTGGATTGCAATTAACACATTGAAGCCTAAGCCTGAGTATAGGTCGGGCAGTCGTGCCAGTGCTCGCCGCCGAACCCCGAGTATACGTCGGGCCGCGCTAAATAATTCTATACGATCGCGGTGTCGGCTTATAATTGGGTTTCGGCACTTTCGTTTAGCTAATTGGTTATTTATCTTTGTATGTCTTTGATTTTCGAATAGTCTGTGCTGTTGATTTGGAGCAAATAAAAATATTACGAAGCTGGACTCGCTGCAGAACCCCGAGTATACGTCGGGCTGCGCTAAATAATTCTATACGATCGCGATGTCTGCATATAATCGGGTTTCGGCACTTTTGTATTGCTAATTGGTTATTTATCTTTGTATGTCTTGATTTTCATGTCTTTGAAATACGTCATTCATGCAATGCGGAAGATCGCGTGAAAATTGAAGGCGCTAAAGCAGCAAATTGTTATTTAAAAAATTTCACCATCCGGTCCGGAGTCCGGATTTTCGTGATCCGAATTTATGAGAGTCTACTGTATTTAATTGACAGAGGACAAATGTTATTATTCATTGTTTCAGATTGGGCATGTGGCGGTCAGTGGAATCGTATGGTAACATTTTTGGCTGAGTTTGTTAGTAGTCTGCAAAAAGCGAACATTGATCTTGTTGTCTTTTTCAATGGATGTACAGAACCTCAACGAATGGGAGAATGGGTATCATCACAACAAAAAACTCGTATAAGAGTCAATCAGGTAAGATTTTAATTTTCTTCTCTCAGCTTGTAAGTGTAAAGGTGTTATGACTTGTTTTATTTATTGACAATCACGCTGGGTGTCCTTTGTAAGGAATAAGACTGTACTAACTTTTCTGTCACAACACTTACCTATTTTATAATTATGGGTTATAATGACCTAATGTTGGGTCGTGAATTCTTACCTTCACTTATTGTGCTTTGCACACCAATCCTGCAACGAAGTTGGAAGATAGGTACTGTAAATCAATTTCAATGCAATCATGTTAAATTTTAAAGAATAGTATTTTATTAAACATGTAAAAAGAAACTGATATTATTATAATTAAACAAATTTATATAAACACAAAAAATTTTATCTATTAAGTCCATTCTAAAGACTTATTAATTGTTCATTATCCTTTTATAAAGTTTGGCTATGTTAATTTATTTTGTCTTTTCTTTGTAATTTCACTTTTATTCTAAACTTGTCACTTTTATAATTATACTTTTCTTTTTATTGACATCTTACGTGATTATTAATTTTAGATAACATTTAAATTTTACTTTTATAATACACGGACTCATTTTGTGGCTTCCGTCTTATGGAGGATCACACCATATCATTAAAACCTGCTTTCCTTTTAGAAGCTTCTTTCTTTAAAATGTGATGTATTTGTCTGTTTCAATGAAACGCAAGTATATAAAATTATGTTGTCACATTTTTATAAAAGCACTTTCATGTTAAAAGTTCACTTTTCTATTAATATGTTAAATTGTGACTTTTAATATCTTTATCCTAATACAATATTTACAAATCCTTATTATTATATATTATTAATTATTTACCATTGATTATTGTTTATATTATTATTTATTATTGGTTGGAGATGTCCCATGCTTACAAGCTTTTTATTGATGACTTCAATGCAAATTAGTCTATTCTTAACCTTTTTATTGACTTAACTGTTCATAATTTAAGATTATTGCATTTTAATTGTATTTTCACTGATGACAGTGTAGAGACTTGGTCAATTTCCTGGTATCTCTGCGCAATAGTGGCAAGTCATTTTCATTGAAAAGATGGAGAAAAAATGACTTGTATTATTTTGAAAAGACAAAAAGTAACAACTCTCACAACAAACAAAGTGACAAGGTCATGTCTCAAACAAATATCCCAATAATAACTTATTCCAAAACCAGTGGTTGTGACTGATTGTACTAAAAACAAGTCGACCTTAGTGACCATTTCATTTCAGCCTACCAATATATTAGAACACAAGAGTGGTGACAGATATCAAACAACAAATATCCTTACATTCACAAATAATTTAGGCTAAGCCTCATTGATGATATGGTTAGAGATCACATTAGACTTCATTAAAAAAACTCCGCGTGAGATGTGGTCGACAAAAGAAAATGTGTTTCTCAACAACTAAATGAAAAATTGTATCTCATTGCAAAAGGTTTCCTTTAGGTGGCATATTTGTTACAGAAAGAAATTCAACAAAGAAACTATTTACATCTCCAAGATGTGAGATGAGAACAAGCTTACCTTCATGTAGACAGTTGCTTTGAAGGTTATCACAAGAAAAAGATTATTTTTGAATACTACAACAGATAGAACATATATATTTAAGTTGTAATAAATTTACGTTTTCCGCTATTTGTTATTTTATACAGAATAATGAAGTTATTGTAATTGTGAGTTTATCACTTCACACTTTAATATTGTCATAATCAGAACCTTTTCATTTTTTGTAAACTAATTTACTAAGGCTGTTATGACTGATATATTTTGTAAAAGAAGCTCTTTTTTTTTATACAAAAACCAAATTATTTATAACACTAATGCTACAAAACCTTTTTTCTAAACTATTTTCTACCAGAAAAATATGAAACTTTTCTTTACCAACATAATTTATACAATTTATTGGGTCTGCTTTAGAAGGAGTAATTAAGTTGAATAGATCATTGTTGGGCACAGAAACACCCACAATATGCTTACATAAATATGGCTTATAATTTGTTCAAAATATAGTTTTATACTATTTTTTTTATCTAACGGCTTGACAATCCCAAGGAATCCTAGTTGGATCTACACCTTTTTCATGGTGTCTTGGGTTAGATACCTTTCATCTTTCCTATCAAATCTTTCTTGTCCAACTCTAGTCTTTTCTGACTCTTATACTAGTAATTTTTTTCCCGAGAGTTCAAGTTCTTTATTTTTAATTCTTTCTTTCTTTTTTTATATTAGGTGATGATAACAACCGAGAGTAATACTCAAACCACTGTTTGACAAATTTTGTGTTGATGTACTTTGTTCTTGTAGCGGCAAACGACCAAAATCTCTTCTCTTTTTTTCAATTTAACATTTCGCCCACTGTCATCATACCGCTAACAAGTAACGCAACAACTGTGTAGTTGTGAAACACGAATTTACATAATTTTTGTCTAATTTTTACAAGTCCATATTTCTGTATACAAATATACAGTGACACTGTTCTATAGCATGTTTCTTCATCTTTCAATCTCTGATTTTCAAATCTTTCTAACTTTTATAGTTTTGAATTTATAAAAATTAAACATAATGAAGAATTTTAACATTTTTTTAGAACATAAAAATCACAAATATTTTTCAAGTCAATTTTTTAGTGGCTATTAAATTAATAGTTTTGAAATAATTTATATATCATGGTAAACCTAATTTTTATATCTTACAAAATATATAACCGAAATTCTATACAGCAAAAGGTAAAAATTAAAGCATTCATTTTAGTTGGAGTGTTTTGCAGCTATGTAGGTGCACTTCCCGGTTCATAGCATTTAACTCATTGATCATATAATTTTTGTAAATGGTAATACTTGTCCAATACTGCAAGTTGATAATATTTTATAGTATTTTTCTTCCTCTTTCGAACTATATATTCCAAATTATCATAGCTGTCATAGTTTTGAGATAGATACATTCTAAAAAGTTGTAACCAAGAATGACCAATCCAGTTTTCTTTTTGTTACGTTTACGAAATGTCAAATATCAATTAGTAATGTTTCAATTTCTTTGACAATGCATGTATCATTGGAATTAAGAAATTCAGATATGTCGAAGGTTTTTTACATTCCCTTGTCCAACTAAAATTTAGGACTGGACTGACACAAAAAAAAACGTCAAGAAACATGTATATCATGAATAATCTTAACTTTTCAGAAAGTTTTTTTAACAGCATAAAAATTGATTTTTTTCAACATATAAATTTTATAAATTGACTAATTTTTTAAGTAGCATTTATTCACAACTACATTACAAAACTTTTGTATATCTAAAAAAGAAATTGTTATTTGATATGGCTTGTTTGTTTGTTTTGATTGGCTTTTTTGTGGCCTTTTCACTTCATTTTTTGCACATTTTTTGATTCCTAACATACTAACTCCAAAACCTTTACATCTAACATTTGTTTCATTGCATAGATAAATTCTATGCATCTTTCTGGGGAAAATGATATATAACAAGTTGTGTTTTGCATATTATTATTATTTTTGGTAAATTTTCAAAGTAATCCTCACTTTTCAGAAAGTTTTTTCTCCTTCATCATAATAGTTGTGATTTTTCAACATATAAATTTTATAATTTGATTAATTTTTGTATCAACATGTATTTACAACTGCATTACAAAACTTGTAAATCTTGAAAAAAATTGTTTATGATATATAAAGCGGGGTTTCTGGTATTTTCACTTCATTTTTTTAATCCTAACATATTAACTCCAAAACCTTTACATCTAACATTTGTTTTATTACACAAATAAATTCTACTCATATTCCTAAGAAAAAATATATATGAGGGGTGTTTAATAAGTTAAGAGACAAATATGCATAGTGTTAAAGTGTTTTATAATATAATATAATTATATATATAATATAATATAATTATATATATAATATAATATAATTATATATATAATATAATATAATATATTATATTATATTATAATATTATAGCTGTATATTCAGCCATTTGAACCACTGTAATTCTTCAGTCTTCCTGAATAAGAGTTTCGATTCAGTTTTCCATCAAAGTATTTGAAACCTCAATCAGTCAGCCTAAACGTTGCACATCACTCACATTTGTTCGCCCAAGTTTGTACTGATCTATCCACTTATAAAAGTTTGCACGGTTTATACAACTTTTTTCCCCATATTGTTTTTTCATTCTTGAAAAATTTCAGATGGTTTTGTTACTTCAGAAAACAAAAATTTAATTACAGCTTTTGCTCTTCCAAAGTGCAACCATCAAGAGAACTTGCCATTTAAACATAGCAAAAATAAACAAACGTTCAACAATGACAAAACAACTGTATTAGAATGTTGGCAATATTGCCAACTCACAAATTGATAGTTATGACATTTCCCAGGTGATTGTTTTTGAACCTGAAAAGGTTGGTCTCTTTACATATTGAACACCCCTCGTATAAACAAGTTGTGTTTTGCATAATATTACTATTTTATATGAATTTAAGAAAAACTATATAAAATTAGCGAAATGGGCTGATTTTATAGTAAGTTCTTGTTAAACAACAAGGGGACATATACATCCTTATCTATTAAATTGAAAACGTGTGTTATTTTTAGTTTGAATGTTTCTAGGTACTGAAGCATGTTGCTACTAAAGGAACTCCTCCACCCAAAGTATGGTGGACTTCTCCAGTATGTCTACGTACTGCATTACGAATGGTCCTCAGACACCTAAATGTAGCAGTTGTGTGCACCATGGATGATCATAAACAGGAAGTAATTGCTTACTGTAGAGAAAACAACTTTCATGGTCTAATCGCAGATGACGCTGAATATGCTGCATTTGACCCTCCACGTTATTTTTCTGCTCGTCAACTGAAACTTACATACAAAGTATGTAATTTTGTATAAAAAGTTTGCACGTTCTTTGTCTTAGATATTGGAGTTGTTTTATATAGTTAGCATAATTATACTATGGTTGTGTTAAAACCAAACAAAATTTTAAAAATAAATGTGGAAAGAGTTGCTGGCTTCATGATATAATTACACTGAGTTAAAAAAAAAAAAATTAAATTAAATTAAATAGAATGAGCACTGTTTGTCTGTATGGTGCACTTTAAATAGGTCTGTTAAATATGGTATTTAGGCATATTATTCATGCCACTCTATGAATATTTGGTCTTTTTTCTTTTTTTCTTTTGCAGATGATGGGCAAAAATGTATGGAAAAGTGAGAAGATTTCGGTGAATATGAAAAAATCGTGTTAAGATTATTTTCACGGTACTCATTGAGAAGTTCTTTAATTCTATTTTACATTAAAATCATAACACTTAGGAAAAATTTAATAGGACATTTAATGTATATTTTTTGTTCTATATTATTGTTTCATGTAACTTTTTTGTAATTTATTTAGATATTCATGGAAATCTTCAATTTATTTTTTCATTGATGACCACCCTTTGGAAAAGAAGAATTTGTAAATTTTCATTCACATATCCAATCATAGTTGCGTCTAATTTTCAGCTTCTTTTTTTTCAATTTGCTATGTATAAATAAATTTAGTTTAGTACTTGTATAATCACATTGTTGTTTTTCTTTTGTTGTAATTATTGTAAAAAAATTTAATATATTTAAACAGAAATTACAATAATACTAATACAGGTACTTTTTTTTTTAGGGTTCATTGGAGTCTAAAGAATATATTTTGACAGAGTTAATAAAGGGCCTTGGAGTTACTCCAGAACGTCTTTGTATTTTAGCAGCATTGTTAGGTAACTACATTTTACCTGAAACAGAATTAGCTGATGTTTATAAAAAAGCAGGCATTACTCAACCTCCAGGCAAGGTAAGAAAATTTTAATAATTTATGTTGGTATTATTCATATCTTTTAAAATAAATGTGGATTTGTAGAGTTGGGTTTGGGATACATAAATAAATCTTTAAAGATATGGTAAGGTATAATTTCATTGCAACAAACTCATTTTCACAATCTTATAGTTATGTTAATTATCAAGTTTTGTTTTTCTTTCTAATCTCAAATTTACCTCACGATTTTTCCATAAAATCTAAATGATGATTAGATCATGTAACTCCACTTTGCAAGGAACATGGTTGTAAAAATTATTCTATGGCAAATGCTTTTGGACACACATAAAAACTTTTTGTTTCCAAATATAAATTTTAAATATTAGTTAATTGAGGTAGTTAGAAATAAATAAATTCAAGTATTATCGGATCATACCACAGCCAGAAAAATAAAATAGTGTATTTATGAAGTAATCTTATCTAAAATTCTATTTTTCTTAAACTCTGTTATAATACTCATTGCCTTGGACATCACTAAATTTGTGATGTTTTGTTTTTAATTTTACGTTAAATTATGAAGAGGAATCCAAATTTTTGATTTCAGATTCCAGTTGATCAGTTAGTGAAAGGAGTTGCAGGTTTAGTTAAGAATCTACCATCTGTAGATAATTTGGACACTACTGCTGAGTTTATTTTAGGTTCAGCAACTGATCATCGTGTGTCTAAACTTAAACAAACTATTCAGTATTATTTAGATGGGACCAAGGACGGCTTTCTTAAATATCGTCCTGCTACTACAGGTATTTATGTCAAATTTATTTATTAATATTATAATTTATGTTGTTAAGTATATAATTTATGTATAAAATTGTTATAGGATCAATTTTTTCCCCCAACAATCATTTTTAAACCTATAAACACAATAATTTGCCCATACTAAAATCATGTTATCTGCTATTATAAAGAAAAGTGTATATAAATTACAGAGAAAATGGAAAGGTATATGCAGTAAAATCTCGGTAATCTGAACTAATTGAAGCTGAGTCCTTTTGGGATTTTAGGAAAATTCAGATTGTCTTTTATGATAAATAATCCTTGCTGGCATCCACATGCTATAATAACTTAGGGATTAGGCAGAAGAGTGTGGGTATTATTGACCTTTAATTTAATTGAGCCACCGTTTCCATAGGTACATGCTTCATTGGACTATGATATACTGTGCTTACAGCTTTTGTTATTAAGTGAACAGATCTAGTGTTTAATTATGTAATACATTGTTGCGCAAATAGAAACATATTGTATATAAACTTAAGTGATTTAAACTATTAGACCAAGAAGAAAATTTAACAAAATTGGTTCTTGAGATTGATGTCCGGTAGGGAAGGGGTAATATCATTGACACAGAAAAAAAATAGGATAAAATTGAATAGTTTTTAACTGAAAAACACTGGGGTAAGTCACGCTTCAAAAGTGTCTTTGTATGACAAGCTTGATGATGTGACTTTCGAATGGTTTATTCAAAAAAGATAAAAATGTGTTCCTATTGGTGGAGGCCATTGATTCAAGAAAAAGATATTACAGTTCAACAAAATAATTTCCTCATTATTGCTACAATTTTGAATCCATAATACCGTATGGTATTGTTGTGAGGGGAGAATGCTGCTGGTTTACACAATATTCATAAAATGAGCTGTGAGACTCTTTCTATGGATTCCACTCTATTTACGCTGCTGCCAGGGCTGTATGTGTATAAAACTTTGGTCTGGACTCACAAAAATAAAGAAATCTTGTAAAGAGCATTATAACCACTTCAATTCCCTCCCCGTCCATAATCTAAATCTTGTCCACTAAAATATGTGCATTGTCAGGCGAGTTGCCCTAGTCTTTAGTGCTTCTATGCTAAAATGTATAAATGAAATACATACTGTAATTATTATATTGCAATGATAACTGATTAAAGACTGTATAATTGAGTTTTTACTCTAATTTGGGTCACATTTTGATCGTCACTTTAAACAGTTGATATCGAGGTTATCTACGAAGGATGCAAGAATTTTTCTTATAGTTATATATTATGATTATGATAGTTTATTGGTTTAGATTTAAAACTATAGTTTATAATTTCAGGTAAAAGTAGCCGTAGTAATAAATTCACAAAAAATAAAGAATCTACAGAGAAAATTTCAACTGCTACCACTAGTCATGAAGAAACTTTATTGGAGCCTGATCTCGATACATCAAAATTGGCTTCAGAAACGGTTGAGAGTGAGGTAAAATAATTTTCATTCATACTTATAATTTAAGCCCATTAATTATGAAATATTTGCAGTCAGTAAATGAAAAAAAATATACAAATAGCTATAGTAATCGGCATCCTCAATTAATCACCAGTTTACAAAATCAAAGAAACTCTCTTTGTCTTAAGTCAGTTTCTTTGTGAAAATATGTTGTCTCATCTCTTTTTTCTTTTTTAATTAGTGTTCCTTTTTTCTTTAATAATTGATGTGTCGTTTTAACATAGATTGTTATTTGTATTTAACTATGAAACAAGGAGGGGCACCCTCTATCCTAAATTAACCACCAACACCGGATCCAAAGCCAACCTTGATGTGAGAATATTAATAACTAATAATTATTCAAATTACTATTATTTATTAATATAATCTTAGGAAAATACTGTGTAAACACCAAATAATGAAAGAGAACCAGGCCTCACAAAGTGCTTATATTATGGCAAGCAATTATCCCCCCCCCCCCAGTATTGATAGCCTATGTAATGGATTTTTTATAAGTTAAACTCTGTGGTTTCTGTATCAGCTGATTATAGATCAAATAACAACTCTAGCCTATTTTTCTAGTCACTCGTTCAATAAGTGAAGTAACCAGAAATGTTTCGAGCTCTTCTACTATACAAGTGAAGTCTCGAAATAATATATATATCTCGGGGTCATCACAACCAGTAGTAAAAAAACAAACAACATATTGTTTATTTCATGAAGCATTGAACTGGGGGGGGGGGGGTTATCGCTATGCATTTTATTTTATTTATAATTTAAAACAAATTAACTCCTTTTATTCTTAGAATAATTCAGTTTATGTCTAAAGTGGATTTCATTTTCAGTAGATTCCCGCTGGGTAATATGGCATTCCAGGTAATGAAAGTAGTGGACATAATAGTATGAAAGTCATCCAGACTTTGTCTCAGAACAGACATAATACAGTCTCTGGCGGTTGTTAACTTCAGAGATGATTAACTCGAGAAAATTGGATGTCGCCTTTTTAAATTTATAAACTCCCTAGTTGTCTACAAAAAAAAGATAAGAGCAAATGTTAAAAATAAATTGGACATTTCATCATGGAAAATATCTTTTTAGATTCCACCTTTTGTGACTCCCCATTTGTAAAATGTGTAATTACAGTAGAACCTCTGTTAACCGGCCTCGGATCAACCGGCCTATTTCATAGTGTACTGGTTCGATGCGAGTTTCCGAAAATAAATTGTAATTGAAACACCAAAGCGTCGGCGAGTCAATTGACTTTGTTGATAGCGGTATCCTATTGTCGGCGGCGTAAAAACACCGCGGTACGAAAGCGGCAGCGAGTCAAACGTCTTTATCGATAGCGGTATCCCACTGTCGATGGTGTAAAAACACCGCGGTATTGGCACCCGTCGGTATAGCAGACATACACCGACAAAAACGTTTGATGGGCCGCTTTTTTTCCACAAATCAATTCAGTATACGTTATGGAAAGTATAACATTTCTTTTCAGTTTTCTTCTTGTCTTTGACTGGTTATGTACAGTATATACAGTAAATAAAAATGAGCGAGTTACGATAACGGAAGCGTGTGTTGGTTTCGTTTGAGACACGGTTAAATGTGTCAAAAGACTTGACAGAGGGGAATCTATAAAAAAGCTTTGCAGTGTAATTTTTTCGCGTTGATGTATAATATACATAACATAATATATACGATACATTTATGTACAATAAAATGAGTTGAAATAACACTTAATTGCATAATTCTTAGCGAGCGCAACCGATTTTTCACGGGAACCTCGGATTAACAATCTAAAGCAATTGTCATCTACTAAGATAAACTGCAAATAAAACAAAATTTGGTTAAATGTGTAATTCACATTCTACTTGTAATCATATGTTATACTTGTATATACACAATAGTAGTTCAAATTGTTGGCTTAAATGTCTAAACATTTTGTGTATTATTTTCAGTTGGACAGTTTGAACAAGTATAAGGAAGCTACTGCATGTTTGACAGTTGGCCCCGAAATTGTTATAGAAGAACCAAAGGCCAAAGATAATCAGGAAACTGAATCATCAGGAACTGATATCCCACCTTTAGTTTCAAGTAAGTTTGCATGTTTTATTTTGCTGTTTTAAACTTAAATACAGTGGAATTTTAATCTGTCTTTTCTGCATGTATGATTTAGATGCAACAGTCTTAAACAGCATACATATAGCTCATTCATCATTTCTTCACTGAACGTTTTCGTGAATCGAGCGTTCAAAAATGTAGGTTGGGTGGAATATCTTCGCACTTTAATTTTTGTTTTAGTAACCAACAAATATCTAGAATTAAGAGTTATTATTTCGAAGTAAAAATTAAATATATTTGTAAAGTGTTAAATTTGTTTCCATCTTAATCGTTTAACATCCGTTGCATGTTTGAGGAGTGTGCCCCCCCCCACTAACTGTGATATGTATCAAGGAGCTGTAAGTCTAAGTTCGATTCATTCACATATTGCCATTCACAGTTGCCCCACAAAGAATTGTCTATAGTGGCACAATTTTGCAAGAAATATTGCAACTCGTCACTCTTTATAATATATAAAAATTGCTGATGTTAAAAATGAGTAGTTGACTTTCTTCCTTCCATCAACTCGTACTATGTCATTGTACTTTTGGTTTCATTTTATATAAACTGCTGAATAGTAATAAGGAAAGTGGAAATCTCCAATAGATAATATGGACCCTAACCAACTGTAGGAATGTTTCTTGGTTTGTTTTATTTTATGGAATATAAACTAGCTGTAATTTCATGAACAAGCTTAATACAATTCAAAAACTTCAATTAGGATTGGTTGCCAAGACATAGATACAGTAAAGAAATTTGTTAAAGATTTTCATAACAAGATTATTAATTTTAAATTATAAGAAACACTATATTATGGCTATCATTTTAGAGGAAGAATCAAGAACTGTCAGTAGAAAATATATATGTGGGAACCACCGAGTATTGTCTTTTAATTATTTACATGCATTGATTATTAAATGATTATATGTACAAAAATATATGTTATTATCCTTCTTTTTTTCCTTTATACCAAAAATTGTAATATTAATGGAAAACCAACTTCTAAATATAATTATATTTAGGAAGGTTCATAGAATTTAGTAGTGTAATTTTAAAAAAGTTTGAAAAATAATTTTGGAGTCAGTATTGCAAAGAACAAAAAAAAAAAAAAAACACGAAAATCCAAGGCCAAATTTCACTTCAAAGTCCAATTGACCATAGAAAATCTAGTTTTACATTTTTTACGAGTATTACAAACGTTTTCTAGTATAAATATGAATAACAATTGGTAAAAAAAAATCAAATTCTAAAATTTTCAAAATAACAGGGCCTAATAGCATTTACCTGTAAAAAGGAATAAATAACAAGGTCTACGCATCTAAGCCTTGTAACTAAAGCTTTGTAGGCCTAAATCAACATCACTAGATTTCAATATAACAATAAACTCTACAAAGAATAACACACATATAAACTTATATAATACACTTTTATAATCAATTAAAACACTCGATTTATCACAAGAAAATTGTCGAAAAGGAACACCACGCACACCATTTTGCTTTCGCTTGTAACGAAAACTCGGAAACAGCTGTTCTTTATGAAAGTAAGCCTACATCATGACTGACTAAAACGTGATGGTTTATATCATTGGAAAGGTCTGTATTTTTTCTATACAAAGAGATAAACATCTGTGAGCTAAGACAAATAGTAATCTATATATGGACTGATCCAGATCCGAAGATATGTTAGAGTTTTGGTCTCCGTCATGTGCAGCTCCCTGCCGGCTAAACTGCCTAATTACGTGAATTATTTCTGTTTTGTCTGTTCTCTCTACGAAAATCAGGTTACACAGCTCTAAAAGCTTGAAACACGAGCTTTTCAATGGTGTATAATTCATTTCTCTACGACTTCATTTACTAGGCTAAAAGTCGAGTTGAAGAAAACAACTTTTTTTTTGCTGTAAAACGGGTTTTTGTCGTAAATACAATGTAGAATCTATACTATTTGTGTTACTGACATGTGGCGAACTCTGTTGGATAGGTAAAGATTTGTACTAAAAACAGTACAATTTACAAGTAAAATGCTTCGTTACGTCCAGTTTGACATATGGCAAAGAGCGAAGCCATATTTGCTTTCTCAGTGCGAGATTTCTAGTCGCCATTTTTATGACTAAAACACACCAAACTTTACCAATTAATTAAATATTTTTATAGCGTTTTATGAACTTTTGATTACATGTATATGCATCTACGAAACGTCAGCTTTTCAATGGTATAACATTTATTTCGATATGATGTTTTTAAGTAACCCTAATGACGAGTTGCAATATCAGAGTTTTTTACAGTTGTCTGCCTTTCGTAATATTTTGTTTACTTCTCATATGAGTAGTATGCCATTACCAGGATTTAAAAAAAATAAAAAATTATTACATAGATGAAATCATTCATCTTTCTGAGAAAAATGATGTCTTATTAGTTAGGTTTTGTATAAAAATAATATTTTTTAGTAATTTTTAAACAATCGAAGAAAATTAACATACGCCACCTGTAGGGTTAAAAAATGGAAGAAAACAAATAAAATATGGTAAAAGGAAACTCTAACTGAATATTTAAAAAAATTGTCAAGACTATACGTTTTCAGTTTGACAATCCTTAACCCACCAACGGTCATTCGACCCCGAATCGACCTCAGCGCACCGTGCATAACTAGTCTGCATTCTATAAAACACGTATTTTGCCATTCAACGTTACGCCCACTTAAAATTATCCGATCGCAATAAATAAAATACCGTTGGAAAGCTAATGTTCCGTAGATGCATAATCATGCAAAAAAAATACCACAAAACGTTATAAATAATATTCCAAAAATTGGTGAAGTTCGCATATTTTTGATGCGTAAAATCGTAGATTTGAACTCTGCGCCTAATCGTTAGCGCGACGCCATTTTTCCCGATATTATTCCAACTCTATTTATCTGTCATTGAAGTCAACTAAAACACTGTTCTATAGATCACATGTTTCTCTTTCCAACCATAGATTACAAATTTTTCTGCGTCTCATAGATCCAGAGATATTCCTACTTGAACGTAGAACAAACTTGACGAGACGAAATTTTGTTGGCATTAGGTTTGCATTTCTCTTTGTTTTCTATTATTATATTTCTTATATTTCTTTACACTAAGTTGTAGGGGAAATTCCATTCTACAAGTTGGTACCACTTGATGTTGGCAATACATACTTAGAAGGTATTGGTTTGAACTCTCAACAGACGCAAATTGTGTGACGTAAATACTGTAATAAAAGGCGTGGCACATATTGTTTTGGGGTTAGATATTTGTTATTTTGAAGGTTTGTGTATACAAATTGTATATACATTGTGTATAAAAGTTACAATATATGTGTTTTTATATCTAAAGCTTATGTTTTTGCGTGATAGTTTAGTTTTTGAACGTTCTTAATTGCGATAACCTAGGCCGAAACGGTAAGTTTAGGCTATATGCAAATTGTCTTATATATAGTGTTTTATATGATTATAAAAGTGAATATGTGTGTTATTCTTTGTAAAGTATATATTTTCTTAGTTAAATCTATAACTTTTGTCTTTGATCTATCTTCAAATTGGTACTAGTGAGTCTAAACTGTGGAGGTTACAAACCTAACCTCACTTGTAAAAGTTACCTTTTTAGGGAAAATCGGTATTTTTATTTAGAAAATGTAACATATTATTATTTTTTCCCCCTAAATATATTCACAAATATATGACAAATCTCAAGAAATGGTTGAAAAAAATCCTAAAAATCTATTAGTATGTTATTCATTACCATTTCTGTGAAATTTCTGCTCCGTTACTCTTCTTTTTTTTGGTATTTGACCAAAAAACACCAAATGTGATACATCTAACATTTTTTTTCACTACACACCTACATTCTATGCACCTTTCTGAACATAATGAGATATAGAACTTTTGTATAAGATAAATATTACTATTTTTTGTGATTTTTTGAAAAAAAAATTATCATTTTACATTTTTTCGTAAACTATTTTTTGTTTTTTTGATAATATAACAAATTTTATTTTTTTTCCCCCTAAATATATTCAAAAATATTACACAAAACTTTTGTATATCTTAGAAAAAGGTAGTAAGCTATTGATTTTGGAATATACAGGTTTTTCCTGAAAATTGGTAACTTCGTTTTTGACATGTAACATACTTACTCCAAAACCGTTTCAAAAAATTTTTTTTTTATTGCATAGATGGATTCTATGCATCTTTCTGAGAAAAATGATATCTTATAAGTTAGGTTTTGTATAGAAATAATATATTTAATTAATTTTTTAACAAACGAAGAAATTTAACATGTGACCATTGGAGGGTTAATTGAGTCCGGGTTTTTTAATACAAGCCGAGTCGGTGGCAAATCGGCTCGAGGTTAAAGTTTTACCTAACTCAAGCTTCAATTCAGCCTGAGCTTTTAAACAAGCTCGCATCTTTTAACAAGCTCAAGCTGTTACCGATCTCCAGTGTTTTTAAAGCTTCCGTTAAATTTTAGATTGATTTATAATCGGTTTATTCTCAATCTTTTGTTTTGGAATGGGAGGAGTCAATGTAGAGGGAAAGGCAAAGTAGCTTTAATTGATGGGAAATGGACTCTCTCGATCTAATAAAATGAGTACAATTTGGTATGAAATTACATTACAAACCCTTTTGATTCACATATTATCTTAACTATTTCAAATAATTATGGATTTATAGATAAAGATACTTTAGTACTGGTGAAGTATAAAAAACATCTAGCCAAATAGAAGAAAAAACCAGGTTTCGTAAGTAATTGTAATACAATTTACGAATATCTGAAATTATCAAGTGCAAATTTTTTAAAACTACAGTAGACTCTCATAAATCCGGGCTATTGTGGCGGACAGCTTTTTTCCCAAGTCGGCCTGAGGCCGATACGAGCGGTGATAAGCCGCACATGCAATCGCTACCGGCCCATGCCGATATCCAACGACACTTGTTACATTCTGACACATTAACTAATGGTACTGTTACTGTAATGTACATAATACAGTACTGGACTGCAATTAAGTTAAACACAGGGTAATGCGTGTCAATTACCTCAGCCGTGCTGAAACTTCCACGGCTCGTGAATCATTACAAATACGTCATTCATGCAATGCGGAAGATCATGTGAAAATTGAAGGCGCTAAAGCGGCAAATTGTTATTAAAAATTTTACCGTCCGGTCCGGATTTTCATGATCCGAATTTATGAGAGTCTACTGTATTTTATACAAAATTTAAATATATCAAAATAACAAAAAGTATTGTCCAAGAGTAAAATCATTGATTAAGATGGCAAAGTGTCTAGCATTACGTTAAATTAGGTGTTATACTAATTTGTTATCAGGTCTATGCACCTCAGAACTAAAAACATATACATACATTTTACTTTCTCATGTAAAGTAAATAACTGGAGAAATGATTTTATAAGAATTTATAAATTCATTATTATTACATTATTTTTGAAATCGAAAATAATTATTGATGTTTGGTGAAACTGGAAACCAAAGTCATGCAAACTATATTTTGCCATTTTTAATGAGTTTTCAGTTTTGTGTTATTGGCAAAATATTTTGTTGGGTATATCATGTCAGTAAGTTTCAGTAAATAGGCTACTTACTTTACATACAAAATTTATAAATCAAATAAAGACATCCATGACTAAATTAAATTGAGACAGAACTTATTGAATCAAAAACCCTAAGATAATGGGAGAACTTGCTACTAAGCTTTAGATTAAAAATCCCTATCTTGGTAATAATTTCCTTCTTTACAAGTTAAATTAACAAAACAGACATTTTGAAGGAGAGAGTTATCTGTAATTGACAGGAAATAGACTTTCTTCATTCATCCTGTTGCGTTCAACATGTGTCAAAAAAAAAAAAAAAAGAAGATAAATGAAACCGTACTACAATAAGGTTTTGAAATAGGCAAGATTTTTTATGTGATCTATTACTGTTGTTTTTTATGACAAGAAAGGCGGAGTTGCATTGCAAGCACTTTGATTGAAAACATTAAATTCCAGCTTAAGGTTCTTTAGTCCCAACAGTAACCTTGGATTTTAACTGTCCATAAAAAATGTTAAACATGTGATAATTACTGTATAAATAATAATGCTTGGAAAATGTGCGTGAAATGTCATTTTAATGCTTGGAACAATATGGTCTTGTTTTCATTATAAAAAGCCTTTTTAATATTAACTCAAAGATATATTAGATAAAGTTGTTATTTAAAAAAAATTTACATAATGGAGAAATAAAATTGTAAATAGTGGACCACATTCTGTATTTAATTACCTTGAAAATAAATATAATTTGCATGGAATTAGACAGTAGAATTTATATCTCTGACGAAGTTTATGCTAGAATAATGCAATTTTTAATCACTCCTACAGAACTTTCAATTCAGATTCAATATTTTTGATAAAATTTTCAAATATTGTACATTAAATAAAAATAATTATATTTACATATGTTCCCATTTTCTTTACTTGTGTCTATTCTCTTAATTTAATGTATACATTTTAAAAGAAGAGTGATAAAGAAAAACCATCAAATGTATTTGTACTCGTATGTATAACAAAGAATAGAGAGCAATGTCATGGGAAACTTGAACTAACATTTCAAGGCAATGTCATGGCCTTGAACTAATTTATTGTACATTTATCAATTTGTCAAAGTTCTTAAAAATTACAAAATTCTAATTTCCACTTAAGAAATTAGCAATTTCTTACAGCAATTTTTTCACAATCGTATTTATTTTTTCCATCATTAATAATTAACTCTTAAAATGGCAGGCTATTTGTGATTTTTTTAATGCAATTTTAAAAATTTCACAAAAAATACGTAGTAATATTAAAAATCTCAACTTGTTGTATATCATTTTTCTCAGAAGGGTGCATAAAAATCATCTGTAATGAAAGTAAATGTTACACGTAAAAATTTTGATCTTAGTATGTTAAGAATCAAAAATGTGTAAAAATGAAGTAACAACACAAAAAATATGTACAATAAACAAAACAAAATTTCAAGATTTACAAAAGTTTTATAATATAGTTATGAATAAATGTTGATAAAAAATTAGTCGATCTATAAAATTTACATGTTGAAAATATTTTATGGGGGGGGGGAAGGAAAGGAAAATAATAAATCAAATAAAATTTTTTTTAACATACCACGTTTTAAAAACAGTCTAAAAAGTATAAAATAATTTTTCATGACCCTTCTACAATTTTGAGGGAGGATTGTTAGTGGCTATGGATATATTTGGAATACTTGGAGAGAAAAACGTGGGGTGCAGCCAGTAAATAATACAAGTAGACAATCCGGATGAATTCACAGCTAATTTCAGTGAATCGGAAATGAGATTCACTGTAATTTAATTTATTTACTCCTCCTTAATTATCATAGATTGCCTGCGCCCCACGTTTTTCTCTCCAAGTATTCCAAATATATCCATAGCCACTAACAATCCTCCCTCAAAATTGTAGAAGGGTCATGAAAAATTATTTTATACTTTTTAGACCATCTTAAAAACGTGGTATGTTAAAAATTTTTTTTATTTGATTTATTATTTTCTGTTTTTTAGTCTTATGTCCGGGTGAAAGATTTCAATCGGTTCTGTACAATATTATATTGTTGAGACTCTGACAGGGACATATATAGGAAATTCAAAATATTACCTATAATAGTTCTATTAGTCTTGTAACTCAGAAAATCAAACTAAAGAAGTAAACAAAATGTATTTTATTTTTTTTTTCATGTACATGAATTAAAACAATACAATATCAAATCCTCCTCCATTACAAATTGTAAATGTATCATAAACTTATGGTGGTGAAGGTCGTATTTGACGCATTCTTCCCATCTCCGTCATGGCATCTTCATTGCAAGGTGTTTTGCAGTGAGTTTTGAGCAATCGAGCTCTTTTTTTATTTGATTTATTATTATACTTTTCAGTTCGTTTTAAAAACGTGGTATGTTAAAAAAAAAAAAAAAAAAAAAAAAAAAAAAAAAAAAAAAAAAAAAAAAAAAAAATATTTGATTTATTATTAACCCTAGCACTGCTGCATGTTAACTTTCTTCGTTTGTTAAAAAATTAATTAAATATATTATTTCTATACAAAACCTAACTTATAAGATATCATTTTTCTCAGAAAGATGCATAGAATCCATCTATGCAATAAAAAAAAAATTTTTTGAAACGGTTTTGGAGTAAGTATGTTACATGTCAAAAACGAAGTTACCAATTTTCAGGAAAAACCTGTATATTCCAAAATCAATAGCTTACTACCTTTTTCTAAGATATACAAAAGTTTTGTGTAATATTTTTGAATATATTTAGGGGGAAAAAAAATAAAATTTGTTATATTATCAAAAAAACAAAAAATAGTTTACGAAAAAATGTAAAATGATAATTTTTTTTTCAAAAAATCACAAAAAATAGTAATATTTATCTTATACAAAAGTTCTATATCTCATTATGTTCAGAAAGGTGCATAGAATGTAGGTGTGTAGTGAAAAAAAATGTTAGATGTATCACATTTGGTGTTTTTTGGTCAAATACCAAAAATACAAAGAATAACGGAGCAGAAATTTCACAGAAATGGTAATGAATAACATACTAATAGATTTTTAGGATTTTTTTCAACCATTTCTTGAGATTTGTCATATATTTGTGAATATATTTAGGGGAAAAAAATAATAATATGTTACATTTTCTAAATAAAAATACCGATTTTCCCTAAAAAGGTAACTTTTACAAGTGAGGTTAGGTTTGTAACCTCCACATATTAGACTCACTAGTACCAATTTGAAGATAGATCAAAGACAAAACTTATAGATTTAACTAAGAAAATATATACTTTACAAAGAATAACACATATATTCACTTTTATAATCATATAAAACACTAAATATAAGAAAATATGCATATAGGCTACACTTACAATATTGGCCTAGGTTATCCCAAATATGAACCGTTCAAAAACTAAACTATCACTGAAAAACATAAGCTTTAGATATAAAAACACATATATTGTAACTTGTATACACAATTTATATACAATTTGTATACACAAACCTTCAAAATAACAAAAATCTAATCCCAAAACCAATATTTGCCACACCAAATATTAGTGTTCACGTCAGACATTTTCTACGTTTGGACGTTGGACTTCACTTCAAAACAACAAATTGTAAGTAAGCAATATCTCAACTCAAGTGGTACCAACTTATAGAATGGAATTTCCCCTACAACTTAGTGTAAAGAAAAATAATTTTAAAACCAAAGAGAAACGAATACGTGTATTCCTAACACTGCCAACTGTATTTCGTCTTGTCAAGTTTGTTCTACGTTCAAGTAGGAATATCTCTGGATCTATGAGACGCAGAAAAATTTGTAATCTATGGTTGGAAAGAGAAACATGTGATCTATAGAACAGTGTTTTAGTTGACTTCAATGACAGATAAATAGAGTTGGAATAATATCGGGAAAAATGGCGTCGCGCTAACGATAAGGCGCAGAGTTCAAATCTACGATTTTACGCATCAAAAATATGCGAACTTCACCAATTTTTGGAATATTATTTATAACGTTTTGTGGTATTTTTTTTGCATGATTATGCATCTACGGAACATTAGCTTTCCAACGGTATTTTATTTATTGCGATCGGACAATTTTAAGTGGGCGTAACGTTGAATGGCAAAATACGTGTTTTATAGAAATCAGACTAGTTATGGACGAAGCGCTAAGGTCGATTCTGGGTCGAGTATCACATGCAGAGTTAATCCAATAACTCTCACAAGCCATGGAAAATTTGCCTTCAATATTCCAGTTACCATTCAAAAGCGATAACACGTTTCAGCGTTTATTTGTTTAAATAACTATTGTTTAAACAAATGTAGAGACAAGAAACTAACTGAATATTGTATTGACATCCAATTCTGACCTATGTTCAAAATTTCAGGTCTCTAGCTTATCGGGAAGTTAGTTTAAACTCGATTGCAAAATTCCACCCTGACAGACTGACAGATATGACGGAAACCTAACTAATAAAAACGTGGTAAAAAAGAAGAAAAAAGACAGACTTGTTTAAAGTAAAGCTTATTTTGAAAAATTCAGATAAACTGTTATTTTATAAAAATCCAACTTGTAATAAATATATAATTTGTTAGAGACTAGAGAAGTAAGTAGAATTTCTGCAATAAAAATAAATTAGATATAAATTTTGGAGTTAGTTTGTTAGGAATAAAAAAGTCGTGTAGGAAACAAATAAAACAGCACAAAAAGCATATACAAATGTTTTGTAGTATAATTGTGAATAATTGTATGTAAAAAAATATATATCAATTTAGAAAATTTCATTAGTAAAAATTAAATTTTTATGAAGAATGTCCAAATAGGTAAAAGTTAGGCCAGTTTTGAAAAGTCACCAAAAATATTTATTTAATGCAAAATAAGGACATGCAGAGTAGGATAAAGGTACTGCCTGGAATGTCAATCGACGCGGGTGAAAATGAAACTAGATCCAAAAACCACACTTGTAACACAAAATCACTAAAAACACTATCCACTAAAATAAACGAAACGGATAACTGTAATCCAGACTTATCTGTTTCTAAGGAAAAAGACACAACCGATGTTGATGAAATCCGAAGACGACACACCACGACGGACGGACAAGAAAATCTACGTCACAAAGAAGAGTTCCACATACATTCTAAAAATTCAATAAATAATAATAAATCGCGTAATGAAATTAAATTAAACAAAGGAAGAAATAATAAAAGTAATTCGAATAATAGTTATGATAATACTTCGTTTAAAAACAAGAAAAATTATAGTGTTAAATTTAGTCCGAACTATCACAGAACACACGTGAAACTGAAGACAAATTTAAAACGTTATTCTGCCCATACTGTTAGAAAAAGAGAAAGCGGGTTAGAATCCAGGGTAGACGGCCGAGCGATAAATAAACAACCGAACTGTAACAAAAGGGTTGTAAATAAGATAAATATTTCGGTCGACTATTCACATGATACTATTCTTACAGCGCAAGAAGAAATACAGTTACAAAATTTAATATATAAATACCAAAGTATTTTTTCAGAAATCCCAGGTTTGTCCAATAAATATGAACAGGAGCGTAAATTAAAGTTCAAAAAATAAATATAAACAAGTGTTTTAGATAGGACATGAATTATGAAAACCCTGTATAGATGTAAAAAGAAAATATAAGTGTACAACGTTTAATATGAAAATGGGAAGTAATTAGAAGAAAAATTCAAGATGTATTATAGTTAAACTAAATGATAAGTAGAAATAATAGATTAATGGATTTAAAATACTGTAAGACTCAATTAAGTATTAAGATGCATACTAAAAACTGGTTAGATGTCATAATGGGAAACCGGCCCTAATGAAGTAAGACCAAGACCGGTACTGTAAGTAAACAAGACAAGGAATATCAGAAAACAGTAAGCAGATTAAAAGCATAATATTTAGATTCAATTTGTAATGGATGCAAGGCTGTGGAAGACTATGTTGATTTAGGATATCGGCTGACAGTCCACTAACAAACTCTATTGTCTCAAGAATACAAAAGGAAAGGAATGTGGGACATTTATACTAAATCACAGTAGATAAAAAATGCAATTAAAGTCAGAACCAGGTTAAGTGCTACATCAATGGATTCAGCAGATTAAGACGAATAAGCCTATCAAAAAAATAATTAGAAAAAGTTAATGATTAAAAATAAAAATTAATAATAACTAATAAAAAATCAAATGGGAAATTTTAAAGTAAAAATAAGGGATTAATTGACTAAGGGAAGACAGTAAATTAATTAAAATTAAATGAGCAATTAGGACGTTTTGATTGGGGTAACTTTGCTATTAGTAAATACTCTAGCCAGAAGTTAAGGTATGGAGACTGTATAATAATAGTTATCTCAGGAAAATAATAGGACCCAGAATAGTGTGAGAAGTGATTAGTGAACTGAAATAGTTATAAGAAGGACAATTAAAAACAATTATAAACAATTAATTAACATAATAAATAAATGTAATAACATGTATAGTATAAGGATATATATGATGTTATCCGATTCTAAATAAGACACAGTTTCAGTTAATATTGAAAATTAATTATTTTAATTAAACTTGAAAAACAAATTGAAATAATCTTCTTGACACAAGTCAACGAACAAAATTCAAAAACAATTTTCTGTAATTAAATTTAACCAGTAACAACTAAAAATATTTCCCTTTTTCTAGCAGAAGGCACTCTTTTGTAACTTTATTGGAAATTTATATATATAAAGATTTCTATCTATACATGAATTTAAAATTATTTAGTTTAACAAATTTATTTATATATATAAGAAAATTATCTCAGGAAAATCAGTAATTGTTTAATGTTGGGCCAATTTTGCCCTTTAAAAAAGGAAATTTGGATTATTCTCAGACCTTGACCGCCGTGTTGAATATCCTAAGTCCTGGGATGCTGCTGGTCCTCTGGTGTCTGGTTGGTTGTTAGAGATTACAGATGTCTCATTTCCCGTCCATGGAGTTTAGAAGGCTGGCTGGTTGGTTGGAATCTATCACCTCCTATCACTCTCGCTAACGCTTTTTATTACTTTTGCATAGTAACACTTACACTTTTTTACTTAAAATTTTGAGTCGGCAATCTGGCATAGCCACCCCTGGCACTTCTTAAACCAATTTTTGATGAGAGACCTCGATGAGATTCGTGCGGCTCTTTTTATAGCCTAAAACTATCGTATATCGATACCAATTTTTCTCCCTCACTGGACCGATACGATAGTTCTATTTATAGTGTCTTTTAATGCAATTTTCTTAATTATTTTTGGTGTAGGTGATTTAGTTAATTATTATTACTTTATTTATTATGTTTACTGTTTTTTAATTGTCTTTTTTAATTACTTTGCTCTAATTAATCTTTTAATCTATTTCTGCTGGAGGTTGGTATGATGTCTCCGCCCACAACTACGTCACTTATCCTTGAACATTTCGACTCTACAACCCGTAACTGGCCGATGTAAAAAAATCTTCATTGTTTTCTCCTAATTGTCTTATAACACTTTTCCTAATGATTTTTTAGTTTTTACGTAACCGGTGTTTTGTAGCTCTCGACCGCGGCAATTTCCCGCAATTTGAATGACATTTGTCGGACCATTCGTTCGCCTTTAATCGTTTACGTAAGAATTTACGTATTTTACAGTTTTCAATTTTCACACCTTTAAAGTTATTGTTTTAAAACTTTGTCACTTTGTTTATTCCGTGATTTCAACGCACTAGCCTGAATAACGGAACTCTGCGACTTTCCGTAGTGATGTAATTCAGCACGTCTTTTCACGCCTTTGGGTTTGGGGGTTATTTACTTACTGATTCTCCTGAAATTTACACATCTCTTAGATATCATGTTTTTAATCCTTTTTCCAAAATTTCAACTTCTCATCTTTTTTCATTTTCACACGAAAGCGTGAAAACCATAACTCTTTTGTTTTAATTACTTTTCAGTTTTTAATTACTAATTATGATACAACTTTGTTTATTTAATTGACTCTATACAATCCATTTTTATTTACTTTTATTAACTCTTACAGTTATGCTTTTCTGCTAACTTTTTTAATATTAACTTTTTTCAAATTTTGCCAAGAATATTTATCTCTTAAAATTACATTTTATTTCCAGAAATAACAAGGTTTTTTATTTTTTATTAATTTTGAGAATTTTTAAATTCTTCATTTAACCCGGCATGTGATACTCGACCCAGAATCGACCTCAGCGCTTCGTCCATAACTAGTCTGATTTCTATAAAACACGTATTTTGCCATTCAACGTTACGCCCACTTAAAATTGTCCGATCGCAATAAATAAAATACCGTTGGAAAGCTAATGTTCCGTAGATGCATAATCATGCAAAAAAAATACCACAAAACGTTATAAATAATATTCCAAAAATTGGTGAAGTTCGCATATTTTTGATGCGTAAAATCGTAGATTTGAACTCTGCGCCTTATCGTTAGCGCGACGCCATTTTTCCCGATATTATTCCAACTCTATTTATCTGTCATTGAAGTCAACTAAAACACTGTTCTATAGATCACATGTTTCTCTTTCCAACCATAGATTACAAATTTTTCTGCGTCTCATAGATCCAGAGATATTCCTACTTGAACGTAGAACAAACTTGACAAGACGAAATACAGTTGGCAGTGTTAGGAATACACGTATTCGTTTCTCTTTGGTTTTAAAATTATTTTTCTTTACACTAAGTTGTAGGGGAAATTCCATTCTATAAGTTGGTACCACTTGAGTTGAGATATTGCTTACTTACAATTTGTTGTTTTGAAGTGAAGTCCAACGTCCAAACGTAGAAAATGTCTGACGTGAACACTAATATTTGGTGTGGCAAATATTGGTTTTGGGATTAGATTTTTGTTATTTTGAAGGTTTGTGTATACAAATTGTATATAAATTGTGTATACAAGTTACAATATATGTGTTTTTATATCTAAAGCTTATGTTTTTCAGTGATAGTTTAGTTTTTGAACGGTTCATATTTGGGATAACCTAGGCCAATATTGTAAGTGTAGCCTATATGCATATTTTCTTATATTTAGTGTTTTATATGATTATAAAAGTGAATATATGTGTTATTCTTTGTAAAGTATATATTTTCTTAGTTAAATCTATAAGTTTGTCTTTGATCTATCTTCAAATTGGTACTAGTGAGTCTAATATGTGGAGGTTACAAACCTAACCTCACTTGTAAAAGTTACCTTTTTAGGGAAAATCGGTATTTTTATTTAGAAAATGTAACATATTATTATTTTTTTCCCCTAAATATATTCACAAATATATGACAAATCTCAAGAAATGGTTGAAAAAAATCCTAAAAATCTATTAGTATGTTATTCATTACCATTTCTGTGAAATTTCTGCTCCGTTACTCTTTGATTTTTTGGTATTTGACCAAAAAACACCAAATGTGATACATCTAACATTTTTTTTCACTACACACCTACATTCTATGCACCTTTCTGAACATAATGAGATATAGAACTTTTGTATAAGATAAATATTACTATTTTTTGTGATTTTTTGAAAAAAAAATTATCATTTTACATTTTTTCGTAAACTATTTTTTGTTTTTTTGATAATATAACAAATTTTATTTTTTTTCCCCCTAAATATATTCAAAAATATTACACAAAACTTTTGTATATCTTAGAAAAAGGTAGTAAGCTATTGATTTTGGAATATACAGGTTTTTCCTGAAAATTGGTAACTTCGTTTTTGACATGTAACATACTTACTCCAAAACCGTTTCAAAAAATTTTTTTTTTATTGCATAGATGGATTCTATGCACCTTTCTGAGAAAAATGATATCTTATAAGTTAGGTTTTGTATAGAAATAATATATTTAATTAATTTTTTAACAAACGAAGAAAATTAACATGCAGCAGTGCTAGGGTTAAATATGCCGTAGCGCCTGTTAGTTAATATGAAATAACAGTACTAGATCTGTATTGCATACAACTTGTATTACAAACTACCTATCCTTATACATTATTATTTCACATTTTCAAAATTCATAAAAAATGATTTTTCAATCCAAAATCTGCCGACATAGGAATTTACTGTTAGAACAAGCCGGCAAGAGTTGACCTTGGACCATTTCATAGTTCAATCTTGCCGACCGGCTATAATCAGTAAAAAAGCTCTACAAAACATCCAAGCCTTGCATTAGGATTATTTTTTGATATTTTTCTTTTTTGACCAAAATATAATCCCATACAACGAATTTCCGTTGTAGTACATTATTAAGCATGTGTAGCCTGCTAGTTTTAACTACCTTAACTCTTAATAAGTATAAAAATAATTTATGGAACAATGTTATTTTTTGTATAGTTAACGGCAGTGCAATAAACGGACGTCACAATCTATTAATAAGTTCAAGCAGCTCAAGTAGTTCTTCAAGTGCTACATCTCCTGCACGAATCACACCCGAAGTTAAAAAAACAAAGCCTGTAAGTTCTAGTACTAATATATTAATTTATTAATATACTAATATGGTGTACAGTGAAATTCATGGAGAAGTGCATGGGAATTTTTCACCTGTCTTTACATTTTTTTCTCTTTTGACGAACTGATAATTTTGCAATTTTATATTTAATATCTCTAAAAAGAATATATTATAAATTCATGTTTCTTGCTATCAGCATCACAATTATGATGTTCTGATCATGTCATCGTTAATATTCGTGAGTATCGACAACAACCAATATGGTTTTCAGCCATCAATTTGTTATACACTATGTGGCACCCTCCCGCAATTGTCTTATTTTGGTTTGTTTGTTGTTTTTCTTTGATTGAAAGGTGACACTCTTGGGATTACATATTGTACAGATAACCACAAGAGATGTAACAGATAATCACAACGCTAAATATCTGTATTGAAACTATGTGTAATAAGTCTTATCTCAACTGACTTAGCATAGTTCAATTGAAAACTCAGCATATTCGACCTCAAAAACATAGAAATACACTACTTTATAGTACAATGTGACTTACTGAATAACAGTTTCTTAGGTATTGATATTAAACACAAAAGTGGCAATTATTTTGCAATCAGAAATAATTAAGAATTTTGTCCAACCAGAAATGAATTTTTTTGATTTTTGCTTTACTTTATTTCAATATAGAACTAAAGAGTTCTCAATCATCATTGACAGTGGACTGATTTCTTGTAATCACGCAACACAAACTTAAATTTAGTACAGTAGTGTATTTCATTGTTTAATACATTTTAATTTTACTGGACATTACATTGTTACGATAAATGGAAAATTATTTCCCGCTGATTACGATGAATCAATAATATGTCAAACGTAAATATTACTTGTTACTGTGAACTGCTGTGTGTATGAATGTGGGAATAAATCGACTTTAGACCTAGAACTGATAGGTGCGCTTGCACAGTTAGAATTTTACAACTCGTGATTAGCAGCGGATGTTTGGTTGAATAGCCAGGCATTTTGTAAATGTAAATATGTACTGTGTAATTACAATAGGAAATAATTGAACTTAGTTTAGTTTATTTGAAAATTATAACTTTGTGATTGTATTTTCATTATTTAGCACTTTGTTTAGAAAATTATTAAAATGAGAAAGTTTTATGTTTAGAAAATTATTAAAGTGAGAAAGTTTTATACTAAACTAATTATTTTTTTTGAACGGATGATCTGGGATAACACCATTGTTCAGGGAAGGGGTAATGTGGTAAAAATTTGCATTATTTAAATAGGTTTCCAATCTCGACCGCAGAATCTGAAAGATAAAATGTGGGAAAACGATGAATAGAGTTTCACTATTTTGAACTCGGTGGTGGAGGGGATTGTTTCTTGTATTTAATATTAAAAAATTATTATTTCATAGTTTTACTTTCTTTATACTAAATTATATACGGTATGTGAGAAATTAAAATGTGAGTAAATTGCAAATTTTGTGGCAATAAGATGTATATGGGATATATAATAAAGATAAATAATATAGGAAATATAGCAAACATGTTCAAGGTAAGTGTTTTCTACTTTTTGAGTAGATATGTAAGTTTAGATTTAGTTTATAAGAAAGACCCTCCGACAATGATAACCATGTTATCGAAATGTACATCAGGGCATTTAGTGGAAATAATTAATAAAGAACAATTAATCAGATAATTGTGTTTTATTTTAAAGTTTCTAGTGATTGTGGTTAGGGGCAAATTCGAATCATTATTGTGAATTTCACCACAGTGCTCAACAAGATTGTATCTATTAGTGTTGTTAAAATGTTCTGTATTAAAGGCGATATATCTGTTAGCTTTCATCATACTGAAATACAAAGATAAATCAATTGTAACTAGTTGTATGTTCTATAAAAGATTAATATTATCTAGAAAATTTTCATTAAATACATTAATTATTCTCATGAAACGAACTTCCTTCATACAAAAATTGTGATTTTTAATCTTTAAGCATTGTGGCTCCGTTATTTTTCAATATAAAAAAGGATATTGTAACTAATTTAAGTCTCTAAAATAATGATATCTTGACATAAAAGTATATTTCAATTTATGAATGAAAAACTTACAAAACTCAGAAAATCCTTTATTGTAGACATTTTTTTGGTCACTAATTATTAATGCAACTAATTATTAATGTGGAAAAAGAAAATGAATACAATCTTTTTCTATTTTTATGCTTTCATACCCACTCCAAAAAATACCCTTGTTTCAATTTCCAAGCAATTTGTGATTAAAGTTGATGAGAAAATATAACTTTGACCTGCAGTCTTTAGGCCTTTGTGAAGTTTCGTCTACAAATTTATTTTATAATTTAATTTTTAACCCCTTATTATCTACACACACATTAAGTGTGACTCGAATACTCTACTTAAGGAAATGATCTTTATTATGTTTTGTCATGATCATTAGGAACAAATTAATAATTGCACAAAAATAACAAAGAAAATATAATCACTAAACTTGGTAAAGGACTAAAATATGATCATCATACTAATGTCAATAATTTCGAATTTGTAACAAAATGCATAACACAATCAACTTACTAATACTTAAAGAATAATTAATTAATGTTATATCTAACAATGAAACTGTAAAACAATTTTTTTAAATTTATTGTATCTGAAACCTGTTCTCCTATAATTTAATGACCTAAATAGATACTACTAAATGCTAGAAGCAGGAGACATTATTCGGGAAGCAATCTACAATAAATGAATGAGACCTAACTCTTTACATTATTTACAATATGTTACTCTCTTTACATTGTTTACTTTACTTACTTAATTTTTATAGAACTTTAACAGATTATTAAAATTGGAAGTAATTTTGCGTCTTATGCATCCTGCATTTGTTTTTGTATCATACATTGATACAGTATTTCAAGATAAATCATACTTGAACAACGAATAAATCAAGTAAGATTAAATTATCATATTTTATAAAACTATGATTTCAGTAATATTTTATATTTTGACGTTAAAATCTGATTTTTGTGTAATCATCCCCCATCTCTGGTCGTATAGGCTTATACGTAGAAGAGATTTTCTGATGTGTAGTAAATGTACAATAACATTTTTAATTGGGTGGGACACCCCGAATAATGGTTGAGAGTGTAGTGTTTTAAAGCTATAAAAATATAATTTAGTTTCATTGGTCTCATTCTTAGTACAGCAGTTGGAAAACATTTGTTTTAACTTTAAATTTTTTAAATGTTCATTGTTATGCTTTTAATTTGAAAGGATGGCTGGAGTTTATTTCTTTATACACATAATTTCATAACATTAAATAATTTCCAACGGTTTATTAAGTGCTAACTTACAGAACAATCAATATATTAAATCCTAAAATGAAATATATCACATGAAATTGTTAATAATTTGACATCTCATAATTTTCTTAGTCAAATTTCCCAACACCGATTAAGACAGTACAAACCAATATATCAAACCTTCCATAATAGAATACTAAATTTCGTAATTTTAAAGAAAACTAAACCCTTCTACTTTTTTATCGATAACTCTAGAAGAAGCATTTTTTTCTGAGATGGCAACTAATAAGTTTCTCATTAAAGCCCTTATCAAAATTTAATCAAAATCGTTAAGCCGTTTTTATAAAAACACCTACATTTTGAGTTGTCATGTAATCCTAAAATTTGAGCTTGGTTATGGTGGTGTAAGAAAATTTGTATATACTATTTTTATTGACGAGTAACTTTTGTTTAGTCCCTATGTATCTGAAGAAACTTAAATGTAGATCTTTCCACTTGCTGAATTTTGTATTTGTCTTTGAAGAAAATTATATTAAATGCCCATTGAAGTTAGCTATAGAACTTCTTATCAAAGTATTAATGTATTTAACTTATTATCAAAGTATTTGTGTTATACAGAAATCAGGTGAGAAGGCTGCTCGTATCCCACAAGCGCTTCCCGTAGTACCTCCAGAAGTTATGCGCACTGTTAGTGAGCGACACAATAAAGGCTTGATGTCTCCTTGTATCTATCAAATTCTTACACAGGTTTGTACTTACTTTTTATATATTTAGTTATATTTAGAATATGGTCCCAGTTAATCATAAAATTTAACTGAAGATATTTATTTATAAGAATATAATTAGTGAGATTGGTACTACCATTCAGTTTGTTCTAGATCTGCTTTAAGATGTCCAGAAACACCTTCCATTCTTTAATTTGATTTCTCATAAAAACAATACAATAGTTTAGGAACTGTGTATATAGTACGTAGAGGTAGACGAATCTTAGATTTTAAAGTCAAATAGAATATTTTTGTTTGAACCTCAGATCTCAAATGAATTCTTGTATTTTGATACGTTTTGCACAATGTTTACAAAGCTATTTTGTAATTTAAGAGAGTTATTGGAAGACTCTGTTTTAACCCTACAAATGCTGCATGTTAAATTTCTTCGTTTGTTAAAAAATTAATTAAATATATTATTTCTATACAAAACCTAACTTATAAGATATCATTTTTCTCAGAAAGATGCATAGAATCCATCTATGCAATAAAAAAAAAATTTTTTGAAACGGTTTTGGAGTAAGTATGTTACATGTCAAAAACGAAGTTACCAATTTTCAGGAAAAACCTGTATATTCCAAAATCAATAGCTTACTACCTTTTTCTAAGATATACAAAAGTTTTGTGTAATATTTTTGAATATATTTAGGGGGAAAAAAATAAAATTTGTTATATTATCAAAAAAACAAAAAATAGTTTACGAAAAAATGTAAAATGATAATTTTTTTTTCAAAAAATCACAAAAAATAGTAATATTTATCTTATACAAAAGTTCTATATCTCATTATGTTCAGAAAGGTGCATAGAATGTAGGTGTGTAGTGAAAAAAAATGTTAGATGTATCACATTTGGTGTTTTTTGGTCAAATACCAAAAAATCAAAGAGTAACGGAGCAGAAATTTCACAGAAATGGTAATGAATAACATACTAATAGATTTTTAGGATTTTTTTCAACCATTTCTTGAGATTTGTCATATATTTGTGAATATATTTAGGGGGAAAAAATAATAATATGTTACATTTTCTAAATAAAAATACCGATTTTCCCTAAAAAGGTAACTTTTACAAGTGAGGTTAGGTTTGTAACCTCCACAATTTAGACTCACTAGTACCAATTTGAAGATAGATCAAAGACAAAACTTATAGATTTAACTAAGAAAATATATACTTTACAAAGAATAACACATATATTCACTTTTATAATCATATAAAACACTATATATAAGACAATTTGCATATAGCCTAAACTTACCGTTTTGGCCTAGGTTATCGCAAATAAGAACGTTCAAAAACTAAACTATCACACAAAAACATAAGCTGTAGATATAAAAACACATATATTGTAACTTTTATACACAATTTATATACAATTTGTATACACAAACCTTCAAAATAACAAATATCTAACCCCAAAACAATATGTGCCACGCCTTTTACTTCAGTATTTACGTCACACAATTGCGTCTGTTGAGAGATCAAACCAATACCTTCTAAGTATGTATTGCCAACATCAAGTGGTACCAACTTATAGAATGGAATTTCCCCTACAACTTAGTGTAAAGAAATATAATACTAGAAACCAAAGAGAAATGCAAACCTAATGCCAACCAAATTTCGTCTCGTCAAGTTTGTTCTACGTTCAAGTAGGAATATCTCTGGATCTATGAGACGCAGAAAAATTTGTAATCTATGGTTGGAAAGAGAAACATGTGATCTATAGAACAGTGTTTTAGTTGACTTCAATGACAGATAAATAGAGTTGGAATAATATCGGGAAAAATGGCGTCGCGCTAACGATTAGGCGCAGAGTTCAAATCTACGATTTTACGTATCAAAAATATGCGAACTTCACCAATTTTTGGAATATTATTTATAACGTTTTGTGGTATTTTTTTTGCATGATTATGCATCTACGGAACATTAGCTTTCCAACGGTATTTTATTTATTGCGATCGGACAATTTTAAGTGGGCGTAACGTTGAATGGCAAAATACGTGTTTTATAGAACGCAGACTAGTTATGGACGAAGCGCTGAGGTCGATTCTGGGTCGAATATCCTTTGCAGGGTTAAAAATAAAGCTTCACCATTAACAAACGAAATTAAATAAGTTAATGAAAGTTGAAATCTTAAAGTTCTTAAAACAAAACAAAATCTATTCTGTAAAGATATTGTGTGTGACTCGTAACAAAAATAGGATTTATTATTCTCTGTCATTTAGATTGAAAGATCAAACATATTAAATGATATGATGAGGGACTAGTTGCCCCTGAACTTGTTTAAAAGTTTTCTCCCTTTCAGTCAAAGAGAAGCATTTCACTTGAAAAAAACTACTCATTAAAACGCATTTACTTATTTTCTTGCTTCAAAGTATTTATATTTTATAGTATAGTGAGTGTTAATTACTTGGCTTTTGTCTGATAATACAGTTTGACTGAAGAAAACTGAACTGCTTTCCTAATTGGTGCAATATTATTTTATTTTATTTTTACAATCGAAAATAATTAAGTATTGTCAAACTGGAAACATATCATCTTTACCACTGTTTATTAATATTTAGTTACAGGTTTTATTTTACCATATTTTATTAGTTTTTTAATAAGAAGAAAATGTTTGGGTTTTGTTTAACTATACAGCATTGATTGACAGAAGATAACTTACAATTTTGTTTCCCCAATTTGGTATAATATTCTTTAAATTTATTTCACGATTAGAAATAATTAAGTATTGTCAAACCAGAAACCTATTTTATTGATTGTACTTTGAAATATTTTGTTAGTGGTTTTATTTTGCATATTTAATTGTTTTTTCTAGATCAAAAATATTTTTCTAATTTTTTGAAAAATAATGTTCGCCTATTTTAAAATAGGTTTGGTAATTTTGTATTAAAGTTTCTTGAAAATCCAAAATGAAATTTTCTTTGTTATATCAATCTTTAAAAAGTTTCTGGAATTATTAATACAGGGTGTCTACCAGTCACAGAAAATCTCCTACGTTTAATTAATTTTCGCTTTGGAACCGACTCTTAAAAATTAAATCGCAACTCATTTCATTTACTCCGTGATTCGTTCGATTTGCACGAGTCATCTGCAGATAAATCAACAGAATCGTCTTCGCGGGCCGTTCTAAAAACTAGTGAAAACTACGTTGTTGTTTACAAGAACCAGTCTTGCCGACGAAACAGTTGCTTTGCTGCTGTTTACGTTTAGTTTGGATTTGGAACTTATTCCACCAATTAATTATTTGGGACAGGGAACAATTAATTATTTGGGATGTGAAACTAAGTACTTTTTCACTAGTAGAATAAAAATATCTCTACTTTAACCATAACTCCATTTTATTTCAATTTATAGATAATATTTTTCATGTTATATATGAGTCGTTTGCGTTTATTTATAGCCTCTGGGTTAAATACAAATTGAAAATTAGCAGATAACGTGTTCTGGAAACTGGGAGTGTGGTTGTTGTAGGGAAGAGCCCAATAGGCTCAGTCACCAGGGCAGTTGTTTGTTGTTTGTTGTTCAGTGTCGACACTTGAAACCGTATTTACTGTTTAAATATGTACTCAGTTACATTGTGTTAATAAAATTACACAGTTTTGATCGGTTATGTATTATATAGTGTAAATAAGGACAGGGCTTTCGAGTCGACTTTTATCATTCAGATTTATATTGTACAGTAATTAGGCATATCATAACTGAAACCTACTTGTGACTGTGTTTATTTTGTATCGTGATATTTTACAACAGGCCTAGTTAGTTGTACATTTAATTAACATGTAATAAATTGTAAATTTAATTCAACATGGAATTAATTTTTTTATGTGCAGTTAGTCAATGTTATTTAGTTTGTTGTAAATAAAAGTGTACCATTAAGCCTATGTGTGTGCTCTTTCTAAGATAAAAAAAATATATATATATATATATATATATATATATATATATATATATATATATATAAATCTGTTATATAATATAACAGATAAGTTAATGTTGATTTTCAACCTTTTTAGAGGACTTAATTAGGCTAAATTTATGTAACTTGCACGAATTTGACATAGCCTAAGGCTTACTACTCAGTTTGTAAGGGACTGAAAAAAACCCTGTGAATTTAAAAAAATTGCGAGAAGGTCACTGATTTTTTAAAAAATTTTAACCCTGAAAGTCACTGATTTTTATTATTGGGAACCAGTAGACACCCTGTAATAGCAGGATATTTGAAAAGGAAATGACAACCATTTTCAGATTCCGTTGTGTAGGCCCTAACAGGTTTGTTGTTAGTGAAATTAAGCAAAACTAGAAGTCGGGGTCAAATTCGTTCTTAGATTTGGTTAGTGTTATTTCTTTTGGTTCTTTTTCCTAAACTTGTACACCCGCACATTATAATTTAGCAGTCTGCCAAGAAATTAAACAAAAAACACCAAAACCCAACTGGAGGGATGTCGAGCATCAGCAGTTTTACTTTTAATAAAATAAAATAACCAATTACTATGTAGACAAATAAAGCATGGATCAACACTCGCATTCACAAAGTGCACCTGTGTGGGTATTACGGAGCTATATTCTAAATCGTATAATAGATTACTATTTGAATACTAAACCTCAACATCATTTTTCTGTTTTAATTAAATTTCAATTACACAGTTATCCTTTACCAATTACAGAGCAACTGTGTTGCTAATATTAACAACTACTAGTCACTTTTCCAGAAAAAGATTAGCATAGTAACTTTGGCAGTAACAGAAGAAAGAGTTTTAATGGGAAAAATATTAATTAAATATTTCAATAGGGAACTGTAAACAACAAAATGCCATTTATTATTAAAAAAAAAAAAAAAAAAAAAAAAGTAGTTTTATAACTTAAAAACAACAAAATTAATAATCTCTGTAATTTTTTGAGTCATGCATCATTGATTAAGTACCCATTGTGGATAGACATAATTTTTATATTATGATCTAGTGAATTCCACGAAATTCAGTAGTTTATAGGAACCCACTAGCATTTTCAAAATAGCGTAATAAAACATCATCAATATTTCAGGAAACCGATATTTTACCAACTGTGAAAAATGTATGATGTGAAAAATTGCACTTTTCCTATCAGGTATAATTTAGTTTTTATTGATATATATTCATAATATTCAATATATTCATATATATTTGTACTACAAGTATAAAATACAAAACTTACTATATAAAAGGATGCGTGGGAAGTAAAATATGTGTAAATGGTTGTGTTCTTTTCTTTAGCAATCAATAACGTAAAATTTGTGATTCGGACCCATCCTTAAACGTTTTTTACGATTTATTCCGTTGATTAAAATAAAATCCTGACAAATAAAGGTACAATAAAGAAGTTAAAGGCGAACTAGTTACCTTCCTGCCTCGTTACTAGGCTAGTAGCATCAACTTCCTTGAGTAAACAACAATAAACACACTTCCATTTATTCTGTTAGTACTCACATGTGCGTTGTCTTTCAAAACCTATCGATTCATATTTTTAAAATCCAAGAAATAAAATCTTACATGAAAATAAGGTTTAGACAACAAAAACTATTTATATGTTACACAGAACATAAATATATTGAGTTCGTATGGAGTTAAGTGTTTTCAATCAATGTATGTTCAAATCCCCCCCCACTCCCTTATTCATAAGCAACGCGAGCTGGAAATGCAGAAAAAATCTTGCTTATTCAAAAAGCATCACAGTCTATACAATTACCCAGTTCATATCAATGTCACACAAGCAGTATTTCAGTGTTTTGTTTACTATGAAACCACAATTTCTCGCAATTTAAAACTGATAATTTGTTTAGTACCAACAATTTTTTTTGTTGGTGTAGCAACATATTTTTTAAAGATTTCAACTTTCATTAACTTATTTAATTTCGTTTGTTAGTGGTGAAGCTTTATTTTTAAAACAGAGTCTTTTAATAACCCTCTTAAATTACAAAATAGTTTTATAAACATTGTGCTAAAGGTATAAAAATACATTAAGCCAAGTTAATCACCACATAGTCAAGTTATTAATATCCCATGTATTTTTATAGTTTTTAAGAGTATTCATTAACATTTGTACTAACAATTCACAAACATTGAAAGCTCTTAATTATAATGTTCAAATTACTCTAATCACAATCTTATTATGTTAATCAGACTTGGCAACATTTGAAAATACAAAGTAAAATTATTAATACATAAATGTCTTATGGCTACACCCATACAATAATTAAAAAATGAGTTCTGTTCCTCTCGAATCATTTTACATCACACTGAAACAATACTAAAAAGTTGCTGATAACAGTCATCACATAAAACAAGGGCAAAGTGGAAAAAAAAACACGAATAAAAACTGTATAATGTTTCGCGAAGAAAAAAAAACACCACTTTTTCAGAAACTTAATTATATGATTTGCCTTCCAGTGGTTGAAGGCTTTCTATGCTTTTATTACGCCGTAATACAACTGCCAAACCATGAGTCTTATCAGTGGTGCATTAGTTTGGTAAGGAAGAGGGTATTAACCTGTTGATTGGTGGGTTTTCCATTTAGCTCCATACCCCCAAATTAGTGAGTTTTTAAAATTTTAAAAATATGAATAAAAGGTAAAAAGAATTTGTTTTGATTATTTATAATAACATGTTTTCAAATATTTGTCCCCAAAACTGCCTTACCTAACCTAACCGCCGAAACATTTACAGGTGCCTTTTATAAAAATAGTTTACTCTTCTGTATCTTTTTTTATTATACTGAACATTACAAAAATTAATTATACAGTGGATTACAAAAATAGTTATAAAATATGAATACAAATTACTTAGTAAAAAAATCCTCTTCGTGTGGTATACACAAAAACACTCCGGCGGACAGAGCAGGACATCACAGTCATTGCACATCCAGTGAGTATCTTGTCTCTTTTGAGGGCCAACAGTTGTATATTTGCACACATGGCAAGCTCTTCTGTGTTTTATCTTTTTTTCAGTGGGATGTAACATGTCTGTTCGTCAAACGAAGGGCATATCCTGGTTCTTGGCTCACTTTCCACCTGCAGATGAAGCTCTCATAAATGTAAATTCTTCTAATAGTTTCCTTATCAAATTGATCCTGAACTGTCCAAATTGTATGGTTTTTCTTGTTTTCATTTTATAAATAATATATGCATTGTAAACGATCATATCAACTAAGTGGTAAAATAGCTTTTTGTACCATTTCCAAGATTTTCATGCACTATTAGTGAACGAAATCTGCATATCAGATTTGTCAATCAATCCCATGTTCTTGTTGTAGTCAAGCACACTTACAGACTTCCTTATAAGCAGATGAGTAGCATAATTGACTTTTTCACTTGTGTTGAGGACAACATATTGAATTCCTTCCTATCAACCCATTTCTCAGCTAATAAGTTAGTGGTATATTTTTCACTGTAATTCTCCAGATTTTAATTTGGGAAACTTTGCCATGTCTGTTCTGACTGTACTACTGCTTTAGTTTGGTTGTCATGCAAATATTGAAATAAGTAAAGGCTTGTATACCAATTATCGACATATATTGTATGCCTGATACCTAAATACGGCTTTGTTAGAGTTGTTACAACAGATTCAGAAATGCCTAAATTTTCCTTTATTTCAATAGTTGTCTCTTTCCCTGTGTATATAATCATATCAACAACAAACCCTGTTTTACAATCACACAAAATAAATAATTTGACTCTAAACCTGTGCCTTTTTTTGGCATAAACTGTTTGAATGATAGTCTGACCTTCTACTGTAACAGACTTTCATCAATACACAGGTCTTTGAAAGGAATCCACATTTGAATTTCATTCTCAGAGTATGTAAAACAGTAGACATTTTTGCTAACCTGTCACCCTTGATGTTGGCTTTATTGTTATCAAAGTGTAACATTCTCAATAAATTCATAAACCTATCTAAAGACCATATTCTACAAAAAATCAGATTAGACAATAAAGGGTCAGTACTCCAGTAATCTAAAATCCTGTTTTTTTTTTTTGTTTTTTTTTAATGTGAGGCATAAGCATTATAGTGGCTAAAAAAGTGTAAATTTTTTGATTCATTACTATTATACCATTTTTGTAATTTAGATTTTTCTTTCAAAACTTAGTTACTTATATACTGATTGCAATATCTATTCGTTTCTTTTATGATACGAGACACAAGATTCTTGTCAAATAAAATTTTTAAACATTCATTTTCCTTACAATCTTAGCCTAGATTGTAAATAAATTATTATTTATTCCTGACTTATTCTCATATAAGTGAAATAATTTGGGTTGAAACTTACAGGATTCCATGCTATTGTGCCATTCATAAAGGTTTTGTGGTCTTACAAAATACGACATTTTCTTCGCCACTTTCAGGTTCTTCCATAATAACATCATTGTCATTTACAAAAACATTGGTAGGCCTACACTCGCCTACGTTGTCAACAACACCAGTCTGATCTGAATGCATATTTGTAGCAACATCGTTCACTATTTCACTGAAATTCAATTCATATTTCTCACTATATATTTCATCCTCACTCCCAGAATCCATAATATGATCCCAAATGTCATCATGCTAAGGTTTTTACGATTAGACATTATACAATCGAAAGAAGAAACAACAAAAACCAAAAACTTTTGCAAACACAAGTTACACAATGACTATGTTAGAAACGACAAGGCAATGTATTGTCTGGTAGGGAATGCTATCAGAATTAACTAGAACGAAAATCGATGTTTTATATTACAGCCAACAAATCACAGGATACAACTAACCAAATATTAGTCCAACCGCAAAGGTTACGGCCTTCCTATATAAATACATATATCAAACCGCATATGTTGCGTCGTTACTATTATTGGTGCATGGGAAGGCTGTCTCAGCACATCCGGCATTACTAACCAACAGATTAACCTTGATCAGTGATTTCTTTTATTTCCTTTTTCACAAGGAAATTGTCAACAGGAGGAAATAAAATACTTGGTTGTTTGGTTGTCCATGAGGATTTCCCCTTCTGAGATCTACCAATGGGTCCTTCCTGAAGCAATGTGGTGAACAATACATATGAAATGTATTAAATTGAACTGTTTTTTTCTCCAAGCGATATATTCATACAACACGGAAGGACCAATGTTTTGTAATTAATTATGAATAAATTTGATATTGTATGAAGGACTACTTATAACAATGAAGTAAATTGCAGTAGCATAAATCAATTACTTATGTTCCTAATTTAAGTAACTAGTAATAAAGAATTGTTTTTCATACCTTGTAAATTATGTAGTTAGATGTTAACAATCTTGACGTTCCATATTGTTACTGGTTTTAATAGGTTAACTTAATTTCACTTTTGTTGTTTCATCCACTGTTTATAAGCGATGATAACACAGCTAGTTATATAAAATACTTTAAAGACATAAAATTATATACAATTGAATCCATTGCATTGAGAAGCGAAATGCTATTGTACACATTACAATAAGAGATCTAGTTAATGTGACAATCCGATCAAGAATGAAAGTAAAGTGGGGCCTTGAATTTGGTCGTCATACTTTCAACTTCAGGTAACAGATAGGTTTAAGAATGTACTGAACAAGTGGTATACATTTTACATCATAAATTAGAATTGGTTTAACTTCATGCGCTTGCGCTTTGTGAAGTCACTCAAGCAATCACAATATGGCTGCATGTCTCTTTTGTTAATTCGGATTTTACTCAATTCTCACACAAGGGAATAAATAATGAGAATAACAACATCCACAGATATAAGTATAAAATATTATTATTTATACTTTAATTTGCAATTAAAAATGTTAATAGTTAGGAAAAGGATGTGACTGGCCTCTAACAGCTAGATAAGTACTTATTTAAAGAAGACCTGTGGATATCGCGAGGCTATATATTTCCGTTAGTAGGACGCACAGTTTTTCCAAAAAGTCAACGTAAATGTCGACCACGCTATTGTGTGAAAGTTAAATGGTAGTTCATAATCTGTTTATTTAATTTTTTTTTTCTATGTACTGACTTTGTCGTTAGTTTCCAAAGTTACAATTTCATGAAACTGAAGAATAGCCACATTAATCAGTTTTTAATTATACTCTGCTTTGTTTCAGGGAGAAATTAAGTTGCCTGTTATAATGGAAGATGAAAATCACAAAGAAATACCGAGCATCCATCACTTTTATAGGCCAGTACGGCAGATGGTTTATGCTATTCTTTTTAATTTACATCATCATTCCTACATGGCTACGAAAAATAAAGAAAAAGGAGGTAAGTTAATTCACCTGTTTGTTGTATGTCTTTAATCACAAGTTTAAAATTTACAAATATTTCTGTCTTTGTTCTTCATTAGATAAATATTCCTTTAAAAAAATCTTAACAAATTTGGTTAAATGACAGCAAAGTGATAAATAAAAACCTAGATTCCAATCCAAAAAGGGGATCAGCTCTATTTGGTTAAACACAATTTATAATTTTATTAATTTTTTTTATTGTCGTCCTTGTGATGAAAATTCCATTTGTTATAAATATTGAACTTTAATAAAAATCATGTTTCAAACCAGTACCATTCACTAAATATTTGCTATTATATAGTTTTATTAAACAAATAAATATTTATCATTGTATTTCAGAAGCCAAACCTCCACCAGATGTAAGAATTCGTGAATGGGTGTGGACCAAAACAAACCAATATCAGAAACCTGATGTAGTTAAAGCTGAACAAATTGGTTGGGGAGTGCCTACAATTCAAAGACTTTGGTTTGGGTAAGTTATCTATTGTCCGACTAAAGTTAGCAAATGAAATTATCAATATAATATATTTGTCTTGGAATAATAAAATAATGTAATTTAAGTAGTAGAATCATTGTGAATCCTCACCATAAAATTATTATTTGTCAACACCCAAGAGATAATAAATAAATTTTTAGGTGTATAACCTAAATTATATATTACATTTTCCAAAATAAATAGCATACTCCTTAACTAGGGGCGTAAAGAGTGTACTCTTGTAAATGCTGCCATAATCTGTTATTGTGCCTCATAATGTGTTTGTTCTTAGATTTTTAGAGAGATATACTTTGCTACTTTTTGACTTCAATAGGTATGTTTTGGCAATATAGTAGACTTTGCAACTATCTGACTCTGACTGTAGTGTAAATAATATTAATTTGGATCTACAAGTTTAGACTATACAAAAGTTAATTTACAATAATTTTAAATCGTAAACTTGTTATGAAATATATGCCTATACATGTTCTTTGCACAAGTTTTTATCCCAAATAATTCATTGTAGCTAGGTGAGCGATACAGGACACTTTTTTCATGTCTGTACAAGAAAATTACAGCTCTATTATTTTACAGTACTCTGTTAGCAGAAGATATCAAACACAATTGGTTGACATTAAACATACTTTATTAGCACAAATACATTCTATATATCAGAACAGGTGCTATTTAATTTTAAAACTAAAATATGGTTGTTTTTGAGCCATTCAGTTTTTATCTGTCCATTCTTATATTGATTTACATTCAGTTGTATAATTGTATAACTTGTTCATTACATGAAGGGACAAATAAAAAAAATATGTTGCTCAATATATTACTTTATTTGTTACATTTAAAAAAAATAAATGTTACAATTTTATAAATATTTTCGTCATTTTATTGTAACTTTTCTTTCATAATCAGGTCAAGTTAACATTAATTCTTTTATCAATCTCTATAAACACATATCTTGCTATGAAATGTTACTGTCGTTTAGTTTCATAAATTTGAGTGTGTATTGCACAGTAAGAGAGCTTTGTGCTATCTGCTACAGCAAACCACCACATCTCTGGCAAGGTTCAGATAAACTCATCCACAAGGAGAATGTGGTGAAATGTTCACAAACTTGACAAATAGGGAAGTCATTAAGGATGAAATGATTCAGATATTGCTGCATCAGATAATCTCTTATTCTGGAAGTCATTAACCTACCAACGGTTGCCAGACCCGCTAGCGGGTCGATTTTTCATGCATGGCTTAGTTCACCAACTATAAAACACGTATTTTGCAATTCAACATTACGCCCTCTTAGAATTGTCTTATCGCAATAAATAAAATACCGTTGGAAAAGTAATGTTCCTTAGATGCATAATCATGCAAAAAAATACCACAAAACGTTATAAATAATATTCCAAAAATTGGTGAAGTTCGCATATTTTTGTTGTGTAAAATCATAAATTTCAACTCTGCGCCTTTTCTTAAAACGCGGCTCCATTTTCCCCGATACGATTACAACTCTATTTATCTGTCATTTAAGTCAACTAAAACACTGTTCTATAGATCACATGTTTCTCTTTCTAATCATAGATTACAAATTTTTCTGCGTCTCATAGATCCAGAGATATTTCTACTTGAACATAGAACAAACTTGACGAGACGAAATTCATTTGGCATTCGGTGCACTTTACGAAATGACGAAATTCATTTTTCATGTCAGAAAAAGACTTGTTCTTTTCAGTATGTTGTAGGGGAATTTTCATTCTATAAGTTGGTACCAATTGATATAGGCAGAACTTACTTAGAAGGTTTTGTTTTGATGTCCAAACGTAGCAATTGTGTGACGTAAAAACTGTAATACAGTAGAAGCTCTTTTAACCGGCACGGTCGGGACCAGGGCCATGCCGGATAATCGAGCGTATCTAGTTTTTAACCCTCCAAGTGCTAAAAGTCGCGATCACGATCTATTTTGCCGCGGCCAAAGTGCTAAAGTCGCGATCGCGATCTAATTAAACAAGGTTTGATAAAATCGATATACAAATGGTAACTTTTATCCAAACTACATGTATTTTTATAGTAACTCTCAGTAAAAGACGCTCTATTCATTTTGCACAATTTTATCGATGGTTATAAGAAAAATCAATGTTAGTGATAATCAATACCGGCAGTGAATTGTTGTTTAGTGTTTTTGTCTATATTATTTTGGTAAATACAATTTATTTTATGATTTTTTAGTGTATCAGTAGTGTTTTTAGTGTAGTATTACACATATAATAATGAGTAAACTTGGCAATTCAAGTGATATTCATAACTGTTTGTGTGAAAGTGATACAGCTAGTGATGAAAGCGGTAACTCCGATGTAGGAATCAAAATGTTTGTTTCTTTTTTTTTTGTGTGTATTACATATTTTATAATAACTAATTTTAGTAAATACATGATATTCAAAGGTTAAATGCCAATACAGTACTTTCTAAAGACACAGTAATAGAGCACACTAATTTGCAAAAGTTGGATGTAGTGTCACACAGTGCGCGAAATTACTGAATTTGAAGTTTGTGTATGTATAAATGTTTACAACGATGTTGACATTATGAAGAAAATAAAGTGTTACAATACTTATGAAGCAGACAAACACTGGATGACTAAGAAAACGGCGCACGTAGTCACTGCACTGGCGGGAAATGTCAATCGAGGCCTGTCAGCCGCCCGAACATAACCGGAAAAAACCGACCGTGAGTGGCTTAGCTGATGCCGGTTGTTAGAATGCCGGTTAAAAGAGCTTCTACTGTATTAGGCGTGGCGCATATTGTTTTGGGGTTAGATATTTGTTATTTTGAAGGTTTGTGTATACAAATTGTATATAATTTGTGTATACAAGTTACAATATATGTGTTTTTATATCTAAAGTTTATGTTTTTGAGTGATAGTTTAGTTTGTGAACGATTCTTATTTGGGATAACCTAGGCCAATATTGTAAGTCTAGCCTATATGCAAATATTCTTATATTTATTGTTTTATATGATTATACAAGTGAATATGTTTGTTATTCTTTGTAAAGTATATTGTCTTAGTAAAATCTAATGATTTTGTCTTGGGCCTAGCTTTAGAAAGTTACTAATTACGCCTAAATTGTTGAGATGTCTAACTTAACCTCAACCGTCTGAGTATCACGTTTTAGTCAAAATTGTTGTTTTTATTTTGAAAATGTAACAAATAATTATTTTTCCCCCCTAAATATATTCACAAATATATTACAAATCTAAGGGAATTGTTGAAAAAATCCAAAAAATAAAACGAAATTAATATTTTTCGTAAACTATTTTTTTTAATTTTGAAATGTAACAAATTTATATTTTTTTCCCCCTAAATATATTCACAAATAATACACAAAAATTGTGTATATCTTAGAAAAAGGTAGTAAGCTATTGATTTTGGGTGATACAGGTATTTCTGAAAAATGATATCATTTTTTGACATGTAACATACTTACTCCAAAACCGTTTCAAAAAAAAATTTTTTTATTACATAGATGAATTCTATGCATCTTTCTGAGAAAAATTATATCTTATAAGTTAGGTTTTGTATACAAATAATATTTTTTATTAATTTTTTTTTAAAAAACGAAGAAAATTAACACTGCCAAATAGAAAGTTAAGGTTGAAATGAATCAGATATTGCTGTATCAGATTATCTCATATTCTAGGCCTAGCATCTTAGGAAGTGATTGCTTGCACGATATATTATTTTCAGATCCACTGGCTCCTCTTGAATTTCATTGTCACCTTCCTGCATCTGCTGTTCTCCAGCATCGGATTTCTTTTGTTTTTTATCTCTGTCTCTTTGTTTTTTGTAAATCATATAATTTAAAATCTCTAAATTTTGAAAATTTGGGGATCTTGTAATCAATTACATAAAAAAAGTTTATTAAATTTATACTTAGTTCTTTAATAAACATACAGTAGAACCTTTGTTAACCGGCCTATTTCGTAGTGTACTGATTGGATGAGAGTTTCCGAAAATAAATTGTAATTGAAACACCAAAACGGCGGTGAGTCAAACGACTGTCGATAGCGGTATCCCATTGTCAGCGGCGTAAAAACTGCGACATTGGTATCCGTCGGTATAGCAGACACACCGAAAAAACCGTTTGATGGGCCGGTTTTTTTCTTCTACAAATCAATTAGTACATACATTATGGAAAATATAACATTTCTTTTCAGTTTTCTTCTCGTCTTTGACTGGTTCTGATTTACGTATATAAATAAAAATGAGCGAGTTACAAAAACGGAAGCGTGTGTTGGTTTCGTCTGAGACGCGGTTAAATGCGTTAAAAAGACGACAGAGGGGAATCTGTAAAAAAGCTTTGTGACGAGTTTAACGTGGGAAAAGGTACCGTCGACGAAATAGACAATCGATTGAAGTTTTTTGGTCAAAAATTGAGTTGGAAAAGTTCTTGCAATTCGTTGCACTAACAAAAAACCAGTTTGTGACATTGTTGACGAAGCTCTTTGGATGTGGTTTGTCTAAGAACGCCGGAGAGGAAGCCCCATTAGTGGTCCAATTTTGATTGGAAAAGCACTGGTAATTCACAGTAAAATCAAAAAAGTATCAGTATTCTCTGATAGCCAGAGATGGCTTGATCATTGGAAAAAGCATCATGGAATTCGTTTCGCTCACATATGTGTGTGAAAAAATATCACCAAATGAATCAGGTACTATTCAAACAGTGATGTGTGTTTGTTTTATGTAAGTTTTTACAATGTGTAAAACCGTTTGTAGTGTTCAATTTTTTTTCATGTTTGATGTATAATACAGCAGAACTTGAATAATTCGAAGCTGAAAGGACCAATGAAAAAATTCGAATTATCCAAAAATTTGAATTATAAAAGTTAATTTTTTTTTCAAGTTTAGGCTCCCAAAATGCTTGAAATAATAATAATATGTGTTAGGTTAATTACCTTGTATAACCTAACTTAACACATACAGTAGAGTCCCGCAAACTCAGCATAATGTGGACCGGAAGTGTGCCGAGTTTGTGAAATGCTGGGTTATCGGGTATAAGGGCAAAAAATAAATTGTAATTGAAACACCAAAACGGCGGCGATATCAAACAACTATGTCGATAGCGGTATCCCATTGTCGGCGGTGTAAAAACACCGCTGCACCAAAGCGGCAAGTCAAACGACTGTTGATAGCGGTATCCCATTGTCGGCGACGTAAAAACACCGCGGCATTGGCACTAGTCGGTATAGCAGACATACACCAGCAAAAACGTTTGATGGGTCGCTTTTTTTCCACTAATCAATTTAGTATACATTATGGAAAATATAACATTTCTTTTCATGACTGGTTATGATCTACGCACAGTATATACAGTAAAAAATGAGCGTGTTACGAAAACGAAAGCGTGTGTTAGTTTCGATTGAGACGCGGTTAAATGTGTTAAAAAGACTTGACAGTGCGGAATCTGTAAAAAAGCTTTGTGATGAGTTTAACGTGGCATCAACGAATTGAGCGATCGAAGTTAATGCCCGTTCTGGGATCTGCTGAACTTTTACGAACATCGCTGTTTTTAGCAATGTATTTTTTCCTGTCGGGGTCGCCAAGTAATCTGGACTGCTGAGTTATTGAGTGCCGAGTTTGCGAGACTCTACTGTATTATTCTTAATATACAATCCAGGAAGCTGCACATACATTATGTCTAAGTTGAAATAATAATTACAGTGTATATGTTTATGATATAAGCTTTATTTTCACAAATCAAAAGTTAATGAAGATCTTTTATTACAGTATATATAGTAAGTTTCTAGGCATATGTATAACCTACACTAAATTAAAGTTTGACAAGAAGTATTGTGAAATGTCCAATTGCCTTGCAGAATTAATGTTTTTAAGGTTTGCAAAATCCTCAAGTATGTTTAAAGAATGAAAAACAGCTTCACTTATATTGGTTTGTCCTTCAATGTACCGCCGAAACTCATGCAATTGCTGAAGAGCCTCTGACGTTGTAGGGATTGGAGACTCTTCAACTTCAGCTTGCTCTTCTTCTAAATCCGACAATTCGGCACTATTTTTGTTTTTCACTTCTGCTAAAATGTCTTGATCAGAAAGTTCTACTTGTTCGTCTAAATTAACATACTCCTCAAAGGTGACTTGCGTATTGCCTTCCCATCCGACAGGTAGAGGGGGACCATGTTCGTCTAAAAGTTCATTTAAAAGCTGGTCAGATTTCTTAATGAATCCAGCTTTTTTTAAACAATTCGCTATTGTTGTTTTAGTAACTTGGGACCATGCATTGTGACACATTCTTGCTGCTTGAAGGACATTGATCTTTTTGTTGCTGTTATCCAATGAATCTGTCAACGGTAATAAGTCGACGTTAAAAATGCTTAAAATTTTTTATAATGCCCTGATTCATTGGTTGTACAACTGAAGTCATGTTAGGGGGGGGGGAATAACCTTAGTAGTAGTTCATTAGTAGGATAGAGTTATGAGTGATACAATTGTCAATAAACAAGATGATTTTTCTGTTCTGTTTACGGAAGGTTTTGTCGAGATATAACAGCCAATCTTTAAACAGCTCTGCTGTCTGTACAACTGAAGTCATGTTAGGGGGGAAAAAATAACCTTAGTAGTAGTTCATTGGTAGGATAGAGTTATGAGTGATACAATTCTCAATAAACGAGATGATTTATCTGTTCTGTTTACGGAAGGTTTTGTCGAGATATAACAGCCAATCTTTAAACAGCTCTGCTTTCATCCAAGCTTTTTTTATTTGATCTGTACTCGAGTGGTTTGGACTTTATGTTTTAAAACATCTAGGATTAGCAGATTTTTCATCGCCTTTCCAAATATTTGCAGCTTCTTGATTCACACTCGCACTTTCACCACACACAGACTTAAAAGTAATGATGTTTCTTTCCTTAAAACCATCCAACCAACCAGTACTCGCCTTGAAACCACTTTTCTCCAAACCAACAGCAAACTCTTCTGCCTTTGTTCGAACAAGGGGCCCAGATAATGGAATGTTTTTGTCCCGAGCTTGCTTAAACCACTTTAGCATACATTCATCCACTTTGGGGTTATCTGGTTCTCTGGCTCTTTTGCGGTCCTTTCCATTTCCACTCAAAGCACTGTTTAATATTTTCTCCTTATTTTTCAAAAAAATAGACACTGGTGGGTGCTATCCTGTACTCCTTAGCAATGTCACATTTCTTCTTAAGACCCTTCTCCACCTCACGAATAACAGCGACTTTTTCACAAAATGTTAATGTCTTGTACTGAACGCCTGGTTTACTCAAAGACATTGTGATCACTCGCACAAACAAAAACTTTCAAAACACAAATGACTGACAAGCAGAGGCACACTACTGTAACAATGAACCGAAACTCAGTAGAACATCAATAACTTTTTTTTTTGTCTGCAGTAAGGCTCCGCCTACAGTCGGGCAGAGGCAAATTCACAGTCGGGCAAAGGCTCGTTCACTCAGACTGGCAGCACGACACTAACTGTGTAACAGAGGTACCACATCTCCTGACTGCATGTGAATCGGGGTGGTTTGACCGCAATAAATGCGTCAGTCAGAAGGCTCCTATTGGCTGGGGTAAAGTCGCACGTTCCATTTTTACTACAGACACTCCATAGATAAATCTCGGAAGGCGATAGCGGGCCTGGGAATTTAAACACTTGTCGAAACAATAGCGGCTGGGCTTTGATCCTCCTCCCGCAGTGTACTATTTCAGTGTACAAAATAATTCTTGGATGTCGGTCCCTTTGATACAAAAACTTCAAATTAAAGAAGTTGACATCGAATTATCCATAATTTTTTTACATTGATATCATATATAGTTCAAGGGACCAACGCAAAACTTCGAATTAAAGACGTTCGAATTATCCAAGTTCTACTGTATACATAACATAATATATACGATACATTTATGTACAATAAAATTAGTTGCAATAACATCTTAATTGCATAATTCTTAGCGCTACCTGATTAAATAAGCTTTCTTTGAACGAAAACCGATTTTTCACGAGAACCTCGGTTTAACCGGCCAAACGGGCAACCAGCCCGGGTGTCAGACCCGACTAGATCGACTTAAGAGGGGTTCTACTGTATTATGAATTTTATTATAATTAGCTTTTTATAATATTGAGTTTTTTAGCCATGTCTAAAAACTATTAACCATAGAAGGATAGATGACATTCAATCGATTCATATCTATTAAATGAATCAAAATAATAAATTTATACATTTAAAGTTTTGTCCCATCAATTTTGTTATGCAAGTTTTTATCAATTCTGGGTATCCACAAACCGGGAAAATGCAGGAAATTTTGGGGGAAAAGCAGTGAGTTTTAAATAGACAAGTTGGGAAGTAGCACGTAGTTTAGTAGGAAAACATGGGAATTAGTTAATGATTTTGGGAAATCAATTTTTTTTTTAGATTATCGTTTAGAACCAAATACTCATATGCCTAGGATTTTTGTTGTTGAAATAAGTACTTAATTGTAGTAGAACAAAAGATTATTTGGAAACTTTTAATCAATATTAACCCTAGCAGCGGCCCAAGTTAATTTTCTTGACAATTCTTTGTTTGTTTAAAAATTAATAAAAAATATTATTTTTATACAAAACCAAACTTATGACATCATTTTTCTCAGAAAGATGCATAGAATTCATCTATGTAATAAATTTTTTTTTTTGAAACGGTTTTTGAGTAAGTATGTTACATGTCAAAAAATGATGTTATCATTTTTCAGAAAAACCTGTATCATCCAAAATCAATAGCTTACCATCTTTTTCTAAGATATACAAAAATTTTGTGTATTATTTGTCAATATATTTAGGGGGGGGGGAGAAAAAAATTTGTTACATTTTCAAAATTTAAAAAATTATTTTACGAAAAATGGGATATTGGTCATTTTATTTTCAACAATTTACCAAACATAGTAATATATATTTTATACAAAAGTTCTATATATCATTATATTCAGAAAGGTGCATAGAATCTAGGTGTGCAGTGAAAAAAAAATGTTAGATGTATCACATTTGGAGTTTTTTGGTCAAATACCAAAAAATCGGAGAGTAAAAAGAGAATAATTTCACAGATATCGTTATGTACACCATACTAATAGATTTTTCGGATTTTTTTCAATGATTACTAGAGATTTGTAATATATTTGTGAATACATTTAGGGGAAAAAAATAATAGTTTGTTACATTTTCAAAATAAAAATAACGATTTCCCCTAAAAAGTGATACTCTGACGGTTGAGGTTAGGTTTGACACCTCAACAATTTAGGCGTAATTAGTAACTTTCTAAAGCTAAGCCTAAGACAAAATCATTAGATTTCACTAAAACAATATACTTTACAAAGAATAACACACATATACACTTGTATAATCAAATAAAACACTACATATAAGAAATTTTACTTTTAGGCCTAGGTTACAACATACCTCTAGGTTATCCCAAATATAAACCATTCAAAAACTTCACTCAAAAAAATAAACTTTAGAAATAAAAACATATATTGTAACTTGTATACACAATTTATATACAATTTGTATACACGAACCTTCATAAAACAAATATCTAACCCCAAAATAATATGTGCTATGTCATTTATTACAGTATTTCCTATTTACGTCGCACAATTGCGTATGTTCCGAGATCAAAACAAAACCTTCTAAGTAAGTATTGCCTATATCAAGTGGTACCAACTTGTAGAATGAAATGTCATCTACAACATACTATTAATATCGAAACAAAAAAATCTAAATGAAAAATCAATTATGTCATTTCGTTAACTGCACCGAATGCCAATTGAATTTCGTGCCGTCAGGTTTCTTCTATGGTCAAGTAGAAATATCTCTGGATCTGTGAGACGCAGAAAAATTTGTAATCTACGGTTAGAAAGAGAAACATGTGATCTATAGAACAGTGGTTTGGTTGACTTAATTGACAGATAAATAGATTTGTAATCATATGGGGAAAAATGACGTCGCGTTTACTAAAAACCGCAGAGTTGAAATTTACGATTTTACGCATCAAAAATATGCAAACTTCACCAATTTTTGGAATATTATTTATAACGTTTTGTGGTATTTTTTTTGCATGATTATGCATCTACGGAACATAGTGGGCGTAATGTTGAATTGCAAAATACGTGTTTTATAGTTGGTGAACTAAGCCATGCATGAAAAATCGATTAACCTTGCTAGGGTTAAAATAAACAGTTCACTTTAAGTCAGTTTATCACAACTCGAGGTACTGTTGTAATTTAGCTGTTGCGATATTTAAGTAAGAGGAAGAATGCGTTGGATGTGAATACCACTTGAAGCACCTAGCGACACGCTACCCCTTTGCATCATTACGCTAAATTGTTGTATGTATATATTTGTAACATCTAGGCTTGTAAATAAATAATTTTCAGCAGAGCGGGAGAAACACTGAAATACTTGCGGCCATGCAGAGTAGGGGACATACGCACACACTAGGTGGTTGCATTGTGACCTATAAATAAAAGCCGTATCATTTCGAAATCATCATTCCGTTTCACAGAGTTACCTAGAGCACCTCTCTCTCTCTCTCTCTCTCTCTCTCTCTCTCTCTCTCTCAATTAAAAAAAAAAAATTCCAGTTTAAAGTATCATTTAATGTTGAAGATACCCAAGTTATCATTAAGTTAGTGAATTTTCTTTTAAGTTTTTTAGATACTGAAGTATCATTAAGTTCCATAAAAATACAAACAGAAATCATATTGTGATTAACTAATTGCGAGAAAATTTAATTTTTGTATTTTCTGATCTAAAGATTAACCTGTATAATATAGGAAACTTGAATTTTTACCAAAAGCAGTGTGCAATATATTTTTAATGTACGTTTGAAGAGGTGCAGTAGAATGTAAATATAAATCTGAAGTTATACTGCTTCTAGGTTAAAATTGTGATTTCATTAGACTAAGGCAAGAATGTTGCAGCACCTTATAAAACTCTATTATGTGATCTTTCTCACATAATAATAAGCTAAGTTCTATTATACTAGTGTAGACTGGAAACCACCATAACAGTGAGAAAAGTTTTGGAGTTAAATCCATTCAATCTCTTGATCGGAAAAAAAAATCTGACTATGCTGAATAACCAGTTTAGATCTCACAGTTGCAATAGCACCTAAATTATTGATAAAATTTGAGACCATATCAAAGATAATTTTGAATAAAATATGTGATTTTAGGCCTGGTTTATTGAGATGGGAGGGGATGTTTTTACATTTCAAAATAAATAGGTTTTAAATTAATTAATTAGGAAACAATAAAATTATAATAACGTAATTCTTATAATATGTTTTGTTGTGGTTTTCAGAACAACAATTGATGATAAGAGAAGGAGATTAAGGGCATATTTAACATGTATGAGATCAGACAATCCTTTAATGTTAAATCCAGACTATGTGCCTCAGCATCTACTTATTATGGCTACTGTTCTCAGGTGAATTTTTATTAGTCTGTATCTTAAATATTTCAATTTCTTGCCTTTGCCTCACTAGCTACCTACCTGTAAAAAGTCTTATCCTTTTTGTAAACAGGAAAAAAATTAATAAATAAATCTAAATTAACATATTTTTTAATATATAATTAAACTGTTTTTGTTTATTGTTGTCTTAATGTTTTTAGAATTATTGGTCCAAAAGGAAATTTAATCTCAAAATATATTTGGTTTTATTAGATTGTTTTAAAAATTTTATGTGAAATTTATTATTTTTGTGAATAGGTATATGATGACTTTCCCAGAAAAAAAAGTACTTCGTAAGCCTGAATTAGATGCTTTTATTACTGCAGCTATTATGCCCGAATTAATGAATGCAGAATATAATCAAGAACTACAGGTAAGTTCAGTTGAAAATAAGTATTAAATTTACATTTCACTTTAGTAATAATAGTTCTAAATTTGGTTTTTTTGTTTTTTTTAATATATAGTTACCAGTGGTTACATCTCGTGGTGTGCAGTTAGCTACAATCTTCATGCAAGGTGTTGAAACAGCATTGCTTGTTAATGATGCTTGTGGTGCACCAGTACCTTGGCTCATGTGTTGTCCTTGGTTATTTTTTGATGGAAAGTTGTTCCATCATCAGTTGGCTCGAGCTGCAGTAGTTAAAAATATAATGGAATTGTGTGACCATCGTATCCGAATGGTTATGAAGGTTGAACGCATGCGACAAGCTGTTCTGGAAGGTCTTAATGTTCAGTTTGCAAGACCACCTCTTCCAGTTGTTGTTCAAGGTAAGTTTGTTTCACTATTGCCTCTCATTGAACTTCATAATGAATCATTCATGTGTTTAATTTGGAAAATTAAATTTGTGTTTATATTATATTGTCAAAAAATAACTGTTTTGTTTTTAGTCTTTCATTGCTATTATTTATCATAATACAGTAGAGTCCCGCAAACTCAGCGTAATGTGGACCGGAAGTGTGCCGAGTTTGTGAAATGCCGGGTTATCGGGAATAAGGGCAAAAAATAAATTCTAATTTAAACCCAATGCGGCGGCGATATCAAACGACTTTGTCGATATCGGTATCCCATTGTCGGCAGTGTAAAAACACCGCAGCACCAAAGAGGCGGCGATATCAAACGACTTTGTCGATAGCGGTATCCCATTGTCGGCGGTATAATAACACCGCGGCATTGGCACCCGTCGATATAGCAGACATACACCTGCAAAAACGTTTGATGGGCCGCTTTTTTTCCACGAATCAATTTAGTACCGGTATACATTATGGTAAATAACATTTCTTTTCAGTTTTCTTTGACAGGTATGCACAGTATATAGAGTAAATAAAAATGAGCGAGTTACGAAAACGGAAGCGTGTGTTGGTTTCGTTTGAGACACGGTTAAATGTGTTAAAAAGACTTGACAGAGGGGAATCTGTAAAAAAGCTTTGTGACGAGTTTAACGCGGGAAAAGTACCATCAACGATTCGAGCGATCGAAGTTAATGCCCTCTTTTGGATCTGTCGAACTTTTACGAACATCGCTGTTTTTAGAAATATATATTTTTTCCCGTCGAGGTCGCCGAGTAATCCGGACTGCCGGGTTATCGAGTGCCGAGTTTGCGAGACTCTACTGTAATATGTATACTGGCTCTTTTTTATGTTCACTCTGCTACAGTTGGATTTCGTACCCCCCACCCCCAGTAATTTTATCGACCAATAAATAGTTGTATATACAAACCAGCACATGATTTTTCCATTATTATGTAAGAAACTGTTTTCAAAGTTAAACTCTGTTAAAACCAAAATTATAAATTTCATCATAATCGATATCTATAAAAAAATTTAATTCAATTTATTTTGAATTTTTTGAACACTCAAATATGTATTAATTCCAACTTATTTTATTAAAATACATCAGTATTATGAATTCGATCAAAATCAATCAAATAATAACAAAAATTTAGAGGGATTTCGTCTCAACTCATTTTCATCCATCTTTAAATTTATTACATTTCATAATTATTATTTCCCCCAAATACATTTTTTTAAGTTACATCATTTTAAGTAGGAAGGAATATTTTTGTAATTTATAAAAAATACCATATTAAAATAATAAATTTGAATTATGTCTAATAGGTATAAGTAAGATTAGTAGCAGAGTTTTGTTCCATTTAAGTTAAAATATTCCTAACTTGTGACAAGTCTCTGAATTGGTCATTAGTAATGAAATTTGTGTTTGTTATAAAAATGTAAATTGTAAAACTACTAATATTAATTCAATTGAAATAAACAGGTCCTCGTGGAATCCCTGGCTTAACCCCACCAACAATGATTCCTGGAGGTATGGTCGGCAATCCAGGTTCACCTAGAAATTTAACTCTCAATAGAGGTGGCATGGCTCATCGAGGTCTTCCTCGTAGAAATATACCTACCAATTCGGGAGGCCGATTGGAAATTGCAGGTGTTGTTGTTGGTTCTTGGGGACCAAACTATGGACTCGCAACACCCATTGGTGTTAGTCGATCTGTCATGGTTCAACCACAAGTAGGTTTGGTTTAATTATTTTCCAAAAATGTTATAAATACAATTATTATGTTTTAAATGTATATGTGTGTATATATATATATATATATATATATATATATATATATATATATATATATATATGTTAGAGTTTAATAGGGCACACACCCTGATAAGCTGGCTTCCCTTATCTACAGGGTGTCTACCGATCACGGAAGTCACGAAAAAGTCGCGAATTTTAATAAGCGGTCAGGGGAAAGTCACGGATTTTATATATCGGTCACGGAAAATCTCCTACGTTTAATTAATTTTCGCTTTGGAACCTACTTTTAAAAATTAAATCAACTCATTTGATTTACTCTGTGATTCGTTCGATTTGCACGAGTCTGCAGATAAATCAACAGGATCATCTTCGCGGGCCGTTCTAAAAACCCGTGAAAACAACGTTGTTGTTTACAAGAACCAGTCTTGCCGACGAAACAGTTGCTTCGCTGCTATTTACATTTAGTTTGGATTTGGAACTTATTCCACCACCACAGTGCTCTTAATTGGAACAGGGAACAATTAATTATTTGGGATGTAGAACTAAGTACTTTTTCACTAGTAGAATAAAAATATCTTTACTTTAACTATAACCCCAATTTATAGATTATTTTTTCTGTTATATATGAGTCGTTTGTGTTTATTTATAGCCTCTGGGTTAAATACAAATTGAAAATTAGCAGATAACGTGTTTGGGAAATGGGGAGTGTGGTTGTTGTAGGGAACAGCCCAATAGGTTGTTCTCACTTCTCAGTCGGCAGTTGTTGTTTGTTGTTCAGTGTTGACACTTGATACCGTATTTACCGTTTTAATACGTACTCGGTTACATTGTGTTAATAAAATTACACAGTTTCGATCGGTTATGTAACAAATAACAGAAGAATTAAAACATCTTAAAAGGTCCTTGTAAGGCTCAATGTTATAGGCAGCAATATGAATCATCATAGATCGGTCGCCGAGTAGCCGTAGGTGAGTGATTTTCGGTCCGTTTCCCCCACAACAGTGGCGTATAGAGGGCCGCCAAGCAATTTTTAGCATTGGACGCGCTTTCAATTACATGCTTCTGTTCAGTACTAGGATTATTTAAATAGGACAAATTTTATATATTTGTAATCTGCGTGATATGTTGCAACTGACAGTATAAATATCTTCCAGTTTGATAAATGTTCGGAATTTATACAATAACAAATACTTTGATTTTTTAAATCCGGACAAGAAAAAGTAGTAAAGCGTAAACTTTTTTTAATTTTTAGGCTAGAAAGAAACTTCCAGCGGCATAGTTGTAGAAAATTAGTTGATATACATATTTTATTTCAGATGTTTGGTTTGTCCACAAATCGCTTGCAAATAAGTGCAGTCAAAATTATCAGGTACGTCGCGTCATGCCCACAGTCCCACCGGACGCACAACGCATTCGTCGCCGGAAAGACCCGACAGGCTCCAGACAGTTTCCCTTCAAAACCTAATCAATAAAGTATTTGTTAATTAGTGGAAATTACTACTCTGTAATAAATAAAAAAATTGATGTCACAGTTATTGTTTAGTTTGAATGACAAACATACAAAGCTACGCAGTGCGACTGTGTAGAAGCGTAGCACCTACTGTTGCGTTTGTTTGAAGGACATTTTTGAACAAACCGAACGTCTGATTGAAAAATGTTTGAAATAAAAAATGTAGATGAACTAATTTTCTACAACTTTGCCGCTGGAAATTTCTTTCTACTCTAAAAATAAAAAAAGTTTAAGCTTTATTACTTTTTTTAGTCCCGATTTCAAAAATCGAATTATTTCTTATTGTGTAAATTCCAAACATTTATCATACTACAAGATATTTATATATAAATATTAATATATATATATACCGGGTGTTTAGACCACAAGACACTATCTGTAGCGCCTAAACGAAACCAGATAAAAATTTCCTTCCAATTAGAACCCCTCTTTTTCAATTCAGGAAAATTATTTTCGACACTCAATGACCCAAAAGGGCACTTTTGGGGGGCAGGGTGGTGTTTTTGGAAAATTGTCAAATAGAAACATAGGTCGTGTGATACCTCATTTTAAAGGTCTCTCTTTTCTGAACATTTTTGAGCAAAAAAAAAAATTATCTTTTCATTACTGTACAGGGTGTGACGAAATATTTTTTTGTTTATAGCGGGAAATGTGACTGCCAGCTCCCTAACAAAGATAGGGCAACGAATTTTTTAAATAATTTTACAAGAACACACCCTTTCAGGAGATATGGGGTAGTATGGACTTCTATGTAGTTTTCAAATTTTTAATAAATTTCAAACATAACTTTTATAGAGCAAAAAGTAAAAAAAATCAAATAGCAACCTAGATTGAAAATTGTACCATTTGAGAGACCTTTTGAAAACAAACATTTTTTGTATTGAAAGTTTGGTTCTATCTTGCAACATTGAATAATTGTAAAAAAATGGCATTTACAAAAATAATTTTATTTCGTCTCACCGTGTACAGTAATGAAAAGATAACAAATTATTTTTTTTGCTCCAAAATGTTCATAAAAGAGAGACCTTTAAAATGAGGTATCACACGACCTATGTTTCTATTTGAAAAATTTCCAAAAACACCACCATGCCCCCCAAAAGTGCCCTTTTGGGTCATTGTAGAGAGTCGAAAATAATTTTCCTGAATTCTTTGGGGTCGAAAAAGGGGGGGTTCTAATTAGAAGGAAATTTTTATCTGGTTTCGTTTAGGCGCTACAAATAGTGTCCATGTGGTCTGAAACATCCGGTTATATACACTTTATCAAGCCAGTTGTTGATTTTCAACCTCTTTAGAGGACTTAATTAGGCTAAATTTATGTAACTTGCAAGAATTTGACATAGCCTAAGGCTTACTACTCAGTTTGTAAGGGACTGAAAAAAACACTGTGAATTTTTTAAAAATGTGATAAGGTCACTGATTTTTAAAAATTTTGACCCTGAAAGTCACTGATTTTTATTATTGGAAACCAGTAGACACCCTGATCTAGTAGTGCACAAATAAAAAACACACAAAACACTAAAGTTTTGTAAACACTGTTCACTTTTTCAATCAATAGTATGAATAAAGGAATAAATTGTTTAATCTGGTTGCGGAGGATAAAGTGGGGAAGAAATATAGGATGTTTTTGAAATGGGTAGTACTTCCTGTATAGAAGAGGAGAAGAGTTCGGTTGATGATATCCCATTCCTTTGTTCATACCGTTTCACTTTCAGTGATCATCTTGGCAATTGTGTTATTAAATTTTTTATTCAATAAAAATGATTAAATTCAGTTTTCCATTGTTCTTAGGGTAAAAGTTTACAGTTTGAAAGTTTTGCTTGCCGTAACTATCACACAAAACTTATAACAAACAGATAAATTTTCCATTTTATTATTGTAGAAGGGAAAATATGAGGTTATTGAGATATTATTTTCTAGGTAACATCAGTTGGTGGAATGGGAGGTTACGGCAGTTCAATTTTCAGAGGTAGTGGGAGACCTTCTTACAATACTCGAGGAGGCAATGTAATTAAGAGCAAAGGCCGTGGATTTAGATTACAGGTAACTTAGAATATTATAAATTTAAATAAACTAATATTATTCACCACAAAAAGAATTAAATATTATTCATCACCACGGGTGGTTTTAAAGAATTAAAATATGATCAGTACTCGTTATTGGTCGCCAACAAATGATAGACAAAAACAAAGAAACAGAGATGTAGAATCTTGATAAGTGTGGACCTGATAGATTTCTGTCACAAGTAAGGATTTTACAGCTTGGTCTCTATTTTTAGATAAGGTGTAGTAAGGGTAAGGAATACTACTAGATTCCCTTCTTTGGTATAACTTGGGTGCCAATGAAATGTTCTTTACAACAGCATTTTCTCACTTCAACCCACAGTAAAAATGATATCTTGCTTAACCATTTCAAGGCCAAAGTTAATGTATTTTTTTCATATTAACCCTGGAATTGGCAATGTAATCTTTTTCCTTTTTTAAATTCATAAAAAAGGTAATATTATGCAAAACACAACTTGTTATATATCATTTTTCTTCGAGAGGTGCATAGATTTTATCTGTGTAACGAAAAAATGTTTGATGTAAAGGTTTTGGATTAAGTTCGTTAGGAATCAAGAAAATAATTGAAAATGCCATAGAATTTCTTTTCTTTTCTTTTTTTTTTTTTTTTTTTTTTCCGTAAAACGAGAAAATTAGCTAAAAATATAGGCCTAATTTGAAAAAATCGCAAAAAAATAGTATAGTAAAACTATATAGTACGCAAAACACAACTTGTTGTTATATATCATTTTCTCAGAAAAGTGCATAGAAGACTATAATCTATATAATGAAACAAATGTTGGATGTAAAAGTTTTGGTGTTAATATGTTGGGAATCAAAAAATGTGCGAAAAATAAAGTGAAAAACCCACAGAAAAGCATATTTATACCATATAACCAAAAAAAAATTTTTAATTGCAAAATTTAGAAAAGTTTTGTAATTTAGTTGTGAATAAAAGTTGATAAAAATTAATCAAATTATAAAATTTACATGTTCATAAATCAATTTTTATGATGGAAAAAAAATTACTAAAAGTCAGGATTAAAGTAATTAAAGATGAGAAAAAACGTCCAAAAATTTGAACCTAAAAATCACCAACAAACTACTATAAAATTTGTTTAGACTATTCAAACACTTGGTCTACAATAGTTGTGGAATATAATTGTGAAGATATAATCCATATCAATACTTATCAACAATAATAAACAGTAAATAACATAATAAATAATTGTCAATAAATTATAATCTAAAAAACTATCACAACTGCGATTTACTGCGCACTTACTTTAACTAGAACCGCCTGGTGTCAGATTGCTTTGTTACACTCAACTGTATGAACAACGTCACTAGACAAGTTTGCTGATGACTTGTGTTGGTCAAGTAATAAATATTAGTTGGACAGGGGAATGGAATAAAACGTTCGACAGATCTGAAATTCTACTTTCCAGTGCTATAAAGATCGTCAAAAAAATCAAAATATTACTAATCAAATGTTGACATTTCGCAAATCTATTCAAAGGAAAACTGGGTTGGTTAAAACTTTGTTGAATGTATATATCTCAAAAACTATGACAGCTACGATAAAACACAGTCGTGGTATCTGATATTTTTTAAAGTCACAATTAAATTCTGGTGTATACATACCTTTCCTTGCTCATAGGAATATATGCAAGGGAAATTTGCAGGTGTGCAGGAAGATATCGGGAAATATATGGGTATTTGTAATTCCATTCTTTGTTTTCATTGCACATCTGTCATTACACACACAAAGTATCAGAATTAGAATTAAATAATTATTACGGTTTGTAAATAGTTGAAATATATTTTTGTTCTTCTTTTATGTACAGAACACTTCAAAGAAACGAATTGTTTCTACACCTGGAAAGAAAGATGCTGTAAAGAAAGGCTCCAAAGGTCGTGGAACTACAATGATAAATCCAAGCACTGGGTAAGTCTATTGATAAGTTGGTTTTATACAGGGATTGTGTCAAAAGTAGGTTAATCCTCGAATAGTTTGTGATATTTTTGGAGATTGGTGTTATCCAAAACTAGAATAATAAAATTTTAAAAATTATAATTATTACTTACAAATAATAATAAATAATTAACAAAATTTAACTAGTTGCATAGTTAAAATTGGAATATTAGTTATTTGTGCATGATATTACCAACACAGTAGGTTTTTACATTTGTTATGAAAATAATATTACCTAAAGTAAAGCTGATTATCCCCGATAATATTTCTTAAATCAAATCCAAGGAATTTCAAAAGTATGTTTTAATTGTTTGCAATACAAATTGGAAATTATTAAGCCTAGTTTATGATCTTGATTTATTCAGCATTGTCTCGCAGCTGGTTAGATCACATTTCATAAGTTTAGTTAGAATTGATTTTATGATACTTTTACCAATCTATGCTTATTATGATAGTAGGCCCTGCTGCTCTAATAGTCAAACTTGATAGACTAATGAAATGTTAGCTCTGTTTTAACCCTCCAAGTGCTGATTATATTAGTCCTCGGTGTTAAGCTAATTCACTTTTATTGGCTGAAATATGACACATTATACATCAATATTTTCAGGAAATCCCATAGAACAAAATGAAATAAAATTTAAACTTACCAAGTCTGCTTCAACTCATATCCGCAAAAAATAAAAATTTCTTTTGTCCATTTAGTGACAACGTAGGTAATAATTAAATTATGATAATCCAATTTCTAATATATACAAAACGTAGCAAATTTTGTTACAAAACTAGAAATGTAACATAAGTACCACTTTCTTTTCTTCATAATGTCAACATCGTTGTAAACATTCATACAAACACAAACTTCAAATTCAGTAATTTCGCCCACTGTGTGACATCTACATCCAACTTTTGCAAATTAGTGTGCTCTATTACTGTGTCTTTAGAAAGTATTGGCATTTACCCTTTGAATATCATGTATTTACTAAAATTAGTTATTATAAATATGTAATTCACAAAAAAAAAAATTTTGATTCCTACATCGGAGTTACCGCTTTCATCACTAGCGGTATCACTTTCACACAAACAGTTATGAATATCTCTTGAATTGCCAAGTTCACTCATTATTATATTTGTAATACTACACTAAAAACACTACTGATACACTAATAATCATAAAATAAATTGTATTTACCAAAATAATATAGACAAAATCACTAAACAACAATTCACTGCCGGGATGCAGCAGTAAACATCAAATTGTTTTTTACAGGCTTGCTAACGTTGATTTTTTCTTATAACCATCGATAAAATTGTGCAAAATGAATAGAGCGTCTTTTACTCAGAGTTACTATATAAAATAAATGTAGTTTGGATAAAAGTTACCGTTTGTATATCGATTTAAGCAAACCTTGTTTAATTGGATCGCGATCGCGACTTTTAGCACTGTGGCGGCAGCAAAATATATCGCGATCGCGACTCTTAGCACTTGGAGGGTTTAACAATTGATATGCTGTAGGCCTAATTTAATTATTTCAATGATTCATTCTCTTCTGTTTAATCCCAATGGGGCTGCAGGTTTTCAAAATATCTAGAGTATAAAATCTTTCACATCCATACTACATGGAACCTGTTGAAGTTGATGGAAATTTCAGAAATTGTGTGCAATTTTTAAGGGCAGTACATTTGGCATAGAGATGAAGCAGAGAATAATTGGAATTCTACTTTGGAATCTTTCCAAACCTAATTCATCACCAGTCCTTTAGAAAAAAATAGGTGAGATTGGGGTACCACCTTGTAGTCCACCACTTCTCTTCAATCCTTATATGCATATTTCCTGATTTTCCAAATCTTGTTTTATTTTTAAACTGGACTAAAACAAATAATATTATCTTAAGTGACAACACACTACGTTTTTCCGTCCCGCAAGTGGCAACCGATTGCAACGTACTATGCTCAACATACATTTTACAATTTAATATTTCGTCTACTAAAAGTAGTCTAATGGTAATTAATTTGGCATCAATGTAAAACTACTGATCTGATCTTCTATTTTCAATATAACTAAAATACTCACAATAGTAATATATAAAATGATTAAAATCTATGAAGTTACTATTTCTCGCTGCATCACTTGCTAGCAAGTCAGATTTTGAGGTCTACTACTCTACATTAACACTCTCTTATAGTATTTTTCTTCCTCTTTCGATCTATGAATTTCAAATTATCATGGCTTTATTCTTGGGTGAAATGTCTTCCATATTAATACTTTTATTTTACTATTTTTGTGAATTAAAAAAAAAAATCATCTTAACCTTTTAGCCGTTTACAGTTTTTTCGTAAAAACTGAGTACAGTAGAACCTTGATATAACGAATGTCAGGGGGATTTGTAAAAATTTGTTATATCAAGGAATTTGCTAAATCGAGGTTCTTAATATCGAGGTTATACCAGCCAATATTTAGTTATATGGAGGTTCAGAAAATCTCAGTTGTAAACCTCTATATAACAAAATCTGCCAACACTAACCTTGATATAACATTCATTATACTGTACTATATGTACAGTATACTGCAATGTTGTAAGCCTATGTCGCAACTTCCGTGACCGGTAGACACCCTGTAGATAAGGGAAGCCAGCTTCTCAGGGTGTGTGCCCTATTAAACTCTAATATATATGTATATATATATATATATATTTAAATTATACATTTAAAACATAATAATTGTATTTATAACATTTTTGGAAAATAATTAAACCAAACCTACTTGTGGTTGAACCATGACAGATCGACTAACACCAATGGGTGTTGCGAGTCCATAGTTTGGTCCCCAAGAACCAACAACAACACCTGCAATTTCCAATCGGCCTCCCGAATTGGTAGTTATATTTCTACGAGGAAGGCCTCGATCAGCCATGCCACCTCTATTGAGAGTTAAATTTCTAGGTGAACCTGGATTGCCGACCATACCTCCAGGAATCATTGTTGGTGGGGTTAAGCCAGGGATTCCACGAACTCACGAAAAAGTTGCGAATTTTAATAAGCGGTCAGGGGAAAGTCACGGATTTTATATATCGGTCACGGAAAATCTCCTACGTTTAATTAATTTTCGCTTTGGAACCTACTCTTAAAAATTAAATCACAACTCATTTGATTTACTCTGTGATTCGTTCGATTTGCACGAGTCTGCAGATAAATCAACAGAATCATCTTCGCGGGCCGTTCTAAAAACCGGTGAAAACAACGTTGTTGTTTACAAGAACCAGTCTTGCCGACGAAACAGTTGCTTTGCTGCTATTTACGTTTAGTTTGGATTTGGAACTTATTCCACCACCACAGCGCTGTTAATTGGAACAGGGAACAATTAATTATTTGGGATGTAGAACTAAGTACTTTTTCACTAGTAGAATAAAAATATCTTTACTTTAACTATAACCCCATTTTATTCAATTTATAGATATATTTTTTCTGTTATATATGAGTCGTTTGTGTTTATTTATAGCCTCTGGGTTAAATACAAATTGAAAATTAGCAGATAACGTGTTTGGGAAATGGGGAGTGTGGTTGTTGTAGGGAACAGCCCAATAGGTTGTTCTCACTTCTCAGTCATCAGGGCAGTCGGCAGTTGTTGTTTGTTGTTCAGTGTTGACACTTGATACCGTATTTACCGTTTTAATACGTACTCGGTTACATTGTGTTAATAAAATTACACAGTTTCGATCGGTTATGCAACAAAAAACAGAAGATGCGACATAGGTTTACTACAACATTACAGTATACTGTACCAGTTTTTATACTAAATTATAACTTTTATGTTTTTGAAAACAATAAGGCCTTTCTTCTTGTTTTGCAGTATGCAATGTTCTTTGATTTAGTTATTCTCGACTGTTCTCGTGTCATGTGTTTCTTTTCATAAATATTATTTTCAGCAATTTTTTTTTTTTTTTTTTTATAAATGACATGGAATTGAATTTTTTTAGTAAAAACCATTTTTGTTTCGTATGTGTAAAAATAAATGGTTTAGTATTACGGCTAGAAAATTAGTTTGTCTTATTTTATGTTCTCAGGGAAACTGTCCTTGCAACTGACATTTTGGAGGAGAAAAAGAAGAAAATTCTAACTAATAAAGAAGGAGAGAAGAAACCAAACGTTGGGCGTGGAGCTTCTAGGTAAATTCTTTTGTTTCAATTATATCTGTGATTAACCCTCTATACGGCAGATGTTAATTCTCTTCGTTTGTTTATAAATTAATAAAAAAATAATTAATTTTATACAAAACCTAACTTATAGGATATCATTTTTCTCAGAAAATGCGTGTAGAATTTATCTATGTAATAAAAAAAAATTTGTTTTGAAACAGTTTTGGAATAAGTATGTTAGGTATCAAAAACTGAATGTAACATTTTTTAGAAAAACGTGAATCACCCGAAATCAAATTTTTATTGCTGTTTTTCAAGATTACTGTAATATAATTTTTGAATAATAGTTGATTAAAAAAAATTAATTTGTTACATTTTCAAAAAAAAAATTGTTTTACGGAAAAAGGTAAAATGTTACTAGGCTACCTAATTTGAAAAAAAATCACAAAAAATAGTAATATTTCGGAAAACAACTTCTAAACTAAATATCATTATATTCAGAAAGGTGCAAAGAATTTGGTTCTGAAGTGAAAAAAAAAAATTAGATATAAAACTTTTGAGTTATTAGGTGTCAGGAATCAAAAAATCGTCCGATGACCGAGGCACAAATTGCCCAGAAAAGGTAATGTACACCATACAAATTTTTTAAAACTTTTTTTTCAAGTATTACTAGTGATTTGTAATATATTTGTGGATCTGTTTTGATAAAAAATATTAATTTTGTTACATTTAAAAAAAAATTGTTTTACAAAAAAAGGTGAAATGTTAGGCCTAATTTGAAAAAATCACAAAAAAAGTAATATTATGCAAAACACAACTTTAAATTATCATTTCCTTCAGAAAGGTGCATGGAATTTAGTTGTTTAGTGAAAAAAAAATGTGTATATATATATAAAATTTGAGTTATTAGGTCTGAAATCAAAAAATCGTCCGGTAGCCGAGGCAAAAAATTGCACAGAAAAGGTAATGTACAGGTTAGAGCAGATATAACATAACCTATGTAATAATTATAATTAATCAAGAATGAATGAATCTACTTTATTAATAAGTTGTCACACGTTGCTGCGACTATAGTATTTATGTGAAAATCTCTAATATTAAGACAACGTGGAAAGAATTTACTTAAAAAATAAATTGCCCAACCTTGTGAGACAATTATAATGATTTATTAAAAAGGAAAAAGCTAATAATATTAGGAAAATAGTTAAAAGTTGGGCGCCATGGCAAGTGCATATTTGCCAGTTAGAATTTTGAAAACTGAAGTTAATGGATTGTGAATTCTTTTGAAACTGTGTACTAAATGGAATGCAGAAATCTTTTATACTTTTAAACAAACATCATTATTTATTTAGACACACTAAATTGAGACATATTCAAATGACAAACTTCAATAATCAGTAACTCAAATCTTAAAATTAACCTTTACATATTTAGAATTTAGAATTTTAAATGTTTTATTTCAAAAAAGAAAAAGAATCTAAAAGAATACGAGATTGGGCCTTGCTTGACTAACTATTCCAAACTCATATCTTATTCATTTTTAATATGTTTAGAATTGCAAGTGTTAAATACAAATAAAAATATAAACACTATGCCTAGTTGTGTCATTATTGTTATTGATTTCCTCATTCATTTAACATAATGCTTTGAGCTTAAAAAGAGAATTATTGCTGACACTGCAAATAGTTACATGTCACACAAACAAATATATGAGTTGAACATAAAATAATATAATGGAACAAATCTTATGACTAACAAAACATTTCTTAAAAACTACTATACATACTCATATCCAGAGTTCATAATTGTTCACGTGATCATCATTAATTAAACGTTCTGATTCACTTTCGCCTAATTTTCGACCACGTGGCTGATGGTAGTCTAACCCTATTATACACATTATTTCTTTAAAAAAATTTCTATTTTTTGCGGTTCTCACTAAACATTGTTCAAATCGCAATATAGGTACACTCCTACACTCGATTCTAATGAGTAATCATTTCATACTTAGCCATAGTTCATCTCTTAAAACACACTATTCTCATTGCCATGTGCTTTAGTCAGTATTTCATTTCTTCACATTACAGTCACTTTTAATGAAAACAAACATCGCTAATATTTCTGCACATCTTTACTTGATATGATAAATCCGTTCATACACTTTTAATATCATACAATTGTACATTTTTACTTCTTTGAGCACATTTTAAGATACAGGCATCTCACCTCCAGTTAGTTCAATTCCACAAAGACGACTGACGAAAAGACGCTTTACCGCTAAAAACTCTGGAACCAGTCACATGTCTATCTTATTTTTTACTTAGAATAGTTTTTCACATTTAACTTATTTCCAACCATCACACATGTTTTCTACATTGTCACTGTTCATTCACATTTTTTATATTCTCATCATTTTTTAGTTATTAAAAATAAAAGTTCGAACTACTTCCTGGCGTATTAATACCATCAGCCTATTCACACATTTATACATATTTATTTTCTATATCTAATTACAACAGTTCTTATTTACTACTTATCTCTAATTACAATTTACAATCCTCTAATTACTTTTCATCATTTATATCTATTCGAATTTTGTTTTTGTTAAATTATAAAATTTTATCCTCCCTAGCACCCTGCTGTGCCCAAGTGCTTGCTGTTACTTCTTGCATGCGTACCCCCATGTTATTTATTCAAACATCTGCTTTGAACTTTACCAAACAATTGTTCAAAAATTCACAATGTTACACCTATCCAGACGACATCAGTATTAGATAAGTCTGACAATAACATTCACTCAAAACAATAAATTCTACAAACAATAATACTGATATTATAATTTGTATACACAAATTATAATAAATAAATAAACATACCTAACAAAAATAACTTCACAATAACAGAAATGCACTAGCCTAGGCACAATATGTCATTTAGTAGACAAACCAAGCCTGCTCAAAACTATAACTTCAAGTTGAGACAGAATATTCTAAAATAACTATGAGGTGATGGGTTGTACCAACTGAAAGATCTAATCTTCCTAATAGTGTAAATATTGGTTACAAAATATCAATGTAAGTAATCAATATTTCCTATTTAGTAAACTGCACCGAAAGAAAAATGATTCTGGTTTGGTTTGGTTACTACTTTGTAAAATGGATACATCTTGTAAACTATATAACTTATGATAATTTCGAATTCGTAGTTCGAAAGAGAAAGAAAAATACTATATAATATGGTCAACTTGTGGCATTTGGACAAGTATTACCATTTCGTAAAATCATATGAACACAGAGTACACATTTTTCTATATAAACACCGTCGCGTCAAGTGAGGCGATCTAGCGGAATGGTCATCAACTTTATCAAATTCTTGAATTTTTACTTTTAGTGAGAAGGATTTTGGTATACATGATTATGAAAGATTAAAACATCACCTTTACAATGATATATTATACATTTTGATAAAATAATATCTACTAGGATAAAGGTTGAATTGGAAGAAAGAAAAAAAAGGAAAAAATGTAATTTTTAGCGTGTAAAAATGAGTTAAAATTCTTGATTTTGTTAAATTTTTATATAATAAAAACTATAACAGATAGAAAGATTTGGAAAGCACAGATCGAAATAGAAAGATGTGATCTACAGAACAGTGTTATGGTCGATCTGTTTGACAGAAATATCGTATTGGGAATATTAGAGAAAAATGACGTCAGTTTTGTTTACAACTTGTCAGTGCAAATCTTTGATGTTACATATCAAACATATGCAAAATTTACCAATTTTTGGAATATTATTTATACCATTTTGTGCTATTTTTTTGCATGATTATGCATCTACGTAACATTGGCTTTCTAACACTATTTCATTTATTGCAGTAGGATCATTATAATAGGGCGAAATGTTGAATTGCAAAATACGTGTTTTTGAGTCGATCAAGCATCACACATCGACCCTGCTGGGTTAATGTTTAATTTTTGTAATTTATCTATAAGTGTAGTTCTACACATAGTATCATAATTTATAAGCTTCCTGTATCGAGCTGAGCTAGGTTGGGATAAAAGTAAACTGCCATTAGTTTGGAATTCTAGTAAAAATGGTTGAATGACAGGGAAAATATTTTACGATTGTTTTTTATAAAATCTTCAAGACGAACTAAAACGCTACTGTGAAAACGAAAACATCAAGTTTAAGATTTTTATTCTTGTGAATAATGTGTAGAGCCATCCCTCAGAAATATGTGAGATGAATGAAAACATCAAGGTTGTGTTTCTTCCCCTTAACATTACATCCTTATTGGAGCCCATTGACCAAGACATAATTTCAGCTGTCAAAGCCAACTACCTTAATGAAATACTGACAACTCAAACTCATGTGACCAACTCTCTGGAAACAGTTCGATGGCTACTGAAATCATAGATAAATGTTAGAAAAGACCGACACCTTGCTGAATGAATGGGGAAGCGTCCTACTTTGTGTAAAGGTCAGAAACTGTAAATTATTTCAAATAAATGTGCAATTGTATTGTTTTTAATACAAATTTTTACCAATCCAACAGAGTTCGCCACATGTCTATAACTTTTATAGTATTCAATCTATAAATTAGTTATAACAAAAACTCATTTTACAGATGTATTCAACAAAAAAAAAAAGTTGTTTTCTTCAACTCAACCTTTAGCCTAGTAAATGGAGTCGTAAAGAAATGAATTATACACCATTGAAAAGCTCGTGTTTCAATCTTTCAAAGCTGTCTAACCTGAATTTCATAGAGAGAACAGAAAAGACAGAAATATTTCTCGTAGTTCGGCAGTTTCGCGAAAGGGGGCACCATGTTATGGCACAAGTTAATGCCAATTCCAGTTAATGCGAAATTAGGACTACGTATAACGGAGACTACCTATATACCGATTTTAGTAAAATTCTATTTACCTGAGATTAATTTGTTTGTTTGTTTTTTTTATTAGATATTGAAATATTTAAAACTAAATACAGATAATGTAATGTTTTCTCCTCTTTTGTGTTTATTAGTATTTCTGGGTCAGATCTCGTAAATGGACAAGCTGGCGGTGATGCCAAATCAGATGGTGTATCTGGACAATTTGAAGATGCCCTAAACAATGGTAAGTTTTGTGATAAATCACCAGTGTGTATGTCATACATAATGTATGTAGCAAGAAAGGTTTATAATGTATTGTTTATTATTTAATAGGAACTTCAAATGACTCCACTAGAGAATTGTTTGCTAAAATTGATATAGATGATTAATATTTGAAGACAGTTTTGCAGATATCAATGACAGATGCAATTTATGGTGCTGAGTGAATTTTAACAATATCTGGATGAGGTGCAGACTAGCTGCGCTGATTAAGAGGGGATTGGCTTCCCTTGCTGTCTCCAGTCAAACTCTCGCAACAAATTAACTATCATTCATACAGTCATTTACATATAGTTCACAATGTGACGACCTACCTTTCTTACCCTCTCTCTCACCCTTCATGTTTTCCTTCAACTAGCTCAGTCAAAACGAAGACAGAATATTTAAAAAATAAGCCTGCTCAAGAAATTACTATGTTTCGGACTATTTGACTGTTCACATCACATTTTATTTTTCTCCTACACTTACCTCTCTACTAATTACACCCAATTATTACCTTTAACCCTCAATCTGGCGCATGTTAATTTGTCTTAAAAATTCTTCGTTCGTTTAAAAATTAATAAAATATATTATTTGTATACAAAACCTAACTTATAAGATATCATTTTTCTCAGAAAGATGCATAGAATTCATCTATGTAATAAAAAATAATAATATTTTTGAAATGGTTTTGGAGTAAGTATGTTAGATGTCAAAAATGATATTAACTTTTTTTCAGAAAAACCTGTATCACCCAAAATCAATAGCTTACTACCTATTTCTAAGATATACACAATTTTTGTGTATTATTTGTGAATATATTTAGGGGGGGGGGAAATATATAAATTTGTTACATTTTCAAAATGTAAAAACTGAATTTTCTCTTTATTTTTTTCAAAAAAACATTAAAAATAATAAAATATATTTTATACAGAACTTCTATATATCATTATGTCCAGAAAGGTGCATAGAGTGTAGGTGTGTAGTGAAAAAAAAATGTTAGATGTATTACATTTGGAGTTTTTTGGTCAAATACCAAAAAATCGAAGAGTAACGGATCAGAAATTTTACAAAAATGATAATGAATAACATACTAATAGATTTATCAGAATTTTTTCAACCATTACTTGACATTTGTCATAATTTTGAATATATTTAGGGGGAAAAAATAATAATTTGTTATATTATCAATATAAGAATGACAATTTTCCAAAATTTGCTATTATGACGCTTGAGGTTAGGTTTGAACTCTTGACATTTAGGCGTAATTAGTAACTTTCTAAAGCTAGGCCTATGACAAAATCATTAGATTTTACTAAGACAATATACTTTACAAAGAATAACACACATATTCACTTGTATAATCATATAAAACACTAAATATAAGAAAATATGCATATAGGCTAGAATTACCACTTGCCTTTATAGGTTATTCCATATACACACTCGAAATTCACTCAAAAACAAACTTTAGAAATAAAAACACATATATTGTAACTTGTATACACAATTTATATACTATTTGTATACACAAACCTTCAAAATAAAAGAAATAATAAAAATATAATACAAATGCCATGCCCTTTTGCGTCTAATCTATTTCATTGCATCGCGAAGTATTGCCTACGTTTGGTCTTGGAAAGAGGAATCTGAAAATAACTGTAGATAATGTTAAGTAGTACCAACTTGTAGAATGAAATTTCCCCTACAACATACTGTAAAGAAAAATAATTTTAAAACCATAGAGAAATGATTACGTCTATTCGTAAAATGCACCGAATGCCAATTGAATTTCGTCTCGTCAAGTTTGTTCTATGTTCAAGTAGGAATATCTCTGGATCTATGAGACGCAGAAAAATTTGTAATCTACGGTTAGAAAGAGAAACATGTGATCTATAGAACAGTGTTTTAGTTGACTTAAATGACAGATAAATAGAGTTGTAATGATATCGGGAAAAATGACATCGCGTTTTACGAAAAGGAGCACGGTTCAAATCTTTGACGTTACGTATTAAAAATACGTGAACTTCAGCAAATTTTGGAATATTATTTATAACGTTTTGTGGTATTTTTTTGCATGATTATGCATCTACGGAACATTACTTTTCCAACGGTATTTTATTTATTGTGATAGGACAATTCTAAGTGGGCAAAATGTTGAATTGCAAAATACGTGTTTTATAGCCAACTTGTCCGGGAGAATCGGTACGATTTTGGGTCTTTGACAGTTGGAGGGTTAAGCTTTCCTGTTACAGTAGAGTCCCGCAAACTCAGCGTAATGTGGACCGGAAGTGTGCAGAGTTTGTGAAATGCCAGGTTATCGGGAATAAGGGCAAAAAATAAATTGTAATTTAAACCCAAAGCGGCAGCGATATCAAACGACTTTGTCGATAGCTGTATCCCATTGTCGGCAGTGTAAAAACACCGCTGCACCAAAGTGGCGGCGATAACAAACGACTTTGTCGATAGCGGTATCCCATTGTCGGCGATGTAAAAACACCGTGGCACCAAAGCGGCGGCGATATCAAACGACTTTTTCGATAGCGGTATCCTATTGTCGGCGGCATAATAACACCGCGGCATTGGCACCCCTTGATATAGCAGACATACACCTGCAAAAACGTTTGATGGGCCGCTTTTTTTCCACGAATCAATTTAGTATACATTATGGAAAATATAACATTTCTTTTCAGTCTTCTTTGACAGCTACGCACAGTATATACAGTAAAAAAAAATTGAGCGAGTTTTGAAAACGGAAGCGTGTGTTGGTTTCATTTGAGACGCGGTTAAATGTGTTAAAAAGACTTGACAGAGGGGAATCTGTAAAAAAGCTTTGTGACGAGTTTAACGTGGGAAAAGTACCATCAACAATTTGAGCGATCGAAGTTAATGCCCGCTTTGGAATCTGCCGAACTTTTACGAACATCGCTGTTATTAGAAATATATATTTTTTCCCGTCGGGGTCGCCGAGTAATCCGGACTGCCGGGTTATCGAGTGCCGAGTTTGCGAGACTACTGTATTACAAAAGTCTGCAAGCTGGTTTAGTCCATTCAGATTTGTGCCATATTCATCATGTTAAAAGGACAAAATAATTTTACATAGTTTCCTAATGATTTTTATTAAAGTTGGCATTGAGCGGTTTTTTTATATGAATAAAATCTGTCTCAACCTACATTATAGAGTTATTTACACTTTCGTCTTAACTTAAAGTTATCATCGCAGAGGGTTGCAGATTAGCTTCACCTATTGAGAGAGGTTTAGGGTCCTTTTCTGAACCTGAGCTTACAAGGGTGGAACAATTGACTAGAAGTCAACAAAGCTTTGTAATTGTCGAATCGGATCAAACCTTAATAGAAATTCGATCGTGTTTCGGTTTGAAATGTACACCTTCTCAAGAAAAACACAACTCAAAGCTCTTGATTGAGGAGCCCAAAATGAAATGCTACAATAAATCTTTATAATCTTTCTTTCATTCAAATTATAATAGGCCACAATGTGGTATATGAAAAAATATTTGAAGGTTAAGCTAGTTGATTAATAAAGAAAAACATTGGTTACAATGATAACAATTGAAACTCTCTTTAATGACTAGGTATTTTATTAATAAATAAATTAAATTTCAGGAATTAAACAACTCAATATGAATATTATAAATGTCCTTTAAACCATTGACTCTTAAACTCTGGGTTATAAGGTTGTCGCCGGCACAATCCAGATACCTCACACTTTGAGCGAAACACACACATATATATATATTACATTATCTACAATTATTTACATACATTTATATACATCCTAAAATTATGGTACATGGACATGAAATATCAATTATTGTTTGTTCAATACTCAAGTTTATAACGTTTAATTATTAATTGGCATTAGTTCTCAGAAATGACTATTAATCAAATGTTCACTTTTCACTTTATGTTTATAAAAATAAAAAAATTACAACAAGTTCAGGTCTAATTTCATATTAACCCTATGGTTAATTTCAAATTCAATATCTAGGCTAAGTCCTTTATGGTTAAAAATATTTAAATCTTCGAATATTGTTTATAATTAATTGGCAATGTTTTTTTTCTATTTACGTAATTGTTTATTAAAAAAATTACATATGTTCAATTGATATTAATAACATTCACATCAAGCTAATGAAATGGAATTGTCTCACCCATATATCGTCTGATTATAATAGGCCTGTCTTTATTTATACTAACATCCTTTTCTTTTACGATAATACTTTGTTGACCGGCCCTCCTGGTTTATAATTTGTTTCTGGAGCTCTTCTTAAAATTTAGATCTGATGAAAAATACGTTTGCTGCATTTGGAGTCTGAATCACAACTAACTAACAATTAATTAGTTTGTGACAATTTTGATCTACAATTGCAATTCATAAGACCCCTCTAGGAATATACCGTGGTGTCTAAATCGTTGCACTTTACACTTAATGGCACTGCACTTCTCAGTTAGTGATTTTATTGCTAAACAATTTTTATCTAACTAATAACTATATAAATTTACATTGTTTTCACAGTTTACATTTTATATTTATCTAACTGGTATTTGGTTTCTCTTACCATATTCATTTATTAACTGGGATTAATTTAATTGCATATTCTTTTATTCGTGTCTGTCAAGGTTTAAAATTGCGATTGAGAGGTATGACGTCAAAAGGGGTGTGGCTTATCTATTATGTCGTATGCCTATACCGGTCAATGGATTGTTCACTTGAAAACTTTACGAAGCGATTATTAAATTAATAAGAGTTTATGTATTAAAACAAATGATGAATTTGAAAGAAGGTATATGGTAGAATCTATTGGTATTGATTAAATTTGGATATTAGGTCTTGTTAATAATTTATAACCTTGTCGTAGTAAGGTTATGTTAAACTATTTAACTTTATGAATGGGATCGTATTTAGTTGGTCTTAAAATGCTGATAACATTCGTTACATTTTGAGTTTTTCCTCGGGGTTTTGAAAATAAATTATGGGATGTAATTTAGAATGGTTTTGTTCATGTTTTATGTCTTATACTTTAGTTTAATTGTCTTCTTCTGAAATCGTAGTCCTGACTAGGCCTAGGTAAGTTGACATTTTTAACGCTTGGAGTCGTTAACTGTCGGTTGTCTTTAATGAATCGCATTTCATGCTGCACTGATTTATTTAAATAATTTGAATCAATTGTGAGTTGTCTCACAAAATTATTTGGAATTAAACTAATCTGTTATATATATATATATATATATATATATATATATATATATTATATAATATTTAGCCATTGGAAGAACCAAGTTTAGTGTTAACAAAGACCCTAGAGTAAATAAAGTCCAAGTCTAAATGGGAAACCATTTGGTTCTTGGGGAGGGGGACCCCGCTAGCCAGTTAGGTCTGCACAAGGGTCAACAGACATCATTCTTGTAGATTTATGAATTATATAAACAAGTGAAATGCATGTGTCTATGTAATATAGTAGAGGTGAAAAAACACTAGTTTTATGATACTTATATAGTTCAGCTACCTGTATTGTGAGATTGATGAGAACTCATACGTTTGGAGAGTTTTAGTTTAACTGTAAATAGTACCCTTTCTACAAATTCAAATATAATACTTTACATAACTACAAGATTAGCAGAGATTTTTTAAATCATCTTTAACCCTAGTAGTGCAGTTTCTACATTAAAAACAAAAATCATAAAAAATAGTAATTTTATGTAAAACCTTACTTGTAAGACATCATTTTTCTCAGAAAGATGCATAGAATTTATCTGTGTAATTAAAAAAAAAATATAATATGACTGTTTTGGAGTCAGTATGTTAGGAATCTAAAAATGAAGATAACATTATACAGAAAAGTCTATATAAACAATTTTTTCCAGGATGTACAAAAGTTTAGGAATGTAATTGTAAATAAACGTTGGAAAAAAAATTATTTATAACATTTTTATATGTATTTTTTTTCTTCTTTTTTTTTCTTTTTATTTCAAAGTAAGGTAAAAAGTAAGGCTTAATTTGAAAAATCACCAAATAGTAATGTTATGAGAAAATACAATTTCTCTATATCATTATTCTCGGAATGGTGTATAGAATTTACCTGTGTCATGAAAGAGGGGAAAAAATTGGTTATTATTTGAGGAATCAACAATTCTTACAAAAGCCTAAGCCAAAATTCCACATAAAAGGATATATTTACTAAAGAACAATTTTTTTTAAATATACAAGAGATTTGTAATATAGTTGTGCATAAAAGTTGGTAAAAACTAAACTAAATTTATAAAAATAATGGTAGTCAAAATTAATGTTTACTAAAAACTGGAAATTTGCTCACAAAAAATAGAAATAATATGTATAACACAACTTGTAAAATATATTTTTTCTGAGAAAGGTGATAGAATTTACCTGTGTAATGAAAACAATTTTATATATTAAAATTTGGAATTAGTATGTCAGAAATCAAAAATCTTTACAAAAACCGAAGGCAAAATGCCAAATGGAAGGCTTTTAAATATTTTACCTTCAATTGATTTAATACATGTCATTAATAAGGTAGGGAAAAAAAATCAATGTAATGGTAATACTGGCTACCATTTGTATAGAGAAGAGATAGTGATCTCTACTTTTCACCATTCTTTAAATTTTTTTAAGCTCGCAAAATGAGGGATCACATTTAAAATTTTTGAGTTGCCCCCAAAATCCCCCATTTTTGGGGACCCTTGAAATTTCCAAAATCGTAAAATGAAACCTTGTCAAGATTGCACCACTATCCAAAGGATATCTCTGAATACTTATCCAGTATTTTTTTCATGTAATTCACAAATTTATTTATGTTGGACATTTATTATTCATATAACGTTTATTACAATATTCATTAATGAAAACTAAAATTAACATCATCGTAGATTTAGCCAATTTTTTAACACAAAATAATGTTCACTACTTCCCCACATTCAATAAGGATAATTCGATTTCCAAATGTGGCCAATTTAAATCGTTTATTAAAAATATAAATACTTTTTAGGTGTTGAATTTTATGAATTTAAGTATGTTAATATATATTTTATAAACCATTTTGCTTTTTTCTGTATCAGAAATTATCACCGGATTAAATGGAGAAGGAGATGGGATGATAGGAGTCCAGGCCATTTTAGCTGCTGCAAAGTCTGATAACTAAGCATCCAGTAAGTAGATTCACTTTATTGGTTAGCCATGTAAACAAATGTCTGAATGTAATATAACCATTATGTAATTTTAAATCATTGTGAACAAAGTGTTCTGGACTCTCGTATATGCTTGAAATATACAGAAAATTTTGTTGAAACCATGAAACTTGTACTGATGGTAAAATAGTTTTTAAATATAACTAAAAGGTTATTAACACTGCAATAAAACTTGAGGTCGTCTAATTCGGAATCTGAGTAATAGAGATAGACATTTGATAATTTCTGTAATTCATATTGGAAAATGAGAACAACATCCGGTCAATAATTTGAACAACATCCAACAAAAAATTTCTTTGGTACGCCTTTCCCCTTATGAATGATCTCTAATCATTCATACGTTTGGGGGGGGGAAATTGTACATAGGAGACGAGGTCAGTGAAATATATTTACTTTAAAAATAGAGGAATTTTAAATTCTCTCTTTTTCTTTTTTTTTTTACTACATTATTTAGAGCGTTAATTTTAGTTAAAATTCAAATAAATATTTGTAATTTCTTACCTGAGTTGCGTTCGATGTCCTCTCCCAAAAAGGAAACAGAGACGGTCGGATCCCACTTCTGACACCAGTTGTGATCGTCTCCACTTCTTTTGACCAGCTGGAAACTCCGGCTGGCTGGAGACCGCGTACACTTTGGCCTATCCTGACAAGATTCGGCTAAAGTGTACACTGTCTCCAGCCAGCCGGAGCTTCCAGCTGGTCAAAAGAAGTGGAGACGGTCACAATTTTATAAATATTGCAGTTTCTGTCAAATATAAAATAATAAAAATTTTAAGTAGTCAGAAAAACTCTAGAAAAAAGTTGAAATTTTGTTAATAATCCGGGAAAATAGAGCTTTTTGAGGCTATACCAGTCGGAACAAAATATACCCAAAATTTGTTGTTGATTATTTCAGAACAATAGAATATTCGGAAATGTTTGGCAATTATACATAAATAATTAAATTATTATTATTGTCAGAAGTGATCATTGATTATAATTTTATATTCCTTTGTAAAACTAAAATTCTTTTAAAAGAAAATACATGAAAGATTTAATTATATTCTTAGAAAATACTGACAAATAACTTTCATCAAGTGATGATATATTTTAATCATTGGTGAAAAGCATTTAGTTTCTTGAAGAATAGCAGAAAATAACAAACACAGTTTTTAATTGAAAACTTTTTGTAACTGAAAATTTAGCTGTAAAAATAAGCTTTGCTTTAATGCCTTGGTCTTCAATCATTCATGTTTTGAAACTGTGAATGGTATTAAAGAACAGTTTATATTTGAAACAAAAGATACTATAATAACTAAAGAAACTTTTTATATGTCTGGAGTAAATCAATGTCTACCTTGACCTTAATCGATCGTAACTGTGTGACTATAGGTCGGCAGCATGAGATCCATTCATGTATCAACTCTAGTTTCAACAAATTTTTTAATATTGACTCGAAACTTGGTATATTATTTCGTAAGCATGCTTTACAATTGTGTACAGAGTTTCAAGTTGATATCATATATATTTTCAAAAATAGAGCCAGTTACTGCTTAATATTTGAATTTTGCAGTACCGATGGGGAAGTTCATGCATATTATACTAGTTCTACTTTCAAATTTTTTTGAGATATCGGCTTGAAACAGTATATACATTAACTAGGCTAGTATTTTTTTTTTTTTTTTTTTTTACCAGTAAGCTGAGTTTCACAATGATACGTTGAAAATTATTGAGATTGAAGAACATAGATTCATAGAGTTTTCAGTAACAAAATCTCTGCTCGTTACCGGCTATATTTTCAATCATTTTCCAGATATCGTGTCAGTCGGCTATCTACTAAAGAAAAACAGTTTATATGTATACCGAACTTCAAGTAAATATCTTAAAAATTAATGAAACTAAATCTGCTACATGCATAAAAAACTATGAATTGAATGTGCTTGCTGCCCTATTGGTTCAGCTTTCATATATTTTGAATTTTTATATTCATATTCTAGCTCAGTGACCTAAAAATCCACTTATAATTTTTTTAAAAAAATTTCTCTTCACATAACGCAATCCCACATCTAGTGCTGCCAAACCTTCAACGGTTACCAGACCGCACCAAAAAGAAAATTAGTGTGGTTCAGTTTGGTCACTACTTCGTAGAATGTAATAAATCTCAAAAACTATTACAGAGAGCCTAATTTGGAATATGTATTTTTAATCAAGAAGAAAAATACTATAAAATATTGTCAAGTATTTGGACAAGAATTATTGCTTACAAAATTATATGATGTATGAGTTCACATTAGTATTAAATTTATTGCGTAGAATGATTCTTAGTTGGTAAAATGTTGAATTGAAGAAAGAAAAAATAGTGTCAAAAATGCTCTCTCTCTCCCCCCCCCTCTCTCTCCTCATTTATTGGCTTAAATTTCAACGAAATCTCAGATCTATTGAGGCTCGAATTACTGGGGACTCTACTGTATTATATTTTTTGAAGTTAAAATCAAAATCTTTTGTAAGCATTATAACCCCCCTTGGTATTCTTGGACCATATGTACAGAAGATTTCCGGGATGTGCGAAAAATGTATAGGATTTTTTAAAATTACAATTGGCTGGATATCCTCGATGAGGCTAGATGCACTGAATTGTTGCCATTCTAATTTTAGCCTTCTTTGGGTTATAGGACACATGTTGCTGGTTTAAAATAAATATCTTTCTAATTACAATTATAAAATATGATAATAACGAATAACTAAAAGAGGAAAGAACATACATTCAACTTGAAAATAAAATAATTATTTATTCATCTGTCAATTATTTCAATTTGAAGTTTAAATTTGATCATCATATTGTCATTCTCGTTGCCTCATGGCAGTAGATCACAGAACAATTTTATTGTTATTTATGGTATAAACAAGTCATCAATAAACTTGGACATTTATTCACTACAATACTATTTAATTCATATTAGCAGTGTCTTTAAAAAAGTGGTTTAATCGGACATTTGTGTATATGAAAACTAATACAGAATGTTTCGAGAGTATAATACAACTGTGGTTATTAAGTGTCCGATTAATAATATGAACCATTCATCATTATCAAATAACTTTAAAACCAGAACTAGCAGTTATTATAGTTCATTATATTGTAATGTAGCAAATTTCCCAAAATACTTAAATTGTTAATTTTACGCTTTGACAATATTTTTCATATTCATTTTTTATAAACCCGTCCACACACACAAAAATTCCCGTTTTATCTGACAGGAACTAATAATCACTACTTCCTGCCTCCTAATTATTTCTTCCTAATAAAATAAATATAAAACCTTAACCAATGTATTAATCCATTTTTATTTTCTGAAAGGATGGTACTGTTTTAGTGTTTGTCTTTATTGTATAATGTTAGAAGTATTTATTCCTGTCTATAATTGATGTTCATGTCTCTTCAACACTTCCCTTCCTTCTTCCCATTTGACTGCTGTTTTCCCACATTATTCTTTCTCTTAGAACATACAATTTTTATGTTTATTTAGTTCCTTCCAAAAATAGTCCATTATTTAATAATCTATACAACAAATTGTTGTGTTAAAATCTTACATTTTTATGAACATATGTCACATGTACGTACTGGTGCAAATACTTAGGTAATTGCAAATACCCTAAGAATTAGATATTTGGACTTTAACCCCTCAACGTGGTTAACCAAGCAGCCCTCAGATGATTTTACCAGGTGTATTTGTCTAGTACTGCTCACATTCTAGTTGTATGTCGATGATCTCTGCCGGCTATATTTGGAACTACAGTGGAACCTCCCATATCCGACCTTCCCACATCCGACTCCTCCCGATATCCGACCTAGTGTCCGACCGTCCGTCTGTCTATTGTTTACTCCCGCTCTCACAGTCCGTTTCCGTTCGCGAGCCTGTACAGACTTGAAAAAGTGACTCATCGATACAGTAGAGTCCCGCAAACTCAGCGTAATGTGGACCGGAAGTGTGCCGAGTTTGTGAAATGCTGGGTTATCGGGAATAAGGGCAAAAAATAAATTGTAATTTAAACCCAAAGCGGCGGCGATATCAAAAGACTTTGTCGAAAGCGGTATCCCATTGTCGGCAGTGTAAAAACTCCACGGCACCAAAGCGGCGGCAATATCAAACGACTTTGTCGATACCGGTATCCCAATGTCGGCGACGTAAAAACACCGCGGCACCAAAGCGGCGGCGATATCAAACGACTTTTTCGTTAGCGGTATCCCATTGTCGGCGGCATAATAACACCGCGGCATTGGCACCCGTCGATATAGCAGACATACACCTGCAAAAACGTTTGATGGGCCGCTTTTTTTCCACGAATCAATTTAGTATGCATTATGGAAAATATAACATTTCTTTTCAGTTTTCTTTGACAGGTACGCACAGTATATACAGTAAATAAAAATGAGCGAGTTACGAAAACGGAAGCGTGTGTTGGTTTCGTTTGAGACGCGGTTAAATGTGTTAAAAAGGCTTGACAGAGGGGAATCTGTAAAAAAGCTTTGTGACGAGTTTAACGTAAAAGTAAAAGTTTAACGTAACAGTAAAAGTTTGAAATGTAAAATCATTACAACTTGTAAATGATAATCAATAGTTTTACAAGTTGAATATACAATATTTACGTATTTAATTTCATGTCAGAAAATGTTTGAAATGTATACACAATATTTTTAAAGGTTTAATAAAGTTGTATTACAGTACTGTGTGGCAATTTTTGTACCTGGGAACGGCATTTTACGCTCCTCCCGATATCCGACCTTTTGGCCGTTCCGACCACGGCCCGGTCCCGTCATGGTCGGATATGGGAGGTTCTACTGTATTTCAAAAAACTAAAATGGACAGAACATTTACATAAGTCATTTTTATCATTACAAAAGTTCTGCCTGAATCCATTGCATTTGATTAGTTTCAAATAATTCTGAAATCAAGTATTTTGTTGCTAATCAGCTGTAAGGTGCTATTGTGCTAAATATGAAGAAGTTTCTGTTTTTTACTTTCTCTTTAAATTTTTCTTTTCTATTCTTAATAATCTAAACACCAAGTAGGTCTGACTATTAATACACTTCCAATAAAACAGATTTGCAGTATAAAAGCCAGTGCTAAAAAACTTTCATGCTTTTTAAAAAGTTTTTTCCTTATTTTATGTAGATCTTTTTCAACGGTGGTATTTTGATAAAATTTCAATTATTTTTAAGATTAATGAATACACACCCAAATTTATATATTTGCATACAGTTTGAATTTGTTTGCTTTGCTCTTGTGCTGAAGTCCTCAACAGAAATTTCAAATTTTACTTTATACCATATATTGTAAAGTTTATATTGTAAAGTATATCGTAATATGTACGAGAGGTCATTTTTTAAGTAAGAACTGTTTGCGCATAGCAACCACGCAGGCTGTGACGTGACGCCCGCTCAAGGTTAGCCACTCTTGTCCAGTCCCCAACTATTCAGTCAATGATTTCATGTCTCTGCCACTGTTGGTTCTTTCGTAACACTGCTTTGTTTGTCGCCATGTTATTTTATAATAAACCATGTTTATTATAATCCCACCGGTTGTGTAGTGTGCTCGGTTATTTGGTTTTTAAATGCAAAACAAGTTCGTCTCGCCGAAATTCGCCAGCAGCTTGTTGAAGTTTATGGTGAAGTGTAATGAATGACAGTAATGTGCATTTCAATGAAGGAAGAACAATGTTCATGATGAAGAACAATATGGGCGACCAAGTGTCATTGATGAAGACTTAACAAAAAAGTTCAATTAGTTTACAACTAATTTAATCAGTAGAATAATTGTTTGGCCTGATTTTGTTGTGTTCAAATAAATATTTCTTTAAAAAAGTATATATTATATGAGTTTTGATTATTTTATATTCTTATTCTGAAGTCTTTAGTAGACTCCATTTGGGAGTACACTACCATTTACAGCATGACACCAAGAGGTTTTTCTTTAATACAGGAATTTATAATTAGTATATTTTTTATATATATAACACATTGTTGGTTCAAAGCAGTATTTATTTGACTATAAGGACATTATTTATGAAGGTCTGATTTAGGCTGTAATCATGTGTTATCATTTAAATATATACTTTACCTATGGTGTATAGGATTATCATTTAAGAAAATTTCATGGAAATAACTAAGCAGAAACGTAATAAGCCTATTTAAACTATCATATTATGAAAGCCTATAGGTATTTTTTTTCATTATTTCTTGTACATCTCCCACTTCTAGTCTGACAATTCAAATTCCATGGAAATCTGCATGGTTTAATAATAGCATTTGTGAAGGTCTAGATCATATAGACTTTGTAATTTAACACAAATTTTATGGAAATTGGTATGGCAGATCTCTAAACGTATGAAAAGTATTGATATTCATTTATGAATAATTTTTAAATATACTAAAATTATGTTTTTTAATCATATATTATTGTTTTCTTTTCAGGTTTTTGACTGTCCAGCCTCCTTAACCACGTTTTGTTTTTGATTCCCATACTTTCTATATTTATTTTTTCGTTATAAATAACTTTGAAAACTTTAACTATAGTTTCTGATGTGACTTATATTTTCTATTGTATTTTTTTTACAAATCTGGATATTTATACTAGATATTATATTTAGTACAATGTTAAATGTAATAACTAGATTGTGACTCTTATAGTGGTTGTGTGGGAAAGACATTTAAACGTGCTCACCAACTTTCACCAGACATGATCAAGAAGACTGATCAGCCAAGAGGACGGAAATCTAACAGATTGCGACTGAAGTTGATAGTGATATTTTTTTATTTGTTAGTGTCGATTTTATATGCAGCGGTATTTCTGTTTAGTTTTTTATTGCCGCAAAACATTTTTGGTCGACAGAATCAGTTATTGTGACGGATTTATGCTCGTTGATTACTTTTTAATCAACTGATAATCTATTTTTCTAATTGTTTGTTACTCGAAGATGTTGTTTAGGACGACTGCAATTGGAAGAATGCAACAAGTTCTTTCTTCTGTTAAGTCAAAATGTGATAATGCGTGGTGCATGTTAGCTTGAAGATTATAAGTGTTTTATTTATTTGTAAAAATTTGTTGTTCTTTTTTTCCCCCCCTTTATTTATTATTTTTTTAAATTATTAATATTATTATTAACAATTTTAATATCATATGAAGAGAGAAATTGCTTTGTAAGCTATGGAAGATTATAGTGGTTTGATCTATTATTTAATAATCAAAATTGTTTCAATAATAATTTTTCAAGATAGTCCCCTTCTTTGTAATACTGTATTAATTATATATTTTCATGACTTATTTTGGAAAATATTATTTCCATTTATAGAATAAATTATAATGTAGCTTTGATTAAATTCAAATTTATTTGGGGTTTTTTATTATTTGTTTACTTATATCATTTTAAGACATTTGTCGATGACATTAAATAATCTTCAGGTTAATTAAGATTCTTGTCTGAAGAATTAGTTATATGAGAAAAGCCATTTGATGTTGATTGAAAAGATCTGGTAACGTTTTAGTTTTAACAATGTGACACTGCCCTGAATTTTTCTGCCCGTTAAATTCTTTCTTAGGATTATAGAAATATAACCTATGAACTACTAAGTCGTTTTAAGGCATCAAACGACTCTGGCATCTAATACAAAAATCCTTAAGTGGAAAACAATGATATCCTGACAAAGATGTACACACATTCTATTGTGACTTATTATTTTTATACTGATGTATAAAGATCGGAGAGCGCTCTTTATAAATGACTAAATATTTAAAATATTAATATTTAAAAAGAAAAGAAAATCCAAGAATTACCTTTGAAGACAAAATATCTATGCGATACGTTTAAAACTTGTATAAGGCTGGAGTTATTGGTAACTTCCATCTGTAAAAGGTAGATAAATAAAACCTGTGACAAAATAATTATACTTTTTGATCACCTGTGTACCAAACTGCAAGAGAATTGTTAAATCCTTTTTTATTTTCTGCTGAAAAATTAAAAGACTTTTTATGATTAGCGAGGGACCCACTGTTGTAAACAAAAAATATGACCTTGTAATTCTGTTGATGAATTGTAATTCCTTAATAGCGACGATATCAATACAAATAATATAAAAATTTGTATTGTTATAAAAAGAAATACATTTAAAGTATTGAACATAATTTAGTTATAAGGTTATCCAATCTGAATTTAGTATTAAAGTTGTTTCCCATGATATGCAATGGTTTTCCTACTTAGAATCTGTAAGATTTCTTCTTATGTATGTAGCCCTAGTTTTGCTTATTTCTAATTACATTGCAACTCCAAATTTAGTGTATTATTATTCTTGTTTAGTTAAGGATAGTTAATTACTTTTAAAATCTATAATAAAGGAAAACTGTTTAAAATCTTTTAATTTTTGTTCTTTAATGTAGGAGTTAATTTGTATAATTATGTTATTTTATATTATTTTGTTTAATTCACTGGAATTTTGATGGAATATATATAATTCATTCTACTTTTTATATGATGTATAATTTAATTTAAGGATATTTATTCACTACCTATTATTGTAACATAATTAAACAAAATGTACACAGTTGTGTTGTCTGAATATATATTAATGTTAACAAATCACAGCTTGATATTTTTAATAACTATATAATTAACAATGTAGAATTAACTGTACATTTTTCATAGTAACTGATATATTACGATAATTATTGTATGAATGTAAATTTGATGATGCACTTTTTTGCAACCTGGATGACTGCTGACGAATTAAATATCTGTAAATGACAACAACAACAACCAGAAAAAAAGTAGTTAACTAACATTTATTAGTTAACTAAACAACGTTTATTTTATATTTCTAGAATAAATATAATTGGTTTGTTAAATGGATGTGGTTCACCTTTATCAGGTGTAACCAAATTGTAAAAAAAAACAATATTTTGTTTAAGAAGTTATTAGATTTGGTTTATTAACCTTTCATTGTTAATTGTATAAATCATGTAGAGATAGTTTAAGAGTTTTAAAGGACTCGTTGAAAAAAAAAATATACAAAAAAAAAAAAATATTGTCATAACTTTGTCATTTGCTTTATATGAATAAATAAAATATTTACAAAAATAGCTGCTTACAATTGATCGTATATCATTATTCCATAAAAGGAACTGAGAGCTGTATTTTAGATTTACGTCTTGTGATCAAGATTTTGTGTGTAAAAAATAGTTTAAATATATTAATGAGCAGTTTATACTGCATTTACAAAGTAAATAACACTGTGGGTCCCGGCAGTTCTCTTGCAAATGGTCACTGTTAAAACATAACATTTATTGGTGGCTATCCCTTTAAACGTTTTTATGTAGACTTTTTTATGCTTTTCGTTTTATATAACGGAAAGAAGTAATAGTTTAATTTTGTGTGATCTTAAACGTGCTACTTAGGAATCAGTTGATTCCTACAAATCTGTACACGTACCGCAAATTTAAATATGTTGTGTTGTAATTCCATAAACAACTTTATTGTAATTTAGCACTTTTAAAGAGTAATGATAGTTTTTTATTTAATTTAGTAACTTGTATTGAAGTTATAGTATTTTCTATGAGAGGGAATTGTAGGCTTACTTTGTATGTTTTAAATTTTGAAAAGGAAAAAAAAAAAAATAGAAGCTGTGTTGAATTATACTGTTTTGTTTTTAAATTCAAAATAATTGAACAAAAGAAACATTATTTTTATATTATAATTTGGCATTAAACAATCTCTCTCAATTACTATTACTTCTTAATTATAACCTCAACGCCAACACTGCTTGAAATGGGCTCAGTTTAAAGAAGGTAAAAAATTGAAATTATCACAGGTACTTGTTTTAAATCTGTGTTACATTAAATTGTAGTTTTAAAATAATGGTAATTTGAAGGGGAAATGGAGCTTACATTTCAAGTAATTAAACGTGTATTTGTTTTAAATGTTCATAATACCTTTCAAAGAGGCATTATGCAAAAAATGTCGACATCCCTTAAAATAAAAATTAGAAAACTTGACCCCTCTAACTATCTTTGTAAACATACTTTTCTTTATTACATGGTCAAGTTTTTATTCTCTGTATTTGATTGCTTAGAAGGGTTAACAAATCGCTTACAACTAAATAAATAAACAAATTCTAGACTCCTGTTTTCCTTGTATGTAATTCTGATAACATAAATAATATGAATGATCTTTAATAAACTGAATATTTTTAAATAACTTAATTTTGTACTTTTTATTAAGTAAAAACAAACAAAAATAATCTCCAGCCTAAATGTTCAATTAAAGTTTACTTGTTAGAACCCTTTAAGCAAAGTCAAAACAGTGATGTTATTTAAGCAGTCGTCATTTTTCTTATTTAGGCTTATGAAAAAAATTAATTCTTGTAATTTTCGTAATTGAAGCATTGTACTTGCTTCATGGTGTTACTTTTAGCCGCAGAATTCCACACAATAAAAATTAGTCATGTTTATGATTTAAATTAAATGTTTACAACTTATTTCATTGTTATTAATAAAATTTGGATTTTAATTTAAAATAGCATTTTAGTTCAGAATATTTTTTTTTACAAATTAAAACAAATCATTGAACTTGTGGAATTCTTATGCCAAAAGTATATAAATAATTAATTAATTATCATTGTATTATGAATGTAGTTTTAAAATGCTAAACAGTGTAATCGTAATTAACGGTTCACTTTTGAGTCTAAAATTATTTATACCAAGTTTGTTTGGTTTTTGCTTTTTATGTATTGAAAAATGTTAACCGAGACTACTTTTTTGGTTGTTTTTTTTCGCTCTCCAAACTCAATTATAATTTTATGTAAAATATTACAATCTATTCAGTTTTGTCTTCTAAAAAAAGAAAAATGTGTTAATCATTGAATTGAAGCCGTTATTTGACCTATTTCTGATTTGCATTAAAAAAAATAAAAAATTATATATATATATATATAGGATTGTATTATTACAAGTAATAGTTAATAATATAATGAAATTAAAAAGAATAATCCTTTAAATTCTTGGTCAAATTTAATGGTAACATGTTTTAGATATCAAAATAATATGTTATGGATATCGTTTAATTTACATATATCAAAAATTATATTCTCTGTTTTAATCCCTAACTCTTTATATTTGTAATCTTTATGGTAAGATGAATGTCAAGTATCGTACGGTTTGAATAGAGGATTGCAACATTTGGCAAGTTTGCAAGCACCAAAAAGCTTTTCTTTTTTGTTAAAAAGGTAAATTATGTATTTTAATACATAATCTTTAAAACATTTGTTGATAAAATTATAAACTCTAATTACTTGTATTTTATTATATAAGACTATTCTTTATATGCATATTATACATTGTCATTAAATTTTCCTCACTTTTCTTTTTGAAAGCAATTGGTGCTGCTGCCTAGAATCAGGGGACTTGAATGCTTGTTAGCACATAAAATGTGTGTAGTGAATGATTTTGTTAGAAGTAATACATTTTGAACATTATCAAATCAAATTATTGTGTTGTCATTATCCTTTCTTCTCATGTTTGGTAACTTATAAGGTAATGAACTTGATTTATAGTTGTTTCCTTTCTTTCACTTTATATAATTGGAAGGGGATGGGGTCTCTTCTTACTGATCCTAAATATTTAAATTAATTAGAACAAAACTTAACGTTTAACACCACCCCACCCCCCCCCCCAAAAAAAGAAGAAATAATAATAATAAAATATTTTTAAAAATTAATACAGTGTGTAGGGATTATTGGGTGCATGCTTTTAAGGAAGATAGGGGAGACCAGTGTACTTGGGGCCATTATTTAATAGATATTTCCCAATATAAAAAATAGTGCTAGAAAGTACATTTTATAGTTTATTAGTATTTTTCTTAATGCATGGGTGGTGTGAGAAAATTATTATTTTTCAAGACTTTGGAACTGGCTTTAAAGTACATAATTCCTGTAATATAATAATGGTTTGTGGATTCCAATAAATAAAAGAATATTTACTTAAAATTAGCTTGATTATAAACTTTTAGTTTTTTAAGATGCCCTTTTTTAGTTTTTTAAAAACCCTTAAAAAGCTTAATGAAACCAAAAACTTTAAATGAATAATACAACATTCATTAAGAAATTAGAAAAAAAAAATTTTGTATTGTTTTAATTTAATTAATTCCTAAACAATTTATGTGCTTTGGAAAAACTCTTATAAATGAACATTGTACTTTTATATAAGAGAGAGTATAACTGTAAGGGAAAGGGTAATCAACAATGAATATAAGACCTTAATAAGACATTTTTTCTTGATTTGTACATAATCCTAAGCTGAAAAGTGACCCAATTGGGGGGGGGGGGGTAAACTAAATTTACTTGTATAAAATGGATCACTTGGTTTCTATAATCCTAAGGCTGTAAAGTGAATCAATATGGGGGTTTTCAACTCAATTTACTTGTACAAGACCTAAAATGGTCCTAATATAAAAAGACCCTGGGGGGGGGGGACAAATGTAGAAATTAATACACAATTTCAAAAACAAAATTTTGGATTTAAGGGGCCCCGGAAATGAAGAAGAAACCACATCACTCTGCCTCAATCTGTCTGTTTACTTGAATAAAATAAATGCAATAAATTTGAATTATACAAAAGTTTGACTCTATAATAATTAATTATTGCAATGGAATACAACAGACTGAGAGAGATTGATATGGTTAAAAATGAGATACAGTAACCATAAGCCAGAGTTTTGTTCCCAAGATATGATAAATATGTCATATTCAAAAGCCAGCTTCCTAACCTCCTTAGATCAGTGCATTTTACTACACTGCAACAAGTACTGAACAAGCTGAAGTTATTGTTTAGAGAAAACAGCACATTACTTAAAAAAAAAACTGGATTTGTATTACCTCTTTATCTATACTGAGATATCTCATATTGCCTAGCAGCTTCTGGAACAGGTATTCCTTCTGTCAGCACTATTTTTGCTGCTGCAGCAACATTACTAGGAATTGGTTTTGAGCATGTTTTTCCTTCCTTACTTCTAGGCATTTGAATATTTTAAAAAAGGTTAAAAGAAACAACCATACTTATTCTTAACACGTTTGCTGCAGCAAGGTCGTTTTCAGGCTTCTTGCAGATGCTGTGCCCTTGATTTCAGCCTCCCCTTCCATTCTGATAATACTGTTAGTGTGAGCCCAGCTCTTGACTGAGACAGTTGTTATTCGTTCAGCGTGTTGTGTGGTGGCGCCGTTTTTTGTTCCTAAGTGTTCTTGCTTTTTAGCGAAGTTTTAAATTTAACGCTGCTTGCACCCGTTTTCCTTTGCTTTTTTATGTGCAGTGTACATTTATTTAAGTAATAAATTATCTTTTTGTCTTCTCTAGCACAAAGCTGTTATAGTTATGTAGCCTGCAGTTTTTTAATATTTTATTTCACTGTAGTTATACTACCCGATCATACATAAGTCTTTGCGATGGTACTGAAAAGTGTTTGTACACTTTATCCAGATTATTATGGTAAATTCATACAAGCTTCACAACTTTGCCAACATAGATTCGAAAATGAGCTTCTATGATTTCCGCCTCCAAGTAATTGACGTGCTTCTTCCCCAACCAGACCGTCAGGTTCCAGCTCGGCCGCATCGCAATGCTGCTCCCGTTCTGTCTAAAACATTGAAGAGGGATGCAAAAAGCCAACTTGTGAGGGTTAGATGCAGAGTATGCCTCCAGGAAGGATGAAAAGAATCCAAAACGGAGTATATATGTGCTCAGTGTCCTGGTGAACCTACATTGTGCCCAGTTGCATGCTACGAAAAGTACCTCACGCCCTAAATAGGTAAAAACAGAAAAGGAGGATGGGAGGTGATGTACATAGTGTATAAATAGTGCATATTTCCAATAAATATAATATTGTATACTATAACAGCTTTGTAATATGTGTTTCCGTATTAAATAAAAATGTATATATATCATTGCGACTTTGCGCCAGTGCGGGCCGGCCGAAATCGACCGCTCTATTATGACCTCATTATTATGAATCTAATGGACTGGAATATTATCAAATGACATATTTTGACTTCTCTACTACATTGGTAAGTAATATTAAAAAATAATTTTTCAGCACTAATGAATGTTGACACAAAAATTTTTAGCAGTCAATATGTTAAACCAGTATTTAAGTGCTTCTAATAACACTAGAGAAATTAATAACATATTTTAGAATTATAAGAAATTTATTCAATCAGACTAAAAAACAATATACAAATAATTCATTGTTGAGGTAGGCTAATTTTATACAGTAATGAAACACTTGTACTTAGGGCCAGGCCCTAGGTACAAGAATTAAAGATAGTTCTGAAATGTGTTCACCATAATTATAATTTACACCACTGTAAATTAAAGTACATTAAATGGTATATCTTAGTATTAATAAATATTACTTACTGTACTTTTAAAGAAAAAATTCTGAAAATTCAATTTTCCAAGCAGAAAGCACTTTTCTGTTATTCATTACCTTTCTACCAAAAATAGACTGAAGAGTTGGACACAGTGTAGCCAACACAAATTATTAAATATACCTTCTTACTATTCTAGATATTATACATTCCTCTAGGTTCCCTGGTCTCCCCCTATGTGTGATATAGGGTAAGGTAGATCTCGTCCTTCCCCATCGCTAGGTCACATTGGTGTATAACATACTGGGACATATCTCAGTCGACTAACAATTTTGATAAACCCTAAAACTATTAACTAATTAATTTACATAATAGAATCTAAAGAGAAAAAGAAGGGAATTGATAATATTCTAACACAAATTGTATAATCACAAACTAATATGATCAGCCTAACTGCCATATCTTTGTTATTTATATTTATGGTCCCAAAAATATGCAATACGCTTAATTAGAAACCCAGAACTGTCCGGCCCTAGTCCTGAAGTTTTAATAGTGTATATCACTAACTTTATAATAATACACTAATGGAGCGTTGGCCCAGGTAAATCCTCCACAACAGATGAACACATACTGCTCGGCTCGTGCGTGAGACAAACCGGTTTCTGTATGCATCCATCATGGGAGAGGAGAGACAACAATAAGCCGTAATGCGATAACAGTAGATTTATGAAAATAATTAGTGAATTCCTTTTTAACTCAATTTAAACAGTGATATTTGATGTGACTACAAATTCACCACAGTAACCCCTCTAGCAAAAAAATAAGTTTGGTGTACACAAGACAGGAAATCGGAGTAAAGAGAAAACATACAATGTTGGTTAGTGGTCCAAAATCGTACAATGGTTCTCTGAAGTGAACTTTTCAGGAAAAATCCCCAGCTTTGGAATATAATCAGTTATTTACATCAAACATTTTGGTCTAACCAATGTGCTCAATCTCCAGCAGTGAAGATTGGAACTAATATTAAAGTCATCTAAAACCAGAAAGTAAAATAAGTGGACAAGAGAAGGAAAGGAATTAAAAAAAGTAAGGGAAATCCTCTCCTGGTGCCAAGAGAGAGAGAAAACAAATTTTAGCTTAAAAATAACACAATTAGTAAAGAAATTCTAACAATATTGAACTAATAATATACAAATAAATATGCAAGATGGTTTTATGATGAGATTATTCTGATTCAAAATGGTGTACCCTAAGGTTTTTTTTATATGTGGGGGAAAAATATGATCAAATAGTATGCTATATCTGGGGTGAAGTAAAGGTGAGTGAGACTATAGAAGATGAATGGAAATAATATAGGATTGGTAAGCCATACATCTGTTTTTGTAGTTTAAAAAAAAAAGTTATTGTTGAACAATAATGTTATATATATTTTTTTTTAATGGCTGATGGAGAACTATGGTAGAAGAGATTAGGTATTTTGTTTAAAAAAGAGGAAAATTATGGGATTGAAAATCACAACTGGAAGAAATAAGTAAATAGTATGGTAGAAAATTTCTTCAATGTCCCTTTCACAATTATTGAGATACCATGACAATCTGACCAAATCATCCTGATTTAAGCTGGAAGCAATATACTACATATGAGGTGCGACAATAAAGTAATTAGAATAGTTTTTTTTTTAGCAAGACATGGCAACCCTACACAGCTTGCATAGGCACTCAATCTTTGACAATGATTGTGACTAATTCTAGTCCAAGCAGCACATCATTGTGACCGATCAGTATCGAGTTGTGCTGTACACATGTTTTCTCTCTCATAACAAAAATGGAATTGCAAAACATTGAGCAACAGTATGCCATTTCTTTTTGTGTTAATTGGGTGAGAATACGACGACGAAAACTTACGGTAAGCTGAAGGCTTTTGGAAATGAGGTTATGTCAAGAGCTCAAGTTTTTCATTGGTATTAAATGTTTTTTGAAGCCAGAACGAATATTGAAGATTTGAAAACCGCATTGGACTACCATCAACCTCACAGACAACTGTCAACATGGCTAGGGTGAAATGTACGATCAGATCATTAAGAAGCCAACATTAATCCGGGAAACTTGTTTGCCAAATATAACTGAAGATCTGCGCATGAGAAAAATGGTGCCCAAAAATCACGGGAAAATGTGGCAGCTGTTTGTAAGAACAAGTGGAAATCAACCCAGATTTATTTAACCGTGTTATCACTGGTGATGAAAGTTGGTACTTACAATACGATCTAGAGACAAAATTTCAAAGGGATAATCCAGATGGAAAAAAGCTCACATGTCAAAGTCAAAAATGAAATATATCCTTGTGTGCTTCTTCGATTCCGAAGGCATTGTTGGTAAAGAGTGGGTGCCTCTTGGCCAAACAGTTAATCAATATTTCTAGAAAGACTTCAAAAACAAGTCATCCTTATCCATGCAAACATTGCTAATAATTGGATTATTCACTACAATAATGTTCTGTCCCATACTGCACTGTTTGTAAACCAATTTTTAACCTCAAAACACATTTCAGTACTACTGCATCCAATATGACTTTTTTCTACTTTTAAGAGTAAAATTAAATGGTGGTCAAGGGACATCGTTTTCAAACAACAGAAGATGTCCAAAAAGCTGTAACAAGGGTCTTGGTTCATAATAATATTGGGCGAGCCAGAATGAGATACACCATTATTTTGCATAATCCGTATATAATTTATTTATCCATTTTCTATTAGCTACAACTGTTGGGAAAGGAACAGGTGATGGCAGCTCTCCAGTAAAATCCCCACCTCCTTCATACTTACAAAATGACAAATTCGGATTTGAATAGATTCAATAATAATTGGGATCACTTTCCAAATAATAACTTAATTGGTTAATATGGGAAAAATAACAATGAACTCTGGTTATTGTTATAAGTACAATGAACTCTGGTACAAAAATAAAAAGAATATGGAAAGGGCCTATGGATGGCGTGATGATATAATTAAAGTTAAATAAGAAAGTAATTCATAAAACAATGAAAATTTGTTTGATTATATAGTTTAGGGTATACTAATTACGTAAATTGTCAAGTTAAGAATAAGGCTCTATGTTAACTATCTAAAAAAGTTTGACTTTAAGTTTTATCGACATCAGACTATCGATGTTTGAACAAATACATTTGGTTAAATGTTGCGGTAAGTTCTAAAAAGTAATAATATTAACTAGGGGCCAAGGCTTAATTATCTATATGAGCAATTAAAAATGTAACATACATTGCAAAAGTAAATTTTGTATAAAAATTAGTTAGATTTTATTTAAAGTTAACTTAAATAAAACATTGAATTATTACTGTTTTTCAATAATATAGAGGGCACCAATCATACAAACAGTATATTTCGGGTGTGTTGTATGTTGACTTTGATAAGTGACTCATAAACCAAGGCTACCAGTGCAAAGTCAATGACTTATATAATACACTATCAGACAGCTCTAAAGCTGGTTTTAAAACAATTCTGCTTGCGTACATGATAGGAAATATTTTATAATTCTACATTGAAATTGATTTCAAGGCAAACGTTTTAACTTTGAAGCATGATGGTTACCTGTGCTCACCACTTTCCGCTCGATCATTCAAGCATGGTGGTTAGTAGTGCTAACCATCTCTTTTAAGCAGTGACTGTACTCTAGTGGCAATAAGACAACTAACACTAGATGCATCAACATCTCTGTTAAATGGTTGTCTGTTGTACGCAATTGACAGTTTGTTTTTGATGATTGTGAGTGGCGCCAGTTTTTAATTGTGTTATTCTGATTCAAGTTTGGTATAAAGATTGACTATTTATTATATATCATTAGTTAATCAAGTGGTTAGTGTTGCTGACCACCATGCAACAAGATAACAATAATTATTACCATTACCTTAGTGTTTTCTATACTGCTATTTCATGTCAGGAAAAGATAGAACAAAGCTAATTGAAGAATATATGGAAGAAATTCCTAGTGGCAGTGATTTTGAGAACACATATGATTCGGATGCTGATCTGACGTTCAATCCTAACACTGCTGCAAATGAGAAAAAGTATTTATTTGTAGCATTATGTTCGGATGACATTAGCAATGAATACATATACTATAAGAAGCGCAACGCCATGGTATAAAATTCAGTCTAGTTTTATTTGAATCTAGCAAGCTTAGCGTGTCAGCCGCTAGGTAGCGAGAGTGCTACTGTCGTCGGTGTGGCAGGTGCGAGTGAGACAGAAAATGAGATAGAAAAGGAGGACGGCTGCGAGGCGGCCAGCCAGAGAGGGAGAGAGATATTTATATATAGTGCCAATAGAAATGGGGTATAGTAGCTGATTATAGAGAGGTTGTGAGGGAGTTAATTTAGTATGGGAATGAAACTATATAGACTATCTGGTAATAACGGAATTAAAAATAACCCATATATTTATGAATAATTATGGTTTAATTTAACAAATTGTAAATTAGAAAAAAATAATAAATGTTTTGTGAGTGACATAATAAGTTACAATATTATAAACAATGTCCCGAATGGGACCATGTAAAGGGTTAACCTAAAACCATAATATTTTGTAATTTGATCATTTATATCTCCGGAAAGCACACTTTTTTAAGAAGACTACTAAATTTCTAATCATACAAATTCAATATAAACAAACATAAAAAGAAAAGAAAAATATACTTGTTTAAATAATCATAAATTATAGACTACAAAATGTATAAATCATACACATTCAATATAAACAAACATAAAAAGAAAAGAAAAACATACTTGTTTAAATAATCATAAATTAAAGACTACAAAATGTATGAATCATACACATTCAATATCAACTAACATAAAAAGGATAAACATACTTGTTTAAATAATTATTATAAATTATATACTACAAAATGTATAAATTATATACTACAAAATGTATAAATAATGCACATTCAATATAAACAAACCTAAAAAGGTTAAACATAACTTACTTGTTTAAATAATCGTAAATTATAGACTACAAAATGTATAAATCATACACATTCAATATAAACAAATATAAAAAGACAAGAAAAACATACTTGTTTAAATAATCGTAAATTTTATTATAGACTACAAAATGTATACATCATACACATTTAATATAAACAAACATAAAATTAAAAGAAAAAGATACTTTTTTAAATAATCATAAATTATAGACAATAATAATAGACAATTAACCAATAAAACCGAATTTTTTTAGCGTTTTTTAATTAAAAAATTACATAGGTTTTACTTTGAAACTAAATAAACACACGTGAAGGTTTTTCCCAACAGATTAAAACGTGCATTGATGAATCTCTCACACATGGCATTTGATTAGTATAAAAATATTATAAAGAATAACTTTAACTTTATAGCAAGTTGACAATAATGTTAGCATACCTTTTAAAGATGCCTTAACTTCTTCAGTTTCTCGTTCAGTTTCCCTCCATCTACTTTTCGTTTTTTCAGGAGCGCTTGGTCTCTTAGGTCGTTGGTCTTCCATTTACCACAGTTAAACAGTTTGCATTTTATGAGTAGCCTCATCATATACAGCCTGTGTTTCTTACACTCTGAAGACCACCAGTCGAAGCATATTTTTTCTGTTTCTTTATACAGATGGTCATCTAACTTTGCACTGATTTTTCTGAAGACCAAATCTTTGGAATTAATTTGGCAAAGGCCACATTTTGAATTTTGACAACTTTGTATAATATATCAGATGGTTTACATAGTTTAGCTAGATCTCCGTCGTGCTTCGTAAATGTTTTAAAATGTATCAGTTGTTCCCTGTTCAAGTCCAAAGCTTCTGTTTTTTTAAGCAACTTTAATTCACAAACAGTGCAAGAATATTGGTATGTACATTTTTTGCCTAACCATCCCGCTATATAGCAAATCACATTGTCTTCCAAGTCAGATAAGTCGAAGGTGTTCTCCTCGACTTCGTTGTTTTCTGTTGAAATGTCTATATCATTGTAGATATCTTTGTTCTTATCCTCAGGTTCGGGTAATGAGGCACTGGCTTCATTAGAGTTTCTTTCAACGTTGTCTGCAATCACCAACGTATTATCGCCATCAGGCTCACAGTTGGCGGATGACGGAGGGTCCATTAATCTTATCGACATAGAATGTTGTAAATTTCTCCTGAATTCTTTTGCTGATGGGTTTGAACTATAGCCTGACCTTCTTCTCAGAACACCAAACAAATTTTCTAATGGGTCCTGATTTAATCTGCCAGTTAACAAAAAACTATTCTCTTCAGTAAATACTTCTTTGTACAACGATAACACTCCATGTATAGTTTGAATCAAACCATCAAAGCACGGTGGTTGAGGTGCCCCAACAACCGACCACGATGCAATATACAGTATTGCCTCCTGTAAACATTGAACTACGTTACTATTTTCCATTTTCAGTGGTCGTTTTAAAGGATTTTATCATCAAGATGTTTGCTGTTCATGCAATCGGTTATGTCGTTAATTCTTCCCAAAAAATCAGCTGTGCTAAGACACGTTTCATCTTTTAGTAATCCAAGATGGAGGGCAGCTTTCATTCCCCTCGATACTGACGCACTGAATACTTGTGCAGCAAGCTTAACGCTCATTTTTTGAAATGCTTGTGGATTAAGGTGCCTCTCTGAAAGCTTAGGTGCTGCTCTACAATCTGACATTGAATGTTTGTCAATTTCGTGAAATTTGCGAATTGCATTCCAGGATACAACCTCTTCATTTACAACGAAATCGTGTTTTAGAAGATTGTTTCTCACACATTTCAACAAGTGAGGGAAGTCGAACAAACAAAAGATTTTATCGGTGCCAAAGTAATAAAAGGGTTTTTCTTTGGATACCCCCAAAAGTTTGAGCGCTGCAGCATTCGTTGAACCCAGGTCTGAAACAACAACTTTTAATGAAAAAGAAGCATTCATGATTCTCTTAATGGCAACGTCAAGAAGTATAGCCAGTGAAGACGCCTTTATAGAGTTATTGGAAAATACATATGCAACTGGACATTTCCATGAATATTTTAGACCTCTTATCATAAAGACCAGGGCATGGGTAGCATTTTTTTCAGATCTGCCTAGAGGCCCATGGTCTTCAAAACCCTCAATAACATCGAATTTATAATTATATTCCAAACATTTCTTGATGCTCATTTCATGCACATGAGCACACATTCTCTTTCTTCTGGTGTCATTAATGATGCCTTCATCTTTAATTTATCGAACACTTCGTTGGTAAATCCAGGCTTTATGTTGTGGACATTGACCCAATATTGTATTGTTCGAATACAAGGGAGTTTAAAACCTCGGTCGATGAGGAATCGATACATCGTGGGTGATTTGTAGTACATAGAAAGAGACCAATTTTTGTCTCCTCTGGTGTCTAATTTGCATTTTTACAAATGTTAAAGGATCACCGCTTAACAAGTTTGGTAAATACTGTAAAACAGCACCTTAATCTAATTTAATAGATTGATTATTTCTTTTTCTGATGAAAGAAAATTTGTTTCTCGTACTTTTGAGCATTGATTTTTACCTACTAAGTATTTTTATGAGCTTTTTTTCCCTTGGTGTTGGGCTCATGTTTACATTGTTTATTCCTTCCGTTTCGTTTTGTTGAATTTCGGTGTCTGATAATAATGGCTGGAAATCGTTTTCAAAATCTTCTAAGGTTTCTTCATTATTTAAAATCGTTTGTTCGGAAGTAAGTGTGTTGATTTCTGATGGGTCATCGGGATTTGTTTCTCTATCGGGGATGCTTGGACATAATTCAATTTCCCAATGCTGTAAAGGAACTGCTAAAGGGTTATTGTGCAATAACCTTTTTCTTGACGAATTTGTAAATGCCGAAATTTTGAAGTGGTTGGAACACAAATATCTGGACCTTAATTGGTTGTCCTGAAGTTCGCAAAATTCGTCTCTTCCACTGTTCAAAATCCATGTTATGCAACTGAAGAGAAATATAAGGTTTCAACTTTAAGGTTTTAAATATGACGAAGCAAACTTGCGTCAATGAATACAGACGTTATAAGGTTTATTAACAATGTTAAGCTGTTTTTAAATAAATTTGAATCGATCAGCTAACCAATGTGAAAGGTGTTTCAGTGTTAAATAAATGCCATAACTAATAATAACAATACAATACTTCATTTAGGCCTATTCATAAAGTGTAAAGAGAATTTTATTAACTATTAATAATAATTAGTATCACAAACTTCTGAGTGTTGTAGTCAATTACCAATTTTTCATTTTTATCGATAACTTAAAAAAAATAAAATAAAACTTCCATTTTGTTTGGTGTTAGAAAAGGGAGTTTTGTCTGTGTTAATTTGTTGTTACGTTAGTAGTTTTCGAGATATTGTACATTAAAAATTTTAACGGGCGTCATCTTGAAAATTTAGGTTTTTTGTTTGTTATGATGTTAAAAATTACATAAAAAATGCTATACATGTTTAAGAAAAAACACAAAGAGAACGAAAAACAAAGCGTTTTCCTAATATAGTCTATGTTTATAGAAACGTTTTCCTTAAAAAGCTGCAAGGAACGTACTGACAAAATAATTCAATATAAACTTACACTATATATAAAGTGGTTTTAAATTTTTAAGAAAAAAATATATATAGCCTATATTATTATTTTTATGTAATCAAATCTGCTCTTTGATCTCAACTGTTAGTACATAACAGAACCATTTTCGGTCCGTAGGAGAAGATGTATACATTTTGTCTTGTTGTATAAAGGCAAAAACCGCTGCGTTATAAAAGATCATAAAAATAAATATTTCATAGCCTTTGACTCTAATAGCGTCACGGTCGAAAGAAAACAAGACTTGGTCAAGAGACCCGATAAGAATAATTAACGAGAGAGATTTAACATAAGATTACATGAATAAAGGTGTATATCCAGCTCGTCATTGGGATTGCCACGCCCGTACTAGTCAGGATGGATTCAGGGCTTCAAAATAATTTTAAAACGTTCTGTCCGTCAGTTTGTGCTTTTGAAAGTGAAATATATAACTTCGGAAATGGATGAGATATGAGTCTACTATAGTATTCGAATTTTTACATTTTAAAATTGGTGGGTACCTATCTAAAAGTTTTAATGCCGAAAACCGTTAATTTTGCAAAACAATTAAGAGACTAAATATTTTGCTCTTTTAACCTCAAATGCAGTTTTTATGTTTATTGTACATTTAAGGATAATGGACTTGTCAATAAAACGATAAATAAATCATTTATTGGTAATTTACTACAACCAATGAATACAGATCTTATTCGCAAACAAAATTAAATCCCTTACCTTTCCTTATCTTTAGTTGAAAATCTGAAGAACGAGAGGTTCTTGTTTGTAGCGGATTTATTGTTGCAATTAATATAAGAACACTTATTACCGTTTTTCGTAGGCCATTATGAATAATGGTAGCCTAAATAATAAGTACACAATATACTTCTATACATAAGTATATTATTTACACTAAATTACTTGTCCTATCCACTAAAGTATTACACTAACACAACGTTATTTACACTAAACACTGCATCATTAACACTGCATACTACGTTATTTATACAGAAACTTTCAAGTGGTACGGATATGTCGCAATTTATGTAATAGTTGAAATACGCTCACCCTCACACGCTGGCCAGGAGAGAAATTTTCAACCAGCGCTCCTAGCGGCTGCCACGTTCAGCTCGTTTTGGCGGCAACCCAACGAGGCTGACTATTCTCCATAAGCGTTGCACTTCTTATAGTATATGTATTCATTGACATTAGTCAGATGAGCCTACTATTGCAACAAAAAACAAAGACTTAACTCCAAAGAACAACCCTAATTGTAGTTTTACACTTCCAGTAAAGAACGATTGACATACCTCATGATCCTCAATGCCCTTAGTTTCCCCGTCAACTGAAAACAATCTCACTAAATCTCCCACATCTGATCTTTTTCCAAAACTGGTAACTAGTCAATTCCAACCAATAGAAAGAAAGCAAAAACACCATGACATTCCAAAAACTACTTCAGTTCCACAAGAAAAAATAGCTAAGACCTCTTTCCTATTAAATGGAATAACAAGACTAAAGAGTACACTATTATTTCTGATTTCACTACTGATTCTGGCGTTCAGATCATGTTATGAATTTACCAGAAAAAAAATTTCCTTCTATATATTCCTTGTTTTTTCATGATGATCTGATTGAACATATTGTTTTTCAAACAATTCTCTATGCGACGCAACAACAATATAAAACTTGATCTCTAATAATTGCATACAAGCTACGATTATTATTCATTGGAATTAACATATACATGGGAATGAAAAAACTTCCAAGCTATAGAGATTACTGGTCTAGTGCTCCAGATTTCTATGATTCTTATATTTCAGACCTCAAGGACTGTAAACAGATTTGGATGTATTCTATAAAACATACATTTTCATCAATGTATGAACCTAACCGTGGAGATGTAAACTACGACAAGTTATACAAGCTAAGACCATTGTTAAATTCTCTTTCCGAGTCATTTGTTGTCGATGAATCAATGGTAAAATATAAGGGGTGAAGTTCCATGAAGCAGTACCTAAGGGTACGAACAGAACAAGTGGGCAGCGGTGGAGATGGAGGTCGTGGTAGATGTCGACATCCACATCCACAAAGAAACACATTATAGTGAATGGAAGAGAGCAGAGCAGGCAAGTCGCGGTGGAGGTTTAGTGCTGGGGGAATTACATTGATGCTTTTGAAAATCAAATGAGTTTATTTTTACGTGGAAATTTTATTTGACTACCATTTAGGCACAATCAGCTAATTAATAAAACGTGCAATTTACTTAAAAAGAAAGGATAGAATCTGATATTTAAGTAGTTAATGTAGAGTTGTAAAACAATTAATAAAAGTATTATACACATTAAATTGGCCTATCTTTCCAGCGGATTGTTAACGAAATAATTTACAAACTTTCTTCTTATACACTTTGCTTTTTTTTGCTGCCGCGTTTCTTGATCTTCCAGCCCTGGTAAGGTTTGATCTTGCTGGAATGTCTTCAATGTCACCACAGAATCCATTTATATCAATAACTAGGTTATGTAAAATACAAAGTGCTTTAATAATATCATCCGCAGTAGAAGGATTTGTTTCTATGCAATTACTCGGGATACGCCACTTAGCAAATAAGATTCCAAAAGCACACTCAATGGTTTTTCTAGCCCTTGATAGTCTTTAGTTAAATCTCTCTTCAGCATCACCTAGGTTGTTTTTACCATAAGGTCTCATGATGTTCTTCTTTTGGGTAAGCTTCATCTGCTATAAACACATGTGGAACTTTGATATCGGTAAAAGGAATCTGTCTTCAGGTATAGGCAATATTTATTATTTTCCAATAAACGACCAACATCAGAGGCAGCAAACATAACCCCCCCCTCACTTTGTTTACCATAACCTCCAACATTAATACACACAAAACTTGTAATGGTCATCGGCTACTGCTTGAAAATAATAGAAAAGAAATACATAGAGCCAGAATGAGTGGGACACTTTATTATGCAATGCTCCCCATGGATGGCACCATTGCAGTTTGGAAAGTTCCACACTTCATTGAACAGTTCAGCGATGCATTTGAAATCTGAAGTAGATGGTGCAGGAGTTTGCAAAACCTGCCAGAAACACATGCAAACAGTTTTCACTATAGCAGCTACAGTTGATGCACGCCCATTCTGAAGGAAAATGCAAGAGATTTAAAGCTGCATCCTGTTGTTGCTAGATAAACAAGTCAGATATGTCTGGGAAAATCTTCGACAGGAATTTGGGAAGCACCTAAGGAAGACCTTGAAGTCAGGATCAGCTGCTCCAGACGAGCCCTCCTCTAAGTAGCCATACTTCGAGTCAATGCTTTTTTGACTGATCAGTTCATCCCTAGACTGTCCAGTGGAAACCTTGCATCCAACCAAGATGATAGTAGCAGTTTCATCGGATCAGAAGATGGGGAGGAAGAAAGAAATGATGAAGATATCCAGAATACACAGGAAGAAACTATTGTTTTTGCTTCAAGTCGATCTACAATTGGAGCTTCAGAAAATATCACAAATGTAAAAGAATCCCGAAATGTAAACACTGTCAAGACAATAACTGGATACATCAAAAAAGTAACGCCTCAAACTGTTAATAGACAACAGCTGTTGGAATTAGAAAAAGAGAAATTGAAAATGAAAAAGAATAATGCAGTCGAAAACCCGAATGATGAGGATGTTGGTTTCTTTAATTCTCTTCTGCCACGTGTGAGACAGCTGATTCCACATGATAAATTACGCTTCCGGATGCAGGTTCAAAGGATCTTTTTTGACATGGCCTACCCACCTCAACAATCAATAACTGCCTTGAGTACTCCATATGTGGCATTTTCCCCACAACCGTCCACATCTTCAGGTTCAACTTCGCACTATCTACCTTATGAGAGAAGACGCGAAGATGCTATGACTGGCATCACAAATGCAGATGGTAGAACCTATTTCAATTTGTAACTGATTTTTATGTATCAAAACTATGTATTCAAACCAATAAACTTGAGTTTATAAATGAGCGTTTAATTATCAACCAAGAACTGAAAACTTTATTGGCCCAACCCAAATGTAGCTCCAACGGGCTAAAATATTAACCAAACCTCAAAGATGTGTACAATATAGGCCACCATTACCGAATAAATAAGTAATATTAGACATAGTTTGGTTTTAAAAAAAATCAATCTAGGTTAAAGGATAAGTAAAATAAAAAATCTTTTTTTTTTTTTACAAACTATTGTCAAGATTTAGTCAAATAATGAAAAGAAAACAACAGTTCGAATTCATAATAAATGACCGTATGACCCTGGTTTTATAAATTATTAGAATAGCAAATAACTTTTAAAATACATTATGAGAAAATAATTTCTTATTCTTATTTAAAGAAGTTATTAATGTTATTGAGTCAAAAGAACAATATTAAAATATAATATACACTTAACCAAATGTTAATAATTTCATATAATAGTTACCACCAACTTTTCTTCTGATTCAATTGGAGTTCTATGAAAGTTGTGATGAGAAACAGAGCAATCCAAAAAAGGAATAGGTTGTTTCCAATAAGTACAAGAATGTCTCAGGTGTCATTCTCATATACCAATGAAATCGTTCCGGATCATTTTTCAGTGCAAGGAAAAGATGATGGTATTCCCCTAAACAGCTTCTTTTCAAATTTATTGGATCCACTGAAAACCATCTGTTGGGTATATTACCTATCAGCCACCAGTTGGTGACAGCTGACATTTCATTACTATCACCACTTGACTCGCACAACATTGCAAAAGCACAATCATATCAAATTTTATCAAACCACTTCACTTGATTAACCTCCTTGCTATGTGCTGTCGACAAAAGAGGTTTCAAAATTTGGATGCTATGTGAACAATCTGGATATAAATTAAGTTTTCAGATATACACAGGAAAGCAAGGTGATCATGTTGAAGCTGGGGTTGGGGTTCGAAAAGTTCTTGATAATTCTAGACTTTTTTTGGGAAAAAAAAAATCACTTGCTATTCATTGACAACTTTTCTCTAGCCCTGCTTGTTTTTGAAGCTAAAAAAAAAACAAGGTTTATGCATGTGGAATGATCAACATGATTTGGAAAAACTTGCCAGTCTTAGTTTAAGATGACAGATTGAAATGGGGTGAATTTGATTGGATGCAATGTGAATTGACAGTTTATAAATGGAAGGACAAGTCAGTGCATCGACTCTTCTGGTACTCTGTATGACAAAAGAAAAGGAAGGTAATGTTACCATGTGCCCTGCCCCAAGATTCTAAAAGATTACAACCATAATATAAATTATGTCGATAATATCAACCGGCTCAAGCGATTATTCAATAGACCAAAAAGGCAGAAAGTGGTATTTAAGAATTTTTTCCACCTTGTTGATGCCTCTTGTCACCAATGCTTTTATAGTTTACAAATTACTACAGCTCAATGCACCTGAAAAACTAAGATTATCAAAGAAACGCGTATAAGGGGTTGCTAGCGAAGAGGATTGTTGAAATGAGCAGACCAGAGATTCATACCAAGAAAAACAGAGTTAAGTTATAGCTCACAAGCCTTATGTTGAGGAAAATATCCACTATCAATCATTAAAGCACATGCCAGAACATTCAAGTATGAATGAAGTGGTGTTCAAGATGCAGCACAAAGGAGAAGCCTGTACGATCTACTTGGACTTGCTCACCCTGTATGTTGCTACATGGATGACATCCCCCACCCATTTGCCATATCGGCAAACCTCCACTTCGTAGTTTAGGGATGATAACTGTTTATAAGGACCTGTATATTACTGAACTAACTTCTTGACCTTCTTTTTAGCTTTGATTAAAATCAACCCGCCCACTTTAAATTGTTCGTCTTTCCATCATGTGTTGTATTGTTTACACTGATCCTTTTGCATGCCTGACAATAACCTCGACAAATCATACCTTATTTTATGTATTGTTTTGAGTGCCTGTAATACCTCGTAATCTGGTACAGGTGGAATCATCTACAAGTCAATAGTCTGGTTTGGCTCGAAACAGTGCAACATACGAAACGGCGAAAATCCTATAGCTGTATGTCTGCCAGCATTATAATCAAACGTTACTAATTTGACAAATTTATTTCAGTAATCTGGTCCTCGTTGGCATAGCATCATAACCAATGTTCAGTGTTTCCTCGACTCTGAAGTTGTGTGTACTATTCCTAAAGCATTAGTATACAATTGTTTTAATGTATTAGTCACAAAATTTGGTTCCTTGCCTGAACTTCTGTGGGCAATCCATAACACGGAATAATATCATCCATAACAAATTTGGCAGTAGTTTTTGCATCTCTTTGGCGATAGCAAACCTCATTTGTTTATATCAATGGCAACCAAAATATATACTTTTTTTGTTCGATTTTGGTAGAAGTCCCAAATTATCCAGAGTTAATTTTGTAAAACATTTAGTATGTAAACATCAGTTGCAATAAGCCTGCAGGTTTTTGTCATTCGGTTATCATTACCTGACATTTCTTTATATATCCACATCTGGAATCATGCTGGAGCAATAATATAATAGAAGTGTATTGGGGGAATGCACATGCTGTTCTACCAAGTAATGAAGAAACAAAAAATATGTGGAATTGAGCCGTAGTCATGAGCAGTTCTGCAGGCAGACTGTTCGATCAGTGCACATTCCATGGTTTGATATTGTTATTTAACTTTGAATCTAAAACTAAATTCAATCCAAAGTTACGCCTTGGTATACCATAAAATCGACTCTTGTTCTTTAAAAAAGAACAATACTATAATTGGTGCTTTATGCCTTGAAAAGTAGAGGCAATCGGTTTAAATAAATATGTAAAAGCAAAGAAACTATCACTAAAATAATAAATAACATAAGTAAATAACAAATACTCATTAAATTAACAAAAATATGTCACTACTGCACAATGAAAAAGAATCAATAAAACCACTAAAAGTTGATATGCATTGCACCCCAACACATACCATCACAAACTCAACTCTACTAAATATGTAACCTACTGCCATAGCACTTCTAGCTCACACTGTCTTATAGTTTACCTAAATACAAGTCATGCTGATGGATCAACAGCACTTTACGGTACTACCCATATGTTGTGGTGGAGGATAACCAGCAGCAAATGTGTAAAGTGGTGTCAAAGTTTTTTTTTTTGCCAATTATTATTTTTGAACCATAATTTTTTTCTCAATGCTAATTTGCACACGAATCTGGACATTACACATCATTGAAATTTTAAAAATATCTGTAGTGCTCTAATTTGAGAAACAGCCACACAGCAGAATTTTTTAAGATAGCACACAAATTAGCATTTATGTAGAGATGGCGACCAGTACATTTTGTTTGGGTAATTAAAGGATACACTTGAGTAAAATTTGATAAAAATTGCTAGAGCTACCTCCAAATTTTGAAGTAATCAAAATATGTTAAAAAGGGGTGACTAATGGGCAAAATATCATCATATACCAAATCTGATAAAACACTTGATTAATAACGAAATTCCCACTTTTTTTCCCAGACTACTTAGATTTCCTGCCTTTTTCCCGGTTGGGACAGCACTCTGATAGATCAGTCTACTTTCGAACTAAGAGGATTTTCATGTTTTGCAACACTACATTTATCATTGAAGATGGAATAGCGCCTAATTCTCTGTAAATAAGTTGGACACAATGTACACAAAATATTCAAAAACAGTTTTAAAACACAGTAAGAGCCAATACACAAAACTGTTTTTTTAAGGTGCATCATCAATAGGTTAAAATTAAAATAAATAAATGGATGGATTAATGTTTCAAACATTGCAGAATAAGGGCTCGTCAAGTATATTTGATAAGCAGTGGTAAATTATTTTATTACAATATTCATTACATACTTTACATTATAATATATAAACATTTCAGACATATTTAATTAATAGTTCAATCTGACAAGGACGTATTAATAATATTTTCTTGTCTTTTTATGCCGACACAACACATGCTTGTCTTAAATTGATCAGCACGAATCATAAGATTCAAGAAATTAAATAACAAATTTTAACGTCTAATAGCAATGCCGAGGAATTTTTCTTGCTGCCAGACACAATAGTATTGAAGGCAGTGGACTGCATAGTTGATGATTTTAAATTTCACAGAATCATGTTGGCTCAGCATCTGTTGATTCCTGAAAGGTCAAAAATAAATAACTTGTAAGTAGTTTTTAAATTTTTAGTACAATGTCCCTAGAAGAGGTCACTATTTTTGAATTATTATGCCGGAGATATGGGACACTCTATAAACTTGACACTTTACAGTTATGTTAACTAGATATGAAAAAGTAATGTTATATAGATACGTAAAAAAAGTACCAGTTTCAATTTTTTTTTTTTATGGTCAACCAAAACGAAATGGTGGAATAATTAAAAAAACAATTTGGTAGTTGTGTTCAATCAGTTTATATGTGATATTTAACCTCGAAACAATGAACAATGAAAAAATGTTTTCATTTGAACAAAAAGTGAAATATTGTTTTTGAAAATGAATATGAAGTGATAAGGTGTTTGCAAACAACTCAACAAAATGCGGTTCCTCAAGCAAGAAAATCACTTCATAAATGGAAAACTATGCTACTAGAAACTGGATCAGTTTCAAAGAAATATCAAGATTTTTTAACACAGAAAATGAAGAGCTTGCATGTCCTATTTTACTGAAATCTCCTCATTCACTTACAAAAGCTTCATATGCTACTTACTGGCATACCAAAAGTATGCCAATCCTATATGGCTCTGTGAAAGAAAAGGTTTATTTTTACCCCATAGCAACAGATGATGAATTAACACGTTAACTGCCACCATAAGAGGGTCTTACGAAATCCCGTAGTGCCAACTTGAATTATTGGTGTATTGTTGCTGATATCGATTTTTTATTGTTACAAAGGCAATTTATTTACATTTTCTTCAATTATTCATGCGGAGAAATTGGAGGTTAGTTTTGGACCGATCGGGCCGGCACATTCATTTTTCGTCGCAAGTTCGCTTAAAAGTGAAGACGCCGACCCGATCGGGCCACGACTTGTTTCCGCCTCAGATCTTTGTTGGCACCCGTGCGAGGCCCAGCTGTAAGTGTACTCATCCCGTTTCGCGCCTTTTTCGTGCATCTGTAAGCTTACCACTCAGGTAAGCTATGGTGAGAGGTACATAAGTTTGAGCGAACGGTACAATGCTATAAGATCTAAAACGGAAAAGGCTGTTATGAAACAAGAGGAACTGGACAAATGGACACTTTTTTTAATATCCCACCAAACGCTCAGCCTATACATTACTTTAGGGATTATCTCACAGATGAAATAATCAATCTTATGGTCCTTGAAACAAATCGAAATGCACATCAAGTAATTTTCACAAAAAAGCTGAGACGTAGTAGTAGGTTACACAAATGGCGATCTACAAATGACGATGAAATGAAAAAGTTCATTGGGCTTGTGTTGTGGATGGGCCTAGTTCATCTTCCCCGAATATCTGACTACTGGTCTCAAAAAGTGTTGTATAAGAACTGTCTTGTGGGAAAAATTATAAGCCAAAATCGATTCCAATTGTTATTGAGGTTTTGGCATTTTAACAATAACCAAAGTATTGAACAGCAAGGGCGCCTTTCAAAAATTGAACCCCTTTTATCTCATCAAACAACGATTTCAAAGAAAAGAGAACACCTGGGGAGGATGTCGTAATTGACGAAAGTATGATTCCTTTCAGAGGAAGGCTTATTTTTAGGCAGTATTTACCAGTATTTTTATAGTATAAATGTGTTCAAAATCTGTGATACGACTGGTTTTTGATGCAATATAACTTTGGATTCTAACTTTACACCTACAAGATGATGGTGTTCATGGGAAAGGTTACAGGTTCACATGAAAACTTGTCTTTGACAACCTCTGTTGTATTAAATCTAATGAAAGACTACCTTGATAAGGGCCACACTCTCTACATTGATAACTTTTACACCTCCGTAGATCTGGAAATATTCTCTTACAAAAAGAAACTCATCTTGCCGGGACAGTAACAGCAAATAGAGCAGGGTATCCTCACAAAAAAAAGCAAACCTGAAGTTGAGAAACTGATCTGCCTAGAGTATGAAAACGGCATTGTTTACACTAGCTGGCTAGATAAAAGAGTAGTGAGAATGATGTCTACTAAACATCCCGTAGGTTTTGCTGACACCGGCAAAAAATCGAGTCAAGGTGACCCCATTCTTAAGCCCCTAGTGGTACAGGATTATAATAAAGCTAAAATGGGTATCAATGTATCGGACCAAATGTCTTCTTACAATAGTTCTGTGCGCAAGTCTATGCGCTGGTACAACAAAGCCGCTGAAGAAATGCTGCTCGGCACGGCAGTAGTAAATGCCTGGATAGCCTACAAAGAAAAAGCAGGAAGAAAACATCACATCTTTTAAGGAGAAACTTGTTTATGCAATACTAAACGTTCAAGATGACATCCTGGAGCCTGCAAAAATGTTAGGTGACCACTACCTAGCTGATTCAGCAAACTTCACAGGTGAAGGAAAAAACAAGCGACGAATCAGAAAAAACTGCAGACAGTGTTACAAGAACTTAGTACAATCTGAGGGTCGCCAGAAAGCGAAAAACCTGAAGAAAGTAGTGACATTTTGTGAACAGTACCCTGGCAAACCATACATGTGTAAAGAGTGTTTCAAGAATTTGCACAAATAATTGTAAATTATGGGAAAACTTTTTCCTATGCCATGTAAACCTGTGTGCTAATTTTGAATTTTCTTTACATATTGTAACATAATAATACTGCAATACACTGATTTTTCTTCTTATTTGTAGTTAAATGACCTTCTTAAAAAATTAGTTAATTTGGTATAATACATCAACCAAAATATGTTACTAATACTTTTATAATAACTAATGTATACCATTATATTAATTGTTTACATATTAACAGCTTGAAACCAGTTTTCATATAACTTAGAGTTGGTTTATCTTTAAAAAAAAAAGTGCCGACCTGATAGGCCAGCGAAAGTTTGCATTTTTCAACAGTGAAAAGAGAGTTATAAAATAAATCTAAACTGGGAACCGAGTATTCTGTGTTTAAACATAGGATGTGCAATGTCCAAATAGTACGGCTTGTACCCGCTAGAATGTGCTGTAGTGTTGCAGTCGAGCAAAACAACAACAATGACGTATTTGAGATGCCGGCCCGATCTACCCACAGAAACTGCGCCGACCCAGTTTTCAGAAGCACTTATGATGGACATCAATTCACATAAAGGTCAAATTTGGATTATTAACCCTTTAAGGACCGTGCGGACGATCCATTGACTGCACGTAAATACAGTAGAACCTCCCATATCCGACCATGATGGGACCGGGCCGTGGTCGGAACGGCCAAAAGGTCGGATATCGGGGGGAGCGTAAAATGCCGTTCCCAGGTACAAAAAATGCCACACAGTACTGTAATACAACTTTATTACACCTTTAAAAATATTGTGTATACATTTTAAACATTTTCTGACATGAAATTAAATACGTAAATATTGTATATTCTACTTGTAAAACTATTGATTATCATTTACAAGTTGTAATGATTTTACATTTCAAACTTTTACTGTTACGTTAAACTTTTACTTTTACGTTAAGTTAAACTCGTCACAAAGCTTTTTTACAGATTTCCCTCTGTCAAGTCTTTTTAACACATTTAACCGCGTCTCAAACGAAACCAACACACGCTTCCGTCTTCGTAACTCGCTCATTTTTATTTACTGTATATACTGTGCGTACCTGTCAAAGAAAACTGAAAAGAAATGTTATATTTTCCATAATGCATACTAAATTGATTCGTGGAAAAAAGCGGCCCATCAAACGTTTTTGCAGGTGTATGTCTGCTATATCGACGGGTGCCAATGCCGCGGTGTTTTTATGCCGCCGACAATGGGATACCGCTAACGAAAAAGTCGTTTGATATCGCCGTCGCTTTGGTGCCGCGGTGTTTTTACGTCGCCGACATTGGGATACCGGTATCGACAAAGTCGTTTGATATCGCCGCCGCTTTGGTGCCGCAGTGTTTTTACACTGCCGACAATGGGATACCGCTTTCGACAAAGTCTTTTGATATCGCCGCCGCTTTGGGTTTAAATTACAATTTATTTTTTGCCCTTATTCCCGATAACCCAGCATTTCACAAACTCGGTACACTTCCGGTCCACATTACGCTGAGTTTGCGGGACTCTACTGTATCGATGAGTCACTTTTTCAAGTCTGCACAGGCTCGCGAATGGAAACGGACTGTGAGAGCGCGAGTAAACAATAGACAGACGGACGGTCGGACACTAGGTCGGATATCGGGAGGAGTCGGATGTGGGAAGGTCGGATATGGGAGGTTCCACTGTATGCGAAAAAGACGATAGATTGTCCGCTCGGTCTTTTTCGTTATGGTTTTCATTATTTTTAACGTGTTTACAAATAATAATCAAGAAATTAATTGGTATAAATATATATTTCAAATAATGTTTTTATAAACACCCAAAAGCAGCTAGTCTATTCTAACATTATTACAAGATAACTTTATATAAAATGCCGAAATCAAGGCTGCATTGTAACGTAGTCAAACAGATATGCTGTTTGTTTACATTCTTAGTTGAGACAGCCGCGTCAGCTTTTGAAGTTGTGATTCATCTTGTATTTTTGTGTTGAACTATTATCCGATTTTGTATTAAGTTAATTTTATCCGATTTAAACTGTTAATTAGTTAATCAGTGTAGTTTTATTGTTTATTGTGTATGAGTGACGAATTGGCTAGGACAAGTGAAATAGACCGTGAACTTGCATTGACAGACTCTGACGATGATATAAATAAATTACCGGATTTTTTCAACAGTGGCGATTCTGACCTGGACAAAACATGCTATCCTGACGATCAATCAACATCATCATTACTATTTACAGAAAATGTGAGTAGTGACAGTTCAGATGAAAATGAGGTTAGTTTTCAGGTTAGGCCTAATACACAAAAAAATCCATGAGTAGGCCTATTGCTAGAAGGCAGGTTGTTCTAAGTGATAGTGAAAATAGTAATAATGAAGATGCAGATGACAGTGATTGGGAAAATGTAAGAGGCATGTCCACCCAATTTTGTGCATAAAATTTCCATGAAACACCAGGTCTGATACGCATCCCTTATTCAGTCATAACACCATTGGATTTAAAAAAAATATTTTTCACAGAAGCTTTAATCAATTTTTTGGTCACAGAAACTAACAGATATGCAACTGAAATTATTTCTAAAATGACTATGTCACCTCATAGCCACTTGCGATCATGGATACCAGTAACAACTTCTGAAATGATGGCTTTTATTATAGTCATTTTTAACATGGGACTAAACAATAAACCTACCTGTTACAGTAATCTTACTGGACTGTAAATGATTCTCAATCCATCCCATGGTTTAGAAAAATGTTTTCACGTACAAGATTTGAAAATATTCTTTCCTTCTTTCACATAGTCGACAACAGAAAATTGCCTAATAGTAACGAACCTGGGTATGATCCATGTCAAAAATTCCAGCCTGTAGTTAATCATTGTAATCAATTATTTAAATATTACTACAAAACCAACCAACAAATATCCATCGATGAAAAGCTTGGTAGGGACAAAGAGTCAAACAAGCCTAATGCAATATTTACCTAATAAACACCATCATCGTTGGGGAATTAAGTTTTGGGTTTTGTGTATGCCGTATCAAAATATTGTTTACAACTATTTTGCTATAAAGGAGCTAAATCAACAGAAGACCGGGATAGTTTAAAACAATTTGGTCTAGCCTACACTGTTGTAAAAAAACTTGTATTGGCTTGTAATTATTTAAAAAAAGGGTATCATGTATTCATTGATAACTTTTTCACTAGCATTCCTTTAACGGAATGGTTTTACTCGCAAGAAACATTTGTGACAGGAACTATTCGAAGAAATAATAAAGGACTTCCAGATGACATTAAAAAGAAGTTCAATGAAGATTAAAAAATGTATATAAAAAAAGGGAACTTGGTGCTTATGGTCTATCGAGAGAAAAAACTCAGAAAAACCCTGTTACGCTACTTTCATCGAAAACTAAAGTTAATGTAAAAGTTATAAAAAAAAAGACGAGGTATGATAATAAGTAAAGAAAAGCCATCTGTAATTTCTGATTACAACAACTACATGGGTGGAGTAGATGCATTCGATATGATGCTTTATTCTTACCTTGATGAGCAAAGGACAGTAAAATACTGGAAAAAAGTTACTTTCAACCTTTTTCATAGGATGCTGCTGAATTTCTACTTTTTGTATCAATCTATGTGTATTCAAAAACAATATCAAGCCTTTAGACAGATATCAATTTATGGTCTCGATAGTACAAACAGTTGGAGATTCTTGGATAACAGAACAACAACGAAATACATGCAAAAGTAATCATATTCGAAAACTAGAAAAACTACCAGAAAAAAAAAAAAGAAAAAACTTGCTGGATTTGCTCAGAGAAAGGAGGACACTCACAAAAAGAAATGAAAAGAAGAAGATTTGTTCCAGATGCAAGCCACTCTGTGTTTTTCTAAACATAAGTGAGCTCGTAAAAATTTAAAATACTTAAATTATAGGTTGTAGGCTATCACGGTTTTTTGTCCCTAAAATGTTCATTTTTCATTATAATTGTTTTAAAATTGGCATTTTTATAGTTCAATGTTTAATAAAAAAATTTTAAAAAATTAGGTTTACCACATATAAATTATTTTCAGTTTTTGAGATATTCTATGTCACACATTAATATCTAAAATTAAAAAATTATCTTTTCGATTGCTTTTAAATAAATATTTTGTATTTTAGTCAAATAGAGCAATTAAATACCAAGAAAATCACACAAAAATTAATTTAATATCTTGTTTCTAAATAATTCTACGATTTTTTTTCCCCTAAACGTCTACAAAAACCTTATTTTAGGCCTGGTATTTTTTACATAGTAAAAATCAGAACCAATATGGCGGAAAACATAGTGCTCCTAAAATTCCTAAACATAAATCTGGTCCTTAAACGGTTAATAAAGTATTAACATTCAAACTTTTTGAGTCTCTCCGGAATTGAACCCAAAACCTCTTGCACATAAAGTGTGATCTCTAGAAACTAAAACACAAATGGGGAGCTCTTTATAACTGACTAGTTAACTCACTATCACTTGACAGATAACTCGGAAATCTGTAGACATACTTACATCATCGTGTATTGTGTGTGAATAAGATGCAAAATATCGAACATCTCTATCTCTATCTCCCTGAAGACGTTTTAATACCTGAAGCAATACCTCGTGATGTGGATTTTGAGTGTCACAGAAATAATCTACAACACAATTTGGATAATAATTTAACAAAATAATAAGGTTATATCAATATGTTAATTTGGGTTATTTTCAGTAGTTAGTTCATTTCTAGTGAGATTTAAACCAGAGATTATGTAATCTGCAACACAACTATAGTTCCTAGAACATATTTAGATGTGTTGTTCAAATTTATATATACAGTATAACATCAGTAATTCAAAATCGTTATTATAGATAATCATAACTAAAATGTAACAAATATTGTATTTAATACAGTTTTGATCACTCTGTAGCGAACTTAAAGTAAAATTGAACATCCAATACCACAATTCAATAAAATAATTGTACTGTAAAATTATTTCTATGATAGAGGAAAAAATAAAACTACAATTACCAAGCAAAGAAAATGTTTATTCCTGCTTAAAAATGAACATCATGTTATAATTAAGTAGGCCAATAATAGCTCTCTTCTTTTGTTATAAGGAACTATATTAATATGCTTGATGATACAATGTTGTAGCAGCATTAAGTCGATCGGCTCAATTCATAATGCCTAATTTAGGTGCATTTCCAGCAACTCTATGAAAAGGTCTGTTAGTGTGTCTTCTTCATCACTTTCCTCAGGATTATCTGAGGTTGGTTTTTATCTTGGATCATAGAAATGATGTCTTCACCATTGTACTCTTGATGGCTAATGCCGTCAACTGCAATCCCCTCTTGGAGGGAATTTTATACTGCATCTTCGCATTCCTGGTTTTGGTGGACATGTTGAGTAAGGTTCACTATATATCTGAATGGGCAGATAAAATTTTTTTTTATGCGAGACTTGGATACAGTTTTCCCCTAAAATTTCATTAAATCTTATAACGAGGGAACAAATAATTTCTCAAACCATTCCTTAAACACAACCAGTCATCCAAGTGTAGCTTCGATTTCTATAATAAATTGGTAGAAAATTCATTACATTTTCAAAGCTTGTGGCAGCAAATTATTTGTTGCAGGGGTATTGCTACAGTGAGGCATTGTTTATCCATTTTAAACTCTGGGGGGGGGGGGGAGATAACGTCTCTTGTGAAGCAGGACTTTTTGCAGGAAGTGCTTTAAAATTCAGTCCAGTCACCATTGTAAGCTTGCTGTGGTAAGTAATTTGTTGATGCAATTAAATCGGCAAACTTACTTAAATATTCACCTGTGGGGTGACGCCATTTGATTTTTCTCCGCTTATTGTTATACAAACTCCCTGCCTCTTCTTCGATTTAACCAACCATTGCTAGGAATGAATCTGGAATCATCATTCATAATTGTGTTGACCTTTTCTTGTAATAATGTGCTAAAAGGGACATCTTTTTTCTTTACTGAGTAAACCATAAGAAAGTAGCTTTATCAAGTTAAGTCGACAACAGACACTTTTGAGGTGTCGTGTTGTTGATCTAGTGTTTTTTTGACTGATTGAAACTGTTTAAATCCCCTCTCCCAATTTTTTTCCAGTCACTGATTGTGTTTTCCTAAAACCGAACTCAAGAATCAAATTTTGTTAAACTTTCTTCCTTGTACCTAGTTTTTCTTTTAATGTACATGAGCTGTTACCTTAACAGTTTCAGATAAAAGAGAAAAAATTGTTTTTCCATTTTCATTATAATAATTTATTATTCAGTAAGTTGGTACTATTATGTACAGTACTTCGTAATAAATTCAAATGTTTTGAAATTAGAATAATGATCATCATATCGTTTACCAACAACCATGTAATAATAGGGATTATTTTTAAAACCAAGTCTTCCTCGAGTGTCATTAGATAGAATGGAGACAATTGGTTTAAAAATAATAATAAGACTGAGGTACAAACACAATTTCGAAAAGGTTTAAACAACGCAAGTTCGAGTTGTATTTTGTCCTTAACCCTGCAACCGTCTCCTGAACACTTAGTATTCAGAACAGGGGCGTCAGTGCCATGTTAGTGTCTTAAATCAACACTTTTGCAAATCAACATTTCGCCCATTTAGAATGGCCCTATTGTAATAAATAAAATACCATTGGAAAGCTAATGTTCCATAGATGCACTATCATACAAAAATTCCATGAAACATTATAAATAATGTTTTAAAAATTGGTAAAGTAAATGATGTCATTCTTTCTCTAATATTCCCAAATCAATATTTCTGTCACACAAATCTACCACAACACCTTTCTATAATCTATAATTGTTCACATCTTCCTCTTTCAATCAGTGCTTTCTAAATATTTCTATCTGTTATAGTTTTTAATATATAAAAATTAAACAAAATCAAGAATTTTAACACATTTTTACAAGCTAAAAATCACATTTTTAATATTCAACTTTAATCATTGTAAAGGTAATGTTTCAATTTTTTATAATCTAGTAAACCAAAAACCTTCTCACGAAAAGTAAATATTCAAGAATTCGATAAAATTGACTACTATTCCGCTAGAGCGTCTCACCTGATGCAAAGGCGTTTATATAGAAAAATGTGTACCAATGATCAAATAATTTTCCAAAATGGAAATTCTTTTCCAAGTACTACAAGTTGATAATATTTTATAGTATTTTTCTTTCTCTTTCGAACTACGTATTCAAAATTAAGCTATCTGTAATAGTTTTTGAGATTTATTACATTCAAAGAAGTAATAACCAAACCGAACCAGACTCATTTTCTTTTCGGTGCAGTTTACAAATTATAAAATATCGATTATTTACATTGATATTTTGTTAACTAATCTTTACATTATTAGGAAGATGAAATTTACATCTTTCATAATGATACCACCTTTTATGTCATAGAGTTATTTTAGATGATTCTTTCTGAACATGAAGTTGCCGTTTGCACCGGCTTGCTTTGTGTACTAAATATGTGCCTAGTCAATAGTGTTCTGTGCGTGACTCGATTTATTTGTTATTGTGAATTTATTTTGTTAGGTATGTTTATTAACAGGGCTCGATTTATTTGTTATTGTGAATTTATTTTGTTAGGTATGTTTATTTATTTGTCAGGCTCATCTATAACTAAGCCTGTCTAGATATATTATATTATATTTGGCCTAACTTTTTAACAAATTTCCATTTGATTACATATAAAATTAATTTTGTCTAATGAAAACTTTATAAATCGATTGTTTTTACCAAAATGTATGCAAAAGGTACAAATATTTATATAGGCCTATCTATAAATTTTTTAAATAAATGTTGATATATGTAAATATAGGCTTACATTTGCCATCTTGCCTTCGGTTCTTGTAAGAATTTTTGATTTCTAAGATACCAACTAAAATGTTTTTACATCTGAAAATTTTTGCATTATACACATAAAAATCTATGTACCTTTCTGAGAACAATGCTAATAATAACTTGGGTTTTACATAATGAAATTTCTGGTGAATTTTTGAAAATAAGGCTAACTTTTGAGCGAATTATCACTTTTTATATAAAAATTAACCATGTGTAATGAAAATTTTATAAATAGATTATTCTTTTTAGCAACTTTTATCCACAAATATATTACATTTCTTTATTGAAAAAATTAAAATTTTTGATCCCTCACATAAAAACTCCAATTTTTTTTACATATATATATTTTTTATTACATAGGTAAATTCTATGCACTTTTCTGAAAAAAAATAAATAAAATAAATAAATAAAATAAATGATGTAAAGAAGTTGTATTTTCCATAAAATTATTATTTTTGGTGATTTTTTCAAATTAGGTCTAACGTTTTACCTCATTTTATATATTTTTTGGATAGCCTATATTAACATTATATATATATATATATATATATTTTTTTTAAATCAACATTTATATTCATAATTGTATTCCAAAACTGTTGTATATCTTGTAAAAAAAAATTTGTGATTTTCCTGAAAAACGTTAACTTCAATTTTTGATTCTTAACATACTCCAAAAACCGTAACAGATAAAAAAAATTTAAAGACATAAATTCTATACATTTTTTCTGAGAAAAGTGGTCTTAGTTTTGTATAAAATTACTATTATTTATGAATTTTTTTTTTTCAAAAAGAAGGAAATTAAGTTGCCAGATAGTGGGTTAACTGTGTAAATATACAAATTACCAAAAATGTCAAGCCATGGAATTTTAAGAACATAAAATAAACCACAGTACAATTTGTATTTATATATTTCTTCGGGGGAAAAAAATTAAATATATTATTTTAGGATAATTAATCATTAATTTAGATTTTACAGTAATTAAAGCGAAAATATTAATCAAATTAAAAATGATCAGGCATAATTTAGAACAGCATACACATTTTCATTATTTACTACTTAAATTTATCCTATTATATCAAATCAAAATATAATTATTTATTTATATTGTTTCAATTAATAAATTAGTTTTTTAGAGTCATTGCAGGAGTCTATAGAACTAAGAAAGAGTTAGATATATATTTTGTACACATTAAAAATCAGCTGCGTTTACAAAGGTTTAAAAAAAGTATAAAATTTTGGATTTCAGTTAACCCATTGCGGATCGCGAAGCTTAGCGCCCGCCCGGGCCTAACGGTACGAATTAATTGCACAAAACGGCGCGGCACCGGCCGACCTCGTTCGCTCGCAAATTCTACATGTTTTGTTGTTATGTACGTTACATAAACATAACACAGACCATATTAGACTACAACATAATTATATTATACTGCAAAATATATAAAAACTAATGTTACATACATAATATTTTACTTACGTTTTTTTGCGTGTACTATCTGATTGATGTTTCACAATAACTGAATGTATTTCACAATAAATAATTACTTCTAGAAGGAAAAAATAAATAAATAAATAAAAAAAAACTCAAATTAAAAAAAAAAAAAAAAAAAAAAAAAAAAAAAAACTGTCACTTGAATAATGTCACACTCATATTTTCAAAATATTTACACTGTCTTTACACCTTTTTTTCTTAGAAGTTCAGTTTGGTATGGTAGTCTTCGAAGCAACCTTTGTCCAAATGCAGTGGCACTTCGCATCGTTTGCACATCCACCTGGTCTCGCTTCGTTCTCCTCTTGAAGTGCAGACTTTGCACTTTTTGTAGACTTTTTGTTTACTTCCTGTAGGAGGTAATTGGGTCGGAAAATGTGCCCATGATTTCGATTGTAAGCGCAAAGGGTCCAAACCAAGCGCTAAACGACCGGGTGAAACTTTTGCTGGTAGATTGACCCGTGCAAGCAATTGCTCAGCTAAGTTTAGCCTGAAATCGGTATAGTGCCGTTTTTCCCTTGGCTTTGGAACTTTTACTTTGTTGTATATGGCAAAAGAATTGAATATCGCCAAGTCGATCAAATAAAAAAATATTTTTTTGTAGGCCTTTATTGTGCGTCGCATAATGGGGAAACTAGACAATCTTTGGTCCATCCGATCGACGCCAAACATGCCATTATTGTAATCACTAATTAGATTAGGCTTTTTTACCTGCTCTTTTACTCCATGTTTCCTTATTCGAATCCTAGTCTCTTCGAAAGTTACGTCACTGTGGTAGGTTGATAACACTATAACATCTTTGTTATCTTGCCACATGGTAGCCAATATACCATTCGAAGACCTATAAATCGCTTCATTTTTCTTTAGGATAATGGTTTTAAAATCGATTGGTATGTCGACCCTTGTTTTCAGTGCTGTGCCAATTGCATGTGTGTCTTTTTTTAACAATTCAACAAATAGCAGTGGCGAAACGTACCAATTGTCTAGGAAAACTGTGTAGCCTAGGTGATAAAATGGTTGTATTAGATCTAACACAACGGATTCACTAGCGAGAAAATCAGCACTTACTTTATCTTCCCCTACATAAATTTTAAACACGGAACAATATCCTGAGTTTACCTCGCAAACTTTGTAAATTTTAATGCCAAACCGGGCCCTTTTTTTAGGGTTGAATTGTATATAAGATAGGCGAGATCTCATTTTCATCAAGCTTTCATCTAGCGATATTTCTTTTTCCGGTTGGTATGTTTTTAGGAATTTAGTTTCTAAATACCGAATAACTGGTCTAATTTTTATTAGTTTATCATTTCGGTCGTTTTCTACTGCTGCATCTGAAAAGTGCAAAAACCGGGAAATGTCCATAAACCTGGCTATTGGCATTGTTTGAGAGAATATAGGGGTCTCCAATATTTTTCTTTGAGACCAGTAAAGCCTTATATTAGGCTTTTTTATTTGGCCCATCAAAATATACAAGGCAAAGTACGTCTTCATTTCGTCCACTGTAACAGGGGTCCACTTGTCATCGCTTTTTAGCCGCTTTCGCCTAGGATCCCCTAATTGTGCAGCTGCATAGTCATTGGTCTCCTGTTGTATCATAATAAAAAATTCCTCCCCACAAAATAGAAAAAAAGAATCTAATTCACAAAATGTGTCTTCTAAACTGCTACTTATATCAGGATCTAATCCTGGAGTTGCTGTAAAAGATATATTTTTAGGAATATTTGGCACATTTTGCCAATCAAATATGGATGGTTTTTTTATTTTCTTCGCTCTAGGCAAAGTTTTCTTTTTCTGTGATTTTTTATTTTTTTTTGAAACATTTTCACTGACCTTTTTTTTACGCTTACGTTGGGCTAACGGCGTAGTAGTAGTTGTAGTAGATGGACTGTTGTCGGAGTCATTGATGAGGATCGACGGATCGGCAGCGGTCGAGAGACCAGGTTGAGCGGTCGAAGGGCCAGGTTGATGTTCAACGATTGTTGAGGGCAAAATAATATTTTCTACATCCGGTGGTGTAAATCGGAAATCGGAATCGGAATCAATGTCCCTTAGATTAGAAGTCAGTTCGTCACTGTCAGAGTAATTCTGTAATCTAGGACAAATACGGAATACAGAACCATCTTCACTCACTATATCACTTTCAAAGTCACTAAGTTCACTTTCACTTTCGCTACGCAATAGTATTCGATCTAATTCAGACGATCGTAAATTATCCGCCATTTCACTAATATTCACAAGAAAGAAAAATAACACGACCGAACGCAAAGACTGAACTCCCCTAACTAGTCTCAAACAAATAAATTATTGTTATTGTTCGAAACAGAGAAATGTTTTGAAGGAACTGTCACAGAGATAAGATAAGCGGACAACAAACTGATAAGCGCTCGACACATCTGAGTGCATTTTAACAGCAAACATTGACCTTGGATGACGCATTGAAAACAATACGTCAACGTCACGTCGTTGAGCTATCAGTCCACATGTGTGCGGGACGTGAACGCCACGTCTTTGATCCGCAATGGGTTAATAAATCGATTTGAGACTAAAGTTACAAATGAATGAAGGCCTACAATAACAAGTATAATGTTAAACTATAGAAGTCTTTAATTTTATTTCGAAACGTTCCATTTTATATGGTAGCATTTAAGTTTATCTGAAAAATACACTAAAGACACAATATATGGAATTGATTTAGGATTTTTTTAAATGAAAAGGAAAATAAATAAAGCAAAGTTTGCATTATAAACAGAGATAGTAACTGTTGTGAAAATACATACGGTGGTGCATGACATCTGAAGAAAGAGTCCTTGCGACAGCGAGCCTTACATTGGGGACTCTATCCCAGGACAAATCTAATAAATGCGGCAGAATATCTCTAGCAAACATTTCATCTGAAAGCACTCTGTCATTTATAAGCCGTGAACAGAGAAGTGCAAATGTTTGTCGGCGATTCCAACGTGTGCTGTGTGCGAACTGTTCAGCAAGTTCAGTTAATAATCCACGAAGCAAAGAGATATCCAATGAGACGTGTTTGACTAGTTCTGTTACCTAAATAAATAAAAAATAAAACAAATTATTTATTTAGACCACAATTAGCTTAGAGACATGATCAATAAAATTGATCTGAATGGATATTGACAATTTAGTTATCTTTTATTACTGAAAATTATTCATTCCATTGGAGAAAAAAAAATACAAATTTTTAAATGAAATTCAGTTACTCAATGCAATTAAACAACAATTTTAGCCATAATCACTTAATACCTCGAATAAAATCTGGCACTATTCGTGAGGACGGACTTTGTAATAATAAAATCTATGTACAGATGGAACAGACACACTTGAATATCTTCAGCTTGTTTGTTTTTTGTTAACCCTTAAAACGCCATTACAGTAAGTGTCAAAGAACACTATTTCTGTAAAAACAATTCAGCATTTCACCCACTAAAACTTATTGTACGCCAATAATTTATATACTGTTGTAAAGCTAATGTTTCAAACATCCATATCCATATAACCAAAAGTCTATAAAACATTATAAATAATATTAAATTAAATTGTAAAACTTTGTTTATTTCTCAGCTAACGAGTAATGCAATAACTTCGTAGTAATGAAGCACAAATTTACGTTATTCTTCGTCTAATTTTCACTACTCCATATTTCTGTCCAACAAATCTAAAGTGACACTGTGCTAAAGTAAGTTTCTTCAGCCATTGATCTGTGCTTTCCAAATCTTTCTAACTGTTATAGTTTCGAATCTATAAAAATTAAACAAAATCAAGTGTTTTAACATGTTTTTACAAAGTAAAAATCACATTTTTTTCAATTTACTTTCAGAGTACTAAAATTAATTGTTTTGAAATAGTATATATCATTCATTGTAAAGCTAATGCTTCAATCTTCCAAAATAATAAATCAAAATTCTATACAATGAAAGAATTTGATGTAGTTGGAGTGTTTTGCTGCTAGGGAGGAGGACTTCACGGTTCGTTATAATATAACAAAATTGATCTCATTGTTCATATAATTTTTGTAAATGGTAAAACTTGTCCACCACAAATTACCAATGTTTTACTCGATTTTTGTTTTTGAACTACATATTTCCTAATTATTGTTGCTAACAAAGTTTTTGAAATATATTACATTCTAAGAAGTAATAACAAAGTTAAACCAGTCTCATTTCTTTTCAGTGTGGTAACGAAATGTGAAAACTGTTCTGCATACCATTGGAAATACAAAATTTAGGTCTTTCAGTTGATACAAACCAATACATCATAGGCTAGTTAAGTTGAAATTCTGTTTCTGTGCAACTTTTGTGTCTCAATTTATTTATTATAATTTGTTTATACAATTTATAATATGTGTGTTAGTGTTTCTAGAGTTTAATAATTTTTGTTTTGTTTAGAGTTAATTTTAATATTTTCAGTGTATTTGTTTCAAACATTTTTCATAACTATATCTTGGGACATTTTTTTTAAAACTGTTAATATAAGCCAATTTTCATTTTAAATATTTTCCTAAATTTATATTTTCTCGTTAAAAAAACTCTCCTTAGACCTAAATTAGTTGATAATTCCCGAGATTAAGTTTGGGGGTAGTCCTGGATGACAAACAACTGGGGTATGTCATTGATAGGGGGTCACTTATGGCATGCAAGTGCGTCATTGGTGGGGTTTAAGGCCGAAGCTAATGTTTTGGTATTACACCTCTGTGGTAAGAACTGCCATTACGTATGTTGGCATTGTGTGTGGCCTAAAGTAGAAATCTAGAGATCAACTGTAAGATTAGCGGGAATTAAAAGACTTGACTGTGTAGCTTTAACAGGAGCTGTTTGTAGTAGCTCTGAAGCATCTTTGGACTGTTGTCTTAACATTCTTCTTTATAGACCTGTTCATTATGACAGAAACTAGGAAGTCCTTATCGTTTGCAATGCAAAGGTTTATGGAAGTAGTCTTGTGGTAAATTGGAATACTCTAAAATCAAACCACGGTTACAGGGGATTATGTGATAGACATGATCTCTGACCACATGAAAACATGTTACTCATTCTCAAACTCATTTGTAGTAATAATACTAGAACATGTGAAATAATACGAGGAAAAAAAAGACCCATATCTCTAGGAGAACTGGAGTGGTTTAGACGGTTCAAAACTAAAGTTGGAACCGTCTAGCAGGTTTCTAAAAAGAGACGAATTTGGTCAGACAATTTTTTACAAATGGGAGTTCAACCCACAGTGTTCCTATCGGAAGTAACAGCTCAAATAGAATCTGCCGAAGAAAATCTAAGACTAAGGTCCAGTGCTAAGAAAATTCGCATCTATAGCAACAGTCAGTCAGCTTTGAATGCACTAGATTCAATACGGATAACAATAAGTAAAACTATGATAACGACGTAAGCCGTATAAAAATGTTAGGTTGCCATGGCAAACCGATCCATAATCTATTGTTCAGGTATCACAGGTTCACTTTCTCTAATCGCATGGTCACTGTGGTGAACAAGGCAGTTTCAGAGGTTGGACTGTGACGCTAATGAGCTGGGATTCGAGCGTCTGATGGACCAAGAAATAGTTGACAAAACAAGAGGGGCGAACAAAGAGCAAAGTGAAGAGGAAGAAGGAATGCACAGTCATGCGTGAATGACACACGAAGTTGCCAACCATTGTTTAGAGAAATGTATATAAAATTGAACTATGAATTTATAATATTTCTACAATGATACATTTTCGAGTAAAGTAATCACGAATGAGAAAAATTATCATGTCTAAAAATTTTAACATAAAATCACCAACAAATATGCAATAATTGTAAAATATAGCGGTGAAGATAAATCTGTATCAACAAAACAATAATTCACAATAAAATAAATCTAAAAAAACTATCACAACAATTTACTGTGCACTTTGCTGTATCTATAATCCACTGTACGAAGAAGGTCTCTAGACAAGTTTGTTTGACGTCTTTCCTTGTGTTAGCCAAGTCCAAAATATTATTGGACAGGGAAATGGAATAAAACATTTGACAGATATGAAATTCTACTTTCCAATACTATAAAATTCATAAAATAAAATCGAATTACAGTAGAACCCCTCTTAACCGGTCTAGTCAGGACTGACACCCGAGCCGGTTGCCCGTTTGGCCGGTTAATCAGAGGTTCCCCTAAAAAAATCGGTTTTCGTTGAAAGAAAGCTTATTTAATCAGGTAGCGCTAAGAATTATGCAATTAAGATGTTATTGTAACTCATTGTATTGTACATAAATGTATCTTATATATTATGTTATGTATATTATACATCAAACATGAAAAAATTAAACACTACAAAGCTCGTTTACAGATTCCCCTATGTCATGTCTTTTGACACATTTAACCGCGTCTCAAACGAAACCAACACACGCTTCCTTTGTTTTCGTAACTCACTAATTTTTATTTACTGTAATATACCCGTCAAAGACAAGAAGAAAACTGAAAAGAAATGTTATATTTTTCATAATGTAAACTAAAATGATTCGTGGAAAAAAAGCGGCCCATCAAACGTTTTTGTGGGTGTATGTCTGCTATACCGACGGATGCCAATGCCGCGGTGTTTTTACGGCGCCGACAATGGGATACCGCTATCGACAAAGTCATTTGATATCGCCGCCGCTTTGATGCCGCGGTGTGTTTAGGTCGCCGACAATGGGATACGCTATTGACAAAGTCGTTTAATATCGCCGCCGCTTTGGTGCCGCGGTGTTTTTACGCCGCCGACAATGGGATACCGCTATCCACAAAGTCCTTTGATATCGCCGCCGCTTTGGTGTTTCAATTACAATTTATTTTCGGAAACTCTCATCCAACCAGTACTCTACGATATAGGCCGGTTAATCCGAGGACCGGTTAATCCGAGGCTGGTTAACAGAGGTTCTACTGTATTACTAATCGACATATGACATTTTGAGATAATATTTTCTTATATTACATAGAACCGTGAAGTGCTCCTCCCTCACAGAAAAACACTCAAACTACATTGAATTTATTAATTGTTACCTTTTTCTGTATAGAATTTTGGTTACATGATTACGAAAGGTTAAAACATGATTTTATAATAATATATAACTCGTTCCGATACAATAATATTTACTATGCTAAAAATTAAATAAATAAAATGTGTAAAAACATGTTACATTTTTTGATTTATTTGTTTAATTTTTATAGATTAAAAACTATAACAGTTTATAGACTAAACTAACAGTTACGTTAAAAATGCATTTAAAACAAAGCTGAATACGTTTTTGAAACTGTCAACAAGTGGCAAAAACACTGCTGGGTAGAAACGAAAACACGTCTATATTAGCATCAATAAGAAGCTGAAGATCATTAAACATTTCGAGAAAGGTGATAGTAGAAACGTTTTAATGACTAAATTTAATATTGGTTCTTTAACTATTTATGACATTAAAAACAAAAAGATGAACTTATGGGTTTGGCTTCTCAATCAAAAGTATTGAAAAATGGATTCTAGGCAAACTTTACAGATACCAAAGCTGAAACAATCGGACCGTGTACTTTTCAAATCATTTAGTGCAAAACATGCAGATTTATACAGGGCTTAAGAATATTGAAAAGGGTAAGAAATTGAAAGAAGATTTGAATGTTGCAGATGGTGATTGTAATTTTTCAGAAGGTTGGCTAAGATACTTTAAATTTTGACATGGAATTCGCAGACTTGATGTAACGGGAGAAACTCTATCAGCTAACGATGATTTGACAAAACAGTATATTGACAAGTTTTTAAAAAATTGTCACTGAAAATAACCTGTCAGCTGATCAAGTGTACAATGCCGATGATACAGACCTACTCTGGCGTTGTTTGCCAACATCTACATTAGCTGTGGGATATGAGAAAGCAGCCAAGGGGCTGCCTAAAATATTGTTGTCTAAAAAAAAAATAAAATAAAAAAATAAATAAATAAAATAAAAAAATAGGCTGGCAGTTTTAGTGTGCACTCCTAATTAAATATTGTATAAATTTAAAAAGAAATGTGATAAAGAAAAGCATCAAACATATGTGTTACGTAAAAGGATAGACTGATGTGTTGTTATCAGTAGAATAAACCTAGGTGGAAAAACTACCTGGTTATTGTAGCTTTATCAATATAGCGGGACAAAAATTCTAATTCAAGACTTATTTATTTGTAAATTGTAATATTCAGAAAGTGTTGTGTACAACTTTATAGTACAATGCGACTATTGAATAACAGTTTCTTAGTTAATATCATATTAAACACAAAACGAGAAAACTGAAATTATTTTGTAATTAAAAATAAATAAATAATTGTCAAACCGAAAACGAAACATTTTAATTTTTGTTTTATCTTATTTCAATTTAAACATACAGAGTTAAATAGCAACAGATTCTCAATTAACCCTGCAAAGGTTATTCGACCCCGAATCGACCTCAGCGCTCCGTCCATAACTAGTCTGCATTCTATAAAACACGTATTTTGCCATTCAACGTTACGCCCACTTAAAATTATCCGATCGCAATAAATAAAATACGGTTGGAAAGCTAATGTTCCGTAGATGCATAATCATGCAAAAAAAAAAATACCACAAAACGTTATAAATAATATTCCAAAAATTGGTGAAGTTCGCATATTTTTGATGCGTAAAATCGTAGATTTGAACTATGCGCCTTTTCGTTAGCGCGACGCCATTTTTCCCGATGTAATTCCAACTCCTATTTATCTGTCATTGAAGTCAACTAAAACACTGTTCTATAGATCACATGTTTCTCTTTCCAACCATAGATTACAAATTTTTCTGCGTCTCATAGATCCAGAGATATTCCTACTTGAACGTAGAACAAACTTGACGAGACGAAATTTGGTTGGCATTAGGTTTGCATTTCTCTTTGGTTTCTAATATTATATTTCTTATATTTCTTTACACTAAGTTGTAGGGGAAATTCCATTCTATAAGTTGGTGCCACCTGATGGTGTCAAGGATTTACAATGAAAGTTTTGTTTACATCTCAAAACCAAGGAATTGACTCGCGAAAGTAGGGCGTGGCACATATTGTTTTGGGGTTATATATTTGTTATTTTGAAGGTTTGTGTATACAAATTGTATATAAATTGTGTATAAAAGTTACAATATATGTGTTTTTATATCTACAGCTTATGTTTTTGTGTGATAGTTTAGTTTTTGAACGTTCTTATTTGCGATAACCTAGGCCGAAATGGTAAGTTTAGGCTATATGCAAATTGTCTTATATATAGTGTTTTATATGATTATAAAAGTGAATATGTGTGTTATTCTTTGTAGAGTATATATTTTCTTAGTTAAATCTATAAGTTTTGTCTTTGATCTATCTTCAAATTGGTACTAGTGAGTCTAAATTGTGGAGGTTACAAACCTAACCTCACTTGTAAAAGTTACCTTTTTAGGGAAAATCGGTATTTTTATCTAGTAAATGTAACATATTATTATTTTTCCCCCCTAAATATATTCACAAATATATGACAAATCTCAAGAAATGGTTGAAAAAAATCCTAAAAATCTATTAGTATGTTATTCATTACCATTTTTGTGAAATTTCTGCTTCGTTACTCTTCGATTTTTTGATATTTGACTAAAAAACTCCAAATGTGATACATGTAACATTTTTTTGCACTACACACCTACATTCTATGCACCTTTCTGAACATAATGAGATATAGAACTTTTGTATAAGATAAATAATACTATTTTTAGTGATTTTTTGAAAAGAAAATGATCATTTTACATTTTTTCGTAAACTATTTTTTGTGCGGCTTCTCGGTGCAAGTCTTGCAAAAGTATATGGTTTCTTTTCTTTGCCCTTGCTTATCACATACCACACATCTTGATGTCCTCTTCTTTCTATCTATAAAATGTTAACAATCCAAACTAAAAACTATGAAAGATCTATTTCTTCAAAACAATGCTCAAATGTAAACACGGAGGTCGTCGCCTATCAGACTAATGAGACTGCGAGTATAGCCGTTATCAGCTCTGTAGAATGCGTGCGCCGCCGGGCTATTCTAGACAAAATAGCGTCCCTCTCCACTGCCTCGAGGCGTAGAACTTTCAACAAAACATTTTTCTATTCCTGAATAGACAGCGGACATGCCTCTGCATTCTACCGGAACTTTGGTGAACTAACCATAGGCTAAAATATATTTTTGCAACTTTAATCGTAATTCGCGTTTGGGTCAAAGTCTACCATTGCGGCTACTCCTTTGCCGCGTGGAAAGGGTTATATCACAGACGGCAAAATTTTTCTAAAGGGGGAATGGATTAACTAGTAAAATGCCATGAAAAACCTGTTCGAGTCGAAGGCAACTATAGAAAAATAGATAAATACATATAGTTATTTAGCTTTTTCAATTTAGTTTTGATTTCAAACCAGATCTTACTTATAAAACATCTTTCTTTGTCAAATTTAAAAAACATACTTACAAGTAAAAGTGCAACTTGTCTGACAGCTGCAACTTTATCTAGTAAGAGAGATATTGCTACTGGTGTTAGGTGTGTACATGTGTCATGTGGAGTAAATAAACTTAGAGATTGTAATAGTTGATCTGCTAATTCTTCTCGAAACCTCCAGTTCCAATCATAATCTGTCATTAGGAAATCAGCTAACCTGGGAAGAAAGGTATTTCGTCCAGAAGGCCTCAAAAGCTGTAAATAAAATTAAAATATATACATATAGATTTTTTTCTCATGAAAATATTTGACCTAGCGCAGTGCACCCTCCCCTATTATATTCTTCTTTTGGAAACAGGCTATATTTATTGCAGTGTTTTTATTTACATATTGCTTGCATCTTAAGTATATGAACAGAGTATGAACTGTATATATTATAAACATATATCTTTCTCTCACACATTGAACATATACTTACTAAAACATTTAATTACATCAAAATTATAATAAAAATTTAGGCTGACATGGTTAAATTAAATATATAATAATAAACCCTAGATAACGAGCAGTTCTCTATTCTGTTCTATATGCAATGCGGAATTTAAAGATGATCTTTAACATTTAAGGCAGAGTGCATAACTTTTAAGTGATGTTCGGAGAAAATATTTTGGAAGACTAAGAATTATGCAAAAATGTTAAAGTATATTAAATGACTCTAATTGGGCACATTTAGGGGCTTGTCTAAAGCATACTTACCAACTGTATGGAAATTTATTGTAAATAAAAGATTTCCTCTCACATACAAATGTCAACCTCATCTTCACACTAAGTAACTGTTGATTTGTTACTGGTGGACCCTGTGATAGCAAACGAGGCTCTGGCATCCAAATGTCTTTCGGTGTAATTGGACAATTTCCCTTTTCCTACCCAATTACTTCTTATTGCCAGAAACACTTAGCAAACCTAATTTTTAGCTGGTGTTTCACTATTTACTTTTAAAAATCTCTTCTGCTTCTGTCCCAAGATGCTCGTGTCACATGCGGTCATTAATTTATTCTTGACTCCAACTATCTCACAATCTGTCTACTTCCTAATTGCCCTGGTTACCAGAGTGGTCTGGCGGTGGGTGTGGATCTGTGTGGGGTTTTGTTCGCAAGGCCGGGCGAAGATTTTGCTGGTCTAGTGTCGGCATGGGTGATGTATATATTAATATGTATGTTGCTTTTGTTGGTATTGGGGCTGGCAAGTTTCCGTTTGGTTCTGTGGGTGGGAAATTGTGTGCATCCAGAATTTACCAGGCTGCCTTGGTCGCTGGGGATAGCAAACGCGACAGTGTCCATCGGTATAATTGTACAATTTTTCCCTTTCCTATCCAATTTCTTCTTACAACCAGTAACATTTAGTATTCTTAATCTCCTGGTGTTTCAATTTTTTTTGTTCACTTTTACTTTTCCATCTCTCTTCCTTCTGTCCAAAGATGCTCTGGGCACATGTGGACTTTAATTTACTCTTGATTCTAACTATCCTCACAATCTCCCCCCCCCCCCTAATCCTAGGTAGAACAGCATATCCTCATGGATGCATGGTCAGAGGGGAGTCTGATCGTGAATATGCAAACTCTGGATATCAGACGCCTCCAGTTCAACTTCTGCTACAAGGGAAACATGATCTTCCTCTTAAAGTAACAAAGGCTACTACGGTGAAGGCTTTGGTTAATGGGAACTGGGAGGCTTATAAAACAGCTCTCACAGATTATAATAAGGATTAGATATAAAGGTTGCTGGTATTCTTATTTAATTTTACTTCTCACATAGGCTTAGTTTCTAGTTTCATGTTTCTTTAGGTTTTAGTTACTTGATAACGGGAATTGATTCTTTTTCCCGAAACGCCGGTTTTGATTTTAAACACACAAATGATGGCAAATGTCCGAAAAATGTATAATAATAAAATTGAACTTCCATCATTAACAAATAACTTCAAACAGAGAATATAATAAGGAGTTGAGAAAGTCTAAAAAAGGACATGGAAGAGCTTCTGTGAAGGAATAAATAATATTCCAACAGCAGCTCGATTACAAAATGCCTTAAACAAAGATAACTCGTACCCTATAGGTTTCTTAAAGAAAGTAGATGGATCATATACAGTGTGTGTGTGTGGGGGGGGGGATACAATGAGTCTATTGTTAGACATTCATTTCTCCAGCTCTACTGTGTTCGATCTCTCGAATGATGTCATAGAAAGTGTAACTCTTTAAAGAAGGAAAGGAGAATGAAAATATAATTGTAATACAGCAAATGGGAATGTTATTAAAAAATCAATACTGTTCTTGATTCCATAGTTATGAAATTAACTAATGTCAAATATGAAGTACATTAGTAATCACCTTGAATATAAATAATGTCATTTAATTAAAAATTGTAAAATGGTATTTATTCTACTACACTTTGCATTTTAATAATACATTTTGGACTGTAACATGTATAGTTTATAAAATTTTAGTATTTTAGGTTAAACAAAACTTCAAATTTTATGACTTTTAACAAAAATTGACTGACAAAAGTGATTAACAAAATTGATAGGGAAAAAACAAGTTTGAATATAAATAGAATTTTAAATATTTTGTAAAACCAAAAATTAAATCTTGACAGATACTCTTTTAATAGAGCTTTGCTGTAACTACATATCAAATCTAAAACCACTAATAAACAGAGCTATTTCAAATGTAAATTTCAATATTTTTAATTGCATATTATTTAAATTGCAATCAATCTTCATTCATAAGAGCATTTAAATAAAGAAAGAGCTTGTTATGCTTAATAAAAATGAATGGACGTGTAGTAACTATTCAGCAAATTTCAAAACAAGTTGAACAGGTAAAAAAAAGAAGAAAAAAAAGTTTTTGAAATTGGAAATACAAAAATAATGATTTGTATTATTAGTTTCATACTATAGGGTGTTTATGTGACAATGCTTAGTAGCTATAATCACATAGTAACTTATTTTGAATTAAACCCTAAGAGTAGTTTCATTTTCAAATCGTTTGTACATGCCTTAGTAACAGGAACTTAGATATGGGGTGGGGTATCTTAGATATCTACAGAATTAAGATGAATATAAGATAACAAGGGACTTTGTGCTAAACTTATGTGCAAGAATGTCAGTCTGGCTGAAAGCTGGCATTTACTGATACCATTGAATTAGTCAGTTTTTAGATAAAGAGCATGCCTGATAAATGTAAATAAATGCACTCTTAATAAACAAATATATATGTGCTATATATACAATTTTACCTATATATAAGATTCACACTAAACAACTATTTGTTTTGTCTTTAAACAAGATTAATTACAATATCCTAATTAAACATAACATTAAAAAAATCACTTCAAATAATCCTAACCATTATATTATAAATAGATAAAATAAGATTACCTTCATTATTGTATAAGATTATGAATAAATAGAAACATACCTCTAAAAAATGTGCCAAGTGTTTAAGTGCACCAATCCTTACTTCATCTAAGTCTTTTATAAGACCATTAAAAATTGGTACTAAGTCTTGTGTTGCCACCTCCTCTCCTACAATAACTGCCAATTCATGTATACTAGATGCGACAGTTCGGCGGACTTTCCACTGAAAAATATAAACTACTTAAATACTGGATAAACAAACTTTACAATTTAATAATATTTAACAAACAAATACAGATGAACTACCGGCATGGTCACAGATTTAAAATTTAGATTATTAAGTGTCATTACTTTAATTTTGAATAAAATAAAACTGATCTGAAGATCAATGATTCTAAACAATGGATAAAAGGTTGCTAATATTCCAAGATAATTTTTACATATACATAACTAAAACAGAAAGAAAGAAGTATCTCAAAACTGGTCTTACAATTCTGTAAATTTTGGTCTTAACCCCCCCCTCCTTTACAATCTCAACCATGTGCATATTGATATTTTTTGTGATTAGTTGGCTAAACTGCCATTGGATAAAAAAATCCCAATGCTTGAGTTCTCCAAGGTAAATCTATGTCTCCTATCCATACAATCTAAACTGATACAATTTTAAGCATAATTAAAAAATTACCATTTTGTATTTCTACCGACGGTAACAACCAGAAGGATGCAGACCCCATTGTAGTTACATATTTAGAAGTTTCTGAACTTCTTCTAAATAAATTTAAAATGCGCCTTTTCAACAAGTGCATTTTGACAACTGGTGTCAATAATGCTCCAGTAATGATAGGCACAAAAAGTAGTATAACTGTCTTTAAAAGATCAAAATGAAAATTTAATTGTAGTGGGTTGTACATACCATTTAATCAATTTAACCCCTGAAGGGGAGCTGTTGATTTACCAGTTAACCCTTCACCCCCCCCCCCCCTACTATAAAATATTACCATTTTTTCATAATTTCTTCAAAAAATCATAAAAAATAATAATTTTATTCAAAACGCAACTTATATGACATAATTTTCTTTATGAAATTGCATAAATTTATCCTTATAAAAAAATAAATAATGAAAAATTGAAGTTGGTAAAAAATAATCAATTTCTTAAATTTTTATTAGAAAAAAATTTGTTTGTTTAAAATAGCTGAGAAGTTAGGCCTATTTTGAAACAAATCACTAAAAATAGTAACATTATCCAAATCACAACTACTTACTATCATTTTCCTCTATGTAATTACGTAGATTTTGTGTGTAATTCCAAAAATTTAAGATTTTTAAATTTTGAGTTGTCAGGAATCATAAAACCGTGCAATATATTAAACAAAAATTCTACAGAAAAGCATATATTTGCGTACAATTTTAAAAAATATTTCAGACACACAGAGTTTTGTATAGTTGGGGATAAAATTTGGTAAAAAGAAAATCAATTTATACAAATTTACTAGACAGAGTGGAATTTCCAAAAGAAAGTAAGGAACAATTGACATAACTTAGAACTTTGTACTAAGTTATTCCTGAAACAAAAAAACTTAAAATTCACTCAAATAAATAAACTCTAGAAACAATCACACACATATTACAACTTGTATAAACAAATCACTCTACATAACAAATAAGTTTACAAAAACAGAAATAAAACAAGCCAAGCTTGAAACAGGAATTTTACACAGTAAATGTACATAATTTGACACTTGAGGCAAGATGCAAAACTTGTTAATGCAATGAGATATCCAGTTTTATAAGCTTGTCTAAAAATACGCCTATAAGGTATTGCTTTATAGGATTATATAGAAATGAATGTCATCTTTTCAAAGGTATAAAACAGCTGATCAAAATATGAAAGTATGTCTTTGTTTTTCATAATTTGGTGATGGCAGTACATTACAAACTGCTCCGGTAAATTTTGGTCACGACTTCGTAGAATGTATATCGCAGATATAAGAATTTCGAATACGTAGTTCAAAAGAGGGTGGAAAAATGTATGAAATGTTGTCAACTTGTAGTATTTGGCTGAGTATTAACATTTAGAAAATATAAATAATATTTCCTCATATAATCAATCAGTTGCCGCACGTGATCAGTTGCATTTAAAGAGCAACTTCATCAAATTTTTATAATTTCTAGTTCATTGTTGATAGCCTTAGAACTACATATATTTTATTTTATATATATTATTTATATCTGTCAAATGTAGTCTGTATTTTTATTTTACCTTTTATGTGGCTATATGTTTCACTGCCACAGGCTTGAGTCCAGCTGCTAAGACTCAAAAGAGTCTTAGAGGAAATACACCAGAATGAGGTACCTCTTAAGTGTAACAATGTTAAACAAATTTATTTATTATATGACGTGTACAAAAAAATGTATGAAAATATGTGTTACAATAAGTGTTGGGAATTTATAAGTGTTTGAGTGGACATAGCAGCTGGCCTGATGATGCTGCCTGTGGCAGTGAAACATGTAGCCACATAAAAGGTAAAATAAAAATACAGACTACATTTGACAGATATAAATAATATATATAAAATAATTTCTAGTTTTGCTTTTGGCACAATCTGTTGAATGAATATGAAAGCTCGAAAGATATCAATTTCAATAGTATATTGTTTATTACGATAGCATGTGTTTTACTAGGCTAAATGTTAAATTGAAAAAAATTGATATTTTAGATGAATAAAGCGTACAAAATTCTTGGTTTGATTTTAATTTTATAAATCCAAAACTATAACAGTAAGAATAATTTGGAAAACACAGTTAGAAAGAAGAAGAAAAATTCTATAAAATAGTATTACTCTATAGTTGTTAGACAGTTATATCGGCTTGTGAAAATTAGACGATAGAATGCTATAAATTGAATTTCAGTTTGCCGTGAAACTTGATCGTGTGTAATACAAAACTTTACCAATTTATTAAATATAACTGTTAACGTTTTATGAACTTTTGGTTGTATGTACTGATATGAATCTATAGAATATTAGCTTTAAAACAGTATAAAAATTATTGTGAAACGATAATTTTGAATAGGGTAAATGTTGAATTGAAAAAAAAGAAAAAGATTTTCAGTCGCTTACTGCGAGTTCATATGCGACCAGAGAGCAGCAACCCGGTTGGAAGGTCAAAAATTAAGCCATATATAAAAGTAAGGAATTATAATATTCAAAATCACAGTCTTCCAGAATTCTTTCAAAATACAGCATTTTGAAGGTTAAGTCAGAAAGTGGTTTCTAGTATAAAAAAGGAAATTGTAGGTAATTTTCTCTAAAATAATGATGCCTTGGGAATTTTTGATTGATGAAGTATATTCCAATTTATCAAGGAAAAATCAAGATTTTTAGAATTTGTTCAAATCAGTTTTCCAGAGTTCTTTCAAAATACAGCATTTTGAAGGTTAAGTCACAAAGTGGGTTCTAGTATAAAAAAGGAAATTGTACAGTAGAACCCCTCTAATCCGTCACCTTCGGGACTGGGGGCATGGTCGGAACGCAAAAAAAGTCGGATTATCCGAAAAAAGTCAATATTTATTACATATTATATAAACAGATTTTTTTAAAGTGAAATAAGTGATATATAAACTTTTAAAAGTCTATATAATAAAGTCTATATATAAACTTTGCAACTACAGTAGAACTTCTGTTAACCGGCATATATCGTAGTGTACTGGTTGGATGAGAGTTTGAAAATAAATTGTAATTGAAACACCAAAGCGGCGGCGAGTCAAACGACTTTGTCAATAGCGGTATCCCATTGTCGGCGGCGTAAAATCTCCGCGGCACCAAAGCAGCGGCGAGTCAAACGACTTTGTCGATAGCGGTATCCCATTGTCGGCGGCATAAAAACACCGCGGCATTGGCACCCGTCGGTATAGCAGACATACAAAGGCAACATCGTTTGATGGGCCGCTTTTTTCCACGAATCAATTTAGTATACATTATGGAAAATTTAACATTTCTTTTCAGTTTTCTTCTTGTCTTTGACTGGTTATGATCTACGTACAGTATATACAGTAAATAAAAATGAGCGAGTTACGAAAACGGGAATACGGAAGCGTGTGTTGGTTTCGTTTCAGACGCGGTTAAATGTGTCAAAAGACTTGACAGAGGGGAATCTGTAAAAAAGCTTTGTAGTGTTTAATTTTTCACGAGAGATAACACAGCGCTGAAGCGGAAAAGCGATAGCGATTACAAACCGATAGCGATAACAAACCGGAAAGATTGGCGCCCGCCAGGCGTGAGACATTCCACAAGTCTGCAAGTCGGCAGAATAATATCAATAGCCAAGAGCTCGAGCACGGTCGGACTAACCGAGGGCGGATTAGAGGGGTTCTACTGTAGGTAATTTTATTCTCTAAAATAATGATGCCTTGGGAATTTTTGATTGATGAAGTATATTCCAATTTATCAAGGAAAAATCAAGATTTTTAGAATTTGTTCAAACATCTGTCAATTTGAAAAAAAAAAAATTTTTTTAATATATATATATACACTCCTAGATTTGTATTGACTTCCTTCTCATTTGATAAAAATTCCACCTCAATTTTTGAGCAATTTGTCATATTAAAATAGGGTCAAATAAATTAACTCATGAATAGGGTCAATTTAGCTAATACAAACAATACATAAGGAATACACACACACACGGTGACAATTAAGTCTGGGATTGCCTTCCCAGCTTTTAAACAACAACAGATAAAAATACCAGAGGTCACGCATCATTACTAGTGACAGTAACCTAACTTCTGTGCAATTAATGACCGAATGACACTTTTGTGATATGGCCCATAAGGAGTTGAGAGAAAATCTTTAATGACAGCATATGTTGAGTTGTACATCAATTGAAAGGCCTTGTGTACTGAAAACAATGCTGCAAACCAGACTTCAAAAGGTTGATTCAATCTGTAGTTATTGCTGTATGAATTTTCAAATTATTAAAAAATGAAATCATGAATTACTCACTAAATAAACAAGCATAATAATAATAATAAATATACACACCTTCTTATCAAAAGCTAATGCTGTATATGTGTCTTTAAGGAGATCCCAATTGTTTGGACCTAATGTAAGTGCCACTGCAGGTAAACTAAAGGCACAGTGATGTGCCAAGTCTATTTCTGTGAAACTAGCATTTGAAGGATCTGACATTGATACAAAATGATCTATTAACTGTTGAGGCACTATCTCCTGACTGGGTTCTAACTTTGCTTTTAATCTTGATAACTTTTGATCTGAAAAATAAAATAAATCAACATAAACAATGATGGAAAATTGTACAAGCTTAAAATAATTATTTTCACATATGGTCTCTGAGGGTCTGTATCCTAACGAAATTAATTATCCAGATTTAGATCTAGATATCTATGTATAGAAATAGAATAATGTGACCATACAGGCTGTGATGGTCACTGTATAAATGTTCACCAAATAACGAGTGGAGCTATAGAACCTGGCTGAGCAGAGTTAATATGAAGCAGGTTATAATTGCTTCGGCCTATTGAAGAGAGAAATTCATCCAACGAGCTAGATGGAATGGTTGAGATCTGTTAAAGTATGTAGTATGTAGTTTGTATAGTATGAAGTACAATAAGGGGTCCACAATGTTACCACATAGTATAGACTGTTGTGTACGGTACAGTGGAAGAAGAATATACTGAACTGTGTTGAGACCAAACATTAAATGTACACTTCTTCATCATGATTAGCCCTACAATTTAATATTGCAAACAAAGGTGTTATGGTATAATACAAGTATTTTTTATTAAATAGTTTATGAAATACTGTGGCAAAATACATGTTTATACATACATCCTCCAACAAAGAAAAAAAAATTCTATGAGCACATTAAACTCTTAAAAGGTGCCCGTTTAAAATTTGTAACTTTGAATATCTCGTAAAACTATTAACATTACAAAAAAGTTACATGAAACTAAAGTTTTCTTATTTAACCACAAACCAACATATCAACCAAAAAAACACATAATTTCTTGGCAATTGTCTACAACACCAGAGATTATCTTAAACTTAAATATTATAGAATTATGATTATTTTTAATAATTATTATAAAATCTATTGCCAAGAAAAGTACCAAATATATTACCTTGAACTATTTTAATATTAAAATGACTAATTTTGTGACAGATTTTATGACAAAACAAAATTAAATGTAATGTTCCAATAATTTCTTTCGTTGTCATACTCAGTTTTATTAACAGTTCAATTATGTCTTGTGTACGATACCCTGTGTGTGTATACCCTGTATATATATATTAGTGCTGTGTTCGTTAACGGGTAACAGTTAACCGTCAACGTTGACCATGGTCAACGCTCAACACAGTTGACGAAGAAGTGCATTAACTGCTAACATTGATCAACTGCATAGTGCTTGCAGGTGACACATCAGTGGTTGTTTGTTAACGCTCGATGTGAGCACACCCAGCTACACGTACGCCTCTCAGGCATCTGTTAGTTTAGTTGAACAACTAAAGCGAATCAATTAATGTCAACATTTATTCATCAACGTATGTTTCTGCTGTAGCCTACATTTCACTGTTTGTTTTTTACTAAATCTAAAACTGTATAAAACGACGATTGAATAATATGAAAATAGTGTGGTATAAATAACTTCAGTTTTAGCTGATAAAAGCTGTCAACTAACTATGTAAATATTTAGGTTAGGTTTGTATTTTCATTTGGGGAAAACAAAACTTTTGTTACCATTTTAGTTCAGTGATCACCTGACTCGTCCGATTCTAAGAAACAAGCGATATTCGATTGACGATTAGAGCCTTCTCACTTCTCACTGAACACGCGCACATTGAACAAAGACGCTTGGTCTTCTGTTCTGTCTGGCAGGTTAATGTTAGCAGTTTTTTTCAACAGTTAATCACGCTCAACGTTAACTGGTGTTGACGTTGACCGTTGTTAGCGTTAATGCCCACCACTAATTATACACACACACACACACAATTAAAACAGAAAAATGAACAATTAAAATAAAATAATAAATTTTATCCTTGTGAAATGAATTTTGCATGGATTCTTTTATATAATTTAAAATAGTTTTAAAATAGTCATAAATATCAAAATCATTTAATTCAATTAAAAAATAAGGGGTTTAATTTATTATGTAACCACTAAAGATTATGGAGAAAGTAGTGGAGAGATAAATGGCAGATGAGACAATGTTGTGTTTTTGTAATAATCAGTAGTTTTACACATCTCAGAAAGATAGAAAACTGTTTATTATACAAACTAATAAGCAGAGTGTAATACTTTCTGGAAGAAAAGAACTGTCATTTTATGACAGAAGGTACTTCAACAAATTAAGACATTTGATAATCAAAAGATAACAAAAGAAGGAGAGTATTATAGTAAATTAGATAATCTAGATAAGTGGTTCACAAATTATGGGTCCTGATCAATTGCTGGGTAATGGAAATAGCAAGCAGGTATGAAAAAATGTATTAATGAATGATGTAAAAATATAGTACAAAACTTTGTGAAAATACAGTGTTTTATTAACACATCAGTTGATATTATAGCTAGGCAAAGCAATGTGTGACATAACAATCGTGTAATAATGATCACGATATGGCAACACTGGATTCCTCACACCCCCACCAGTCATACCTGTGCCCATCTAGATCCACATATTGTTTTTTGTCAATATGAAGAGGTAATTTAAGACTGTTATCTTGCCATAAAAGAGAGTCATTAAATAAATGATAAAAGCAAAAATTGTTTGCGTTTACAGGTACTAAAGATTAACTGTTAGCCATGGGCATCATTTGTTTTGAAACTTTAGCCAATGCAAGCATCAAAACCATCAAAATTTGAAAGACATCTCAAAACCAAACATCCAGAGTACATGAATAAATCTTCAATTCTTTCAAAATAAAGAAACATCATTGTTTTGATGAAATCTACAATGGAAACATCCATGTCAAGTCAACAAAACATACAAGCTACAATAGCATCTTAACAGTTATCTTTATTAATAGCAAAAAAGGAGCAGCTTATACCGTGGGAGAGGAACTTATTTTAACTGGAGCAAAAATTATATCCAGCTTTATTTGATGAAAAGTATATGGAAAAAAAAGTGATATCCCTTTACCAAATATTACAGTAAAAAGAAGAATCAAAGAAATATCTGATGGCATCAAAGAAGCTGTGATTATAACTCTGAAGCAAGGTGTGTATTTTTTATTAGAGCTTGATGAAAGCACAGATGTTGTGGAGCAGGCTACTGAATTAGCCTTTCGGACAAATGATGGCAAATGTCCAAAAAATGTATAATAAAATTGAACGTCCATCATTAACAAATAACTTCAAACAGAGAATAGCCTTTGTTGTTTATTAGCCTGTGTTTGTCTTAAATTTAATGGGTCAGTGGAAGGGAAAAAAAATTGTTTTGCAACCCTTTGCTCAAAAGAACAACTGTAGGGTATTTTTAAATGTCTTGAAATTTGTATAATATAAAATAAGACTTTATTGATAACAATGTGTAGGTTTGACAACTAATGGTGCTCGTGCTAGGCTAGGTTAGGTTAGGTATCATAGCTAAAGTAAAGTCAGTTACCACATTATCCATTAATGCAAGGTAGTCATTGCAGTCTTCATCGAGAAGCTCTTATAACAACAGATTTGGATCGGGGCTTAACCCTCGTCACGTCGAACGACCCATCCGTCTGTCGTTCATCAAACATAAAACACGTATTTTGCCCACTTACAATCGTCCTATCACAATAAATAAAATACATTTGAAAAGCTAATGTTCGGTAGATGCATATTCATACAAAAAAAAAAAAAAAAAAAAAATTAAATTAAAATAATATTCCAGAAATTACTAAAGTTTGCATATTTATGATCTGTAACGTCAAAGATTTGCGCTGACAAGTTGTAAACAAAACTGGCATTATTTTTGTCTAATATTCGATATTTCTGTCAAACAGATCGACCAAAACACTGTTCGATAGATCGCATCTTCCTCTTTCGATCTGTGCTTTCCAAATCTTTCAATCTGCTATAGTTTTTATTATATAAAAATTAAACAAAATCAAGAATTTTAACTCATTTTTACATGCTAAAAATTAAATTTTTTTTTCAATTCAACTTTTATCCTAGTAGATATTATATTATCAAAATTTATAATATATCATTGTAAAGGTTATGTTTCAATCTTTCATAACCAAGTTTAGCAAAATCCATCACACGAAAAGTATATTTTCTAGAACTCGATAATGTTTCCGACTTTTCCGCTAGATTGCCTCACATGTCGCGACGGCGTTTATATAGAAAAATCTGTACTCTGTGTTCATATGATTTTACGAAATGGTAATACTTGTCCAAATGCCACAAGTTGACAATATTATATAGTATTTTTCTTTCTCTTTCGAACTATGAAGTCGAAATTACGCTAAGTTATATAGGTTGTGAGTTATATCATCCATTCTTACTTACTCCAAAACCGTTTCAAAAAAAAAAAAATCATTACATAGATGAATTCTATGCATCTTTCTGAGAAAAATGATGTCTTATAAGTTAGGTTTTGTATAAAAATAATATTTTTTTTTATTAATTTTTAAACAAACGAAGAAAATTAACACTGACAGTTGGAGGGTTAAACAAACGAAGAAAATTAACATGTGCCGCCTGTAGGGTTAAGAGTAACCTGCTTCCTGAACATAATAGGTAAGGGTTAACCAATCTCACAAAAGTTACAGGGAGAATGTGATAAATAAATAAATATGAATGGTAAATAAAAATGTCATTTATTGATTTAGTATACCACCTAACTGTGTATGCGGTGGAAAGTGTTTAAAGCTGTGATACAACTATGATTAAGCAACTTACTTAAACGTAAATTATTTCTATTAACAACATATGAAATACCTAAACAAATGTCTAGTAATACATACAATTGCATATCTTGTATTTACTTACTACTAGGAATGAATGAAGTTGAGGCTGAAGATATATGGGAAGGACTAGTATTTGGTGACGATATATTATAACCAAGAAAAATGGCATCTAATCTTGACACTATAGAATCTTCGTTCACCTAAAATAAAAAATATAATAAAATTATACTATAAGTAATGAAAGAATGACTATAACTATATGACTTAAAAACTATAGTAAAACAGATATTATTTATAAAAAACAATACCAAATTGGCCTATGTATTCTTACTTTATACTTTCATAAATTGATATTTGTAGTAAAAGAGACAATACTATTCATAAAATATAAGAACAATACCAAATTGGCCTCTGTTTACAAAATACTATAGCACAAGTTCTACCACAACAATCCACTAGACAGAATGTCCGGCTCTATCTTGTGCTATATTGTTATTCTTACTTTCTACACACTTAAATCAATATGTACTTATAGTAAGTGTTATTAGTCATAACAATAACAAATTGGGCTATATTTATAAAATATCATGGCATGAGTTCTACTACCATGCTATATACCAAAATTACAATTGTTAAAATCAATATACCAAACTGAAATTAATAAAATATATTAGAAAATTCAAAATTTTTTGCAATGAACATCGAATATCGTGAGTTTGCATGTAAAGAAATCAGAAAGTGCAAATGCTTGAAATCGAAAAGTAGACATCATTAAATCTCCTGGAAAATGCATGTTGACTATATTAAACTGAAATTAATAAAATATATTTGGATTTTTTATATGTTGAGATCGGTGACAAAAATTACAAAAATTAAAATCAACATACCATGCTTTGATTGACTCAAAACTAGAAAATCTTATTGAAGCTTGGGGAGGTATGTATTACAGTGTCTTAATAACCCATTATTGTGCTTCAGAAACATTTTATTGGAATTATGGCAAACAAAACTAGATGTCCACTTCAATATTCTGAAAATTTTACCCTTGAGATATCCATATATATTCAAAGTTTAAGAGTTTATAATAGAAGTGGAGGGATTTATAATTCAGGATCAAGAGGGGGGAGAGACATTAAAAAATAATTTTAACATAGTTTTTCCTAAACCAATTGCGTTTCTCAAGAAATTTTATTTGTACTCTGTGTTGAAATTTTATAATTCAATGACTCTACATTAAATGCTGTATAGATAAAAATGTGATAAAACAAGATTTTCATTATATAAAAATTATTATTATGGTTTTAATTTTTATATTTGTTATTATTTTTATGTTAATTTACAGTATGTTGCCACAGTAGCTAAATATTGAGTTTTTTTAATGTGCTTTGCTAATAATTGTTCTAAGTAATTGAACTTGTTGGCCATAGTTTTATTCTTTTTCCTATTTTAAGCTAAATGTAAGAGAACCTTTTAGCATCATTTTCATCCCAAACAGGGTTTATTTACCTTGGGATGGTATTCTTCCAATATTAAATTTTTTGGAAGGATTAAAATGAGTTTAGTTATGTTGCATCAATTTCTTATGTAATATTCAGTGTCTTTTTTGTAAATGATTCACATTTTGTTACTGAATTGTAAAGAAGCAATAATAATAATAATAATATCATGGCACAAGTTCTACCTAAACAGTCCACTAGACACATGACATAACATAAATATGTAGTAAGAGTCAATATTATTGTGCTACTACTACAACAGTACACTAAACAGAATATCCAGGTCATCTTGTGTCATTTGTAGTAAAAGAGACAATACTATTCCTAAAATATAAGAACAATACCAAATTAGCCTCTGTTTACAAAATACTATAGCACAAGTTCTACCACAACAATCCACTAGACAGAATGTCCGGCTCTATCTTGTGCCATAATGGCTATTCTACTTTCTACACTTTTAAATCAATATGTATAGTCATATATATAAAAGCAATACCAAACTGGCCTATATTTAGAAAATATGGGACAAGTTCTACCACAACAGTCCACTAGACAAAATGTCCGGCTCTATCTTGAGATGACTTAATGCTTATTCTTACTTTATACTCTTCTAATTTACATTTGTAAAAAAATGTTACATATTAAAATAAAAAATTGGCCTCTATTTACAAAATATCTTTGCACAAGTTCTACCACAACAGTCTGTCTGGTTCAATGTAGACATGACTTACTATATACTCTCCTAATGGACATTTGTATTAAACATGACAAATATTATTCATAACATAAATAAACAATATAAAATTTAGCCTATATTTACAGAATATGGGACAAGTTGTACCACAACACTCCATCAAATAGTCTGGCTCTATTTTTGTGTCATGCCTTAATGCTTAATTTTACTTTATATTTTCAAAAATTTATATTTGTAGTAATAGAAACAATATTATTCATAACAAAAATAAACAACAGCAAATTGCTCTTAGTTTACCAAATATTATGGTACAAGTTCTACCACAACAGTCCATTACAAAGAATGTCTGGCTCTATCTTGTGCTCATAACTTAATAAATTTTACTTTCTACTCTCTTAAATTGATATTTAAAAAGTCATTGTTATTCATAACAAAAAATCAACAATTGGCCTATATTTCCAAATCTTACTACAAAAATTCTACCATAACATAAAATTCCACTAGATATCCTGCTCTATCCACGACTGGAATATTATTTTATAATTTCATAAACTGTCATTTGTAATAAAAAGAATCAATATTATTCATAGCAAAAATTAACAATACCAATTTGGCTTCCATTTACAAAACAGAACGGCACAAGTTTTATTACAACAGTTCACGAAACATGCCCAGATCTTTTTGTGTCATAAGATTGCACCAAGTTTCTTACACAATCATATACAGTGTGGCCCACGAATGTATTTACATTTTTAAACAACCACCAAGTACATATGCATTTACCAAATTGTAAGATTTCTTTCATACATATTAGAGACATATCCAAAAGAAAAGTGTACCAACAAATTTTTACGCTAATATCTGCAATAGAAATAAAATGGTGACTGTTGATAGCAATGCAGTTACGACAATGCCTGCTGCCAGAGAACAAGATAACATAAAAGCTCCAAATGTTTAAACAGCTGGTCATTTAAAACAAACAGTTGTTTCTTTTGTTTCAGATCATTGCATTGTTAATAACTTTTATTGTGATCTCCTAGCCAACAAACATAACCTAGATTGTTCTAGCTTTTTGTCATGTTGTTTACGATAGAGCAGAAGGTTTTATGCTAGGCTTGGTCTATTGCTTTTAATGACAAAGAAGCACACAGAATATTTCAAGCTATGTATCCTATGATTGAACCTCCCTTAGTCATGCCCATCGCAAAGTGGAGGAAGCTCTTACTTGAAACTGGTAATGTACAGAAAAAGTATCGCCGACAGCCACCTGACTAACAAGTGGCCGAAAATGTGTGTGTTGCTATTCTAAAGTCTCCTAGTAAACCAGCATCAATTCGAAAAGTATCCTTAAGCACTGTTGTGCCTAAGTCTACAGTACATCGAATAATCAAGAAACATAGTGTGAAGTTTTACAAACCTCACAGAGTACCGCGATTCTTGAAGACGACCCAGACAGAAGAGTGGAGTTTTGTTCCAAAGTGATAGAAAGTTACGAGACTGACAATGAGTGGCATCTTCGTTTGGTGTTTTCAGACCGTCTACATTTTGTCGTAATGGTTTAGTAAGTAGACACAATGTTAACTACTACAATACTACAAATCCTCATATTGTACAAGAAAAGAAACTTAGGTCAAAGGGCATTACAGTTTGGGCAGCACTGTCTGATGGAGTTCTTCCTACAACATTTCTGAGAGGACAATGACTGGGCCTAGGTATCATAACCGTCAAAAAAATACAGACTTGCATATTTCAGCAGGATGGAGTCACTCCACACTATGCTCAAGAAGTGAAAAATCGACTAAACACTCAGTTAACTGGTCGTTGAATTAGAAGAGGAAGCGATTTCAAGGACTCTGGTTGTCTAGATCACCGGACTTGACAGTTTGTGACTTTTCTTCTGTGGGATATCTAAAAGAAAAGGAGTACTCCCACGACATAGAAACCGATGAGAATTTAACCCACTGATGGTTATCCAACCCGCTAGCGGGTCGATTTTTAATGTATGGTCTAGTCTAACGACCGGAAAACACGTATTTTGCAATTCAACATTTCGCCCACTTAAAATCGTCCTATTGCAATAAATAAAATACCGTTGGAAAGATAATGTTCCGTAGATGCATAATCGTGCAAAAAAAACCACAAAACGTTATAAATAATATTCCAAAAATTGGTGAAGTTCGCATATTTTTATGCGTAAAATCAAGGATTTGAACTGTGCAGTTTTTAGTAAAAGCGATGCCATTTTTTCCCATAGGATTACAAATTCATTTTTCTGTCAAACAGGTCTACCAAACACTGTTCTATAGATCACATGATAATTCTACTTGACCATAGTAGAAACCTAAGGGAACGAAATTCACTTGACATTCGGTGCAGTTTACTAAATAAGATAATCGATTATTTAATCGATGTTTACAGTATATTGTTAAGGAGATTTCATTCTACAAGTTGGTAGTACTTGATATAGGCAACAGATACTTACAGGTTTTTGTTTTGAACTCGGAACATAGGCTAGTGTGTGACATAAATTGAAATAGAAAGGCATGGCGCATATTGTTTTGGGATTAGATATTTGCTATTCTGAAGGTTTGTATATACAAATTATATATAAATTGTGTATACAAGTTACAATATTACAATATATGTGTTTTTATTTCTAAAGTTTATTTTTTGAGTGAAGTTCTAGTTTTTGAATAGTTTATATTTGGGATAACCTAGAGGTGTTACCTAGGCCTAAAAGCAAATTTTCTTATATGTAGTGTTTTATTTGATTATAGAAGTGTATATGTGTGTTATTCTTTATAAAGTTTATTGTTTTAGTGAAATCTAGTGATTTTGTCTTTGGCTTATCTTTAGATTGTTACTAGCGTGGCTAAATTGTGGAGGTTACAAACCTAACCTCACTTTGTCGATTACTACTTTTTAGATGAAACAATTATTTCTATTTTGAAAATTTTAGAATTTGATTTTTGTTTTACCAATTGTTATTCACATTTATACTAGAAAACGTTTGTAAACTTTTAAAAAAATGTAAAACAAAATTTTCTATGGTCAATTGGACTTTGAAGTAAAATTTAGCGTTTTTTTTTTTTTTTTTTTTTTTTTTTTTTTTTTTTTTTTTTGGTTTTCCATAAATATTACAATTATTGGTGATCTTTTGAAAATAAATTGAACAAATTCCCTTTTTGCGTAAAGCAATTTCTGTACTTTTGAAAATGTAACAATTTTTTTCCCCACCTAAATATATTCACAAATACATTACAAAGCTCTAGTAATAGCTGAAAACAATCGATTTTTTTTTTGTATGATGTACATTACCATTTATGTGAAATTCTTCCTTTCGTTACTTTCAGATTTTTTGGTATTTGACATAACATCTAACATTTTTTTTTTTCACTACACAAACTAAATTCTATGCACCTTTCTGAATATAATGATATATAGAAGTTGTGTATAAAATATATATTACTATTTTTTATAATTTTTTTTTATTTTGAAAATGTAACAAATTTATTATCCCCCCCCCCTAAATATATTCACAAATATTACACAAAACTTTTGTATATCTTGGAAAAGGTGGTAAGCTATTGATTTTGGATGATACAGGTTTTTCTGAAAAATGCTAACTTCATTTTTTTTTTTTTTTTTTTTGACATCTAACATACTCCAAAACCGATTTAAAAAAACATTTTTATTACATAGATAAATTCTATGCATCTTTCTGAGAAAAATGATGTCTTATAAGTTTGGTTTTGTATAAAAATAATATTTTTTATTAACTTTTAAAACAAACGAAGAAAATTAACATGCGCCGCCTGTAGGGTTAAAAAGGCTAATTGAAGAAGAAATGCTTAACATCCCTAAAGAAATCTTCAGGAATGCCTTTGTTCATCGATGCTACCAGTGCTTAGCAGTAGACAGGGTTTCAATTTGAATGATTTTTTGTTTGTTAAGAAACATGTTTTTTATCATAAAAAGAAATTTTATTTGTTATATTTGGTAATTAAATTTAAAAATTATTAAAGTCTATAAAAGAATAAAAGTTATTTTATTGCTTGCTATCTTTTAAACCATAAATCGCTTTAATTTGTTGGTACACTTTTGGATATGTTTTCAACATGTATGAACAAAATCTTACAATTTGGTAGATGCATATGTACTTGGTGGTGTTTAAAAATGTAAATACATTCGTGGGACACACTGTATATATAATTGTGTAATATATATTTGTCATCACTCTAAAAATGGTGGCTAAAGTTAAATAAAAAAATAATAAATGGACAACAACCATAATTAGGCGGTATATCTCAAAAATGGACCATGACAAATTGGAAATATCAAAATCAACCAGGTGGTTCTATTGTTTTCTTATGCAACATACTAGAATGCTATAATTTTCTGTTAGCTTTTTCATATTTTTTACAGTTAGCCCAATTTGTATAGACACCATAGGGGAAAATAGATCTAAGATATTCAATAAATATTACAAGCCCTTACACTGGGTCTTGACTCATGAGTTGAAGAGATACCAGTGAGCTCTTCAAGTTACCAGAGTCGAAGGGATCACTTTTTTTCAATTTAACATTTCGTCTAGTAAAAATCGTCCTATGAATAATTTAGGTACCATTGTAAAGGTAATGATCCAAAATTTCAAATCCATACAACCAAATGTCTATAAAATATCAAATAATTTGTAATAAATCGCTAAAAATAATGTGGTTCGCTGCTAGCAAATAACAGCAAAATTTGTCAAAGCAGAAGACAAAATTATATAATTTTGTCTAATTTTCACAACTCCGTATTTCTGTTAACTACTTCAAGTGACATTATTTAATAGTATTTTTTCTTCCTCTTTCAATCTGTACCTTCCAAATTATAAAAGGTCTTAGTTTGAGATACAGACATCCAACCGGGATGACACTGTCCATACCATTTGCAACAAACTTTATTTAATGTAAAACATTAATTAGTAATATTACAATTTTTTATGATCTTTATATACTGGAAAGACTAAGTTCATAGTTGTTGTTTGTTATATTGCACTGCCCCATATTGCAAATATTTTGTTTGAAGTGTACAAAGCAAAGTCATCATTCAAAATGGAATCACATGTCTTGTTTTTTATTCACTCACAGCCATTTTGCATGCTACGGATGGGTATCTTTTGTTCAGTTTAGCGCATTTGAGATTATTGTTTTGCGAGTTTATTATTTTATGATTTATTCATTATGATTTCTTGATAGTGTATTATTTTCACTACCTATATTCTACAACTATTGTAAGTGTTTATGACTAGTTTGCTATTTTATACAAGTCTCTTAGTGATTTATTGTTGAAATTTTTGTGATGTAGAGACAATTTTTCTCATTCTTGATTACCTGACTAAAATGATTCTAGAAAATTTACAAATATACTGATCAATTCTATGTATCTTTCTCTAAATACATTACAATTAGACATTATTTTAGTATATAACACAATAATTGTCATGAACATTTTGGCTATTTTATACTTTTTCATAAAAATTAATTTTCTCAAATAAAAGTTTTGTTACTCATGCTGTATATATGCTTTTTTGTGGAGGTTTCCCTACAATTAATGTAAAAATTTTTTGATTCCTGTTATACTAATTCTAAATTTTTTTACATTACATAGTTAAATTCTATACACACTTCTGAATATTGCAAGTTGGGTTTTAGGTAATTATAACTATTTTTGGAGAATTTTTAAAACTATTAAAAAAGGAGCAATAAAAGCCTACTACATTAGAAATGTATACAGACCAGTTTTAGGGTTAACATTTTAGACAATATCTTCTGGACCACCATTTTGTTTTTTATTTGAGGTGCAGATAAATAAAATTTGTTTGAGTTGAAAAGGAAAAGAACTTCAGATACCACCACGTACCAAATATGGTTGACCCGCTTAGACCAAACAACTAAACTCAGAAGAGATCTTTCCAAAACTAGTGTTTTTATACTTTCGGGACTTAGATATTAGATATTATTGTTTGAACAAACCAAGATATTCCCAAATGTTACTATAAGTAAAATTTAAAACAGTGTAATTTATTAAAAAATGTACTTTGACCTATAAGCTAGACTACACATAATACTATCCACAGATGATACTTTTGAATAATCAACTTAAACTTACTTCTACTGTTACGTTGTTGGAAGATGAACTGATAGTATCCAAACCTAACCTAGAATCAACTTCGATATTGGGTAGAGGATCTCTCCAATAATGAAAATTATTAAACTCATCTTCTTCACTGGAACTGAAAGTAATACAATAAATACATTAATTTTATTGTGAATAAAAATATATTAATGTCAGACAATGTCTGACATCACATTTTAGATGAATTCCATTGTAGAAATAGTGGGAGAATATATTAAAACTAAATAAGGCAAAAAAACCTGGTTATCATTGCCTTATAGAAAAGAGCATAAAATAAAGACTGTTAGCCCTTGAATACTCTAAAAGTGTCAGAGTTGGAAAAGAACAAGAATTGGCCAAGAGAGACCTGATAGGAAAGATGGAAGAGAGATTTCTAACCTTACTTCATGTAAAAGGTGTGGAATCCAGTTAGGTTACCTTGGTATGGCCAACCCCGTACTCACTAGAGTACTCATCTGAGAAATATGGAACATCATAAGCATTGTTCCAATATCTTAACTTAATGAAGTCACAACACTTTGTTAAGTGTTTGAAGCATTTAGAAGGTCTAATTTGTTTTGTACTGAAAAATAAGGATAGGTACAACAAGAACTGAATGCTACTGAAATTAGCTTTAGGGTCAAATCCAGTTATACTATCCATAGAGCAAAGTAACAAATGTCTCATTTTTCCTCAAATGTAATGTTGAAAACTAAATCAATGAAAATATATTTTTAGCAGAGAAAGAACATAAATTGATGAGACCAAGATAAGAGATATAACGTTAAAAAATATAAAATTGGATTATACAAACATATTATTATAATATGGACTACATTTAGTTTTCTTCTTAAGAAAAGCAAGTACAGTAGAACCCCTCTAATCCGCCACCTACGGGACTGGGGGCATGGTCGGAACGCAAAAAAGGTTGGATTATCCGAAAAAAGTCAATATTTATTACATATTATATAAAGAGATTTTTTTTAAGTGAAATAAGTGATATATAAACTTTTAAAAGTCTATATATAAACACTGCAAGTACTATAGCAAATCAATAGAAACAACACGAGAGATGACACAGCACTGAAGCGGGAAAGCGATAACAAACCGGATGAATGGCGCCAGACGAGCCGTGAGCCATCGACAAGTCGGCACATTATCGCGAGCTCGAGCATGGTCGGATTAACCGGAGTAACGGACCACCCGAGGGCGGATTAGAGGGGTTCTACTGTACTCCTTTTGTCAGTTTATTTTCTTAATCTTGAGTTTTTCCAAGCCGAGTAATGCCATTTAACAAAATTATTAGTGCCAAAACTCATAGTATTATTTTCTAATATTTTTGTTTCGATATTTATAGTATGTTGTAGAGGAAATTTCATTCTACAAGTTGGTAGTACTTGATATAGGCAATACATACTTACAAGATTTTGTTTTGATCTCGCAACATACGCAATTGTGTGACGTAAATACTGTAATAAAAGGCGTCACTCATATTGTTTTGGGGTTAGATATTTGTTATTTTGAAGGTTTGTATATACAAATTATATATAAATTGTGTATACAAGTTACAATATATGTTTTTATTTCTAAAGTTTATTTTTTTGAGTGAAGTTCTAGTTTTTGAATAGTTTATATTTGGGATAACCTAGAGGTATTATGTAACCTAGGCCTAAAAGCAAATTTTCTTATATGTAGTGTTTTATTTGATTATAGAAGTGTATATGTGTGTTATTCTTTATAAAGTTTATTGTTTTAGTGAAATCTAGTGATTTTGTCTTTGGCTTATCTTTAGATTGTTACTAGTGTGGCTAAATTGTGGAGGTTTTCTGGCTTAACTTGATAAGATCCGATGCAATTTTTGTAGAGGGGACATGAAGTGTGAATCTACTTGCTCTCAGACATAAGATGTTTCTCCACCTTGTTACCTGCTATTTCTCAGTCTAAGTGTTAATGGCGAACATAGACCTTTTGTTAGGGATTCCACAAAATGTATCTGATCCTATGAACTTCGTTGTTGATGCTTTATTTGCCAGCATCTCAGTGTTCTTAATTCACCATATCCAGACACCCAACAAAGAGTAAGATTATTATGGCCGCCAAGCTGTGATAGGGTCCTGAAGCAATCTCAGATGAGCTTTGACCAAAATTCTTTTGAATCTATTGCTTTCAAGGCTGCCTGATTGTCGCTATAGATGTGAATTCTTTATCTCTGTAACTGAGTCTTAGATTTTCTTGGGTGCATTAGATTAGAACTGTTATTTCAGATTGGACACTGTAGAGGTGAACTCCCATTGATAGCAAAATTGTCTCACCAAGTTCGCCTCCACAGATACTACGTCTGTTCCACATTTAGTTTTTAAACCACTGTAAACCTCTCCAGTTCTCCTAGAGGTATGGGTTTTCTCCCCTTACACTATTTCTCAGATTCTAGTATTATCACTATAAATAACTTTGAGAAGGAGTAACGTGTGTTCATATGGTCAGAGATCATGTCTAATACATAATCCCTTCTGGCCATTATTGTGATTTTAGAGTGTCCCAATTCACCATGGGACTGCTTACGTAAACCCTCGCATGTGCAAATAATAAGCACTCTTCCTAGCTTCTGTCCTAATGAACAGATCTATAGAAAGAATGTTAAGGCAACAGTCCAAAAATATTAAAGATTGTAAGTGTATGTGTCTGTGTGAAAAGGCGTGGGAAAACCACAAACTTCACAATAATAAATAGAAACTTAATTTGAACAATAACGTTTTTCAGACAAATAAATACCAAACACACTACTGTTTAAATTTTTTTAATGTCAGAGATTTTGTGTTTTGAGTTAAGTCTCTCCGTCATAGTGTATGACTCCAATTCATCGAGTGACTGAAAAATGGAACCACTTAAATACTGCGACATACAAAAAATTGCCAGAATTCTTTAATGTGTTGTATGGCTTCTGCTGCACTCAAGATAAGAGTTATCCTGAGTCCCTGGGAAATCTTCCTCTACCTCACTTGATGCTCAATCCTCCGCAAGGACTTCAGCAAGAATGTTAGCTGGCCACATCTGTATCCACATTGACAGTCTTCATATGAGAAGGCTGAAACAGGAGTTGCGTCCTCTCAGCTATCAATAGCAGGCATATCATTGGTCAGATTTAACCACATTCTCTCCCCTAAGTCTCCTTCTTGATGAAACCAGTTTCCTTTTTTAATTGTTTTGTCTGTCACTTGGTCCCATGCTTGTTTCCACATTCATGTAGCTTGAAAAATGTACAGTGAAATATTCAAACCGGAAAAATCTCCAATACAAATGTTTTCAAAAAAATAATCGTCTGTAGGAATGTTTTGAATTATTTCCTGGTCTATGGGTTGTATGACTGAAGTAATATTGAATAAGAAATAAATAATTTCACTTTTTAGATAATAGGTACACTGTTGTGTCCAGTGCAGTAGTCAACAAAACCATTCATGTTTTTTTAGCTTTGATCATATGTTCTTAACCCACCAACGGTCATTCGACCCCGAATCGACCTCAGCGCACCGTGCATAACTAGTCTGCATTCTATAAAACACGTATTTTGCCATTCAACGTTACGCCCACTTAAAATTATCCGATCGCAATAAATAAAATACCGTTGGAAAGCTAATGTTCCGTAGATGCATAATCATGCAAAAAAAATACCACAAAACGTTATAAATAATATTCCAAAAATTGGTGAAGTTCGCATATTTTTGATGCGTAAAATCGTAGATTTGAACTCTGCGCCTAATCGTTAGCGCGACGCCATTTTTCCCGATATTATTCCAACTCTATTTATCTGTCATTGAAGTCAACTAAAACACTGTTCTATAGATCACATGTTTCTCTTTCCAACCATAGATTACAAATTTTTCTGGGTCTCATAGATCCAGAGATATTCCTACTTGAACGTAGAACAAACTTGACGAGACGAAATTTGGTTGGCATTAGGTTTGCATTTCTCTTTGGTTTCTAGTATTAAATTTCTTATATTTCTTTACACTAAGTTGTAGGGGAAATTCCATTCTATAAGTTGGTACCACTTGATGTTGGCAATACATACTTAGAAGGTATTGGTTTGATCTCTCAACAGACGCAATTGTGTGACGTAAATACTGTAGTAAAAGGCGTGGCACATATTGTTTTGGGGTTAGATATTTGTTATTTTGAAGGTTTGTGTATACAAATTGTATATAAATTGTGTATAAAAGTTACAATATATGTGTTTTTATATCTACAGCTTATGTTTTTGTGTGATAGTTTAGTTTTTGAACGTTCTTATTTGCGATAACCTAGGCCAAAACGGTAAGTTTAGGCTATATGCAAATTGTCTTATATATAGTGTTTTATATGATTATAAATGTGAATATATGTGTTATTCTTTGTAAAGTATATATTTTCTTAGTTAAATCTATAAGTTTTGTCTTTGATCTATCTTCAAATTGGTACTAGTGAGTCTAAATTGCGGAGGTTACAAACCTAACCTCACTTGTAAAAGTTACCTTTTTAGGGAAAATCGGTATTTTTATTTAGCAAATGTAACATATTATTATTTTTTTCCCCTAAATATATTCACAAATATATGACAAATCTCAAGAAATGGTTGAAAAAAATCCTAAAAATCTATTAGTATGTTATTCATTACCATTTCTGTGAAATTTCTGCTCCGTTACTCTTCGATTTTTTGGTATTTGACCAAAAAACACCAAATGTGATACATCTAACATTTTTTTTCACTACACACCTACATTCTATGCACCTTTCTGAACATAATGAGATATAGAACTTTTGTATAAGATAAATATTACTATTTTTTGTGATTTTTTGAAAAAAAAATTATCATTTTACATTTTTTCGTAAACTATTTTTTGTTTTTTTTGATAATATAACAAATTTTATTTTTTTTCCCCCTAAATATATTCAAAAATATTACACAAAACTTTTGTATATCTTAGAAAAAGGTAGTAAGCTATTGATTTTGGAATATACAGCTTTTTCCTGAAAATTGGTAACTTCGTTTTTGACATGTAACATACTTACTCCAAAACCGTTTCAAAAAAATTTTTTTTTATTGCATAGATGGATTCTATGCATCTTTCTGAGAAAAATGATATCTTACAAGTTAGGTTTTGTATAGAAATAATATATTTAATTAATTTTTTAACAAACGAAGAAATTTAACATGTGACCATTGGAGGGTTAAAGCAAGATGGATTAGCAGATTTCCCTATCATCAACAATGGTAGCTTTTCATTGTAATATATAGCTTATAGTAATATATATTTTATACAAGAGTACTATATATCATTATGTCCAGAAAGGTGCATAGAATGTAGGTGTGTAGTGAAAAAAAATGTTAGATGTATCACATTTGGAGTTTTTTGGTCAAATACCAAAAAATCGAAGAGTAACGGAGCAGAAATTTCACAAAAATGGTAATGAATAACATACTAATAGATTTTTCGGAATTTTTTCAACCATTACTTGAGATTTGTAATATATTTGTGAATATATTTAGAGAAAAAAAAATTTGATACATTTTCAAAATAAAAATAACAATTTTCCAAAAATTGATATTCTGACGCTTGAGGTTAGGGTGACACCTCAACCATTTAGGCGTAATTAGTAACTTTCTAAAGCTAGGCCTAAGACAAAATCATTAGATTTCACCAAGACAATATACTTTACAAAAAATAACACACATATTCACTTGTATAATCATATAAAACATTAAATATATGAAAATTTTGTTATAGCCTAAATTAACAACATACCTTTTAGGTTATTCCATATACACACTCGAAATTCACTCAAAAACATAAACTTTAGAAATAAAAACACATATATTGTAACTTGTATACACAATTTATATACAATTTGTATACACAAACCTTCAAAATAAAAGAAATAATAAAAATATTACACAAATGCCACGCCCTTTTGCGTCTATTTTATTTCACTGCATCGCGAAAGATTGACTATGTTTGGTCTTGAAAAGCAGAATCTGAAAATAACTCTACAGTATGTCAAGTAGTACCAACTTGTAGAATGAAATTTCCCCTACAACATACTGTAAAGAAAAATAAGTTTTTAAAACATAGAAAATAGATTACGTCTGTTCCTTAAACTGCACCGAATGCCAAATGAATTTCGTCTCGTCAAGTTTGTTCTATGGTCAAGTAGAAATATCTCTGGATCTATGAGACGCAGAAAAATTTGTAATCTACGGTTAGAAAGAGAAACATATGATCTATAGAACAGTGTTTTAGTTGACTTAAATGACAGATAAATAGAGTTGTAAACATATCGGGAAAAATGGCGTTGCGTTTTACGAAAAGGCGCAGAGTTTAAATTTACGATTTTACGCATCAAAAATATGCGAACTTCACCAATTTTTGGAATATTATTTATAACGTTTTGTGGTTTTTTTTTTTGCATGATTATGCATCTACGGAACATTAGCTTTCCAACGGTATTTTATTTATTGTGATAGGACAATTCTAAGTGGGCGTAATGTTGAATTGCAAAATACGTGTTTTATAGTTGGTGAAGTGAGCCATGACTAATGCCGCGACCACTTTTTAAGGCAAAAAGTTGTCGAGCACCAGTTGGAGGGTTAAAATCTTGTTTTCCTATATCAGAGATAAATTGTTCAGCCTTTGCTCTTAAAAAAAGGGGGTCACTCGCTGTAACTTTTTTATCCCACGCTTGCTTAAAACCACATAAATATAGAGCTGTCCATATCTAGGTTGTTTGATCCCCTTGACCTCTTTATGTCACTTCCACTGTTCAAAATTTTGTTTTCATTCTTTCAAAATGTTGAGTGTTAGGAAGAATACTACTCTTTGGTAATTTTCAGATTTTGTTTTAGCCTCCATCTCCATCATCACCGCTACCATTCTCACCAATGTTAATGACTTATAAGCTTTTGGTTTGTACAATGATATCTCTAAGCATACACAAAAAACAAACATAAATCAATAAAAATGACAAACACAATGTAGTCTAGTGTCAAGGAAACCATTCTTTTTAACAACTGGTGTATACATAAACAATGAACACAAATACAGTACCATATATAAAAATGACATACAATGCAGTCTCACACCCTAAGGAAATCACTACACTCTAACTGATGCACCACACAAATACAGTTTGGTAATTACAAATGACAAACACAAAGAAATCACTAAGCTAACAATGTACTTCACTTTTGACATTGATTAATGTGGCATGAGAACAAACAATCACTGCAAATAAAGGAGGAGGGTAGGAGAGGTAGTGAAGGACACTGATCAGATTCCAACATTGCCGCCCTTGTTCCACTTAAAACCCACCATAGTTACGTAGATGAACAACTGTTACGGTAAATGTTTTGCATCTTCGAATTATTCAAAAAGAAATTCGAATCATCCGTGATTTTTCAATATTGTTGTATATAGAAGTCTCAAATTATCCACTATGTAAAATTCAAATTATTCACTATTTCTAAAAAATGTTCTATTACACAAATCTATACTATTTTTATTTACTAACATTTTGTTTAAAGTAATAATAAAAGACTGAAATACAAGGCATCAAAGCAAGGGATATTTTAATTTAATGTATGTGCAGGACGAGAGACTTTTACTGCTATTTTTTAAATAGATTTTCAGCTTAATAGATTTAACGAAGACATATGGTAGATTTTTTACCATTCATTAACAAAGAAAATGTTCTTGACCAACAATTACAATGAATACTTGATGAATATTATTTCTCAGCATTTTCTAAGAATTACAGTTTTTAGTCCTCCATTTTTCTATTAAACTTATTTCAATTTAATAAAGGAACAAATGATTATAATCACTGTCTTGTTATTAATTATTCAACCATTTTCACATAAACATTACGAACACAAGTTATAAGTATGTAATAAACAAGTGTGCATCAAGCAGCATTCACGCCTAACGCTTTATTCTTCTTACTACTACATCAGCAACCGTACATCGGGTTAAATTAGCCTAACAAATGGTTTAGTTAAATAATTATTGAAAGTTTCTGAATATTTTTTTCTTCAACTACAATGAAATAGTTATTTCAAACAACAAAAATCCTCTAGGTATATTTGATATAATCTAAAAAAAAAAAATTTTTTTTGTTTTCCCGGATCATTAGAGACATTCCCGAACTATTGATCTCAGACGACTGCAAATATTCCAGGACCACTTAAAATTCCCAGATATTTCCGATTGGGAGACACCCTGTATATTCTCATAGGGGAAAAACAGGTCTCTCTTTTCACTTTTGCAAAAAATTTTATTTTCTTAAACAAAATTTAGGCTACATGGTGAACCAGAGATACACACACAGTTTATTAAGAGATTACAACAAAAAAAACAGCATGAAAATTGGTCCTGCCATTTTTGGCAGCAAGTCAAAACATCTGAACATAAGAGTAATTTCAGATCTTGGGAGTTATTTAGAATTTACAAAATTTTAATGTATTCCAAATAAGTATCATATCTAAAAAAGAACATATACAGAGAATAATATTGATATAAAAGAAAAACTTACTTTGTATTTGAATGTACACTATTTTCAATTTTAATGCTAGGCTGTTGATCAGTCGAATTATTTTCGTTGTTATTTTTCTCTTCATCAGGATCAAATAATTGTCTCTCAACCAAATCTCGTAACTTATCACCTCCACCTCCACCACCAGCTACACCTCCAGTTTTGTGCACATCATTTTCAAACCCACCTAACAGACGTATTTGAAGTTCATTTTTTTGAGTTTCCACCCTGAAATAATTAATTAATCTATATACATTTATATCGAGATAGTTTGTTAGAAAAATAATATCCACCATTTTATGATTATGGAAGTAAATATTTAAATCAATTTGTTTGATGATAATAGTAATAAATGAAGTTACTATCTTATTTTCTCCTGTAATCCTTTTTTTTAATTGGCAATTTGAGGCCTATTTCAATAGTTTAAGTAAATGATTGGATCAATCTAAATACTTCTTTTTTGATTTTGGTATCAAATTGTTTTAATTTTGAGGGTCAATTTTGTTTTGACAAGTAAATGATTCTGTTAAAGGAATGATATAACACTTAATGTAAGACACAATATTGTGTGTGCGCGCGTGTGTGTGTGTGTGTGTGTGTGTGTGTGTGTGTGTGTGTGTGTGTGTGTGTGTGTGTGTAATACTAGTAAAGGATCATTTTAAAACATTGTATAATGAGATTAAAAAATTAATTAACATTTCTAGTCCTGGTCTTAAACAGGGTTACTATTAGTCCTGGTTTTTTCAGGAAAGTGCAAGAAAATAAATGGCACATCATTTACACACTGTAATGTAAATTAGATTAGTCAATTTTGAAATTAGGTTTTTTATATAAAAATTAATTTTAAAATATTTTTCTATTGGCATAAACATACAACTATTTTTCGCCTAATTTCTCATCATGAATCACACAATTAGTAATATTGTTATGCAATCAGACAATTACTAAGATCGTTATAGAATTCAAAACACTAATGATATGTTCAACTTGTGGTATTTGGACAGGAATTACCATTTTGAAAAATTATATGATACATGAGGTCACATTTTCTTATATAAGGACATTGTGTCAGGTGCATCACTCACACGGAAAATTAGTAAACTTTATCGAATTCTTGAATTTTTATCTTTCATGAGAAGGATTTTGGGATACATGATTATGGAAAAAAAAAGAAGAAATATTACCTTAACAATGATATATTATACATTTCAATAAAATAATATTTACTAGGCTAAAAGTTGAATTGGAAAAAAATAATGTGATTTTTAAGGTGTAAAAACGTGTTAAAATTCTTGATTTTGTTAGTTTTACAAATTCTATAATAGTTAGTTTTTACCTTTTGCTGTATAGAATTTCAGCAAAAGATTATAGATTTTGGAAGATTGAAACATTAGGAATACAAAGATATATACATTATTTCAAAACTATTAATTTGAGTACTCTAAAAGTTAAATTGAAAATAGTGTGATTTTTACATTCTAAAAAATGTTAAAATAGTTGATTGTTTAAATTTTAGAAATTCGAAACTATTATAGAACAGTGATACTGTAGATTTGTTAGACAGAAATATGTACTTGTGAAAATTAGACAAAGAACAACATTAATTTGTGTTTCAAAACTACGCAGTTATTGTGTAACACGTTAGCGGCGAAATATACAAACTTTAACTATTATATATTATTATACAGTTTAATGGACTTTAGGTTATATGAATATAAACGTTTGGAACATAAATTTTACAGTGGTATATAAAGTATTGCGATATGATTCTTAGAGGTCAAAATGTAGAATTTTAAATAAGTGTTGTTTACCGCTACAGGGACAGAGTTCATTGACATGCATTGTGTAGAATAGACGTTTGAGGGTTAATAAGGGCAAATCAAAAGTCATCTTGCTTTGTTTTTTACATTATATGTGAGTCCTTTATTAAGAAGTTCAATTTCCTCTTCATTAAATTCAACATCTGAAAAATAATGATGTGAGGAAACTTTATTATCTGATTTCATAACTGTAAATAAAAGTTTGTTTATTTTTTTGAGAAGTATTGATCTATTTTGTGATATTTTAATCACGATCCGTCTGTTTACATCTGTAAATTGTCTGTCTATTTCTAGAGGAGAGAAGTAGTTAGCCTATTCCAAGTGGAAATTATATATAATCTCATTTAATCTATATTTCGTTATATAAATATTTTGAAAAACTTTAAAAACTTGATGGATGCAACAATTTTTTTACCTGAATTCGAACCCTTGAGTGTTCATTAAAACTAGCTGGCCTTGTTGGTTATAAGCAAGGCTTGTTATGCTTGGCTCAGCAAATGTTGTTATGAAAGGTCCCAGAGTTGGAAACGCAGACATCCGCACCCATCTTGACTCATCAGACAAAAGACTGGCATATACTGGAGCCAATAGAGTTTTACGTGTTTCCAAGCAACATGCACACGATACTGACATTATTACTTCAGCACATGCCTTCCGCACACCCCAAACATTATCACGACAGAGCTCAACAAATTTTGGAAGCTGAAATGTAAAACAAGAATTATTTTAACTGTATTTAATAATGAAATAATAAACAGTACAGGAAATACATACAAATCTTACACAGGTTGTTATTACGACTCATGTTCCATAAAATATGTTTACTTTAAAAATCCCCTCTATTGCTATCACTAAGGTAGTATACTACCCTTGCATAGGCCTTATATATGTAGTATAAGCTTTTAAAAAATGGCCTTCATTTTTATCACAGATTTAAGAATATTTAAAAAAAATTCACGATAAAGTTAAACCAAGATAACCTAGTTAAAAGCTAGATTAGAATACATAGATTAGAGAACTAGGTTAGATAAAATATAAACAATTGGAGAGCATTGTTGTAATTTTGTAGAAATTTTTTGAATAATAATTTAAACGTACATTACAGTTAAACCAATCTGAAAAAAGTTATCTTTTCAACTTAATATTTTTTTAAATAAATACAGGAATATGAATGTTGAGAAAGATTTGAGAATAAAACTATCCAGATATTGACTCTCTCGTGGAGGACAAATGATGTCAAAAATCCCATTGATTTTTTATTAACTTTGACCACTTGTTTTTGAGTTTTCATATAGTGGCGACAGCTAAAAAAATAATATGTTCTTTTTTCCATAAAAAATTATTTTTTAATCCCCCCTTTGAGTTTTTAGCTTGTTTTTGAGTTTTTAGCTTGTTTTTGAGTTTTCATATAGTTGTGACAGCTAAGCAAATAAAATAGTTCTTTTTCCATAAAAAATTATTTTTTAATTCTACTTGTTCTGCATCTTTGACTAATTACTGATAAATATGTGCATGTATATATACAAAGTGTAAAATAAGTCTTGATACACCTCGATATATTTTAAATGGATTGCTGTATCAACGTAAAAGCTCTACCTCTATTTTATAACACTTTTTCTAGTGTTTAAGGTAGGGCTAAAATTTTTGACTCGTTTTGAAAAGTGGTAAGGGGGCCACATTTCATTTTTTAAATGGCAACCCCTATCTTCGACATCATTGGAAAGATCTATGCAATTCAAAAATAATGGCAACTCCAAAAAGTTTCTAGTACATTCCTGACAAAAGTTATAAGAAAAAATTAGTTATGACTAAATTGTGTATCTTTTACCTGTAATAAGTGCTCAAATTGGTGACATTCGGTGATTTGACAATGTCCTAGTCATTTATAAATATCTGAGATGGCATTCACAAAAGATTCTCAGAAAAACTGTGGTTATTTTTGAACTCTATTGTATTTACTCTCTATTTCACTTAGAAATGTAACAAATACTCTATAGTAATTTAGCTCTTAAGCAGTGTAATTAAAAAATTGTTCGTCACAATTTGTAAAAGTGTAAAATGAATATCATTTGTATTTGATATTAAGAATTCAATCATAATGCTAACCCCCCCCCCCTCAGACTTCTCATACCTGTGAGAAGGATGAGGTCTGACACACAGGAAACACAGGAAGCTGTGTACTCTTTGTTTTATCAAGTTTCTTCCCAAAAGGGAAATGTTGAAACAAGTTCTTTCTTTACATTTTTCGATTTCAAAACAAGCAATTTTCTCAAATAATTAAATATATCAATATAGGAGAGTAATTCAAGATCTAATAATATTTTTCAAATTGAAGTTTAAATTTATTGATTGCAATACTAGACTGATTTCATTAAAAAAAAAAAAAAAAATTTTAAGTTAGACTGATAAAGGTCATTTTTACTTATTACTCACGTTTCGCTCACTATTCAAGCATTGTCAAACCAGATTCTATTATATTAGTAAATATAATCTTTATAGTCGTTCATAGTAAATATAACAGAATTTAGCTTGATAATGCTTGAATAATATTCAAGAAACTTATGTCTCTAAGAAGAAAAAAGAAAATGTTGTGAACAGCCTAAAACTCAAAAAGGTATTTATTGAGGTTTACATTATGGGTCACTATTTTACAGATAATAATGTAAACAGATTTTACCCCCCTCCCACATATCCATAGAAAGTGTTCTTCTACTATCAAAGAACATACATCTACACTACAACTCTATATCTTAATTAAATCCCTAATTTAAAACTATGTAAAATAGTTACTCGGTCACAAAAGAATGTAGAACAGAACTGATAGTTGAGATATAACCAAAAATTAATGTAAAATCAAACACTAATAAGTGATAACCCTTGTTGACAGATATCAAAATTAACTTATTCATAAAAGACAAAATTTAATCAACTTGTAAAAGATAAAACATTTTAACCCAATTTAACATCACATTGCATTATTATTTCATGTATAATTAACTGATGTTCTGTACATGCCAGAAATAAAAAGCGATTAATTTACTTACCAAAAGTGTCTCGGTACAATGCCTGCTAACCACAGCACAGAAGTCACCAAAACTTTCAGCACACATTTTACGGACAAAAAATAAATTATTTGAACAAAGAGGTAAAAGTCTAGGTACAAAAAGTCTTTCAGTAACCTCTCTGCCTAAAAGCGGTGCCATTTTGCTCATTAGCTGAAACAAAAAATAAAATGAACATATATCATTGCTTTTAATTATGAGGGATATTCATAAATAGTTGAATAAATTATTTATTTAACTATAGTTGTTAAAATGTGTGAAGCTCAAGCAAGATTTAAAGAAAAGAAAATGCTATGGTGGTCTATGTTGGGAAGTTCGCTTCCAAATGGGTTGAAATCTCTACCGAGAGAAATGCCATTAGAAATAATAACAAGTTGGCAACACTGTGCAGCAAAAAATTACACTGTGCTACTAGTTTCCATGATGAACAAAGCTAGGAATGCCTGAAACATCAACAGATGAACAAAATGTGAAACTTATGGCAGAATGTCTAAAGAAGATTGTCAATAGACACAAATATCCACAAGCTAGCGTGATTTAAACATCAGTTTTTCAAATTTAACGAGTCGAATAAATGAAAAGAAAAATATATATTTGTTAAATCACTCACGGTTACTTGCAGAACACATTGTAATGTCTAAAATAAAGATTAGATGTTGAAAAGCAAACCGCAGTTGAATTTTTGCTATTAATCAAACATGAGTTACTACGGACTTCAAATTTAATGAGTGAGAGACATCGATCCTCTCCACAACCAAAAAATATTCACGAACACAGTCATAGGTCAAGCAAGTGATAATCTTTGTTTATGATTTTAAAGAAACTGTCATGACACAATTATGTACGAAACAACAAGTGTGAAGTAAGTTACTTATCACGATTTCATACAGAACTTCTGCAAATAAATGAAACAAGGCTTGTTCGAGTATGGAGTATTCATTTTGAATGATAAAGCATTTAGGGAATACTGTGACTGAATTACCGTGTTAATTGTTTGGTCATGCACATAGAGTGCAATCATACAATCACTAGACTTTAAGAACCCAGTTTTACCCCCTTAGAAGAACTTGCGCAAGCAGTTACCAAAGCCATTTGAGAATCCCACAAAATTGATTGATACCTTTTGATAGATTAGCAAAGCTTCCAAAGTTTGGGACAAGGTCTTTGAGAGAAGCAGATGGTACTATTTAGCAGGATCATAAAGAGTTACTTCCTAAATGATACATAGATTTAGATTACAAAATAATGTGCATTACTTATGAAATAACCTATGTATAAATGATAATAAATTTGTATTTACAAAGACAATTCACATTTATTTTTAAATTCACTAAATTTCAACATATTTATAATATAATAGACTAGAAAACAATTCTGAATTTGAAGCAATTGCTATATAAAATTAAATATGAAAGTTGAGAAATATTATTCTTGCACTTTAATCTTACAACTAGATTAAGTTTAGTATTAAGTTAAACTAAGTTAATAGTAGATTAAGTTAGAATCTACTACTATAAGATTCAGCTCAATCAAAGTTTGAATAAACCATATAACAACTATAATTCAAAAACTTGTATTCATTTAAACAACAGGATCTATAATTAAATAAAAAGTGATGAACTTAACTTTACTATTACTTTTTGTTTTATTTGATAACATATTTTGGTTGCATAGTACAATTTTCAGTGTAGTTAAGGAAACCTTTGCGCTCATCAAAGCTGGCTGTGATATGAATATTAACAACACACCACAACCACTTTAATGATAGCAATGAATTCCAAATTCCAGATGAACTATCATTCTTAAAAACAATACTTAAAAAAAATGTATTTCATTTCAGAAGATATTAGTCGGCAGTTGTCTCTACTGTTCCTGCTATATGGGGGGAAAATATTTGGCTGAAATATGATAATCATTAACAGATTTTGAGGATCAAATAAATCATATTCAGATGTAGAATTCAATTAAAATCGTCTAACATCTACAGATTAAATAACTATTTCTGAATATAAAATAAAAATGAATACTCTCAAAACTTAATTACATTAATAATCACAATTAAAAAATATTCCATATACTTACAACAATATTGTATCATATACCAATTACCAAAAATCTATATTACTATATTAATCTTCAAACAATAACTCTGGAAGTGGCCATCGACAATATATTATCGGAACTTTGCATGCTTGTCATGTCTTGACGAAGTAAAATCATGGTTTTTTTTTTTTTTTTTTACAAATCAACATTTCAACCACTAAAAAACTCCAATTCTAATAATCTAACTACCCATGTAAAGCTAAAGATCTGCGCTTAAAAATTCTTAAATCCAAAAGTTCCTAAATCGTAACAAAAGTGATTTAATAAATTGATAAAGTTACTGAATTTAGTCGCAAAGAAAAACAGCGAAGTTTGTTGCAGAAGACAATTTTTTTTCTTCTATTTGTCACAAGTCCAATTTTCTGTCAAATTATTTCACATCTACACTGTGTTATAGTATTTTTCTTACTCTTTTGAATGGTACCTTCTAAATTATAATCGCTCTCATAGTTAGAAAGATACCTATTGGTGTATAAAATATATCTGTAAGACTAATATTTTAGTTGAACTGTACCTTCCAACTTCATGTTTTTTGAACGGAAATCTTCTTCATTTTGCCCTAGTCATTTTTGTTTAGAATCGTGTCATAGTGTGGTAATGTTTATTTTGGAGTTTTTATTTTAGGTATTGTTTTGTTTATATAACTCATAATATGTTATAATTGTTTCAAGTGATTCTTATTCAAGTCAATGTTATTTTCGACTCTGACTCCAGGAAATCCGGATTTTTTGGAATCCGAACCGGCCGTCCGCCACAATAGTCCGGATTTATGAGTCTACTGTATATATTTTTATCAACTTTTATTCACAACAATATCACAAAACTTTTTTTATAAAATATCGAACAGAATTAAATAAAATTTTATTGTAAGGTATATTATGCGGTTTTGTCAAGTTTTGACATTGATTACTGAAGATTTTTAATTCCTGAAATACTAACTCGATAATTTTTATTTCAAAAAATATTTTCACTACACAGTTGAGTTTTGAGAAAATACACACCTCTATGAGAAAAATGATATATAATAAATTGTATTTTGAATATTATTACTATTTTTGGTAATTTTTCAAAAACGATATTTTTTTACTAATTTCTACTCACAAAGAAATTCCAAAACTTTTGTATATCTTTAAAAAAGGGAAAGGGGGGATGAGGAATAATGCACTTTCATGGATTTTTCACTATTTTTACTGCACATTTTTTGATTCTAGACACATTATCTCCAAACTGTTACTTATAAATGACTATTTCGTTTCATAAATTAATACTATTAACCTTTCTGAGAAAAATGTTGGTTTTTGGAGAGTATTACCGTTTTGTGAATTTTTTAAAAAAGTATTGAAAAATGAGCAAAAAGCTAATGAAACAGATTGGCCACTTTTAGGATTAAAAAAAGCTCTTTTTTTAACATTACGTAACCTGTAATAAAAAATACATAAATCTATCTCACTTCAGAGGATATTAAATCTGCAGTTACAGTTATATATATACTGTTCCTGTTACATAGGGGAAAATATTTGGCTGAAATAAGATAAGCATTAACAGATTTTGCATTAACAGATATAATATTAAAAATATCCTCTATATAATTATAATATACAACTAAAATCCTCTAACATGTACAGATTAAATACAGATTTAACAAATGAATACTCCCAAAACTTAAACTACATTAATAATTACAATTTTTTTAAATATTCCGTTTACTTACCACAATATTGTGTTATCAATGATCATTGTTACTACATTAATCTTCAAACATTTTTAAACAAAAGCTGTTTTAGTACCACCTAACCTGTAATAAATAGGTTTTTCAGTTTTGAAGAAAAATAATAAATAAAGAATTGGTTAGGTGTCATGTTGTTCCAAAGCAAATTAAGTTTTTTATAAAACAGTTATTAAGTTTTGAAGGGAATGCCAAGCAGATATCGTATATGAAATCAAGTTCTGCAAAATTTAATTCAGCTTATCTAGAGTAAAGTATACAGAATAATTAGTTTCTTTCTTCGTAATAGTTTTTGTATGAATATATTTTTATATTGGACAAGGCTAACACAATTGTCTACAGGCTGTTATATAAATAACTTCTACAGGTGATGAAGTAATTCAACTTTTGAGCACATCAAGCTTTTCAGATAGGGCGAAAGATACATAGTATTTATTAGATCTCAAACGATATGTATAAAAAAATTAAAATGACTTCACATATCTGGGGAACAGAGTTATCATTGGCTTTGTTCGATTAATTCATAGCTGTATAGCCCCATTTCTGTCTAGCAGACGAAGGAGTGGGAAAGTTGTGCAGCCTGTTCACGCACCAACTGTTGTTCAAAATGGCCCCTACTATTAAAAATCTCTTCAATTGTGAAGTACGTGCTATTACTCATTTTCTGAGAGTAAAGAATTGTTTGACATTATGAACTTGGGACAGTATATGGAACGAACATTATGAGTGCTAATGCTGTTAGAACATGGTATTGTTTGTTCCAGGATGAACCAACATATGTCAAAGACAAAGAAAGAAATGGATGTGTGACGGATAAACTGTTAAAGAGGTGAATCAGAAAATCCGAGATAACAGAATTTCAAAATTGCGGAATTATCCTCTTCCCTTAGATATTATGAACAGTTTTGTACAAAGTGATAAATGAAATGCTAGGCTACCATGAGCCGGGTGCCTAAACTTCTCACAAATGACCACAAAACCAAGTAGATAGGTGCAGTAGTAACTTTTCTTTTGCATTATGATACGGATGGTGATGATTTCCCTCAGTTATATTAGTACAGAGATGAGGATTTTGGCGTTATGTCAACATGGAGACAAAAACAAGTCTATGGTGGTGGAGCCATACTAAATTTCCAAGAAAATCTCCAGTGCCAGCAAACATTTTTGCAAGAAAACCTTTTGTTTTTTGGGGTAGAAAAAGTGTACACCTAATGGATTTTATGGAACGAGACACTACAATAAACTCCAGTTTACTCGGACACTTTAAGGAAGCTGAAAAGACCCATCCAGAACAAACGGTGTGGTAAGTTGAGTTTAAGTAAAGTTTTTTAACAAAGCACTAATCTGCATCCACATAAGGCCTACTGGACAGTTTCGAATCATAGTTGTTTACTATCCTAGTAATACACAACTATAATTATAACATTTTATATACGGTAATGAAATAACTTTAAAAATATACACTAACCTAGAAATGAAATAAACAAGTAAGCAGAGTAAAATATTTAAAATTATAATCTATAAGTATTCTTGGTTAATTACACATAATTTCACAATTATATGACAAAATACTACAATAAATTATCTTGTGACTACATATAGTTGAAAACTAATGGTATAAAAATAGTTACATGAAATACTTTTAACACATAAAACAGATTCTAATTCTTATAAATTGCAGCGTTGAATCTTCATCGGTTTGAAAGATCGACTGACGGTTCTCGCTCATCAAAGCTGGCTGTGATATGGAACATATTGACATACAACAGCCACTTTGTGAGCGAAATTCGCCAGCTACATTGTTTAAAAGTGGTGTCCTCAGAGTGTGTTCAAACAGCAAGATCTATAGTCAGTTGTATACCTTTGCGACTGGACTCGTCAAAAATGGCTGTGATATGAGAGATAACGACATTTCACAACCATTTTGACGGGCCAGAGCATGGCAATGATCGTTTGAAGAAAAAAACAAATGGAAAGCTCAGTAATAGATGTGTATAGTATTTACATAATCTAATTTTAACTTAGAACATGAAATTAAACAATAACGATCTTAATAATTATTTTAAGACACAATAATAATACACAAACACAATTGTTTACTTTAACATTATTTAACAGTTATCTGCATCTATTATCTATCAGTAATTTATATAAACATATAAAAACTAATAATAAACAATAAACTTGTATATTTCAACACTATTTACTTATTACATATTATATAGAAACAACAATATCAAACTAAGATAGATAGCCTAATTGTATGAAGAAACAATGTTCAATTTGTTGATATATAATATCAAATATAGAAACAATAATCAATTTGAGAGACATAGCCTGAAAGTATAATATGAAAAATGATTAATTTCATTATGAAAATTTTGACTTGTCTCTACAATGAAATGACTTTAGACTATAAATTAAAGGTACAGAGGAAAAAAACACAGTCTTTCAGAATGGAGTTCTTGAGACAGTAAGATAGGTTGAAGACTAGTATACTAATAAAGCACTATATGTAGTCGTGAAATAAAAAAAAAAAAAATTATGTAATATTTTTACCAAAATATAATTTTAAAATGCAGTTTCTGATTAAAAACTAAAAATACTTGAAAAATTATTTTCTTCATACAGAGGAATAACCATCGTATCCATGTAATTTTTTTTTAAGAAAGAAAAAAGTTGTAAAAAATGTTGATGTCATATTTACTGTTTTCTCAAAATTATATAACAGATTTTTTTTTTTAAATAAATAAAAAGTGTTACAGAGCCAAATGTAGTGTACCTTAGTACACAAACTTTAAAAAGATTCTCCTGTAAAATTTGCTTTCTGTGGCTTGGTGTTTTTCATCTGTAACCAAAAAATGTGAATGTCTACTGTTTTTGTGTTATATATAGTGATGTGTTTTAATTTTAACAGCACTTGATAATGGACTTCCTCCCAATACAGTTGTTGTGCGACAATAAACACAGAAGAAATATATATTCCACTGTTGACATTAAAAAAGTTTTTCCATAATGTTCAATTTATTATTATATAAAAATAATCAAACTAAGATAGTTAGTCTAAAAGTTGACTCAAATAGTGTTTTGCTACAATATATAAAATCCAAAATGGAAAATAATCAAACTGATACAGATGGGTTAAAAACGACTCAAACAATGTCTAAATTTGTTTTGATATTTTAAAACTAAAAACATGGATAATAAAATAGAAATAATGAACAAGACACTTTATATAATAAATATATGCCAAACTGCAATCTGCAAAAAAATTATAATTATAATAAAAGCTATATTAGAAACTAGATCAAAGATAGAATTTATAATTTCAAACTCGGATCATTTTAAAATTTACAGACTTGTATTCTTGTAGTAAAAACTAATAGGAAAACTCCTTTTATTTTATAGCAAGAATTGACTGAAATTCATCTTCTAAAGTATGGTAACTAGAATGATTATCAGTGATTTTATTAACTATTAGTTACATTTATAAAAATAATATTGTTAGTGATAATTCTATTTTTTCATGTGACATTTTAAATTTGTTTGATATTTAAAAACCAAAATCAAAAGTAATAAAATACAAATAGGAACAAGATACACGGTTAATAGGATAAACATGACAGAACAAAAGATCCATGATATAAATATATTATGCAAACTGCCAAGAAACAAAAAAGAACGATATAGAACTTAGAACATAGAAAAAACTTCTAAAATACTATAATACAAAACATTTAAAAAATGGAAGTAAAAATTAATCTATTAAGTATTCTCCACAATAAATTAAATTAACTACAATATCACAATAATATGACAAAATACTTTAATAAATTTGTAAAATGCTTTTTATTTTATACAAAATATCTCCAAGTCAACTTCTAAAATTCTAGCAATTAAAAAGATTATCACAGATGTTGTTAAACATTGAAATTACATTTATAAAAATTACATTGTTAGTAATAATTCTCTTTTTATAAAAACTACTATAGTGACTTATTATACAGAACTTGGATAATTCGAAAGTTTTGGGTTGGTCCCTCTTGAACTTTATATGATATCAATGTAGAAAAATTATGGGTAATTCAAAGTCAATTTCTTTAATTCAAAGTTGTATCAACACTAAAAATAAAATCTTGTACTGTAACGTAAAAGGGACAGTCTTCCGAGAATTATACTGTACACTGACTAGAACACTAGAAACTGCCCAGGGATAAAAGCCTAGCTGATAGTTTTTAGACATGTGTTCTAATTCCAGGAGCGCTGCCGCCTGCCAAGAAATCTCTAGGTAGTCTGTCGATCGATACTCTGCTCAGTCTCGGTCTCATTTTACAGTATTGTGCCTCTGCTTGTCAGTCATTTGTGTTTTAAAAATGATTGTTTGTGCAAGTGATCACAATGTCTTTTGAGTAAACCATGTGTTCAGTACAAGACAAGACATTAACATTATGTGAAAAACTCACTGTTATTCGTGAGATGGAGAAGGGTTAAAACTAGACAAAACCTTCCGTAAACAGAACTGAACAATCAATCATCTGATTATTCAAACATACAATTATTGATAATTGTACTGCACATAATTCTATTCCAATAATGATCAATGTTAAGATTATTTTTTCCCTCCTAACATGACTTTTCAGCTGTACAGCCAATGGATCAGGACATTATAAAAAATTATAAGTATTTTTACTGGTGACTTATTCTATAAACGCTCTTGGCAGATTCACTGGAAAAGAGCAACAAAAGTTCAAAGATCGATCTCCTTCAAGCAGCTAGAATGTGTCACAATGCATGATCTCAAGTTACTAAAAGAAAAATAACAAATTGTTTTAAAAAAGCTGGATTCGTTAAGAAATCTGACCAGCATTCAAGTGAACTTTTAGAAGAAGTTCCCCTCTACCTGTCGGATGGGAAGACAATACGCTTGTCACCTTTGAGGAGTAGGTTAATTTAGATGAACAGGTGTGTGGAGAACTTTCTGATCAAGATATTTTAGCAGAAGTGAAAAACAAAGAAAATGCTGTATTGTCGGATTTAGAAGAAAAGCGAGCAGAAGTTGAAGAGTCCCAAATCCCTTTGGTTCATCAATTGCATGAGTTTCTGCGGTATATTGAAGGACAAACCAATGTAAGTGAAGCTGTTTTTCATTCTCTAAACGTATTTGAGGATTTTCTAAACCTTAAAATAATTAAGAATTCTGCAAAGAAATCGGGTATTTCACAATACTTTGTCAAACTTTAATTTAGTGTAATAGCTTCATTAATATTTGATTTGTGAAAATAAACACATACACTTTAATTATTATTTCAAGCATTTTGAAAACCTAAAACTTGAAAAAAAATTAAACCTTTTATAATTCAAATTTTTGTAAAATTAGAATTTTTCCATTGGTCCCTTCAGCTTCGAATTATTCAAGTTCTACTGTAGAACCTAACGGTAGAAAAAGTTCCTAATACTGATAAAGTATTAAAAATAGATCCCATTAGTTTGAAATATACAGCAAATTTTGTTGTTGTTAAAGAATTTCTATAGCAATTATAATAAAGCAGACACTATATAAAATTTGAATAAAACTGGGTGAAAAATAAAGATTTTCTATAGAGAGTTTTCTAACATCTATATTTATAAACAATTAGATAAAAAAAGAGTTAAATACTTTTGGTAAATATATCATTTTCTCAGGTCTTGAAGTTGTTATCAACATTCAGTTTAACAATATAAAAATTTAAAAATCTTAAATGTCAGAGATATTCCATACAGGATAAACGGGATGCTAGAATACAAAATTTTGTAATATCAAGAAACTAACGTCTCACTATATAATGTACAATTGCAACTTTCATAACCTAAAAATATTTACAACATTAAAACTCAAATTTCATCCCAAGCTTTAAAAGTAAAAAAAAAAAAATAGATTTTTACTAGCAAAACAACTCAAATTTTAAAATATGTAAGAAGTTTATCAAAATTTAACAACTTATATGAACGGCATAGTGTAGATACTTTTAAAATGTTCTTTCTTTTGTTATAAAAACTTTATTTCTGAAGGAAAATTATTATAACATTATATAATTTATTTTATCTACAGTTATTATTTGATCCTAACTATAATGTGCTCATGTCAAATAACTATTATTCTAAAAAGAAAAATAGAACTAGACAGGCTACTATTGACATTTTAAATGAAAAACACAATCAATCTATAGTCATGAATCCATTAAAGTTCTACGAACTTACATCTGTATATTGGTAGATGGACTACACAAAAGGATACTTTATAGTATTCTTAACAATTAAAACTGGAATACTATAAGTCTGAAATATATTTTCATCTTTATTTTGAGAATCTTTGGAAGATAGCACTGTTTCAAAAGCTCATCAAAATGGCTGTGATATGACAACATAACATTTCACAGTCATTTTGACGGGCTCAGAAAAGCAGAATAGTGGTGTAATTAATGATGACACGTAGAGTCGCAAAAGGTTGATGCTCATCAAAGCTGGCTGTGATAGTTGTGTTTAATACCTATGACAAACCAGCTTTAATGGCAACACCCAGATGCATAAAGTAGCAAGTAGTAAGTAGATGATGGTACGAGCCCCATGAAAGACAAGGTAGTGAGATGGAATTTATTAACATCTCACTACCCATGTCTTTCACGAGGACCATGCCTTAATGAAGTAACAATGCTGAAATATTTGTACTAAAAGAAACATGAACAAACATATACAATAGAGTCTCAATAGTTCAACTCTCGATAATTCAAGTTTCTGTTTAATTCGAACTAAAATTTGGCTTATCCTTGTTTTATGTTATACCATATTGAGGTAAAACAAAATTACAGTTAGTCATCATATTGGAGACTTCCTGTATTTTAATTATTTTCTTAAATGAGACTTAAAAAGTAAGAGAAAGTTTGTATTCATGAATTTGAAATTAGAAACTTTAAAAATTATTTGATAAATTAAATGAAAGACAATTGAAAAACCTAGAGCTGAATACGAAATTAGCGAAGTATACTGACTGTGAAACAAATATAATTTAAATCTTTCCACTGATTTGAACTCCAAAAATTGGTCTTCTGAACATAAATTCAAGAAGATAAAATTTGAACTTGGAAAATTGGTCTTCTTAACACAAATTCACAATATTGAAAAATTCATGGGAAGAAGAAAGAAAAAATAACTAGTGAAGCATTGTTTAATTGGTTTAGCTATCAAAGACATAAGGGAAGTCCAATCTTGGACCCAATCCAACAAGAAAAGGCTTTGTTTTTCAGAGAACAAGTTCAAAAGAAGGAAACTGATTTTTATTAAAAGCTTAGGGCGGTGTGACGAGTCAAAGAAGAGATATGTTTGTTATCTTGAAATATATAGCGAGAAACTTTATATCTGTTATAGGCTGTGGTATTTCATGGCCCTGAAAAAAATTTCATAATTTTTTAAGAAGTGAAAAACTTGCTACTGATCAGATTTATAATTGAGACAATTTTAAAATACTATCACCTAAGATACTTGCTTCACGTGAAAGAAAAAGCTCCTCCCAGCTACAAAAAAAAGTTACAAAAGATTGACACCCCTATGCCAACACATTCTGAGATCAACAATTAAAGTTTCTTGTAAAGAGGAGTTAGATAAAAATAGAGAAAGGAGAGAAGAAAAGGGGAAAAAAAGGAGAAAAAAGAAAGAAAAAAATTACATGTCAGTAATTACCTTTTATCATCCGCAAACCAAAATTGTCTGATAAAGTAAACAAATATTTACAAAATGGTGTTTTTAACAATTTTGTGCATGAAATGAATGCAGATTCACATCTAGGCGAAGAATTGCAGAGTGATGGGAATCGATGCTTTATTCAATTTTAATAATAATTTGATTAATCTATCGATCAAGCAGTTTTAGAATGTTTAAAGAAAAAGTACCGTTAAAACGTCTGTTATAATCTCTTTGTAAGCACCGAGAGGTAAGAAAACCATTATAGGTTTTTTTAAAAAATGGTGATTGATGTAGCGTACTGGGTAACCAAGTTATAGACCGAACTGAAGTCAGACTTGTATTAAAATCACTACGTAAAATTTTGTGCAATCATGTAAGTGCTGAAAATAAAGACTGAAGACCATTGTGAAAATACCAATGAAATAGATCTAGCAGAATGGCTGAAAGATGATGAGCAGTTTAAAAGACGATGATGTGACGTAAATCTGTGGAAATAATACAACGCATTCGAACAGAAGAAAATTGATAATTTCGTAAAATATAAATATTCATTAAACACAATTTGGCAGATAGTTTGTCACTAAAAAGTTATTTTCCCTCTTACGTTGTCATTCCCTATACAACGAGTTGGTCCTATTCACCTCGAAATAACAGAACTCTATTGTAAATAATACATTTTCATTAATTCTAGAATTGCCAATTGTCTATTCAAAGAAGGTCAAATATACCTGTGTTCAATCTGTTAACTGTTCCCTCAATTTTCAGTATTGTTTATTAGCTAAGGAATCAAACTTTTAAATGATATATACATAATGTCAAAAATTTTAATTTAGTGGGTTGAGAATCTGTATAAAAGGGAGTCATTGTTTTTGTGTAGATGATTCCTATTACTGTTTATTGCTAGTGTCTGAGCATTCAAAAAAGGGGTTTTCTATAATTTTTTTCCATTTGTATGTGTTGATGTATTTATGATTTAAATTAGAAATAAAAAATTACTTGACATTACATAGTGTACTGTGGATCTTTTGTATATGATAAAATCTAATTTCAATATTATCTGTCGAGCCGTTTTATGTTAGACTTTTTTCAAAAAAACAACTATTACTTCAAATCAAATTGTAATTTTGTGTAAAAGTATATACAACACTACAGTTTTAATAAATGGCAAATTTATGAAAATAACCTTATAAAAACACTCAAGAAATTTAACTGGCAGTTCTAGAGTTAAACTTATTATAAAATATTGAATACTAGATACAAAAACCAGCATAACCTATTACATTAATATTAAGGAAGCATGACTTAACACATTGACTGCTAAAAGTCATGCAATATTGGTTGGCACATGCTAAAAATTTCTAAAATTATTTTTACTTAATATCAGATGTGTTATGATGGAAAAACATGTAAGAAGACAATTTGGGCAAAAAAATGTATTTTAGGCCATTTTAGTCTGCGTCCACTATCGTGGACGTTGAGCACCTGGAGAACTACAATCGCAAAAATGGAAGAAAACTATCTCCCCACATGCGCAAAACCAGTCGTCCACACCACACAAATGCTAGACACACTGACGAATCTAAGCAACAAAACTATGGCGTCCACGATCGTACATGGCAGCGCCTCCCTGAGTCCACGATCGTGGACGCTAGCAGTCAACGTGTTAACTAGTTTTAATTCTTATATAATAAATTACAAAATAAAATAAATTTAACTTTTTATTTCAAAATATGTAAAGAAACCAAAAATTATGATAACTTAATGTAATTGAAATATTATGAATTGTTAATATATATTGTTGTACTTACGTCTACTCCTGCAAATCCATCATCATGCGAGAGCTTCAAGATGACTGGGCATATTAATTCTTCAACAATATTCTTTTCAATAAGATTTTGCTCAATTATTATTATCAAAAGGGCATTTTGAGCTGTTTTTCTCACCTAAAACAGAAATTGTGGAACATTAAACAAGGAAGTATTTCTAAAAATTTAGTAAAATTAAGATAATTTGTTACAATTTGAAGAAATAATAATAACAAATTATTACAAAATAAATATATTAAAAAAACCATTACGAAATAAGCATTTTGTTCTATTTTTTAAGTTTCTTTTATTTTAATAAAAATAAGTAATGAAAACACGTCATGTCAGAAACATATAAAGTAAGCAATGGTAAATTTTTCCCCTCAGTTTAAAAATCAAACCTCTAATCTAAAAGACAAGTTTATTCGAAATATTTTAGAAATAATACTTTTAATAGAATTTTAGAATAATAATATTTGTGTTAATAAAAAGTGAACATTCTTAACGGGATTAAAAGGACGGCTTGGTACCAGCATAGTGAATTATTCTTCTTCAGTTTTTTGTTTATATTTTATTTATTTTTTAACGCCTAACTTTTGTTTTGTTTCTTTATTGAATTATTATTACAAATGATATAAGTATTGCTAAAGATTATTAGAAAACTAGATGATTATTAGTTAATTATTTATTTTTATTACAACAATCAGTTTTGCTTATAAAAACTAAACACCTATCTGGTTGAAAACTAGGCTTTGTACACAGATATTGCCAGTAAGGTGTTAAATACTTTGGTTACAGGTGTGCACAACTTACTCGCATGAGGGATTATGATTACACTGATTGCACATATATATGAGTAGATTATAGCCTGAAATTTAGGCAACTTGCATGACAAAAATGTTGTTAAACCTCTTACTGACATTTACTATACTTTTTACATCTACTGATTTATTTGGTTGTACTGTATTATAATAAAATGTTGTGCAACCTCTCACTGACATTTATTATAGTTTTTACATCTACCGTTTTATTTGATTGTATTATATTATGATTTTAATACTCAAATAATGTTAAAAATTAACTATTCCTAAGTGTTCTGGTAGCTAAGTGGTTAAGGGCATCATTCTCTGATTAAGAGCAGCACTTTAGATAGTGTGTTCAAATCAAACCCAGAGCTCAAGGTTTATTCTATGCAGTTTGGTTCTTTCCAACCTGTGGTATGGCGGAGGGAGGGCCCACTATAATTAAACAGTGGTTGAGCCAAATAGTTTCATTATTGTAGATGTATTTATTATCTTTAAAAAAGCTATAAAATCAATGTTATGATTAAAATAAAGTAATTAAAACCCCAAGTAAATTCATTCATAAACTTTTCCCACTGATAAAAAGAACTTTTATGGATGTGTTAGGTTATTCTTAAACGTTATAAACTATAGAATCAGGGGGAAAATATAATATATTATATATTTTGATTTTTTTTTTTTTTTTTTAGAATGGTAGGGAATCCCCTTAAAACTGTATCAATTTCAGTTTATTTGCCTGTCCCACAGCTCATTCAAGTATGACTCAAATATGTTCAAAATATATATATTTTTAAATTATCATCAATAAATAATTTCCCAACATGCATGGAAGGTGGCGAGTGAAAACAAAATATTTTGATTCCTGGTTTTGGTTGCACGGGCGTGCACAACCAACATCATGTAGTGTGTAAGCACCCTCATGCAAGCTGCCATGTTTCCATTGAATTTGTATAAATTTGTTCCCTTATGAACATGTGTGCACGCTCGCGCAACCAGTTTACTCGTGCACTTGTGTGACCAATGTATTTGAAACCTAACATGACATGGCACTATACTACAATATATATAAGTATTATTGTGTGATGACATCTAGCTCAAACCTGTCAATACGCAATTGACAAATTGCAAAGTCAAACACGGTACAAATTAATTCAATGATTAAAAATTTATATATACACATAAGCAAACTTTCATTCATTAATATGTTTTTTTACCATCTCTGTAAAGTAAGTGTTTAGAAACAAAATAATTAAAAATCTATGACTCACTGCATAAACATAAGCATAGTAGATTTGATAGATCAACTAAAATCAGGAAAACATTTTACCTATTAGCACAAGAGAGTAGAAAGTGGGTAGATTTATGACATACTATTTTAACTAATGACTTGTTTCGGTAAAGTGAAACACTGAAAATTTAAAATCAAAGACTAGAACTTAATTAAAGGAGCTTCTTACTTGTTATAACACATTAAGCTTTAAGTATCCTTTATTTCAGTATATAACTGTAAAACCTGAGATGACTCGCATAAAAACTCAAAAGTACGTTCTATTTATGTGGAATAAACAGGTATTTTATAGCAATTTTTTTCCCCTCAGATATCTTTATGTGAATCAGCATGTCTATTGACCAATTTTTTAATCTATTTCAAATTCAATATAAAATTTCAAACGCAAATTACCATGTTATCAACAATCTATAATCTAAATATGTGATTTAATACAGGCCTGGAACAATTGAACAGGCAGAAGCTGCAAAACATGTTCCCTAGCAAAATAATCAGCTGTATACAAGCTTCACAGTCAAACAATTTTCAAAAATTATTTTCGTAGCAATATATAAGGCTGAAATGAATAATGGGAAGTACATCATATCGGTATTAAATTATCAAATTTAGGTTAAAAGTTAATATGCATAATTATATAAGTTTCTTAGAACTGAGAAGGAAAAAAAAGACAAACATAGAACACTCCCAAGTCTCTTGTACAATGTCAGATACTTTAAACAGTAACTCATGAAAGTCGACATGCTATTTACTACAGCTTAAAACCAAATATTATTATTTTCAGGAATATTTTCTAAAATAGAATATACCATACTATTAAAATCTCTTATCTGTTTACTTTCAACAATTAATTCTGAAAACGAATTCAATATTACAAATATTGAACAATATTATATATTATATTTATTATTTAATCATTCTTTTAATTTTTCCTAACTTTTTTCCTTAATTTAACTTAATTTTTCCATAATAAAAACTTACTTGAGTTTCTGAATCTGTGAGCAGATAGATGATAATAGGAATAAGGTGACTAGCAATGAGCGGTTGCAGTCTTCCTCTGTCTTCATGACATAACATCACTATATGTGGCATATGTTCCATCAACTCAATTCTAACTGTAGCCTCTGCAAATTGTGTTAAAAAATCAGTCTGATGCTTTGGACAACTGTCTCACTGTAATTTACTGAATGGCACTAAAATATAAAATACTAATTTACCCAAATAATTTCATCAAAATACACAAAAGAAAATGCTGAATGTTATGTCACCTTATTATTTTTACGAATACAAATAGGCTATGTTTGACGGTTTATTTATTTGACTGGTCACCAATTTGGATAGGGTTAAGATGGCGAGGTCTAGTTTTTTGTAATTGTTGAGGTATCATTCGATGGAAGTTTATATTTAAAAATTGTGAGTTGAGACCCAAAACACCCATTTTGAGAGAACAGGTGAATTTATATAGTTTTTTTTTACAATATAAAACATTTCCAAGATTTCACTTCTGTCTTTCCTAGTTTAAAACATATTAAAACGTTTCGGGACGTTTTGAATGCCCAGTATGTGCTGCTGTTGTGTGTGTGTGCACACTAACATTTATATGTGTGCATGGAGAATTGCACAAAATTCTTGGTTTATTAGCCATAGACAGAACCTTAATAATTTTTTTTCCCCTTCTGAATATTTAAAAAATAAATAATTGTAAAATGAAAAATCTAATGAATTATGTTAACAATAAATTATGCACTATAGACCTAAAAAAGTAACTATATTCTGATATGTTTTTTATCAAATATATATTGTTAACATGTTTTTTAGATACAAGTCTTCCTTGGATTCAAATTATAATTGTTGACAAATTCATCCACTTCTAGACTTTTCATATACACTAAAGTGGGGAAGAATGTGTCATTCACATGCAATGTTGGCTACAGTTTCAATGGGACAGGATCAATAGTATCCCTTCTTTCAATCCCTCCATCATTTGCCCCTCTCTCCATCTAACATTTCACCCACAAATAACAATTAAAACACATTTTATTAAAATTAAATAAAGAGAAGCAAAATAATTTAGTAATAAGCTTATTAATATGTATAAAATATGTTTATATATTGTCGATTATGTGTTTAAGCTTTGCAAATGATACATACAAAATATCCCTCAATTAAACAATAAATATACAGTTTTATAAACTCAAAAATGATATTAAATGTGTTCAAAATAAAAAAAAGTCAATTTGATAGCAATCCTTTCATGAAACATTACATAATACTCATTCATAGTTAATATAAAGAGTGGCTCAATATTTATTTTTTCAACATATTCATGAAAAAGAAATCATTTTAATTTGCAATATAAGATGTGTGCACATCGTTGTAAAATTGAGCCGATTTCTAGTTTCTGATCAAATCACCATCAAACAAAGAAACATGTTGGAAATGAAGAAAAATAAAAGGGTGTACAAGGTCGCCTATTTTATATGGAATAATTTTTCCATAACTAATGAGTGGATTTTACAACACGGCTTTTCCAATAATATTAATTTACCTATATAAATTACAAATACATAGTTTATACTATGCTAATAATTTTGTATTGATATGTTTAAAGTATCACCACTACAGACAAACCTCCGTACCAGACTGACCCTTCAAAATATCTAGGTCAGTAACTCAGGACTACCTCAACAATATCAGGAAGTCTGGTAAAGGTACACTAAAACCCCTCAGAAAGCTAGTGTCGATCATAAAAACCATTTTGCCAGGATTAACAACAGACCAGAGTAGAGTAGACTTTTAAAGCCAAAACACTAAAAACTGGTGCTTTGAATAGAGTTCATGCCATGAGTTAGCCCATGGCATGGAATATTAAAATATTCTGATGCAGTTATGTATTTTGTTGGTTCCTGCAGTATTTTTTAAATATTCAATTTTTTCATTTTTGGAGAAGGAGGGTTAGTGTTTTTTATGAATTTTCAAACAGGGGCATAGCATTTTCACAGTTTAAACATAATTTGTTATATGAAACATGGTAAATATGTCGTGTTTCTGTTGAGATTTATTAGCAAAATTTATGCAATTCCCGTTCTACATACCTTTTGTTGGAACAATTTAGATCATTCTTTATAACAGTGTACACTTTTCATGTTTCACAATACATTATTGTAGTTTAAAAAAGCAATATTCAAGATTGCATGACATTCCGAAGAACCCAATCTCGCTATGAGTCTAGGTTTCATAGATTATGCATATTGAAATGACTCGTAGGGCACATTCACATCATTAGATTACACAGGTTAATGTAGATGTTATAGTTTTGTTATTGTAACTCATGTATCACTGAGGATGGCGACTTTGTCATTGAAACTCGTTTGATTGAATAAACGTAGTTTTTGTGAGATCTTGTGTTTGAGTTTTTGTTCCACATATTATATTATCTCACAAGTCAAGCTTAATATTTATTTATACACAGGTTAATATTAGTACGCTGTGTGATTAAGGAATAATGAGAAATAGCTCTTGGTAGATGAATACTGAAATCTAGTTCTCATAATTCTTAAATCATACAGCATACTGCTAGTTTGACAGTTCTTTAAACAGACCTATCTTCACAGATGAACATAAACATTGAGGGATGAGACATTCAATAGATTCATGAGTTGTCATATATAGTAATGTAAGCAGCAGAACTAGCCTCAACAGTCCAGGATATCGTCAATTAAAATATCTTGTTTTCAAAAAAAATATTTTATTTTGGTAATCCAAAAATGTTTGCAGTAAGAAAAATGATCTAATTGTTCCAACCAAAGGTATGTAGAACACGAATTGTAAAAATTTCGCTAACAAATCGCAATGACAGAAACACTCCATATTTACCTGAAACACTTCATTTGGTTTTAGTGAACCCAAACCACAAATTGAACACAATCAACCAGTATTAACTGAATATTTTGTTACAGCATTTCAGGCCATCATTTGGCAAATTGCAAATACATTAAATCTGGAAGAAGGGGATAGTAAACAAAGTGTCTACTGTATTAAAAGTAATGTAAAGTAAAATAATTATTGCGAGTAGGTATGTCTCCTACTGGAGGAAGATTGGGTAGAAAGTGTTTAAACAATATCAATTTGAATGCTGTAAGAAGGGAAGGAAAGAGGAAGATTAATGAAGGCTATGGATAGGATGACAAGCACCTGCTCCACTATTAATATTGCCCTGGGTCTTTCTCTCCTGACACACAATAGGATTAACTTGAGCTGTTGCTATTGCAATAGTAGTGGTAATGTACCTTAAGAAGCAACCTGGGAAAGCACACATGACTCATTCAAGCAATCAATAAAATAGCAAAGAAGAACTGAATAACAGAAAATAATGAAACTGCGATAAAAAATGAAACCAAAACAAAACAATCGTCCCTAGGAATCAAATTTGTAGAACCATGATTAACAGACTTGTGGTTCTGGGATAAAAATAATGAAACCAAAATAAATCAATCGTCCCTAAAAATCAAATTTGTACAATCGTGAAGAGTTTGATAACCAAACAAAAACAACTGGATATCTATAGAAAGTTAAAGGACTTGTGGTTCTAAGACCGCACTCCTTGGATGTTCAAGTACATTCAATAACTTGTTTCATAAGAGTCATATTAGCAAAAAAAAATTATAATAATATTTGAGAGGAGCTTTAAAAAAAAAATTGAACATACAGTATCTGCAAAATATAATTTTTGACTTTTTACTATAAAGTTTTACTAAGATTTATTTCTGCTGTCATACCAAATTATCTGCAAAATATAATTTTTTGACTTTTTACTATAAAGTTTTACTAAGATTTATTTCTGCTGCCATACCAAATTATCTGCAAAATATAATTTTTTGACTTTTTACTATAATGTTTTACTAAGATTTATTTCTGCTGTCATACCAAATGACAATGTAATAATAATAACCGAGTAATTTTGTATTACTGAATACTAAATTCAAGGGAATACGTTCATAAAATAATTGAGTCTGATAACATTCTGTAAATAAATATATTATTTACAGAATGTTAACAGACTTGTAGTTGTGTGTAAAGAAGATCTCACTTTTAGAAAGTTTTAATACATTTAATAAATTGTTTGGTGATGAGTCTAAATGAATACTTAGGCTATACAATACAACAGAAGTATGATTTTCTGTACAGACAACTTTGCTCCTTGAAAGTTGCACAATTTTTAGTAAACTCAATAAATTGTTAAATAAAAGGTCTAAAAAAATAAAATAAATGAATAGTTATAGAATGCTAACAGAATTATGGTTCTGTATACAGTAATATATTCAATACTGGATTGATAAAAGTCTGGTTAGCAAACAGAAATAAATGAATATGTATAGAACATAAACAGACTTGTGTACAGAAGACCTCACTCTTAAAAGTTTTAATACATTCATAAAATGTTTGTAAGAATCTGATGAGTAAACAGAAATACATGAAAATTTACATAATGTAAATAGACTTGTGGCTCTGTGTACAGAAGACTTCGCTCTTTGAAAGTTCTCAATACATTCATAAAATATTTAGAGTCTGATTATAAAACAGAAATAAATTAATATTTATAGAATGTTAATAGACTTGTGGTTCTGACTACAGAAGACTTTAGCCCTTCAAAGTTTTAATACTGTATGTTCATAAAATGTTTGATAAAAGTATGATTAGCAAACAGAAATAAATGAATATGTATAGAACATAAACAGACTTGTGGTGCTGTGTACAGAAGACCTCACTCTTAAAAGTTTTAATACATTCATAAAATGTTTGTAAGAATCTGATGAGTAAACAGAAATACATGAAAATTTACATAATGTAAATAGACTTGTGGCTCTGTGTACAGAAGACTTCGCTCTTTGAAAGTTCTCAATACATTCATAAAATATTTAGAGTCTGATTAGCAAACAGAAATAAAAGAACACTTATCAGTATGTTAACAGACTTGTGGTTCTGTGTACAGAAGACCTCTAATTGAGGGTTAGTATAAAAATGTTCACAAATTTGTGAACATTAAATTGATTCTGAAGAAACTCTATTTTTTTTGTGCTTTTAGGATACAAAATATCAAGGCTTGTTGTTCTCGAAAAAAGTATTTTCCTCCTCAATTTTACAGCATTAGTATCAAAAGATTACTTTCAACAATTTAAATTTTGGAACATGAGAACACAAATGTGTGTTTGCAGTCTTACCTATCAAAAAGAAATATTTATTAATATGTACCCTAACAAGACCATTATATCTTTTAACTTTTGAATTACTAAGTTTATATATAAATTTGATAAGCATGTTTTTGGTTCCAAGTCACAATTTAAATAAAATATTTAATTACCTTAGGTCCGTCTTGTGACTTCCTTGTTGTTTGCTTTTGACAACAACGAAGTCACAAGACGGACCTAAGGTAATTAAATATTTTATTTATATATAAAGTCAGATACATCAAATGGAAGTAATAGTATTAATTCAATAATTTAGTTGCTTTGATGGTTTTATCATTTATAACAGGAATAAAATAATTTTACATTGTATTTAGATAGAGAAAACTTACTTTGACCATAGACAAGAGAACATGTTTTACACAATAAAATATTCATACAGATGTTAACTGAAGCTTATATTTTGAATGGATTATATTTATATATAGTTTTCATAGGCCTGAATAAATATCTGGAACTAATTTTTAAAGTTTAGTTACACTTTAACAATATATGTCAACTGTTTAAGCTTATTTATTATAACAAAATCCAAAGCTAAGGTCTGTAATTGAGTAAAGAAGAAGTTTGGTCTCTCCCCCCCTCCAATTTGTGAAGATAAAAAAATAATAAAGTATTTAAAATATTATTAATCTCAAATTCTAAATTCTCCTCATAAATCAAATTTATTTACATAAAATGTGTTTACAAAAGTAATTTCTTTTTAAATGACAGAACATAATAATAATGTAGATGATAAATTCCAATGATGATCACAGATTTAAATCTATGACAAACTCTAAAATGTTCCTGACCTGCTCACAAGGCCTAGAATTAAACATGTACTGTACAGTGTAAATAGTTTGTAGTGTGAATCGCTTATTACAACAGATCGATTTTAAGGACTAAATCTGAAGATCCCAATTGAATTCCATAATAAGATCTATAGTGATTTAATTTACATAAAGGGTTAGGATAAAACTAAGAGTGCTAAAAATACAATTATGTTATATTATATACTTAAAATTTTATTTTGCACACAACTTAGTCCCTGACTTTCGAAAATTTTGATTTATTGGACAATTTTAATGATAATATATTTATAAAAGTGCTGAATTCTTAATACAAACAAAACATGACAGGAGTATATCTAGAGGCTAGAGGGGTCCTTAAACTAATACATAATATAATTGTATTTACAAGTCACTTTTTTATTTCAAAAAATAAATTTTAAGATGTTCTATATACCTAGTTGCCCCCCTGTGAACATCAGTGCTATATATAGTCGGCGCACGTGTGCCGAGTCAAGGGTGAGGTCACTTCCGGTCTGCACCCTACATCCGGTCCCACATCTGCCGCACCCTCCAAGGATAAAATGTATCGTTAGCTCCTCTTTTGTGACATCTACTTCCTTCCTTTACCACATTTATTTTTTTGTCAATTTCATAACATCTTACTAAATATAGTGTAGATCAATGAAACAGTCCTACCTCACAGTTAAAAACTTGGAAGAGAAAGAAAGACAATTAAGGAACAGAAAAAATGGAGTTTTGAGATTTCAAGATTTAAAAATATTGTTATTAATTTTATATAATGCTGAGTCTTGGATTAAACCCCTCTCTATCAGATCTCTCTTGACCAACTCTCGGTCTCTTCCGATTTTATAAGGCGACGATGACAGAGAGGTTTTTTGCTATGGAAAAATACAAAGATAAACAAGAAATACCTTAACATTTTCAGAATGAATTAAACAGAAAGTATACTGGAACACTCACCAGGATCTTTAGCCACAAGACTAATAACATCCATGACCTTGTTAACATCGGCAGGATTATCTGCAACAACGCGGAGAGTTTCCAACACCGTCCTTCCAACGATTTGCCTGAAATAAACACGATATTTACATTTCTTGCAAAGTAATACATTTATTGAACAATAGAAATTGTAAACAAAAACAAAAAAATAACTTAAATTCAAGAAACATTGCCAAACTATAAACAAATATTTTATTTATGCATATAGTACTTTGATTAAGTAAACTAGACTAGCCACTTTATGTAATAAAATTAAAATTCATAACAAAAAGTCAATTAGGTCTAAATATATCATCATAACATTCCAATTTAGTTTACATAAATATTTCAAGTTTCATCAAGATCAATAAAATTAACCTTCTTCAAAATTGTGGGATTACAAGGCAGAGAAGAGTACTTACAAACATATGAACTTAAGCTGGGGGGGGGGGTACATTGTGGATGTCACTTTACCATAGAATATGAATGCCTACATTATGGACACATTGGGGGGGGGGTTCAGTGTGCCCTAATCATTACTTACGATTTGACTGCAATGGATAATGCAATGGGTAGAATAGGTAATATGACTACACAAATGGGAGGGAAGGACTGTTATTAGAACTCTGTTAACCATAAAGTACTAATTTTATTTAACTATTTGTGTTAGAAATTTCCACCAATTTCTTTCGCCATTTTAAAAATCTTGTCAGGTTATCGATATAAATCTTGGCGGGAGGAGGGGGGAGCGGTAGATGATTAATGCAGTACAAATTTTCATAAGTTTCAACACACCCCTACTTTAACTCCTATCAATGAAGCGATCTCCATTATCTCTCAATTACCTCCATTTATTTATTTAGGAAGGAAAATATACATAGAAATCCATACAATAAAATTATACAAAATTTGAAGTCGATCCGCAAAAGCGTTTTTAATTTACCGTACCCACAACAGCTGAGAGCAACTAAAGTGATCGTTTCCCAATCTATAATTTAGAGCAAGGGATAAATGATCAGCTGACTTTCAATTGCTCTAATATAGTTTCGTGATTGCCCACCAGGGGCACTAATGTTTCTTTCCAATGCATTTGTGCGTTTGAAATTAGCAGAACCTAACCTAACCGAAACTTTAAGTTGCTTCTCTTACATGCTTCAAAACACTTACATTTTAAAATGAAATTCCATATTTGATAGTTTCGGAACTTACTAAAAGCAAGTCCATTGGAATAAAAAATAATAATACAATATGGGGTAAATAATACCAGTTTGGGGTAAATATGTGAACTGATTTTATGCAGTATTCTATTAAAATGCTTCAGATTAGTTGTGTAGGCTACTACAAAATAAAAAACCTAGTTTTGATTTAGACATTAAAACTTTTTTTTAACTGATGTTACTGCCACAGAAATCCAGCTTTCACTCTGAAGTCCTAATCTAAGAGTTTTGTTCAGTTAAAATGAGTGAAACGGAAATACTGTAGTGCAAATTTTAAACCTGATAAAAAAAAAAATCCACGTTAAAACGGTAGGTAGTTATCTCAAATGAAAAAAACTACATATGCAAAGTAAAAACACACTACACAAAACAGTGGTATAGCCTAGACGCCATCTTCTGTTTATGACAGTATAATAGGAAATATAAATCAATCCAATCTTTCGAACATGAGTTGAATAACACTAATAAAATTATAATACTTTATCACCTAACCTGTCCGCATCCCTCATAACAATAGTTATTATTAGTTCCAACACAAAACATAAATCTACAAAATAGAAACAAGTAACTGCCATAACTTGTGTAAGCGAAAATTATAATAATAGTTCAGAATTATTAGACTAGAAAAAAGCTACATCGAAGAGGGATGATATTGAGAGTATATTTCAATCAGCGGATAATAAAAAAAGAGAAAAGTAGATATCAAAACATGCTAGTAAAAGTACCAAAAACAAAATTTAATAAAAGCTATGTTTGTCATAGGAAATCGGGTTTTGAAGAACAAAAAACACAAAGGAAATAGTGAAAACTGTAAAAAAACTAGTTCAGCTAATTGATCTCTGTATAAACATACACAAATACTGAGAAAAGAGTATTGTGTTAGAATAGTTTAAAATGCAAGTATTCTTCTTTCTTTTTTTAAGTGCTAGGAACCTGCTCATAAACATAAAGTGCTTTTCATAGCATCACCATCAACAAGCTCCTAAGAAGCATTGATAATAAAAATAATAATTAATAATACATTACAAAACTATCAAAGGAAATCCTTGTAAAAAATACAGTATTCCCTACCCCTCGGCTATTATATCAAGGTCAGACGCAACAACTTTCGATTTCACAGGGCGTTGCGCCGTTCATATGCGCAGTGGATCCCGCCAAAACTGCGCGTTACTACATGGTACTCCATCGATTTAAAACTAGTAGTACTACGCTCATTCAATGACACTACGTCCCCTCCCGCTGCATCCCGACTGCTCTCGGATTAATATTGTCTTCTATACAATACATAGAACTAACGTTTTTTTTGTACACGTTTAGTAATTGGTAAAAAGATGCAGTTCAGCGTCCAAACAGCTGATTAAAGGACAAGAATTTTTGAATCAATGCACGACTCCAATTTATTTGTCCTTGTTGTTTAAAGGCAAAAAAACTCTCGGTTTTCATAGCTATATATAAAAAAGGGAGGTGGAAAGAACACAAAGACCTCTATAGATGAGCTTCTGAGGTGATAAGCCCAACAATGGTCGGGGGAATTTAAACTATAATTTGTTTATAACGTAAACAGAAGGAAAAACAATGCTTAAGAAATAAGTTGCAGCAAGCAATACAGAAATTTCATTTCTATTTAAAGAAGAATCGGAAATCCCCCCCACCTCCCCACAATTAAAACACTGTTCAATTTTAGAACCAAATTATCGTACACAAAATTTGGTAAAAATACATTGATAAAGGGTGTAAAATCCAATTCCCATTTCATTAGCAAAATAATATAACCTAAAAAAACTAAACTAATTGGTACACCAAATGCCATAATAAAGTAAGTCAAATTGGGCGAAAAAAAAACGTGAAGTACTTTGAAATCGTGATCATATTAAAAAAAGATCGAAAGCAGTACCAACTTCTTGTCTAATAGTTATGTCTAAAAAAAGGCAGTTGATTTAAGCATAATACGAATAATTTAATGACGTCATATTTAATTTGTCAACAAATATCATAATTAGAGAAACATTATAAATGAAGTAAGACTAGTAACGAGCAATCTTGTAAAATATCCAAACATTCTATCCCTGTCTTCAAAAGATAATCAAATTGAAAAATTACAAAATGAAGCCGACAGACAGGTGCATGGGTTTTTCCATATCAACGGAGTAGGGCAAATTTCTGTTTAGATATTTCACTTCTAGATCGTTCACTTCCAAACCAACAAGTTTTGATTGGTTCAATACAGGCTACATCAATATTTGATCAAAATCAATAAACACAAATCAGATATACCCAAATTTTGTTATTCGAGAAATAGGAAAAACGACTGGTGATAATATCAAAATAAACCCACATTCACAAAAGTTAAAGACTCAGGCTGTGTAAGGAGACTAATTAATTAAGCACCCTGTATACATGAGATGAAGGTTACGATGTACTGCAACGCAATAGCTGAGGGAGGGGGGGGAGCGGAGCCGCTTATTGGTTTGTAGTTTGTCTTGCTCCGCCTGCATCACGCCCAACATGGCTTCCGCGTATATTACCTTTCAATATAAACACTTTCAGTAGTTTCATCAAGGTGTTAACTTGTCATTATAGACCTCATATTTCTTAACATTGAAACATTAAGTCAATAATTGACATTTTGGTTTTTTAATAACAAACACAAGATGATATCTTCATTTTTATTGTAGATCAAACTAGAACAGATTTATTCCATAAAAATAAATAAATAATATTAAATACAACAAGCCGGATGTTTACGATTGTCCACTTATCCAATAATACGGAATAACTGGGATGGTAAACTTCTAGGTGTTGTCAATTATAACGAAATTACTTTTACATTGTTCCATCGATAAATGGGTTATCGCTTGTCCTACAATGAAAATGAAGATGTCGAATTTGTCGTTATAACATAATTTGTTATCTAAATAATTGATTTTCGAGATACTGTATTTTGAATTAAACGGCTTCCATTTTGAAAATACTAAAACAGAAATTGATGGTTTTTAGTTTAGTTATTGTAGCTCATGTATCACTGAGGATGGCGAGTTTGTCCTTGAAACGAGTTTAAGTAAACGTATTTTTTGTGAGATCTTATGTTCCGAGTTTTATTCTATCTAGTAAATAGCTGCATGCCAGCTTATTTATCTTACATATTTGTGGTTTTAAAAATAATGAACGATGTAGATAAAATAACAACTAAAATTAGAGCAACTAAGCTTTGAAATATTACGTGCTTAAATCAAATTAAGTGAATATTAGTTTTGATGACAGTTAAAAACAGCAAAACGATGTGGTGCTCATTTATCAACCTAGGGAATCGCCTGCAATATTTTAACAAAACACCAATGTACAATTAATTCGTAGATATAGAGAAATCATTACGACAGATTGGGTTCAATAAGAACGTTTTACTTCCTGATCGTAAATAAATAGGCTAATTGAATAAATAATGTCAATTTATAAATGTTTATATTATGAAAAGAAAAGACTTGACACAGGATTTGAGAAAAACATCCATTTCGCATCAAGCTATATCAAGTGTAAATAATATGTATTAGATAATAACAAAGACACGAAAGTATTATTTTTCTGGATTACGTCAATCTAAAGAAGTTATTTACGCAATAAGACAAAGATTCAGTACCCTAACATCATAATATATTATTGAACTTCAGACCTCAGACATTGTTTATTTCCCACTAATTTTAATATAATCATGCAAATAGTAAAATACGAGTTAGGAATAAATTTTTAGTACATGGAAGTTTTTTTTTGTACTATTAGCGTTATTAATATTGTTGTTTTTTCCATGTGTATATTTCCCTTTTTACGACAACAGATACCAAGAGTTTTTATTAATTTTATAGTAAAGACATTGTTTTGTAAATAATAATTCCAGGTAGTATTGTAAAATTGTCTACTCTGAGTAGCATGACCGTGGAATGGATTGCAATCCTTCATGCAGACTACGGGAAGAGTCGTTATACTCACAAGCGCAGAAGACCAAATCCCACCCTAGGCCGGCCACTTATCTACAGCAGACAAACACTTCGTTTTTATAAGAAAAACTATACCAAACACGATATACATAAACACCCACCACTAAATATACCGTTTATGTGAGGTAACTAATAAAATAAAGAAAACTGTTAATAAAACCGATTTAATTTTGACTAAAATACTGTTTATATAATACCCAATTTAAGTGTTCCAATGTAATAAATCTTTAATTTTACATAGATTTAAATAATTATTGTATATAATTGTAACCAATAATTTTGCTTTATAAATACAGTATACAGAGTTATTAAAAAATAAAAAGGAGATTTCAATGTTTGATTGTAAAAAGACCTGTCAAGACCGGATAGAACACTTTTAAAATTGTTATCATGGTTTAATACATTCAACATTCTATGTGTTACCAGGATATAAACCACAAAACTGTAGTGTGTACTATAGGCCTACCAGACAGAAAGAAACCTGCGCAGAACCGGCATCTCGAGAGTGGCTCGCGCACACACATGTAGGGGAGATGGCGGGATAAAATAAAGGACCTCTGACGTTAAAAATTACAAAGACTATCTGAAGCTTGTGGTATCACTCAACAAAAGCTATGACAACAGACAAGATAGTGATTGAAATGTGAAATGCATGGAAAGTGTAAGGCCAAACCACTCCTAATGACAAAATTGTATTTCATACTCCCAAGAGAAAAAGGAAACAAACAAAAAGAGTAAGTTATAGGATTGGACGACTTTGACAAGCCTGCATTTCGTCGCCACATTCTCGTACCTTTAATGTTTGGCCTCAACACAGTTAGGTATATTTTCCTTCCACTGCACCGTGTTGTAAATAAACCACTCAATGACATCTATTGGCTTTCTCCATTACCAATGTCAGTTAGATGTCTTGGTACACTCTCTTATCTGTGGTATTACCTTCAAAAAGATTTAGGCAGCTAATTTCATCAAGTTATTCATAACTGCTACTCTTTAAGCAACAGAAAAAATATTTGGTATTACTGTATTAGTGTAGTCATTATGACATCCACACATGATCGTTTCACAAACAGGTAATTCTAACCCAAATACTCATTTACAAAATAGAGTAGATCCTTTAAATAAGTTGTAAAGGAGTACTATAAATATAAACAAGAGGCGGCTTCCATAAACTGTAGTCATATTAATTAGTCATTACAAAATACGTAGAATGTTTAATGCATTATCATAAGTGCTCAAAAAGTACTCATGCAAAAAAGAGTTACTTCACAGTGTTCATGTTGTGAACAGCTGTATTATTGGTTGTAATCACTGTACAGAAAGAGCAATTTCTAAAACAATCTTTCGAAATTTTAGTGACATGAAAAAGATTATTAATTTATTACTAAGTAGCATAGGTTTTTAATAAACTGTAGTCATATTAATTAGTCATTACAAAATACGTGGAATGTTAATTGCATTATCTTAAGGGTGTTCAAAAAAGAAAGTTTCATCACATTCAGTTTATGACAGCTGTATTACTGCTTGTAATCATTGTATAATATGAGCAACTGATATAAATTTTCCTCCTTATTATAGTGATATAAAATAAAACTAACTATTTAATATGAACAGTTGTATTATAGGTTGTAGTCCTTGTACAATAGGAGTAAATTATTAGGAAAATTTATCCAATTTCATGGCATAAGACACAGTGACTGTATCGCCATATTTTCAAATTCTTTAGGACTGCTCAAAAAGTACTCATAATAAAAAGTATCTTCACAATGTTCAGTTTGTGAACAGCTGTATTATTGGTTGTAATCATTGTACAATATGAGCAAATTAGTTATAAAATTTATCCAATTTCATGCATAAGACACAGTGACTGTATCGCCATATTTTCAAATTCTTTAGGACTGCTCAAAAAGTACTCATAATAAAAAGTATCTTCACAATGTTCAGTTTGTGAACAGCTGTATTATTGGTTGTAATCATTGTACACTATGAGCAAATTAGTTATAAAATGTATCTAATTTCATGGTATAAGACAGAGCAGAGCGACTTTATCATCATATTTTCAAATTCTTTATGACTGCTCAAAAGATACTCATACAAAAATTATCTTCATAATGTTCAGTTTGTGAACAGCTGTATTATTGGTTGTAATCATTGTACACTATGAGCAAATTAGTTATAAAAAATGTATCTAATTTCATGGTATAAGACAGAGCAGAGCGACTTTATCATCATATTTTCAAATTCTTTATGACTGCTCAAAAGATACTCATACAAAAATTATCTTCATAATGTTCAGTTTGTGAACAGCTGTATTATTGGTTGTAATCATTGTACACTATGAGTAAATTAGTTATAAAATGTATCTAATTTCATGGTATAAGACAGAGCAGAGCGACTTTATCATCATATTTTCAAATTCTTTATGACTGCTCAAAAGATACTCATACAAAAAATATCTTCATAATGTTCAGTTTGTGAACAGCTGTATTATTGGTTGTAATCATTGTACACTATGAGCAAATTAGTTATAAAATGTATCTAATTTCATGGTATAAGACAGAGCAGAGCGACTTTATCATCATATTTTCAAATTCTTTATGACTGCTCAAAAGATACTCATACAAAAATTATCTTCATAATGTTCAGTTTGTGAACAGCTGTATTATTGGTTGTAATCATTGTACACTATGAGCAAATTAGTTATAAAAAATGTATCTAATTTCATGGTATAAGACAGAGCAGAGCGACTTTATCATCATATTTTCAAATTCTTTATGACTGCTCAAAAGATACTCATACAAAAATTATCTTCATAATGTTCAGTTTGTGAACAGCTGTATTATTGGTTGTAATCATTGTACACTATGAGTAAATTAGTTATAAAATGTATCTAATTTCATGGTATAAGACAGAGCAGAGCGACTTTATCATCATATTTTCAAATTCTTTATGACTGCTCAAAAGATACTCATACAAAAAATATCTTCATAATGTTCAGTTTGTGAACAGCTGTATTATTGGTTGTAATCATTGTACACTATGAGCAAATTAGTTATAAAATGTATCTAATTTCATGGTATAAGACAGAGCAGAGCGACTTTATCATCATATTTTCAAATTCTTTATGACTGCTCAAAAGATACTCATACAAAAATTATCTTCATAATGTTCAGTTTGTGAACAGCTGTATTATTGGTTGTAATCATTGTACACTATGAGCAAATTAGTTATAAAATGTATCTAATTTCATGGTATAAGACAGAGCAGAGCGACTTTATCATCATATTTTCAAATCCTTTATGACTGCTCAAAAGATACTCATACAAAAATTATCTTCATAATGTTCAGTTTGTGAACAGCTGTATTATTGGTTGTAATCATTGTACACTATGAGCAAATTAGTTATAAAATGTATCTAATTTCATGGTATAAGACAGAGCAGAGCGACTTTATCATCATATTTTCAAATTCTTTATGACTGCTCAAAAGATACTCATACAAAAATTATCTTCATAATGTTCAGTTTGTGAACAGCTGTATTATTGGTTGTAATCATTGTACACTATGAGCAAATTAGTTATAAAATGTATCTAATTTCATGGTATAAGACAGAGCAGAGCGACTTTATCATCATATTTTCAAATCCTTTATGACTGCTCAAAAGATACTCTTACAAAAATTATCTTCATAATGTTCAGTTTGTGAACAGCTGTATTATTGGTTGTAATCATTGTACACTATGAGCAAATTAGTTATAAAATGTATCTAATTTCATGGTATAAGACAGAGCAGAGCGACTTTATCATCATATTTTCAAATTCTTTATGACTGCTCAAAAGATACTCATACAAAAATTATCTTCATAATGTTCAGTTTGTGAACAGCTGTATTATTGGTTGTAATCATTGTACACTATGAGCAAATTAGTTATAAAATGTATCTAATTTCATGGTATAAGACAGAGCAGAGCGACTTTATCATCATATTTTCAAATTCTTTATGACTGCTCAAAAGATACTCATACAAAAATTATCTTCATAATGTTCAGTTTGTGAACAGCTGTATTATTGGTTGTAATCATTGTACACTATGAGCAAATTAGTTATAAAATGTATCTAATTTCATGGTATAAGACAGAGCAGAGCGACTTTATCATCATATTTTCAAATTCTTTATGACTGCTCAAAAGATACTCTTACAAAAATTATCTTCATAATGTTCAGTTTGTGAACAGCTGTATTATTGGCATTGTACACTATGAGCAAATTAGTTGTAAAATTTACCTAATTTCATGGGGAAAAACAGAGACCATAAGACATAAGGAGTAAATACAACCGTAACTTGAAACATAAATTACATTCAGTGGCTAGACTGTACCGGTATAATATTGTTGAGAATAATTTTTTTTTACCGAATAACACACGAATAACAAGCTACTGATATCATTTGAGGCCAAAGAAAAATATTCCTTTTAAAGGAATTTTCAAAATCATCAACTTATAAATTAACCCATTACGTATATACTTTTACACACATTTAGTAGGTTTTCCAGAGATATAATATTTAAAACATCAGGGATCTTGAGCTAAAATTTCATTTATTGATAAGAAGAACTAAACTTTACAAAAGTCAATTTATAAGGACCCATATCAAAATTATTCTATAGGAATTTATGAACAGAATGTGGACAACAAAATGGTCCAAATACAATTTCTGAAAATTGTTCAAACCTCTGAATATATAATGTTTAATTCTGTAAATATGATAACTATGATAAAACCATTCACATGAGCAATATTTGAGGTTTATGGCCACAGCCTAAATTTCTTGTCAAATATATGGACTGCCTTGTTTTAAATATATAGAATTAAATCAAGCATTTTGTCACTCATTGCATAACAGATCATTTGAAAATTCATCCTCGGACGATTTAAATATAAGGATCATTAAATTTGATGGTATGGCGTTTAAACTTCACCTCAAGTTATGTTAGAATTATATTTATTGTTGAAAGATTTTATACTAAGACTTGTATGTTGTACACAAGCTTAAACAGCTCATCATGCATGTAAATGAAACCTACATGACACTAGACACTAGAACCTTCAAAGTCAAGAGTTCATAGTAACATACAGACTGAATAAGAGAGAGATTCCGGTCCAAAAATCTCAGAAGTTGTGTATCAGTTTACATACACCTTGGGGAATGTAAAAAGAAAGCATTGAATCTTTGGCTGCTGTTAAATGTAAATCCATGGAAAAATAAATACAGATGTGTTTTAGAGAAGTTACTAAATAATGTTTAAAACAAACGACACACAAAATTAAACTCAAATTTTCTTGAATATTATTTATCATCTATGGCCGATTGTAATGATCTTAGGCTGTATTAAAATTAAAGCATTTAACTGGAGTGTTCTAAAGATTACAAGTTATAACAATAAGCTTGTAAACAGGTCCAAGTCAAGTTATTACTTATTATCACTGCACACTTTGATCAAATTGTTTTTCATCTAGATTATGAATTAAAGAGCTAGGCAGGAAACCAAGACTATAATATACAAAAACATAATGCTGGAAAATCTAGTACTTTACTATATAATTGATAACATTATGAAACTAGTTTACTGACACTAATCTAGTTACAATCTATTGCAGTCTTACCCTGGACCACAATACTTGTGAAACAATGAGCTTTCTGCTGGAAATTGTGTTGTACGAAATGTTATTGAAAAATCATACAACAAATTATAAAATAAAAAAGTAAGGACCAAAAGGTCAATAAATAACAAATGACTGCAGTATCTTCTGATAAAATGGACCTGTTATATGATGTTACTAAAAATAAACTAATATTTATGGGCAGGGACTTGTTTATAAATATCTATCAATTGTAGAAAAAAAACAAATTTTAAAATAATTAATACTTATTACCTAATGATATTTATCAAACTAAAGTAGTTAAGAAACAATTTTCTACGAATTTTAAAGGGAACTTCCTAAAAAACATATCTATTCTTTAACCCCCTCCCTCCCAAACACGTTTTATTACACAAAATCTTTTCTGCCGAGTGGGTAGGACTATAAATCTTCTTTAACTTTTATTGTTATAAACATGAAATCCATTCTTCAACCACAGGCAATTCCTAAAAATACTGCCTTAATCAATTAATTTCAACTCTTGTTGACAATAATGAAGCAAATAAAGAAAACTATCTTGGTGGAAAGAGAGTTGCTGCCACCAAGGATTTGAAAGATCAACTGAAATGACAACTTGAAAATTAAACTCTTAACTGAAGTAATACATATTAGAAGTTCTTCAAATTACTCATATAAAACATTCAAAGACAATACATTTAATCTTTCAGTATAGGAACTAAAGAATGACAATTTTTTTTAAACTTAAAACACTAAAAGACCGATTTGGACATACTCTGACAAACAAATATGCACCCTCCTAAAAGATACATATTGAACAATATATAGACAGAGTGAACAAATCCACATCATTGTTTACAAAGGACACTAAGAGAATTCCACAATTAGAGTAGATTTCATTACCCAAGGAAGGAGAGGGGGACAGCAGACTTGTCTTAAACTAATAATACAGGGTGTTTCAAAAAGGACTTCCAATTCTGTAAGCTATATAAATAAATTTGTAAGTCCTTTTTGAAATGCCCTGTAATTTAACATTCATTCTAACTTGGAAGGTCTTCAAAGTAAAGAAAACTATAAACAAAAGCCAGTACAATGTAAAGTAATAAAAATCTCGAGCTTAGTTTGTATTCAATGATTTTTGTTCATTATTGATGATGTGTTATATATCTGAATCAATATGAGCTAACCACAATTCTCTGCAAACCAAGAAATTATATGCTAATGTATTATCTACAGTTAGCAGGGGGGGGGGGATATTAAATATTTGCCATATTTAAACTGCCTGACCTTTACTTTGTAGTAATAAATATATTCTCAAATAGGAAGAATTTATACACCAAACTTGATTGAAACCAACTTAATTCTAACTACTAGATAGAACGATTAGTTTCAAGTTTTTAGGTTATGTAGTTACTAACATATTTTTTAATTGTTACAGTAGAAAAGACAAGAATAATACTGCATGAGATTTAAACAGTAAATAATAAGCTATTGTGGCTACTTTGCAGGACTTGAGGGCTTATTTTTCTTCCCCCCAGAAAATTAGGACTTGAGTTGTTATTCCCCCACCCCCAAAAATTATTTAAAACTGCTGCCATTTTAATATTTATTAGCCTATTTTTATGGTCAAATAACTGGGGGGGGGGGTCATTGATCAATACTAAATTATGCCATTAAAGCAGCTGCAATAGCTAAATTTAGAATGTAAATTCACAATGTCGTTACTACAGCAATATTTATAACATAATTATTAATAATTGTACAACCCACTGCATAAAGCAAGAAACAAATAAATCTCGAAATTAAACCCGAGATAAGTAATCTTGTTTTAGAAATAAAAGGTAAAACATTTGCACTCATTTTTCAACTTAATATTTCCATTTGTTTATTCCTATAGACTTGAACATTAAATTCATTCATGTTAGCGAAATCGGTTGAACCGTTAATAAGAGACATATTTCTTATCTTTCAAAGATAAATGTTATTTACATATGAAAGTCACGACACGAGTATAGTAGTATGAATGGATATGAAAAAGGCTGATCAGATAAATAGTGTATGAATGGTATTGGATAATATGATATCGGCAGAAGTAACGGAGCAGAGCGCGACAAGGCCGTCGTAATTATGCGACTGTCTCTCGACTTGGCTTACTGTTGTTTCAGGAGGAGGGGTGGGGAGGAGTAATTCAAGGAATTCAGAGTCGATGACCTTCCGTCGCACGCACGCACACACACACTCCCCTTTCCTTGCTACAAGGCAAGAACCTGAAAATGTCAAAAATTAACTCTGTTATTAAACAATTGAAATATTTTCAGTAACAAAATAAAAATATTAGTTCTTTGCAAACGAAAGCACACAAAAATCTTAATTAATAGTTGGTGCCATCAAAAGGAAATAATACAATAATTCTATATTAGGCTACTGATGAAAGTAGTCTCTTGACTTTCATCTACAGTACTCAGAAAATATCCTTTCCCTTCATGTTTTAAAACCACCACTTCACGACCAAGTCGGAATTTTACTTTTTAAGAATACGTTTCGAACAGTCTTGAAAAACGTTACACAAATATGTGTGTATGTTTAGACCACTCAAGCGTCACAATGTATCTAATTTTATTTTAAATTTGGTACATATTTGGTATTTTTTCTATAAAAGTTCGTTAAAGCGAGAAAAAAATCGTTAATACGGGCTTAACATGGGTCATTAAAAATGAAAAATCACAAATATAACCAAAACTGATATGCGAGACCTTGAACATACAAACTGTAAACCTAAGTAATGAATGGAATGAGGGAACTTGTTAAGTTCTTCGTTCTTATCAAAACAACTGGAAACTCGACAATAATGGCCATGCTTCTCTGTGGCTGTGTAGACTATAGTTGATTTTATTAACATTTTTCTATTAAACCTATTGTTCTAATAGAAATGGTGTGAAGATCCACATTTCCGAAGTTGTATTCTCTGGGAAAAGATTCGTTTAAGAATTTCACAAAAATTTTATATTTAAAACAAAAATTCCAATCCGGAAGCGGATGTAGTATTTTTTGTCGTATAAATAAGAAAAATAATAGGAGGGGTTTTAACCAAATGCGTACATCACATCAAGATTTTGCTATAAGATATAAAATATTCACTAGAATGAATGAATCAGAAAAGTTACCATACTGTAAAAGGAAATCGGAAGTGAATTGGTTGTGACACAAGACACCTTAACAGTGGCAATATCCGGTGTTTGCCGATCCGTGCTGGTCACGTGGTTTGGAAGTGTGTGCGCGTGAGTCCTGTTAGTTGACAATGCAAACCCCCCCCCCCACATACTTTATTTAAATAATAAAACAACACAAGATTGATTCACATTTCATCTCAACGGACACGAGATTTGGAACATTTGCTTCAGTTTGAATTACAATGGGCCGAAATTAGTTGAGCCATTTTGAAAAATAGGAATTTGTTGAATATCCACTTTCCTTTAAATGCATAAACATATATGGAATACTGAGGCTAAAAAAGTACAGAGCACAACTTTCATCAAATTGGATATGTTATAACTTATTTACCTTTGTAAGTGAAGAGGTTTGATATCATCCTTGAATAATAGCCAAAACGTCATAACCAATAGAATAAAGAAACAAAAAAATGACTGTGAGCAGAGAAAAAAACTAAGTTAAATATTTTTAAAACAACGATAATATTGAAAATGTGTGGCGATATTTACTTTATTTTTACGATTTGCAAGTCATTCTTTCTGTTGGTGTAGCATAATAATAAATTAAGAGAAACAACATATTATGTTATGTATATTTTGTAATTTACATATGGTACTTTGTTAATACACTGACAAAACATAATTTGAGTCACTCTCACGTAAAACCACCATTTAAACATTTCCATCATAAAGCATGTAACATTTTATTGGGTCAAATTACAAAGATAATCAACGATTTTAGTATTTGTAAATAAATTGTTTAATGAAGCTTTAAATTATCATAGACGAGATATGTTTGGAAATTCAATTTGTACTTTTTTAACAAAAACCAAGTATTTATTAAATAGCACCAAAAAAAGTATGCAATGCAATATAATCTGGAAACCTATATTTTACAGAACAGAAGAGATAAAATTCCCCGATTACCAGTTTTGTGATGAGATTCTTAAAAGAAAAAATGAATCCTACTTGGATGTCTTCATTCACAAAAATTAAATGCAGATTAAATGCTCTCAATCATCATCTGCTCATTTAAAAAACAAAATAAAGACTCCCTAACTCTTGAATTCTCTACTAGCGTCAGGGTCGGAAAAGAACAAAAATTGGTCAAAAGAGTTGTGACAAGAAGATATAGATCCCTTCAGGATTCCCAAGCCTGTACCCACTTAAGCTAAGCCCACAAAAATTATAAAAAATCATCTATGATTCATACTCGAACTACTTCTCTATACTATAAAACTACTGAGCCTATTTCAATGAAACTAAATCTATATTTTTATCAATGACACAAATGAGTTACAGGACCAAACATTCAATTCAATTAAAAATATGACAATTATAAATAGATTTTTTTGTGAATATCTCCTTATCTGTCTCTATTAAATGTAACTAACTTTATGAAGCTAACATTTTGCATCAAATGATATTAACTATCTGTGTTAATAAAGTTAAAAATTAAATTTGACTCGAAGGCCTAAGAAGGACTAAGAAAGCCAAAGTTACCATTTCATATTTATTGCCTTATTAAAATATCTTTAAAAGCACAAACTACAGCAGAAATTGAACAAAATAAATTTTGACTGTAAAAGTTCATACAAAGTTTAAGATTTATCAACTCTGGTTGGTAAACACTAGAATTAATTAGTAAAAATATTTCAACTCTGGTTTTACTAAAAGATCTGTAACTGTAAGAATTTGCGGATGAGCCCTACTCACTAATATTATTTATTTAATTAAATGTTTTATTATAGTTTGTTATCTACTGTATTGTCATTTTAAATGTTTTGAAATCAATTTACTATTGCGGAAGAATTTTGTAAAAATTTTTTTTCCTGAAATTCACGAAACAATTTAATTTCAATAAATTTCAAAATAACCTTATACTGGTATTTACCAATTTGACATTGATAGTCATCAATTAGTTGTCAAAATCTCAAAAAGTTTAATAAACAATGGCAACAGTTACCCCTCCGAAAAATAAATGTTAAGATCTAAGAACTGATCTTTAGGTTTTTAGAATTCATATAGGGTACATTAAAATGTGTAGTAATCTTTTTAAAAGAGATAAAAAACGAAATGTTAATTTGAATACTTAAAACTGAAAATCTTACTTTAATTCAGAACACAATATGTTAATGTTGTCACATAGAACTAGAATGTCAAATGTTGCCAAGAATGTTTTTATTGTCATATTTACAACATGACATCATGCTCTGTCATCACTGGAATATTGAAACATGTTAATAAAAAATAAAGTCCTCATTTACTCTGATATAAATTTAAGAATTAAATATTCTCATTTAAAAACTGGTAGTGTGTACATACACACTTAAATAATAACTCTGATGGTAGCTTTTTGTTGAGTTTTTATGCATAAAATCAATAAACAAATTTATCATTTGTATGCCTACAGTTTCCATTAAACACAAATAGCATAATATAATTATACCTTAATTCAGTTCATACATAAACTATTACCTGAGTACCATATCATCAACCACAAGACCCTGACTGCCACCAAAATAATCACACACTTCAAACTGCCCACCAGATAACCCATTTCATCCATCAAACCTAAGTACACCCCCCCCCCAAATAAAATAGTAACTCATATAATTTAAGAAAATATTCAGTCCACATGTGTATTATAGTGTAGTGCTAAATATATAATATAATAAACAAGAGATGAAGAAGAAATAATAAAAGAGGTTGCTACAAGAAGATTGAGGATTATAAAAGGATTGTGGATTGGACCAAGAAGAAGGAAGGAACTCTTAAAATCAGGTATTATTAAAACTGTTTCGAATTTCATCATCTTGGCGAGTGACGAACATAATAATTTTTACTTCACAAAAAGCTATAAGTACATAGATAGATATCGTGCAAGAAAATAATAAATAACAAAACTCTTAAATCAAATAACAGTGAACATCTCATAAACTTATAATACCTACATCAATTAAATAATAAAATAATTGCCTATCATCCAATTTGTATTTCACACCATATTCATTTCATAAATTCACCAGCTAGACACCCATTTAAAATTAAGTATCAATTGTTTATATGTAAGAAATTATTATATGGTTTGTCATTCTCCAAAGCATTTTGGCATCACCCTTGACAGGTTAGGTTAGTCTATAATAAATCTTAACCAGGTACACTCATTACAATATACTTGAAAGAAAAATAAGTGTCTTTACAAGTTCGCTTCAAGTATAGTAAACTAATTTATTTTGGTGACCAATTGATGCCAGGAACTCATTTAAAATATATGGAATATGAAAGTAACTTCAAAGGAGGCTTAATTGAAGGAGATAAATGCAATTTATAGAGTCACAACCACTTAAACTGTATCAATTATTTCTGTACAGTTCTAGAATTTACAACTTAATTGCAGAAAACATAAAACTTAATTATAATATAAGTACTAATTACCAATTATTGTAAGCTCTACGCAAATTTTCACAATATGTGATCGAAAGAACACATTTGTCCATCTTATGTAGTTCCTTTAAATTAAACATAAAAAGTTATATAAGTAAATAGACATGTTCCCACGTGGTTGATCTTTATGTAAGCCTAGGTTATAAAAAAAATTAAAATACAAAATGTGTGGTAAAACATTGATTTGTTTCAAAAAGAAGGATATAGTATATATAAACTTAATTATTTTTTTTATTTATAAGATAAACGTTTTTATTTAGTGTAAGTCTATTATGTGTACAGTACACTAAAAACATTAATTTTGCTAATGAATTCACTATGAGTACATGAATTACTCTTTAAATTGCAATTAAACCCAAGATAATCTCATCTAACGATTCACAATTATTAGGTAAAACACAGATTACAACAAATATTTAGGTTGATACTGTAATATTAACTTTTTAAACAGGTTAGGTAAAATTAACTCCATTTTAATTATTGTTTAAAACCACCAAATTACTTAAGCAAAATGTAACAGAAAAGTTCCATAACTTGGAAGCCATAGATTTAATATATAATAATAAATCATATATATATATATATCACGTTTTAAAAACGGAATAAAAAGTATAAAATCATTTTTCATGACCCTTCTTCAATTTTGAGGAAGGCTTGTTAGTGGCTATGGATATATTTGGAATACTTCGAAAGAAAAACGTGGGGTGCAGGCAATCTATGATAGTTAAGGAGAAGTAAATAAATTAAATTACAGTGAATGTCATTTCCGATTCACTGAAATTAGCTGTGAATTCATCGGGATTGTCTACTTGTATTGTTTACTGGCTGCGCCCCACGTTTTTCTCTCCAAGTATTCCAAATATATCCATAGCCACTAACAATCCTCCATCAAAATTGTAGAAGGGTCACGAAAAATTATTTTACTTTTTAGTCAGATTTAAAACGTGGTATGTTAAAAAAAATTTTATTTGATTTATTATTTTCTGTTTTTTTAGTCTTATGTCCAGCAATCGGTTTTGTATATATTGATGAGAATGACAGGGACATATATACGAAATTCCCAATGCATTTCACATCCTGTTTAGCTGCAAATGTCTGAAATTCAAAATATTACCTCTTGTTTAAACAAATGTAGAGACAAAAAACCAACTGAATATTGTATTGATATCCAATTCTGATATATGTTCAAAATTTCAGGTCTCTAGCTTATCGGGGGAAGTTAATTTAAACTCGATTGCAAAATTCCAACCAGGCGGACAGACAGACAGACATGACGGAAACCGAACTAATAAAAACATGGTAAAAAGCAGTCTTATAGTATGATACACTATAATTTGATATAGCAATAAGACTCTCTTGCATCGGCTAGCCTAAAAACATAAAAATTGATTTTAATGTCACGTAATATATATATTCTAAGGTTAAGTAAGAATATTTAGAAATGTTTTCTACTATTATTTCTATAGCTACTACATGATACCCAACTTGAACTAATGAAGACAGGAGAAAATCCTAACACAATACAAAATATCAAACTCCAGCAACTGGATTCGAACATGTACACCAACAGGTTAGGTAGGTAATACAGGTTTGATTTTACAAACATTTTATAAATATAACTTATCCGCAAAATACCTAGCATAAAGCTGATGTAAGATTTACAGCAAAATAGATTTACTATTTCTAGATATTAATCATAGGGCAATCACCATTTATAATTTTTTTTTTTTTTTTAATCCAACATCATAATTTGTATTTTACACTTGGTAGAAACCAGAGAGACCTAAGTTTAAATAACAAAAAAAGAGATTTGACCAGAATATCAATTTAAAATTTATTTTTCAAACATCTTTAAGCTTTAGGCCTACTTAATGATTATTCCACCCTATTCCACTGTTAAATTTTCGAAAAATAAAATGTAATTGGCTATTTTGCAGACTTGTTTAAATTTATTTTATCTTTAGAATATAGACAAGTAACCATTGAACTCAGTTGGAAACTATCCTGTCCAGGTCTTTAGAAATATTTAATGGAGGTTTCACAGTGTTGTCTAATGCTACTTCGTGTTTATATTACCAAACTTTAAAAGATAACACAGATTGGAATAATAGACATCATCATTCTCAGCCAAGAAGATGAACAATTTTAAATGTGCAGAGTTCACTGTTATTAGCAAAATAAGTAGAGTATAGGAGTGATAAAACCCAAATAGGTTTAAAAATTCTGAAAGAAGTTTGCAGATAAACGAGTTAATTTTAATAGTTTATTTGCTAATTAAAATAATGGTATACTCAAAATTAGATATAAAATAGATTTACTCAGAAAGGTGTGCTTTTGTCCTAGTTTATTGAAAGATCGCAACTAATTTATATCCTACTCATTCATATTTTATAAAGATAAAACCTAACCTAGAGGGCAAATAGTTGGTATTGGGTCTTTGATGTAGTTAAGGTTGCAGATGCTCGAGTTGCAGTAAAACTCCAAGAAATGTTCACAGTGTTTTAAGATATAAACAAATCCTACTTTCCATGTCACATGATCTGGGTAATGCGAGGCTCTATGTATGTGTAAGTGGAAAGGAGGAGGGTGAAAGGTGAGTTTCTGGCCCCTAAAACTAGAATTTCTCAGCTGAGTGAGATAACCCTAACAAAAAAAACCAGGTCCTCCAAATAAGGGATATAAGGTTTTGGACCTTCAGCCAACCACTTCTAAACTTTAAACTGCAAAAAAAAAGCTTCAACAACTATTTACAACATACAGGGTACAAGTATCTTGACTGACGAGAATAAGGAATGAAGAAATATAGCACCAAATACAACGGAATGAGGTGGTTTGGCAATCTCACGAGGATGAATGAGGACTATGGTCCTAAAATCATTAATAAATAGACACCACTAGGAAGAAAAAAGGAGAGAAGGTATAGTCAATCGTAGGATGGTAATATCAGGATAAATGAAGGAATTTTAATGAGGATATGACGTTGGACATAGAGACATATAGAAGGGAATTGGACAGACAGCCCTTGGCTTTATAACTTATATAACCTAACCTCATTAACAAAACATCTAACTTTAATAGCTAGGCTAGGACCTAAATAAAATCCTGGTAAGTTGATTGGTATGTTTATTCTATTAAATTGTAAATTGAACCATTAATGATATTGTACAACAAAATTGTTGCGCTCCCAATTACACTACTCATAAATTTTGTTAGGATTTTTTTTTCCGCCAGTGTGGAATGTGGAATACAAATTGTGCCGTATTAAACGACATTGGGCCTTGGCTTTGCGGTATACCACAGATATTGAGGTTACTTAATCCTGGAAACCAGTAATAAGCAAGCCATATTATATAACTTAAAACAAATTGAAAGGTACACCCTTGCCAAAACCAACTACCATATGGAAATGCCTAGTACAAAGATGATCTGAAACTTCTAACAGTACCTACATAAATTATGGCAGTGTGGATATCTGCTAATGTGGAACAGGTTGAATGGTATTGTCAAAACATTATCATGTTCTGATTTTCAAAATGTTTAGTCAAAAATGGTAAATGATTACTTTGGATTGGTAAGAACTAAAGTGCACAGAAAAAGTATTGCGTTCCGGATGGATAGGAACCCATGCCCTTAGTGCCGCTCTTGATCAAAGAACATTATTTTCCCACAGCAATCAGATTACTGTATCTGTTCTGCTTCTTATATTTCACGATTTATTCGTCTATCCAAATACAGATATTTGTTTTACAAATTTATCACCATGGCTAATTTTAGTTCGAATTTGTTTAAATTAATAATATTTATGGGTAAATGTTTGCTTTAAGATGCCGCCTTATTTTCCGAATTTTATTTTTTTTATAATCTACTACATATCTTATTTCTTAAGAATAAATAATATTTTCCTTGCGCAGATCACTATTTTCACTGAAAAATCACAATAAAAAACTATCAAATCCGACGTATTTGTACGTTTTTGTTTAAATGTGCAGATGCACACATTTACATCTCAATCTAAAATATCTGTGATCACAGATCAGCTGTGAATCCTCCATATTAATTATCTAATTTCAAATTATTAACTTCAATAAACTAACGAAAGGTTTGGGCTGGTGGTTTTATATATAGCTACTGTACCTGGCCAAACCTGTCATGATTTATAATTATATTACAAAGTAGGCAAATTATTAACTCCAATAAACATACGAAAGGTAACCTGGACACACCTGTTGTGATATGAAATAGTGATCTAGCGTAGTGTCATTGTGTAATGCGCATGCGTCAAACCATATGCTGTCTACATGGCTATTATTTTTAACCTATAAATACATCGGATTTAGTAGTTTTTAGATTGTGATTTTTCAGTAAAATTTAGTGATCTGTGCAAGGAAAACATTATTTATTCTTAAAAAGTAAGGTACTGTATGTAGTATATAACAAAAAATTTCAGAAAATAAGGCGCCACCTTAAAGTAAACATTTACCCATAAATAGTATTATTAATTTTAACAAATTCGAACTAAAATTAGCCATGTTAATAAATTTGTAAAACAAAAATATGTGTATTTGGATAGACGAATAAATGTGTTCTTAGTCATGAAATATAAGACGCAGAACAGATTATCTGATTGCTGTACGAAAATAATGTTCTTTGATCAAGAGCGGCACTAAGGGCGTGAGTTCCTATCCATCCGGAACGCAATACTTTTTCTGTGCACTTTAGTTCTTACCAACTTAAGGGCTTTACACAAATGGTAGTTGGGACAAGGTTGGTGGTAAGCATTTATAATTCTACAGAACATACAAATTTTGCCCACCCCCCTTCTTGAATTGAATATAAATACTTTTCTTCCGAACATAATATTTATGTCACAAAAGACCACCTTTAGGATGATTACCCTATTATAACAAACAATAGATAACAAAAAATTGTTGAATTTTTTAAATTTTTTACTTTTACATTCATAAAAGGTTTTTACAAAATTCAAAAGCACTATTGTTCAAAAAGGCCAAATATCTTGATGTCGGCAAATAGTTACTTTATTGAAATATGAACATTTAAGAACAATATGGCGCTAACTTAAAGTAAACATTTACCCATAAAATATTATATAGATTGAATTAGATATATGATTTAGCCTACCTAACATGAGTATTTGGCTTCTAGGACAGGTTAGGTTGGATCAATATAATTTTAATTCTTGATTTAAAATCTATAGGATAAAAACTCGGGTGTTTTACAACTTTCTTCTCACAGAGAAGAAAACAACATAAATACGGATTATATTAATACAGTATCTTTAATGCAAAGCATCTACTATAATCTAAACTTTACAAAAGCAATTTTACTTTCACTATAAAACATAATTCTGTTTTATCCTTATAGTGAACAGATTTCTTTCATTGGTCTACAGTTAGTTTTTCTTTGTGTTGGTAGACTTGTCTTTGTAAAGTTATGCTTGTGATAATTAATTGTATATGGACGTTAACTTACATAATAGTTAGTGAGCTGTGTTCAGATGTTACTAAATATTATTCATTCATGTACACAAGTAAATATTTATTTTGTACATATTTATTCAAGATTTATTACAATTTCAAAAATATTGAAATACCATAGATATGCATTTTCCCAGTATTGTGTGGTATTTATTTAGTGAAATGTAAACATTTCACAACTGATCACATCTATATATCTAGAGCCCTTCTCCACTTTATAGATTGAAATATTCATCATAATGTAGGCTTGTTTTAAAAATAAATAAGGGCCGCCTATATAAAATAAATAGCAAGGAACAGAAGTAGTAATTTTAGTTTGCTGAATTCCTAAGAAGGCTTAAATTTAATTCCAAATATAGTATGAGGGGGCCTAACCCCATATCAGACAACCTAACTTATCCTTACTTCAAATTCAATTTCTATATCTTGAGAACAAAGTTGTTTTATTCTTTTTGAACTAAATTTAATTTTAGGACTTGCACTAATAGTTAGAATGACCAGATACACAAGAAAATTAGTTTTTTTTTTACAGTCTACCACATATAATACCGTTGATTTATTTTAATTATACAAATGTTAGAATATACTAATCATTCTAAATTGTACACAAATTATGTAAAAATCTGAAGTAGAGGGAAAATTAGGTTAACAGGAAACAACATACCACAACATAGAGAGCGCCACTGAACTTCTATTACAAAAAAATAGGGCCTGTGAACATCCACGTGCTTTGAAAGGACAATGACCATGCTACACGTTTTTTTTAAATACTTGCTTCACTAAATTTTCACAAAAATAAAACCGTAATGGCATAGAAATACCCGATATGTATGTAGTAAAATACAAATTAATAATGACCATTAAAACATTATGTAAGACGACATGAAAAGTATGGGCTCACGTGTGAAGCAGACGGTGAGGACCTTACTATTTCCGGTTGGCGGTAAGGAGAGGGGAAATAAGCGGAAACCACGCTTACACACAGCTTACGCACAATATAAATAATAAAATCAACATTATTTCAGTACTGTAAACATAAAATAAACTGTAAATACTTAAAACCGCAGTAGATTAAACAATGTAAACCAACAAACACAACCTGCCATTCATGATTATGGAGTCTGTTAGATTTGCCTTGTCTAGTCGTAAGACTAAATTATACACTAGTTGTTACTCACCTTGCTGTTTATCACAATCATTCGACATCACTAAAACACAATCCATTGTTAAACAATAACTATGCTCAGGAACACTATCACTTCGATCGTCGTCAACGGAATATAAAAGGCAAAATGCTTGAAATCAACACAAAACTGAATCGCACAGATATACACCGGCATCCCTCACGCACAGCTAAAAGGGAAATGGACTGTCCCAAGGAACCCACGAGGCAAGCCGAACTAGTCCGAATAGCAGCCGACAGATAGCGCGCTACTACAAGGCGGTGGCTTCACACACAATCCAATATGGGCAAACAGGACTGTTAATAATTGTCTTAGACAATCCTTGTTAAGGCATCAGAATTCAAGGAACAATCTATTACATTACTACAACCAGACAAACTAGGATATTACAAATTGTACATTCAACTGCAAAATAATCTAGTATTTCCAACATAGGGTAGACAATAGGAGTGGTTTGTTGTTATAATTTATGACACCGGGTTTTGATACTTTGAAAAATTTACTTCTTTGCAATTTATTGAATAAAAAATATATTTCAATGAAACAAATTTTTTTTAAACCCAAGACGAAATTATTTTAAACAAATAATATAAATTCAAAGGTTTAATACAGTATTTACAATATTAAATAAATTTATAATACATATATATTAAATTTACTTTTTTTTTAGTAGTAGGTGTATGCAGTAATATTGGAGTCAAAATTTCGATAACCAGTTCTCAACGTCTAAGTCTTATAAAAAACATTTATGGCATATCTGTCTTACATATTTGATATCCATTATCCGTCTGATAAAAAATTGTATGTAGTTTATAAAGTGCGGTAGAAGATTTTCTTCTTTGTTGTTTAAAAGCAAATAACTTCTCTGTCGTCACCACCTTGTATACAAAAAGAAGAAGAAAAAGGTGCATAAATAAAGATCCCTAGCCCTGGGTATAATTATAAAAGAAATAGTTGACCAAGAAAGATCTGATACGATCTACACCCAAGACCACATGTATTAAAGGTGTACATCCTGCTGATTGCCAAGATTTTGGACAAAATAGAATGTGGAGTGGGGAGAAAATGTAGGTTTCAAATTTATGAAAATGTTTATTAATCAACTAATATATATTATTATTTTATTATTATTATTAATTTTTTTTTTTTTGGCGCAGAAAGTTTGAACTTAAAAAATTAGTTTGAACGTAACTTGCCTTGTACGGTAACATTAAAAACCATGTCAAATTATTGTGTATTTATAAAACTACCATATTGACATTTAAAATTATTTTTTTAATTGAAATAAAGACAGTAGATTTTTTAAATTAGGTTTGTGAAAAAGTTGATGCAATGTTTTTGCATTTATTAATAATAATTAAGAACTTAACTTTCAATAATCGTCACGTTTAAGATTACATGAGGTGAAAGTTCATGCAAAAGCCAGGTAAGACACTTGTAATTTTAAAACATATATTCTGGATGTCTGGCGGAGCTGACGCGCGGTTATCTAATTCTACATAAAAAGTTATTATGTATTTAAAATGTGTCTCAAAACGTTATAAAAGCATCAATAAATTAGCAAGTAACTGAAAATAGTGTAAAATCAAAAATATTTCATCTCAAACATTCACGGTAAACATGTCTGTAAAAAAAAAACACGGTATTTAATTAAAATAACTCGATCCACAAAATTAAATTCGTAAAACATAAAGAAAAAAACCGTTAAAAAATTTCTTATTCAAGGATGGTAGATTAGTTCACGATGTTGCCGTTATTAATGTTTCCGCAAATTCAGTTTAAATCAATAAATATTAGTTAGTAGTTCATAATTGAAATTTTGCCAATAGCGACAATAAATTATACAGGGATATCATAAAAGAATGGTGGGGTTTCATTCATATGAACACAGTAGAGAAATTTTGTGGTGTTGTATTGGTATCGCTGATAGCCTATAACCCAAAAGTTTGTTTAACAGCTGTTGTAACCTCAAAATTAGTTCTTGCATTATTGTGGTAGTGTGTTTTCTGGAGTGTTCTGTGTAGTGTGTGTTATTATGTTCAGAAAAAATCAAAGTGTGTCAAGTCTGTAATTTCAGTGCAATGTGCATTTCGACGCGAATACAAAAAAGATCCACCACATGAAAATAACATACGACGTTAGTTCAAACAATTCGAAGAAACTGGATCAGTTCAAAAGCAGAAATCATCTGGCAGGCCAGGTGTATCAGACGATAAAGTTAAACTTATTAGACAATCTGTAATCAGAAGTCAATACTTCGACGAAGCCTAGAGTTAGGTATTCCGAAAACAACAATCAACAAAGTTTTACACAAAAGACTGAAATTACAGTCATATAAAATCCAGCTATTGCAAGAATTGAAACCTGATGATTGTGCAAAAGTTTTAATTTCGCTGTTGAAATGTTGAACAAGATTGATGAAAACCAATCATTTTTAGATGATATAATATTTCAGACGAAGCTACATTCCATATCAATGGGTCTGTTAACAGACACAATTCACGCATATGGGAATCTGAAAAGCCACATACAATTTTTGAGAAAATACGCGTAAAATTAATGTTTAGTGAGTGTGGTGCGATGAAAAATCGTCTGATAGGTTCTTTCTTCTTTGTTAAAAAGACAATTAATGGAATTGTGTATCTCGATATGTTAATCAATTATTGTTTTCCTCAGCTGGATGAACACGAAAACAATCAACAACTTCATTTCCAACAAGATGGCGCACCCCTGTACTTTAGTGCATTTGTCATAGACACTTTCAATGGAAAGTTTGGACATCGATGGATAGGTCGGCAAGCATCCAAGGAGTCCAGACCTGACACTTGCGATTTCTTCTTGTGGAGATACATCTAAAACCTTGTTTATCGAAAATAAATTCATGACATAAATCACTTAAGGAACAGGAGTAATGAAGCAATGACAACCCTTAACAAAGACATATTAACTAACGTTTGGGCGACTAATGGCACACATCGAAATTTATTAGTTATGTAAAAAAAACTGTTTCAGACGACGATTTAGATAAATAAACAACTTTAGCAGTAAGTAATTCTGTTTCATTTAAATCATATTCAAAACCCCACCATTCTTTTATAATAAGCATATATAGAAAAATAATATTTATAATCTTTAAAAAATTATAATAGCAAGGCGGACTGTGTGATTATAATCAGAGTACTTTTTAATTGTTTATAAGTTTATATTATTTTAGAATTTTAGAATTTTTAATAATAAAGTGAATAAGATAATTAACGTAATTTATTTAGTTTATTTTCTGCTGTTGGTTAGTGGAAATGGAACAGGAACAAGCATTTGGATAAAGTAGAACTAGAACACCAAAGAAAAGACTAACTTCTGAGCAAAGTGTTTCTTTAAAAGGGCAAATTAGAGAGAAAATGTGTATATTAAGGATTTATTTTCAAAGAGATAAAGCCAACAATGGTCCTATTCTTCTAGTGAAAAACGTTGTTCAAATTCCCAACGAGCCTAGACTCCATTTTCAGTGCGCTGTTTAACATATGTAACTACACAAAGTCACTTGGTTATATAAGGAGTTTTTAAATTTTAAACCATTATTTACGTATTTAGCAGTCAGAAAAAAAAATTAATAACACCTGTAGAGTAATTATCCACTTTGTAACTTTACCATATCGATCCTAACTAAGGAGCCAATCTAAAACCCGTCAATAAGAAAGTTTTTGTTTCAACGAGTTTAAAATTATTGTGAACAGGGTTATTTTAATTAAAAACTTTGTTTTTTTTTTACAAATAGATGTTTACTTGCTAAATTCTTGAGATGAATTTTTTTTTTTTAATTTTATACAACGAAAGTAACGAAGAATCCCATTTTTAGTTAATTACCGATGTATTTGATGTTTTTATAACATTTTAAGTAGAAACTTTGAACGAAGAATTAGATAACAGTGTGGCCTCTCCGTCAGGGACATTTTTTCGAAAATCAGACTATAAATGAGCTGCATAGCATGTAAATAAAATAGCGCACAAACAGATGGAGTGACAATGTCAACAAACACTTCACATTATTTTATTTTTCACTCTACTTCTCTCAAACAATGCTAAAATGTCTTTATTATAAAATCCAAAAATAAAAAAGATAACATATTACTTGATAAAGCCGTATATTAATTACATGGCTTATAAATAAAAAGAAGTTTAGGACAAGACACTGACTACACCCTAAGATAACGTATCGGATTATCAAAAAGTAATTACAATTTTAGAATTTTACTTTGTGCTCTTTGAAACGGGTTAGACTCTTAAAAATTCAACTATGAAGCAAAAGAAAGATGCATGTGGGTGTTATAAATGTGCGTAGCAGTCAAAATGAAGTTTCAATGTTGGGTAGTGCTATTCAGTGATTACGACTTGCATGCACAAACACAAGCCTGCGCTGTTACTAAATAAAATTAGTCAATGATGATTCTCTTTAAAAATAACATGTTACGCATCATACTATAGAATCGATCCACAGACATAGCTAGGCTACAATTACTAGAAACAACAATTCCTCATATACTCTACTTTAATTCCACAAATAATATTCCAAGAAACTGTATAGATGACTCAGAGTAAAACACTCCAACTTTACAACAGTTGAAAAAGAAATGTGGGAATGAAGGATCAGGTTTAATGTGCGTGCGTACACTCGTGGCGTTTTATTTAAAACAAGAGATATATTAACATCCTTAATGTACTAAGTGGGAACAGAAATGAAACTATTATTGTCTCCTTCTTCAAAAGGTTAGGGTAAAACTAAATTCTAATTATACTACACATTTCTCATGGTATAAAGCAACGACCTTAAGTGTATACGAATTACCAAATGTAACAATCTAAAACAAAATTGACTAAAAACGATTATACAATGCTGAAGCCTAGAATCATATACAGTACTTCCAATACGATACAAACAGTTTGATTTCACTAAAGATAACAAGGGATATGAAAAATTGGTCCGGGATTTTCAGTCATCCTAGGACAAAAATACTATACAAAAAAAGTCATGAGATTTTACAAGGATTAGTTTTAGGTATTTTAATTAACCACAAGTAAAAATAAAACTCCAACAAATACATAGTCCTATTAATAAAAGTAAAAAAAAACACACTTTAAGTGTATAGAAATGTGATTATTCACTAAATTTGCCAATTTTCAAAATTAGAATGTCAAATGAAATCTTAAATGATAATTAGCATTCCATTTAGATCGGAATAAGTAAATAGAACCACGGTTAGTTAAAACCTGCCTTTTTTTATGATACTTTTAAAACCTATATTCTTAATATTTCATAATTTATTACGAAACTTAAAAAAAAAAAAAGTTAAAAATCAAAATACATGTACTCTATATTCTGATTATTTTAAAATCTTATTAAAAGTACAAAAACAAGAATTATTATTGTAATTCAAAAACAAACAAAAATATAAAGGATTTATTTTTATTTTTATGCAAATAAGTTAAATACAGAAGTTATCTAAACACACCCTATATAATAGATAAAACCTGAAAGATATTTCAAATGGAAAATTATTTTATAAAATACTAAAAACTTAGTATCTACTATTTTTTAGTTCTGAGGACTCTATAATATTTTGGCACAAACAAATAAGCTGAACTTGACAATCAATGTGTTTACATAAATATGCTTATAAACTTAAAATTAATATGAATACTTTGTGATCAATTGATCGATAAATCATTCAAAGAGTAATTTTACAATAATGGGATACATTGAAATAAAAACCTATAGAACCCCAAATGGGGTACCTTTATAGAAAATAAACAAAAACTATTACAGCCTAACAAAATTCGTTGCAACTAATTATTTATAATTTCTATAATTTCCATAGAAGGAAAATACCAAGATCCACAGATTTACTCAATCACTTGAAATATCAAAATGTAGATTGAACATTATTGGTTATGAGACTGATATCAGCAGAATATGAAATTTAAATACTATTTAGTACTCACCAAAAATAGGTGAAATCCAATTAAGTTAAGTTTACCTGCAACAAGAAAAAATATAGTTATCTATAAGTTTCAGTCATTTACTTTCCCGACATGAGCATATTAGGATGAATGGGGGGGGGGGGTACCAACACAAGGATTTAAAACAACAGAATGGTGTGGCCACTCCAATGTGACAGTGCTTAGGAAAATCACTTACAAGCATTTACTTGACAGATCTCACATCTGAAAACCTTAGGCTACTCTATATATGTATGCATCGTAAAATTTTCCAGCATTTTACTCTCACATATACATGGTATAATGAATACATATTGTAGAAAAGTTATGTGCTGGGTCAAAAATGTCAGTTTTGAGGTCCTCTTGGTTAAAAAAAATATATATTTTGGGACTTTTACAACAAGTACGCTTAAGTCGTTAATTCTGATTTTGAGAAAATCGAAATATAGTAGTCTATTTATAAATAAATATTGAGAATAAAACTGGAACACAAGATCAAATAAAAATATTACGTTTACTAGTATATGAGATCTTGTAGTCCATTTCTTTACCATTACAGATACTCACAATTATTAAACAAATTTCTATTTAACTAATACGACTTTCACAGGTAGTACAACGGTTTTTACTTAATTTTGTTTCTAATTTTCAAGTTTAAAAATAAAATATTTTTCGATACATAGACTCTCTTGTTTAGTTGAATATAATGAGAAATTGTAATCTAGACATGAAAAATTATTTCTGTAAAATTCTGTATAACGACTATAAAGGCATATTTCTGATAAGTTGTGATTACAAAATGCTCTTTAAGAAATATTTGGCCTGTATAAGAGGTTGATGCAATTTGTTTGGCCACCTGAAAGCAAACTTAATCCATGGCTATAGTGGCTATAGATACGACTCCCAAAAACATTCCTATTCTTATAACGTAATTTCAGTCAAATAGGGATAAACACATAGGCAGTAGCGCCCACATACGACTTAACAATCAGTTATCATGTTTGAGGGATATTTCAAAAGCCTTGTTTAACTATTTTAATTCTAAGTTGTTAAATCTGTACTAATTGTTACTATCACTGTAATTTAAAATAAATTAATTCCAAGAAGAATCACAAGTAATTAAAATGAAGTCAAGGGAAAGAGATTTTATGTCTAGATGAAAGGGTAACACGTCTAAAAAAAAACTAGGCACTGAAATCTTTATTTATAATTGACACTCTCTGAGAGATGGAGGCGAATTAATAAACAGTGTATAAACTTCTTTTTTTTTAATTTTTAGGCGAAAAACCATTTACCTCATTATCGTCTTCAAAGAATTGGGCAAGAAGATGATCCAACTTAAAACTTAGAAATAACACATTAAAAACAATAATAAAACAAAAACTAGATAACAAACGAAAATAAACAACAACATAATATATTACAAGGCTGTAAAATGACCCTGCAACAACAAGTTAACAATTATTATTGTAAACACTATGCTAAATAATTGCAATTAACAACAATTAAAACAAATATTGTACAGGGCTGAAAAGGGGCCCTGCAACGACTTATGAAAGATAAATTTTAACAAAAAAATAATTGAATTATACACAGTTTTGTAAAGAGGCAGTGCAATAATCGAATGGAAAAACTGATTTTAAATGTTATAAAGCATATTCAGAAGACGCAAAAAGGACAATACCCGATCAAAGATCTGACATCGACTGAATCGAATTAGGTTCGACACACACACCTCTTAAACACATTCAATGAGGATTACTCTGTTCCATCATGGAATGACGGGTATGGATGAATTCCTCAGCTTATTGGACTCCATATTTGTCCACTCTTCTTCCCATTTCCTACGCAAAATAATTTAAACTGTCGATACAAAGTCAAATACAACAACACGCTGTGTAAGTTCCTTCGCTGTTTCGTCAGCTTTTGTATTTCCCGATATTCCGCAATGCCCTGGTACCCAGCAAAACGATACTCCTACGTCCCGTAGGTGAAGTCTGTGTATGGAACACAAGATATCTTCAACCAAGGGATTCTTACAATAGACTACATATCCCGAATAGACTGTAAAACACAAGTTCTTTTAAAGTAATGGGAACCCTCAAAACAGGTTTTTCTATTGAAGTTACATTATATTTTCCTCTATATGGTTGCTTATTTTTTAAACTGTTAATTAATGATTAAAGTTAAATAATTAAATATTTTATATTGAAAGAAAGGAGGGAATATATACATAAATATATCATAGAAGTTCGAATGTAAAATAAAATTTGTACAACTGAAAAGAAAAATAGAGAAAAGGAGGAGTAACTTTTATGGTAAAAAAAAAATCTATACGTTAAAAATGAACTGTTATGAGCTTTGTAAGGGAAGTAATGTCTTAATACTTATGTATAAATGATCATAAAATTTCTTTCACAACGATGACATACATCGTAACAAGATATATGGCGTGGGTGTGCTAACTGACTAACGAGTATATGTTAATCAAAAGAAATGTGTCCAAAGAAGGCAAATGGAATTAAATAAATTACCCATTTTCAAAGCAATACATATTAAATGATATTCCGATATTTTCATGTTTAATTAAATTTTGCACAAACATTGGTTTATTAAAAAACTCTCGTATATGTTCGTTAATCATAAAATTTCGGGAGTTTCATTTTACTTCTTCACATACAAGTGATTTGAGGTGCTAAAAACGCTTTAGGAATCTCTACGTCGTCTTTGGACATATTTAAATCTAATTTGGGCGATTATATATTATGCGAATATCTTATCCCATATCTCGAGATTTTTGTCATTTTTCCAAAACTCAAATAAATTGGGGGTAGCCGAAATCAAAACTCAAAATTCCCTTGTCTTTAAATTGCAAATGATTTTGACCAAATTTATTTTTTAAATCCAAAGATAACACGAAAAAATATTCCACAGAGCTGAATTATAAGAGAAATATTTTTTACAAAATAGGCTGAATCAATTGTGATCAAATTTGGTTAATATGCAAAAATGAATGCCCCAGTGTGTCAAATCCCACCACACAAAAAGATGGAGTGTTTTGTCATCATTTTTGGTCATATATATTTTTTTCATGATAAATCAAAATTAAGAATGTAGGCCTATGTGATAAAGTACAAATTTCGGTTTTACTAAAACATAGTCCTTATCAAAACGTGAGGATATCTTCCAAAAACTTTGAAACTCAAATGTCAAATTTTTTTTCAAAGCGATGTTTGATCAGACACGGTCAAGGTGTTTCTCGAATTTTACTTGAAACAGTAAACTTTCTTTTACACGTAGGTTTAGGCACGTTGGTTAAGTCATAAACGTTCAAATATCACAAAAAATTGTTACACTGCTTAGGCCTTTAGTTTTGTGTGACACAAGTTAGCCCAATGTCGTACAAGTTTCATTTTTAAAATATTCATCATACAATTCCTCTTGTTTCTATCTTTAACATTAATTTGATGAGCATAAATCCATTAAAAATTGTTAGACCAAAACATTGCAGAGAAGCGTATTACCAGTTAGGTTAAACAACATTAATTATCAGTGCAAACATGCTTTGTTTATGAAACGAACACGACTGATACAGAAAATATCAACTTGGGACTGATACGCAACATGACGTAAGAAATTTATTTGTAAATATCACAATGGCCAAAACATAGAAAGTAATAAACAAATGAGGGTTAAACGTGGTGACCTTGTGACTGGTACCGCAACATGGCAAAACAAATTATCACGCCATTATTATCAATGTCACAAGTGAGGTGTAAACTATAATATAATGTGTCATTACTATATGTTGACCTTGAAACAGCATCACGTAAAATTTTATTACTAAATGACCTCGCCCCGTTATCTCCGGTGTTACAATGGCAAAATACAATACTAGTAAAACAATTCAAAAGTGAGGGTTAAACCATTACATTTGCAGTATCTATATGTCGACCTTGAAGCTGGTACACGGGACTTGCCAGTGTCAATTGATGACGTAACAATTTTATTACGAAATAACCTCGCCCCGTTATTTCCGGTGTTACAATGGCCAAAACTATAATACTAGTAACAACGAGTCAAAAGTGAGGGTTAAACCGTTACATTTGCAGTATCTATATGTCGACCTTGAAACTGGTACACGGGACTTGCCAGTGTCAATTAATGACGTAACAATTTTTATCAGAAAATTTCTACGCCATCAACATCAGTGTTACAATAACAGTTGATATCAAGCAGGAAAGCTCTCATAAACAAAATCAATCGTTTAAATTAACTATAACCATCAGCCGACCTTGAAATCTGTAAGTCAGTTTGCCGTAAAAACTGTATAACGAAATAAATACGCTATTATTTATTCGTGTTAACCATAACGATTAAGCAGGAAAGTTCTAATAAACAAAACTATATTGGGGGGGGGGGGGTAATCGTTTAAATTTTCCTTAATAACCACTATTATTAATAGTATTATATATAATAATTCTCACGATTAAGCATTAAAGTTTCAATAAACATTGAGGTTTAATCATCAGCCGACTTTGTAAACTGGTAATGCAAGTTGCCGTTATGTCATTACTATTAGTGTTATAATGACTCTAAATATTAAGAAGTAAATATAATTCTAATTTTGGGTTATTGGTTATAATTTATGACAGCCATCAGCCAATCTCGAAAACTGGTAATGGTAACTATATTACAAAATAATTACAGTACTCCATTATTATTCTTCTCATAAATGACCCTGAAGATTACGCAGGAAAGTTCTAATAAACATAATCAGAACTGAGGGTTAATCTTTTAAATTTATTGAAGTTTTTGAACGGGTACTTGAAAACTGAAATGGTAATATTGGTAAAATTTACCTACGCCATTATTAATAGTATTAAAAATGATTCCAAAGACTAAACAGGAAACATTAATAAAATAAATTATAATTGGGGATAATCATTTAAAATTTTTGTGTACAGTAGCCGTCCCTGAAATAATTGTAATCACAATGACTATGTGATCAATTTCGGGAAATAGTATGTCAAGATATAAACCTATCAATTTTTGAGACGCAGTTATTCAAAACCAGCACGTCTGATCGACTTAAAGTTTTCATACATGAATGGATAAGAGTGTGTATAATCAAAACGAAATTTATCAATACAACTCTTTGTAATCCAATAAATTTCACATTGAAAAGATAAACAGACTTAATATGACTGAATTTATTTATAATCATCCAAACTACCATTTGACGAAAACAAAAATCGTAAATTGTAAACTTTATCTAACGCATTTTGCTTTTGTTTTCTCCGAATTATGTTTTAATTTATCAAAAATGTTAGGTTTTCATACATGTCTTTAAAGTTAAATATATAAGATCGTCTTACGTGCTGGCAAACAAATTTCAAAGCACTGTAATATGAAATAAGTCACGTTATTCTGTTGGTTTACCTCTACGTTCTTACGTCAAAACTAAGCCCGAAATGTAAAAGATGAATTTTTAAAGACCCGTCTTCAATAAGTTTAATATTTACTAATTTTACAACACAAAGATTACATTTTATATAATTTCCACATAGATTTGTCACAAGATACGACAGGAAAATTTTAAAAATTAAATGAATAAATAATAATATAAAGATAACATATGAAGACTACATGGTAATGTCAACCTTTGTTTGATATTCACGTTCGACCGATATGTGTTACGATTACTTCATCTTCTAGTTCTCCATATGATCCCAGTAGAACAATGCTGCGACAATCACTTTACTATAAGCTTAAATTAGTACAGGGGGTTATATTCTACCTTAAGATCACAAAAAAACTTTATTTGTGAAAAAACAATAATGTCTATTGGATAAAAACACATTAATTTGTCAACATTATTATTTTTACAAAGTAAACTTTTTGGAGACGTTGAAGATCACGGAAGCATACTGCCTGTCCTTTTAACCAATTCACAACTAATTTTTAGTTTAGATTACTAAAGCTTAACAATGTTTTAGAAAACTTATGAGATTTTATAAATAGTGAAGCGCCTGTTTTCACTAAAATGTTAATCGATTTTGTCAAGTCCATATTGGCGGACTTGAACAACCTTCCTTCAATTAACAACCTACACCATTTTATGCACATTTCCCTTGTACATAACTTCCCCACACATTTCCATAACCTGGAAATTTCTTTGGTCTATGACTTGATCAGTTACAGGGCGCAAACGATTCCTACTTAAAAAATTACCCTCCTATAAAATTAATTCTGCGGAGCTACTCATGTATATCAAAAGACAAAAAGACTACTAAAAATGGTAACAACTACATCAAGCCAGGGATTATTTGTAACACTATGGGATCATGTTATTTAGTTCTGGGTTATATAATTTAGATAAGATAGGTGGTATTGTAAATGTAAGCCTAAAGTTTAGCCTTGCGTTCCTCATTATTTGTTTATTTAGAAGTTTGTAATTTACTTGACGACAGAAGTAAATATTATTTTATTTTAGAATGTGATTTGTAAGGAATCGTGATGGTGGGCTGAAATTCCCCCATAACATGATCTTACTGTGTACCATTTCTACAGGGTCACAATAATTTTCATAGTGGAAAATCTAATTCACATACCTATCAATAGTTTTATTAACTTTCCATATTTGAAATTTAAAACGTTTTCGGAAATAACTTTGAGAATTACAATCGCTAAGAGTACACTAAGCCTAAAGAACCAAACAGTTTCAAGGCCAATAATAGTTACTGTATTTTAATAATTTATTGTAAAGGGTTTACAGGACTAATCATTGGGTGAGTTAGATAGTTAGAACAAACTAATTTAAACACTTTCTCAAAACGAGCTGAATAAGAATTGGCTAAAACTATGTAGTTTCATATTCTAACCCTTAGTAAATTCTAAAATGACACGCGTTCATGTCACAAAAGAAAAGAGGTTTTCCTGTACCCATTACACCTCACTCGCTAGTTATGAAATATTCAATTGTTCTGAAAAATTTAAAATACCATGAATTATTGCAGACTGACTAAAGAGTTTAGTAATCATATCGTTAAGGGAATTACTGTTGGGATATGTGCATTGAAGAAAAAAACTAATTTAAAAACTACAGGAAGTAAAATTACAAAAAACTAAAAGACTTAAGATGGTCATCACCAAGGAAGTAAATCCTGTATTTAGTAAAGTGGCTTGTCCCACATCGGCAGGTGTAAAAACAACAGAAGAACCACAATCTGGACTGAGCACAACGAACTGCACAGTGAACTTAAAAGTACTGAAGGAAATCTTTTCCCCAGTATAGAAAATACAAAAGAAATAACCGATCGGTATGAAAATGAAAAATAAAACAAAATCTAAGTCCTCGAATTGCAGAGTAATTTTTCTTCCACACTTCCAATTGCTATAAATTCAAATTGGAAAGAAAAGCTTTAGTTGAAACAACTTCAACAATCGCTTGATACAGATATTAATAACGAAATTTTATAAGAAAGCAAAAATATTGATAGGATTTTATGGGGTCTAAATTTGTGGTATTAAGTTCAAGTGTTTCCTAGTGTGTGTGCGTGTATTGTTTTTTAGGTTTACATATTAATTGAAAGGATTCTTTATTTGACAGATTACAAGTGTTTTACAGTTACCAGAATTTAAAATTCATATTATTCTGTATGTTGTAATAATATATATTCCAACACAGTTCGCGAATATTGGAAAAGTTTTCTTGACTTGTCCAAATACTCTTTCAACAACGACTTTTTCTTTGGAGTGAATCGAGTTATAAGCCACGGGGAAATACCATACCTCGAGTCCCCCAATAAACAAAGGTGCCGTCATTATTAGATAAAACACCTTCAATGTAGCATGCGAAATTTGGATTTATCGATTATTCTACCATTACATAGTGGACGGTATTGATCACAGCACTCATATGAACGCCAACAATCGTTAGCCAGTCCACTCTGAAAACATGTAATACAAATTGATCAAATAAATTTAAATTTGCGTGTCTTGAAACAACAACAAAATTTGTCGCAGTGTTTTCCCCAGTTACTAGTATTTTCCAAAATCGTATCTTTAAGCAAGATAAATATGTTTTTTTTAAATTACTTTAAAGTATCCATCAAAAGCTTCTACAACCTTATGTGGATCTCCGACGTAACGCAGTAATATTTCTATTCGCTGTTGGGGCGACAGAGCTCCACGTGTCTCCATGTTGTGCTCAGGTAAAAACTGGGGCGACAGTGCTCCACGTGTCTCCATGTTGTGCTCAGGCAAAAACTGGGGCGACAGTGCTCCACGTGTCTCCATGTTGTGCTCAGGCAAAAACTGGGGCGACAGTGCTCCACGTGTCTCCATGTTGTGCTCAGGCAAAAACTGGGGCGACAGAGCTCCACGTGTCTCCATGTTGTGCTCAGGCAAAAACTGGGGCGACAGTGCTCCACGTGTCTCCATGTTGTGCTCAGGCAAAAACTGGGGCGACAGAGCTCCACGTGTCTCCATGTTGTGCTCAGGCAAAAACTGGGGCGACAGAGCTCCACGTGTCTCCATGTTGTGCTCAGGCAAAAACTGGGGCGACAGTGCTCCACGTGTCTCCATGTTGTGCTCAGGCAAAAACTGGGGCGACAGTGCTCCACGTGTCTCCATGTTGTGCTCAGGCAAAAACTGGGGCGACAGAGCTCCACGTGTCTCCATGTTGTGCTCAGGCAAAAACTGGGGCGACAGTGCTCCACGTGTCTCCATGTTGTGCTCAGGTAAAAACTGGGGCGACAGTGCTCCACGTGTCTCCATGTTGTGCTCAGGCAAAAACTGGGGCGACAGTGCTCCACGTGTCTCCATGTTGTGCTCAGGCAAAAACTGGGGCGATAGAGCTCCAAGTGTCTCCATGTTGTGCTCAGGTAAAAACTGGGGCGACAGAGCTCCACGTGTCTCCATGTTGTGCTCAGGTAAAAACTGGGGCGACAGTGCTCCACGTGTCTCCATGTTGTGCTCAGGTAAAAACTGGGGCGACAGTGCTCCACGTGTCTCCATGTTGTGCTCAGGCAAAAACTGGGGCGACAGTGCTCCACGTGTCTCAATGTTGTGCTCAGGCAAAAACTGGGGCGACAGTGCTCCACGTGTCTCCATGTTGTGCTCAGGCAAAAACTGGGGCGACAGTGCTCCACGTGTCTCCATGTTGTGCTCAGGCAAAAACTGGGGCGACAGAGTTCCACGTGTCTCCATGTTGTGCTCAGGCAAAACCTGGGGCGACAGAGCTCCACGTGTCTCCATGTTGTGCTCAGGCAAAAACTCATAGGTCGAAAAATCAACAGTTTGATCTTCAAACTCAAGTAATTGTTACAATTGTCTATTCTCCTACGGTGAGGGTATCTTTCTGTCGCGACATGTCATGAACATCGCAACTACTGCAACTGATCTAAAAGCTAGAATAGCTCACCACAAAACTAAATAAAAACTAAGAATTTACTAACCACGTCTAGTGCAAACTAACCTTTATTCTTCAACTATATGACTGAGACGATACTAAGCGTTCGGTAGGGGTAATAAATTCTAAGACAAATATAACTGATACCTAGAAAATACTTGAACGACCAAGTTTAAACAAATACTAGTGTTTATTCAACTCACCCATGAACTCTCTCAGTTGAGCGCTACCATTAAATATTTTGGGAGTCACCTACTATTTTTTAAGAATCTTTATCGGTTATGATAGTATGAAATTCATTACGTAATAAATAGTTACCCACGTTCAGAAAAAATAAACAAACGATACCCTGCAAGATTTTTTTGTTTCTGTTAAAATGCCTTAAAGTTAAAGAATTAAAATCTCCCAATATGACAATTTAACATTATTCATATGTATTAAACGACATAAAAACACAATATCTGAATAACGGGAAGATAATGTAATTTGATTATTTGGATTTAAACAACAAATAGTATTTGATTAATAACTCAAAATGAACATAATTTTACAATAAAGTGCAACGGTTAACGATTTCACTCGTAGAGGCAGAGAGACTAATGTCCCAGCTACTTGGAATCGGAAGAGTGTTAAGTGAAGAAGGTAGCCATAGTAGATGTGCCGTTGCACACTCAACACATTCCAACCGTCTAGGTAAAAAGGGCAAGGAATGGAATGTCGCAGGCATTTCATCCTCATCGCATAGCGCGGTTCACATCTTTACACACAACCACACCGTATTTAGGCAAGTAACCATTTATCAACAACAGTGTGCTTCTAATAAAATTAAAATAAAGTTGAAGAAGAAAAAATAATACAATTGTAAAGAGATACATTAAAATTTTGTCCCCAAAAACTATTTTTTACTTTCTCAAATTAACATAATTTTTTTTTTTAAATCAAGCTTTTTGGGAGAATATCTGATTTAAGGCTGGGAGCAGTTTTTGGGAAACGTGGTTTTTAGAATGTCTGTCAGTCACCTACAGTCTGTGCCGTGTTCCAGAATCCAAAAGACTGATTTTCATAAAATTTTATAAATGTGGACATTTTTTGACCATATCAATTTTTTAATTTCTTCGGTAACTCTAAATCCGGAGTATTTGCCCAAAAACGAAAAAACAAAATTCTATTCTTCTAAAAACCACGTAAAGTAAGCTTGCTTATTTTAATTATCTTCAACATTGTTTTTTAATTGGGGGGGGGGGGAGAGGATAACCCTTCAATACCAGTCTATCTCGTATAATAAATACACCGAAGATATTTAGTAATAAAGAAAATTACCCTTATTTTTCTCTCTAACGTGGAAGTAGTATTGATATGTTTGTATTTGGTTTTGTGGTTAGATGAGTACTCGCCTTGTTGTTGATGGAGACATTGTGATTGTCATTGTTACGAATAAGTTCCGATATCGTGCCTTAAATATTGGGGGATATATAGGTACATCTAGCTACTTACTTCGTATAAATCAAACGGACGATTTTGTCACATCTTTATGAAAATTTCTAGTTGGAAATAATATGTCAACTAGTTAAAATGAATCTGAACGCCAGCGTGAAGGTTGACTAAATAAACTGCAAGGAAATGTACATTTCTCACCACCGTTATATCAAAGCTCCTTTACCACACCTCAATCTGGTTAGGTGCGATACTTTATTATTTAAGAACTGGGTAGTTTCAACTAGGATAACACTAACATTAAATAATAACTTAAAGTACTTTCTTAGTAATTAAAATAATTCTTAATAAGAGCAAAGACTCTTCCTGGTGTATAAGTAATATTAACCTTTTCTGAAATCCAAAAACCTTAAGGAATTCATTAGTTTCTAATTACAACCTTTAAACGATTTCTAAAAAACGCTAATTTTAATCCTAAAAGTTCTAGTTTAAATGAAATCTGTTGTACTACGGCAATTATAAGAGTGCACTACTTTATATCCTAGTTTTGGACGTCTGATAAATTCACAATTCCTTACATTATTATTACACTATATTCAAAATTTAATTATCAATCAAATAAAATTAGTTCCAAAAAGAACGGGTCCACTCACTTTACAGAAATTGCTGATAGGTCCTGCTGACAGGTAATAACGTAGTTATTTGTATCGTAAAATAGTATTAGTTTAGTTACATTATGTACAGAAATCCCATATTTTAACCCAATCACTTGGAAGACAGCGCATTTCTCTGTGTAAAGGGGGCAGAAAATTCCTCATGAAATAGTGTCAATACCAAGTAAAATCATCAAGATTAACAATGTAAGACAAACAGAAACCCAATTAATCAAATATTTATTCCTTTCTGTAGATAAAAATACTGTCCTACTATAATGACGGTTACGATGGGAACGGTTAAAAAGAAAAGATTATTTTGTTACAGGTAAAAACGTACAGAATATAATATGTTTATCATTTAAATCAACCTTATGGTGGTAGGCGAATAATTGTAATGCACCGACTACGGTATGTAATGACAAAATCACCTATTGATTAAGTCTATGATTAAATAGTGGGTGGCCTCGTCCATTCAAAATCTCTGGATTAATGTACCACTGTTTCCTAAATGCTTTTGTTGAGTTCTTTGTAAGTGTGCCTTATAATAAATACATATATTATTAGTTTATAGAAAGCAATCTGTGTATTTAACCCCACAAATTAGTTTTTCCATGTCGCGATTATTGAATTATCTCCCATTTCAACAAAATTGTTAGGCCCGTTTTCACGTTAAAATTTACAAATATAAAATATTTGGTCGTTTAAGAAAGTTGTATTTTATATGTGGAAATACTTGGAGCGTAACCCATTAAAGCTGACTCTACGTACAGTCTAGAGAAGATCTCGGAAGAACGTTGTCATTTAACTCCCTAAAAGAGTTTTTCCAAAGCATAGACCTAGCTCGCTTCCTCACACACGAAAACGAAACATTTACTCCGCTAGTTTAATAGTATTTAATTTATCGTAGCTTTTGAGTACAACAATATTTACATTAATATGTGTGAATGTTTTTATTGTAGACTGAAGAGAAATTCAACATAGACATGATTAAATGTGACACTTTTGATTGGCACTTTTAAAGTCTTTTCTTCAACCTCCTAAATGAGTTTTGTCAAAATCGGGTAAATCGATTTCTCGTATTCGAAAACGATTCATTCACACAATTTCAACAAAATCCATAGACTCATTTTCAAGAAAACATTTACAAAATTACAAGAATTGCTTTATAAGAATTTAATTTATAAGAATTGGGCACTCAAAAATAACCAAAAACAATTTAAATCTCGAATATCGCTATTTTGACTATTGATAATAATTCATATAAGTTTTGTATGTTTGTATTTATATGCCAACGGAAAAGACTCTCACAAAACAATTGATAATAAACCAGCCAAAGTGTACAGTAATATATGGACTATAAAAAGCCACTTCATAATTTGTATTAACCATTAGCTAAGCTTTGAGTTATATTTATGAACAGGATCTCATAATGATAAAAACTACATAAAACAAATTCATGATAACTACTCTCCCTCATAGAAGTTCTTTTTCAATATTTAGTAAATAAAATAATCGAATCTACAAGATGATATAGCCTGTAGCGTAAGGAGTAAGGAATGCAAGGCGGCGGCGCCCCATCCAAGTGGAAGGAATGCGGTGGGGGACATATTCATTCATAGCTTCTCCCCTCCCACATTCCTACTCCCGTTATACGTCAACCACGTTACTTTCTATGGGAGGCTACGAGCTGCTTTCACAAAAACTAATCGTTTATTCTGTAACGTTCCACCGTGATGAGCACGATAAGAGCTGATAAAACGTACACCTACATCAACATACCCACACTGTGTTTATATATGAAGTTGGTAAGAGTTTCAAGGGGTTTGGAATCTATGTAAATAGTTTAAAAAGTTTTTATTGAATAATAAATTTCAAAAGCGACCAATTTCAAAATTAAAATAAAGTGTTCTCTATATAAATTGTTGACCTTCTATATTCTAAACGTCATAAAGAGCTTTAGAATGAACAGTACAGTAGGCAGTAGTCTATATATTAAATCAAAATGTACTAATAGATAGTTATTAATAAAAATCCAAACTACCAAAAAGATAACATCAAAAATATTCTTTTTTTTTTTTTAAATTATAATAGTTTTATTAGCCAGAATTTTATTCTAATTTAGCGTGGAGTATAAGTTTCATTTAGTCAAATTTGTGACGTACCTGGCTATTTGAAACTTAATTTCAACAAATCTCTTTTTATTTGCAAGACCTTTCTGAACTTCTTAATAGGTCATGTGTAATCTGCGTAGTATAATAATGCCGACCCTGGTAAACCACCATACCAAATAATGTTAAATTTGCTCTAAAACTAAATATTGTATGCTTCAATCGAAGTGCGTTAGGGGGAAGGGAGAGATTGAACTAATGCTATTTTCAGGGTCCTAACATAACACGACATTTGAATGACCTGTCGTTATCTTCTATATTTTCTCTCGTTGTTAAAGATGAAAAACCTCGGTTATCATCCCTTTGTAAAGACTCCTACTTCTATGCACAGTGGTTCAGTACAATTGAAAATGACGACATTGCAATCACAATAGCGTCGTACTTGCCTCCTTCTTGCTTAATATAAACATAATATTGACATCAAAGACCTTGGCTGTGACGTTATGTAATATATTTGCAATTCATCTTTATGTAAATTTTAAAACAGAAATCTCTCCTTCAACGTATGTTTATAAGATTGTTCAATTACTTTATAATTAATCGAATGTTTTACAAAGTTTAATAAATTGAGATAAAATTATAATGTTAAGAACCTTGAAATCGACCTTTAACTAATCTGTAGGAACGAAATGAGAACCTTTTTTTTAACTCAACCCTTTGGCGTTTCCGCCTGCAAGTGTGTATGTGTTTCTACTTTATATTAGAGTCTCAATAGAGTACTAATATAATATTTAAACATTTAGGATTCCACGAGGAGCGTCACACAACACAAGATATGGGAGTCATGATAACTATTAACAATATCTAAGTGTTTATGCTACATACAACATCCACAAGCATGATACGTTTTGGCTAATATAGATTCGCGTTGTAAATGCATCAACATACAAAAAATAAAGTACAGTATTTTGATTTAGCCTCATACAAAATAATCTATTCAATTTTTAAATAAATTAGCCATTAGAGCAATTTTATGGAATAAAAAAACACATCAAGCAGCTCTAACAATATTTGGAGGGATCCAGAAGAGATAGATTCCCAGGCATATACAGTAGAGGGAAAATCATACAGAATATCCAAAATTAACATTCGCTCGATTAACATTACATATGGATCGACCATCTGCATTTACAAACAAATTTTTATTTTTAGGCACGGCTAATAACTGTAATGCTGCATCATTACAATGATAGGAGCACCTCAAATCCGGGTTTTGTAGGAGTTGTGGGTAATTTTTTTAAAATTCATGTCCTAAAAAGAGGTTACTTTGCTAAATTTCTCAGCTGTACAGCCTGGATATTGAAAGAGATTCCTAAGGTATTCTAATGTGCGAAACGAATCCGTTTTATAAACAGCATTAGAACCACTTTACATCGTTTAACACATGTAGTATTTGACAAATATAACAACATTGCAATTTCAAGACAGTTCAGATCAAAATATTCAATTCATTCACACCAAATAACATTCAAAATATCACCTTTAACAAGTTGATGAAACTCAGAATAAGAACTACACAAACAGTACAATTAACCAATGTCAGTTATTTAGTTGGTCAATCAAAAAGTGAAAAACAACTTGTTTTAAATGTGCCCTATAAAGTTTTTACGCTTTTGCTTTAAACGTGTCCACTGTGTAATAGTATTTAATTAATTTCGAGCATTTCAACTTGCTAGTTTCCACCCGTGTTTGGGTCATCAATCTTCACATTTCACTAAAATATGACCAGTAAAGTCAATATTGACAAAATTACATATTGTATACCAACCTCTTGGCTGATTTTGTCTGTCTTTTTTTTACCGATAACTCGTAAAAAGGAGTTCAAAAACACAATTAATGATCATGATTTGTGATCATATTTTTTGTATACTCTCTAAATCCGATAGAAATTGAAATAACGATTTAGTTTGATTACTTGGCTTTAAATAGGCAAAAACCTAGTGATCATCATCGCCTTCAAAAAAACCCAAATTCGTCACTAACGACTGATTCACCAAGATCTCAGTATAAACGGTCACCAGTATCGAGAAAGTATCTTCCTATAAACCCCTTCCCCCTCCATTAAAATGGTGCGCTGATCCTAAGAAAAAATAATGTGGGGGTGGGGTTGTAAATGTCATCAGCAATCCGTGTTTCATAGATTTTTCCTTGATCTTATATTGCTAATGTAATGCAAGGTGAGTGTACCGTGGCAACGTTGCAGTCTGTGTGTGTAGCGTTCACTCAACCCAACACAAGTCTTGCTTAGCTCGCCAATTAACTGTTATATACTTGACTTGCTCAACATAATTTATGCATTTTATTTATTTCTAATTTAAATGTCTGACCTATTTAGCATAGAATGAAACAGAGATTATTTGGATTTCTTGTGTATATTTATATATTACACAGATTGCAAAATTTATATTGAATATAAAAGCAATCGTAAATAATTACTAATCTAAAAATTGCCATCTTTGATTTATGGATAAGCACCATCAACTTCAATACTTTAAATAGGTAGTGTTATATTAAAATATTAACTTTACATTACATGTGATTATTTATTACAATTAAATTAAAGAATACTCACAGTAAAAGAAACAAAGCTTGTTTATAACTCCAACATACCTGTAACAAAAAAGAAAAGTTAATTAAGTCAATTTTTACAATATCGAAAAATTTGAAATGTAATTACAGTATACAGATAAAAATCAATATAAGTTTATAATGTCCGAATCGAGTTTAGTTGAGAAAATCACTTAAAAGTGCAGTTATTTTAAACTACTTCTAAGTGTAGACATCCATAAAATTTAAAATTCCGTTTCTTCTCATTTGAACTATTCGACCCTCTTATAACGCTTTCCATGATTCATTTTCACTTTTTGACAAATGAACCTCATATCAAAATCCCATTTTAATGGACGCGTAAAATTGAGGGGAGGGGGGATTTTTGTGATGGACTATTATTTAGCAAAAGTATGCCCCACATTTTATTCAAAACGTACATAACTTACGTTTGGCAAGCAGGACTTTCCACAGACGACTGAATTACATCATTTCAGAAATAACTTTTTTGTAACTATACCGGTCGAAAATTGTGCTTGATAGGCACAAATTAACAATATGTGCAAATGTGTCTAGTTTTACGCAAAAATTTCTCGATACTTGAAAATGTATTTAAATTTTTATAATACATGTAATTTAACATTTATTTCCTGGATCAGACAAAATTTCAGTCTTTTCTACGGAAAAGTAAAACTAATCTGTAATGCCGATAAGAAAAGTTTTGATCACGTGTTAATACAGTGCATCAGACCTGTCGCACATCACGTAGGACAATTCATTTTGACATAGTATACAGTGCTTTGGTGGGGGTGGGGGTACATAACAACAAGTAGTCTTAGGGCAAATAAGTTTGAGAAAATATGAACATTGTTAAAAAAGGCTTCTATAAGACGAAATTTTGTATGTAAAGATTTTATGGTAAAACACACCCTTACATAACTCAAATTTCAATTTATAATAAATATATTTAACGTCCACTTTTAGGATCTAATTTTTTTTTAAATGATGTTCAAGTTGGTCAAAAACTGATGTATTCACAAAAATCTAAACTTTGATTTATATCGACAATACATTATGTAATGTTTGTATGAAATTAAGCATTCTATAAGTCTATTATTCTCAATTAGTCCAATAATCATTTCCCACATAATTTGGCATAAAATGACTGCCTGCTAGCAACAATTAGATCAATATGTATTTTTGTAAATAATAATAGATTTCTGTTTACAACGTACTATATCCCCACGTGTCGTAGAGACAAACCGCGTTCCATTCCCACGCCCCACCACTGCCCCACCGCTAGTTATCGATTAAGAGGAGAGGGGGAAGCACATTCCTCCACAACGTATTTCTTAGAATTTCCTTTGGGTGTGGTACCTACTAACAGGTGTAGAATCTTCTTCATCTTAATTCAAGAACCACATGTATATTAGTGCAATAATATAGGAGAAGTAAGAGGTTACAACGTCCCTTCTGTTTTAAAATAGGACCACTGTCGAATGCAATTGTGAATGGTAAGGATTAATATTCCTCATGACTCCAACACTCCAACTGATGACTGACGATAATAATTTCCCTAACTTTTTCTTAAAATACTACACACCACAAAAACAAACAAATTGTTTTTAATCAAAATTATAAATATAAATAAGTACTTTACACATTTTAATAATTATACAGGTCCTAAATATTAAGAAATATAAAAATCAAATACTTCTTTCCAAAAAAACATATAGTTTGATAAGCAGAAGCCGAAAATTTTTAGTATGTTGTGGTTTTATTTGAAGTGAACAGCTTTCAAAACATACTCCGACTTACATTTTTCAGAAATTGGAGTTAACTGAAAAATTAAATATCGAATTGTCTTCACACAAATATTTCTTATTAAATACCACCCCACAACACTTTCATAAGGAATTAAAAACGGGGAAGTGTATGAAATACTTAGTTGTTATTATGAACCGAAAGTATGTAATTAGAGTAAACCTATTATAGTATTGTCAATAACAAATTCAAGATCATTTTATGGACCTATTCATCAACTAACTTAGATGTTTGGTTTATGAGACTATTGTAAAGAGCAGTTTCAGGATGGAAGTAGTGTTAACACTTCGTCACATACAATAATCGGATCCCGTTCGCTTCGCTTATATGATTGTTTTGCGTTGTTTTAATTAACAGAAGAAATATGGCCGATGAAAAGATTTCTGTAAACACAATGGAGTTTTGCGCTGATTGTTGTTGAAAAAAGGCTTCATTGGTTTGTTTTTATGTACACTTCAAGGTTAATTACACCGTTAACTTACATATAAAAGCTAACTTTCCACTTATTTAACATGACAATTTTATAATTATCTTCAAATAAAACCCTGTTCAATATGAAAAATAATACACAAAAATGTGTAAAAGTGTTAATTTTAGCAGAATAGGTTAGGTTTGGTTAAGCTCTAAAATATGATGATTATGGAACCTACAACTTGCACAACGAATATTAGATGACCAGATTAAGTTCGATTACACTGGTTTGGCGTCTATGTAACATTGCAAAATCTTCTTTGAAACGTTAAATGTCTAAAACTAAAGTACGCATTGACGAAGATTATGTTATATAAAACTGTACCATTTATGAAACTGCTTCCAAAAATGAAACCAAACCCTATCTTATTAACCCTTTTAGTAATAATCTAAATAAAATTTAGCCACAAAGTCCTCAATATATTAATCAATATACCATTTAAAAAAAATTGGCGAAATTACCTTTAAGAACATGACTTGAACCAAACGTTTACCTCTAGACGTCGAACGACTTTACTTCAATGGCAAGAAACTAGAATGAAAGTTTTGTAGAGTAAAAGTACTCATATTGTGGAGTAGCTAAATTAATAGAAGTTCCATAAACTATGGTTTGGAAGTATTTTTTTAACTTGATTGACAAATCTGACATTGGTCCATCTCATAACGAGTAGATTAAATTGATCCTTAGGGTAATTAAAACAGAAATATAAACAAAACTTTAATTTTACATAAGGTAAGGATTTAAATATTATACTCCCTAAAAAGTAATTATTTTCAGATGAAAGCCAACTACTTATAAATTTCATTACAATGAAAGATAAAACTGAATAACTCTATGAAATAAAGAGCACAACACTTTCACCTTCACTAAAGATCGATCAAATTGACATTGATGTTTTTAGGGGAATAGAGGAAGACTGCAATTAATTTAGTTGTTGTTTATCAACTGTTATCATCAACTGACAAGACAGGTTGTGTTGGATATATAAATAAATAATGTTTAAACACAATGCTTACAACATCTGGACATGTTAATAAGAATCTTATCATAGAAGAGTAGAGACGACAAACAGAGCTCCTGCTAATTTTAAAATGTTTACTTCTTCTGCTAACATAACAAAACAGTTTAAATATAGATAAAATGAAGATTAGCATTTCCTACAATTTAAATTGATATGAAAAGTACCAGCACCAGGACCACAAGCGTAAAACAGAAAGACTTAAAGATGACGTGATATCACTTAAAATCATGGATTATTTAATAAATTTTGAAACTTTAGCTTTATTTGATACTTGAATATGGAGTTTCAACAAGAAATATCTCTGTTACATTGAAATCCTTTAAAAAAAAAACCTTAAAAAACTTAAAATCATACTTCTGAATATTTAATTTAAATTTTAGACAAGTGTAATATGTTTTAGAAAACTTTCTTCCTATGTGACTCATCGTGAACCACAATCCAATTCTTCAGTTCACATTCAACAATAATTTATATTTAACACCATATAAATAAAATGAAACCTCACAACCTGGTCCATCAGAAGAAAGACAGCATGCAACGGCTATTGAAGGAAGGATTTTCTGTCACTCCTTAAGTTAAATAGACCCTAACCAAAAGCTGGGCCTAGAAAGAAAATGTCAGGAGGGAAAGAGCCAGCGACGAATTCTTACGAACACTCCTGAAATAAATAGAATAAAGGTGGAAAAAATATTAGACAATTGCAAAAAAAGGAATAGACAGAGAGGGGGAAGAGGAAGGTTGAAAAACACAAGAGCAGCGAAGTGCTTGAAGTAGCAAGGAGGATAAAACTGTTCCCTACAATAAAAAAGCTCAACAAAATTCACAGAGTCGGAAGCCTTCCTTACTCTACCTCTAGTTCCAGCTGTTTTCAAGAAGAATAAATTTACCAAGTGGTGAGAGGGTTTTTTGTTTAGTGAAGAAGATAGGCCTAATCTTTGTTCGACTTAGAAGTAGTTCTCAAACTTTATGAAAACTTGGGCATGATTTTGTTATTGTAGAAGTTGCTACTAAAAAAAACAATAAAGTATTTTTTTGAACAAATTGAAGAAAAAATTGGCCTAAAATACTTTAAAGTTAACTTATTAAGAAAAATTGACAAGTGTAAATTTATTTACCCATCCAATAAGGGTTCTAGTAAAAGTTTCATTAAAAGACATTGTAGCAAAACTTCCTCACCCAACCATGATTTGAGGAACACTAATCAATAAATACTTGAAAAAATATTAAATTATTGAGTTTTTTTTTACCCTTGTCCCCCACGCTAGGCAGTTTCATTCAAAATGCAGTTAACTTTTAATTTTTGGACAAAATATAAACTAAAAACATTCTGAAAAACAATACAGTCATGTAAACTAAGTATATATTTAAGATGTGAAAGTATCATCAACAAATAAGAGGTACAAATTTTCAAAAAGATTTAATAAGATTTTGTAAGAAAACTACCTCTCTCCAACAATACTCTTGGGGAATATTCAAGAACAATTAATTGTCGGAGAAGTCACTTAGCTATAGAATTCTTTACCCTTCCTAGAAGAAAATCAGCTAAAATAAAACAAATCAAAAATTTTTAACAACACCAACATTAATAATAAAATTTTGGAAATGCCTTTCCCTAGCGCCATTTTACGTTGTGGGTTCTCCTTGTTGTCCTAAAAAGTGAAAACTTTTCAACTGCAATTGTGAAATGGTAGCCTCGGCATTTACATGTGAATAATTTATGTAACAAAATTCCAAAAATTATTCGTGGCATGTTGGTAGTCAACAGCAAGTGCATATGAGGTGGTGGAATAACAGAAGCGCCACAAGAAGTTTGAAATGCGTGTCGAGAAAACATTTTAAATGGAGGTAGTGTCGAAACTGGTTGCCGGTGTGGTCGCATTCCGGTCAGGACCACCCCAGGCCACCCGCCATCTTGTTAGACTTGTTCACCCCACACAGCACAAACACATTGGTATTCCACGAAAAATATTTTCAAACAATTTACAAATTTTGCTACAATCTTCTTCACTTAAATTCTTGTTTTGCATATTATACAGTGAACCCTTCTATAATCTTTAAAATTCGTTAACCGTGTTTTTAATAATAAAAGTGTCAATATAGTATTTACTTACAACATATAATATATTGTTTGGTTAATTGATGTAATGATGGAAACAAGAAAAACAGATTTTTTGTTGTGGTTGTTATCTCTCGTCGGTCATGATTGCGAAGAAGAGGGGAGGGGAGGGAACCTTTAGCCTTTGGATGCGTCAACTAATATTCTTCTTGAAACATTGTGTCCAAATATCAGGCTCAATGTTCTAGAATCTATATCACCATTTTTGGTAGAGAACAAATTTGAAGGAAACTAAAAAAAGAATCAGTACATGGCCCGATAATTTTCTTCCTTAAGAACACTGTTTACCCGGTAATGCTATCATCAAACTGTATGAAACAGCACAATGCACAAACAAATTAACAGGACATTTTTTCCTGCAAGTCCATAACATATTGTATTTTTAGATCCTAACAAAACTGCATGAAATAACTAATTGGATGCAACCTATAGTTATGAACATAATATATATAACATACAACAATCAGGGTAATTATTTGTAAAACTTATAGTGCGATTCCTAAACATATAATACGAAATGATTGTAGTGCAAAAAGATAAAAAGTTCCTATAAACATATTTTACTACATAACATGGCAAATGGGTTATTTATTATATCAACTTATGAAACATGCTATTCCTTATTGTTTAAGATTGGCTGAATGTATTGAAAACTTCGGCAAACATTTCAAAATTATAATAGGCTACTCTTTATGTTGTAGTCAAACTATCATAAAATAAAAAACTACCTGATATTTACTGTATCACGGTTATCTTTCAAGTCGTTAAAAGAGCAAAATATTTGTAAAGTTAAAAATTCTCATTTTGAAAATGTAATGATATATAATACTGATAAAAATGGATACACCAAATCTGAAGTCAATATCTCCCCTATTTCCAAGTTTACAGCGTGAGGTGAGGCTACCTCACCTCACCTCCTCAGGTTTTACAGTTATCCAACTTAAGCAGAAAAGATAATGAACTCAAATTTTGTATAGAAATATTTGTTACAAAACCCCTGTACAAAAAAACAGAACGTTCTTTCGAATATTTTTAAAATGGCGGCCGTTATAAACATTTTAATATCAAAAACCTCGGAAACAGCTAACTTTACAAAAAAAATTTTAAACCTAAAAAGTTACCTTTTTAATGACAAACTAAACGTTTATTATTTTATTTTATTTTTTTTATAGCTCAAAAGATAACCGACTTATCGGTTAAAACCAAACTACGTTATTTCTTGGTATAATAAATACCCAAAATTACTAGAGAACCAAAATATTTTAAAGTTATTATGAACCTTATTGATTTTTCTTTTTTTTTTAGTATTACTAAAAATGTGTCAAAAATAAGAAATTAAAGAAATTTACTTAAAAAACTATTTTTAGTTAATTAAATAGATGAAAATGCATACAACACGCTCTACAATGCCTCCAACCGATGAATATCGGCAATTGGTGTTGAATAAACCAGAGACTTTACATGTCCCCATAGATAATAATCTAATGTGTTCAGATCTGAGTAGCGTGCAAGCCTATCAATGGAACTGCCCCGACCGATCCATCTTCCTTAAAAACGATCATTTAATGTTTGTCTCACATAATTTTGAAAATGAGCGGGCGCACCATCTTTCATGAACCACAATGTTATTACACTTTACAAAGGAACGTTCTCTAAAAGTTCGGGGGGGGGGTGTTAAGAGTCGCTTGTCAATCTTATATTAATAAGTTATCACAAACAATAGATTATTACCCGAGATCAAGATCCCGATAAGTTATACCAATAATCTTAGTAAAAGAATTTTGTGAATACATTTTCTGGCTTCATTTACATATCGTTTAATTTAAAATCTATGTGGCAAAAAGAAAGGCCCAATTACCTTTCATGTAAATTGGTGCTCAAACATTTAATGAAAAATTGTTAAAAACCGTAAAAAATATTAGATATAGGCTGAACTGTGTTATGGGGACACTTTGACTGAATGCAATACAAGCTGCTTGTCTCGTTTGTACACATTGTGGATTGAAGTAGAGATGTTACATCAATAACATAACTGCTACTTAGTAACTGCTACTCTAGAGTAGCAGATTATAACTGATACTCTATTCTCTAACAAAACGTGATTAGATGTTCTCGTGATTGCAGTCTTAGTCGTTTCCGTTACTTTAGTTTTAGAAAGTTTTAGTTACTTTTCGTTACTCCGGATTGCCGCAGGCAGTAGGCCCGTTATGATTTATGATGCTATACCACCCCTTGCTACTGCTACCAGATGAAAAGTTTTGGTTTTTGGATTCTCGCTTGTAATTGGCTGTTCAGTAACAACAACAGTTAGATCTTTGTCAAAGTTATGGATTCTCGCTTGTGATTGGCTGTTCAGTAGCAATAACAGTTAGGTTAGAGCTTTGTTAAAATTTAAAATATGTTAGACTTTCAGACCTAGAACAAGGGTGCATTTCTGTTACTGCTATATTGAGTTCAACTGAGTTGTGTGAATTGTGTTACTGTGGCCTATTCGCTTAACGCTATCTTCGTTTATATTTTATATTGTTATTTCTAGTTTTGTAGTAACTTCTTTATTTCAGTTTTATTATTTTACTACTGAATAAATGGACAGTATAGTTTAAGTGTAAAGTTATATCGAAAGTTTAAACGTGTACTATTATTAAATAAACTTTATTTTTTTTTATTAATTATAAAACATAAAAAATTATTTCAATTCTGTTTAACTACTTTTTCTCTAATATTTAACATATGCCATATATATTTTGTTTTAATCTTTTTCAAAATATTTAATTCTATATTTTCCAAACATTTTAATAACTGATATGAACATTTATAGACTGTTAAAGTGTTTCTGTGATCGGTAACGGCTAGCCTGCAATACCGCTAAAAACAAATAGCAGTTCAGCAAATCACAGTAACAGTAAATAACAACTAAAAATAACTGTTATTTTCAAGTAGCAGTAGCATTTAGACCTGTTACCGTTAAATAACAGATAGCAACATCTCTAGATTGAAGGGATACAATATTGCCTTAGGTCTGGCACGGTAACGGTACCTGAGGGGCTTGTCGCCGGCCTGGCCAATAACAGGCCGGTGGGGATAGCTGGAACCCTGCTATGTTGTCACGTTTCCGACTGACGCGAGGAAAGTGAAAGTAACCCACCCCTAGTCACCGCCAAACTTGACAACAGCGCAACCAAACTCTCCCCTCCCAACGCTAGACCCAGACCTAAACCAATATTAAATAGACAATAACTGCAAGTGTAAAATATTCCACACTGTTGTAAGATATGTCTATGGATTATAATTCATTTTTCCAAGATAATTCTGGATTCTGTGAATTAGAAGTAACACCCTCACTTCTTACTCTGGTGTTGAAACTGTTTTAGGTCAACCATAACCAAACATGACGGCTTCCACTTTTCCAGTTTAATTTAAACGTGTAAATAGTTTTCTATCTGGCTGACAAATGTTTGGATACTTTTCTTGGTAAAGCCGTTTTGCCTCCCTCGCATTTCCATTGGCTTGACCTTAATGTAAAATGCACATCAGCAAGTTCATTATTTGTGTAATTTTGGATTCATATTTAATAATGTCAATTAACGCGATTAATGGCAGTTTACAATTTTTTTAAATGTTCACAATTAAGAACACATTAATTCAATGGTAGTAGTAAGTAGATTAACTGTTTACTTTTCAAAGGAAAGAGGAAGAATGCAGCTAATAGATGTAACAATTTTAGCATCTAAAAACAGCTGTTTTAATGGGTGGGTAGACAATAATTTTTTATATTATTTATATTAAGACATTTATCTTTTGATCTACAGAAATAAAAATTAAAACCATTTTAGTTTGTCATTAAAAAGTAACTTTTTGGTTTCTTAGAATTTTCCTAAGTTAGCTTACGAGATATTTGACATTAAAAATTTTAAACGGCCATAATATTGAGAATACGCGAAAGAACGTTCTGGTTTTTCGTACAGACCTGTTCACTAGACATTTCTTCATCAGTATATTATGTACAATCACTTCCCGGACTTTGGCCTCATCTTTAAAAGACACCCTTTATATATTTTATAAACGCAAACAGAACCAAAGTGTTTTTGGGCATGATTAATTTTTTTCTGTAATTTTGTAGGTTTAAATCATTTCCATAATTTTTGCTACGTATTTTGAAATCACACAAAATAATATAGCCGGGTCCGTTTTTTCTTGCAATCACTATAACATAAAAATGTATTTAATGTGGAGCCTACCTTAAACTTACTGAAGACACCTCTATTGTTGTTATATAGTTTAATTTAATTTCACCAAATAAAGTGATAGCTTAGATTTAATCTCAGGGGGTGTAGGGTGTAGGTTATCAGGAACAAAGCATATCTCACTGGTCCGGCTTGGATTCCATTCCTCGAGGAGACGAAAACATCCATTCATTTCCCAAAACGTTCTCACACTAGGGGGGGGGATAATAAATGCTCTTAATCCAACACACTTGCATTAATTGAAAATGTCTTTGTGGCAAGTTTGTAACTGCAATAAAAAGCCAATTTGAGAGGAAAATTTTGATTAGTAGACGCCTCAGAAAAAAAGCGTGGGAAAGCCAATATGGATGAAATGATGATGCAAAAGAATCCCGATCTCTAGACACGAAAATTACAAAATCTGTCTGCATTGTGCACAACAAGACCACCGAAAGAAGAGCTTTCATTTTTAATCTTTCGTACAAGCTCCTGGGTTTCCTTCAATTTTGTTTTTAGATAACAGGGAAAAACTTTTTTTTTGTTGTTCAAAATTATAAACTTCATCAAAACCAGTTGAAATGCGAAAAGATAAGACGAATTATATACAAATGTCGTTGCAAATTTTGCTAGGGTTAGAAATAGGTTTACATTTGAATTCTAACGTTTCCAAGCAAGACAAAAAGACAAAGGATAAAAACTAAATCTCCGTCACCGTGGAACAAAGTTAACCAATAAGTTTGAAACAATGCAAAATACTAAAACTAGTTGTACTTTATTTTGCAGCTGAAAATGAAAATAATTAGTATTTCGTAGAGGTGGTGAAATGTACATTTAGAACAATGATCGATTTTAATACCAGGAGATTACTTCAAATCTCAAGTAAGTACAAATTGCCAATCACATTAAAAAAATAATGGCCTAACAACAATATAAAATCAATACGTTATTGCATACCCCTCATAAGAAAATCAGTAACGTGAAATGTTGTAGATCCTAAACTTCAGAGGAATTTTCAAAAACTACATTGTATGAAGCATCATAAATTGACGATTGTCGATCATTATAACGTTAAAAACTTTGTTCTCGATTTTAAATGAAGAAAAAAATACAATGGCGCCTTTGAAGAGCTTTAAGTTATAGTTCCCTTAATTTTAGAGATATTAAAGAATATAGGTCTATACAATTCAAGCTGTGAGTTCAATTTAATATGATATAACTCTAGAGCAGAGAAAGTGAATAAGTTGTTTGGTCTCAACAAAGAGTCGACCATCGATAATGAGGTCATTATAGTGATACTCTCCTAACACTTGACCCTTGTTTCCGGTATTCCAGATAGAGACCAAACATATTGCTACTCTCTCAATATACACTACACCTGCCGCATATTCAAAACTTCTAAATAACAATCAAGTGAAATAACCTAAACGTTGTTGACCACATTAGAGTTCTCACTTGCACAGAGTGACATTTACATGGAGATGAAATTAGTGACAGTTCTGCGTAGGTATGACAATGCCAGGAAATGGCCAACTCTAATTACAAAGTATAAAATATAATCTAACTTTTCCCAATGTTAGATAATACTTCTTAAACCTTATTAAAATGTGTGTATGTGTAAGTGGGGGGGGAGTAGGTTACCTTTTTTGATATATATTTGATATATGGTCGTTCATATCCAATAAATCGACAATTAATTGAATGGTTTAAACATTCGTTTGTTGATAAACGAAATTTGTATCAAAATTCAGATATCTGTTCTTCTGTCCCCACCAACAGAGATTTTTCAAGAGAGTGAACTCGCCTAGGAACGTTAGAGAATGACTGTACTTCATTATGACAGTTGTGCGAATCCAAGTATCAAAATCCTCGATTTCGGAATAAAATATTCGTAACTAGGAACAAGGAGACTCGTTAGTAACTCGCTGATTAGTAAAGCCGATCATTCTGCGCAGATAATCCGAATATTGAAATAATTTGAAAGCGATTAATTCGATTATCCCTTTGAAACGAGTATCAACATCGTTAAAGGTTGTCAATATATTCCTGGATTGCAAGTAACAATAAAGACGCAATAAACTGCGAAACACAAAGCACAACATTCAATAACAAAACACAACACACGTCATCATTACGTCAGCAAAAAACCAACTTGCACAGCTTATCAGGCAAAGTGTATCTGTCTAAGACCTTTGAACCTTTCATTCAACACTGTTATTTATTTAATAATATAAACGCCACTGAAGCAATAAGTTGAAGGGCGTCAACGTGTCCTGTCATGGGAACCAATCTTGATGTGTATGTTGGATTGTAGGACTTCGTAACTATGCCAATATATTACTTGGAAATACGTCTTTCTTTTAAATTATATACAGGATGTGTTTTTGTATGTCCCTTCTCTCCCATATTGAACCCTAAATACCATGGCTTTGATGCGCTCATTGACTGCCCAACTCCCAATGGGGAACGGCCCATAGGAAGTCGGAAGAAAATCTTAAACAGATCTAGCCACTTCTACCAATCATACTTTCGTTTTAAAATCAAACGAATAACGCAAAAATGAAAACTATTTGATATTTGAACGAATAACTGCAGAAACAATAATTGGGCTACACTACATATTCATTTATTTCCCTTGTTTGAAAGTGAAAAAACTCTCGGTCCTCTCACCCTCAAATACTCTAATAGCGTCAGTTCGAAAAATGACCTGATAGGAAAGATGAAAGACAAGAATCTAACCCAAGACTAAATGAAAAATGCGTAGAACCGGCAAGGTTACGTCTGGATTCCTAAGCCCGTACGCTATTATTATCAGTGTGGCTATTTGAACCACATTTTTGTAAACAGCTCTCCAGAAAGGGGTAAATTACATTTTACAATTATTTTATTCTTGATACCTGAATGTCAAAATTTTAAACTTAATCCAGTCCAATGATTTTAGGGCGATTTTAAATATTAAAGCTTTCATTAGAAGCTTAGTTTCTTTATTTTAAAAAGTATTTAGAGCCACTTACTACAAGTACCTAGAATTAAAATCATCTAAAAGTAGTCATAAAAAATAGCTTCTACATTTGAAAATGTTGAATTCCTGAGGTGTCCCTTCATAGATTTACGAAATTGAACTGTGTGGTAGTTCTTTCAATTTGTCAAACACCGTCAGTCATCTACAACGTATCTTATAAGACGCGATGATAATGAGCGCATTAGTGAAAAGCAAAAGTAATTATTGGTATACTGTTCAAGACACGCTTAGTGGTGATTAATGGAAATATTTCTTGTGAAAGTAGGAAATATGTTTAGAATGCCTAACAACATTCGAACAACAAACAATAAATACACATAATTTGTCGACTAAAGATTCACCGAGCAACAAATTCCCAATCTACAAGATTTATTTTGTTGATTTATTGACTGTAAACTCTGCACAAATGTTACTCAATTCATTTAGGTAATAAAAACACGGACTGTTTGAGAAATAAACTGTTATAAAAGCTAATTGTTGTATCGTTAAAGGTATGTAAGTAAAAGATTAAGATACAATCTGTAGATTTGCTATCAAATATTATACTGTATAGAGAGATTCAAGGTGAAATAACATAATATGTATGTATTTAAACAAATGAACAAAAAGTTCCCGACAAAATATGTCCAGAATATATTTAATTGGTGTGTCCTGTATCTGTAATCTGGTGTTTGAGGGGGGGTTGAACAATTTGTACAGGAATGGAGATCTGTATATTGAATTAAAAATTTGTAATATTCGTTTGAATCATAGTAGTTAACGTCTATTTCAAATTTTAATGCGAAATATCTTGAAAACTGTTGATTTATATCAAAGGAACTATTTGTTTGCCCTTTTAGCTTCGGTGTCGTAGGATTACTGAAATCACTAAAACAAACTACTTATCAGTGGTCTTAACTAGTGGAGGGAATAGGAAAGCTCGGCGTATACTATTCAACTTCCAAAAATCTATTAGTTTTGTTCCTTTAATAATTATGTTCACATGTAGTTCATTTTATGTAGATTTGAAATTGCAATTTATTCATGCAAAATCAGGTTTTATAGAATCAAAAAATAATTAAAAATCAGCCATAATACCTATTGTAGCAGAAATTTCTGTTGAATATCAGTCAAATTTAGAAGGTTTTAAGTAATCGTATAAATAATCAAAAAAAATTGTCGAAATTTATGAAACGGTAGTCGTTTGAAACAATTACTAATCCCATATATGAGTCTACAATTAATTATTGTATACAGGTTTTATTAATAACCAAGGTTCTGTAATCAGGATATTAAAATTGTTTCCACAAATCACAAACTGCAAATATTCACAGAGTTATAAGACTTATCTATGTGGAACACCTACACTCTACCTCCCACGTCAACTTTCATTCCTTATCTCACATAACACTGGCGTGTCATTAAATTTATAATACCTCACAAATAACTAAGATAAACATTATAATTGAGAGCGTATTTCACAAGTATTCGGGTATTAGAGTTTACTTATAAATTAAATGAAATCTATTTTTAAAAAAATAATTAGATTAACACGAATAACAGGCATAACTTTTTGTATTCTTTCATCTTAAGAAAAACTATAATAAAAACATAATCATTGTTATTTGTTGGTACGCCTTTAATAACCGTAGCACAGTGGAAAGCAATGAATCCTTACATGTTTTGTTCTGAATTTAGTAAATCTATTGTAAAAGTCTTAGTTTTAAATTAAAAGAATTTGGTAGGGAAGCTTAGATATAAAAAAAAAGTAAAATTAGTGGTGGTGAATAATCATTATTTTAACCAGATTAATATTTAGAAATTTACCTAGTTATTAAGTATTTTATTTTTTATTATTATGACATACTTTTCTAAAAAACGGGTTATACTTTTGCTTTTTCCTACACAATATTTAATTTTACAAAGTTTATATAGTACCGTCGATGTTGTGAGTCTGCCTATATAAAATCCTAACCCTGTGTATTTTCACAGCTAAATCACTAAAATCACAAGTATTCTGAAATTACCAAGTTGATAATTTTATTCCATAACCTGTAACAAAGTAGAGTTGTATAAAGTATGTAAGACGAGTTTTTTCGAAAATCCAGGTCAATTGTATTAGGATTTTTACTATAACCCTTTTCCACTGAACAAAAAAATCGATAAAACGTATTACAAAAATTAAACGGGTAAATAATAAATGTAAAAAAATAAGTCGATTTACAGCTCCTAAAAGTCGAAATTTTACATTTTAAGTCCTAATATTTTTGAAAGGGTTTGATGTAGAAATGCATATTTATTACACTTGCTATAGTTTTAGTGTTTTAATTTTATTCCAGTTCACATAACTTTGACTAAGTGACGGGGGGGGGGGGGTTAAGTATATCCAATAACACAGAAATTAGTACTTATATCCAGAATGGAAGAAAAAAGTGAGGAATCCGGAAAAAAAGCTAATCTGGATTACGGGCACCGGAACTCGATGTGCTTACAATTTTAAATTTTTTTTCGCAATTAATAAACGCTTGTTTAAAAAAAATTGTAGACATTATAATTTGTTCTACAAACTACTGAATTTTTTCAAAAAACGTTTTACAAACTGGGAAGGTAAAAGAGAAAAAGTGAAAAAAGCCCCTCCTAACAACTAATATAAGTCAGATGTTTTCTCCATGCAAATTAAAATTATCTACGTTTTGTTCTAATATTTCGAAACACGTTTTCACAAAAATGACTTCTTTCAAAAATAAAACCATTAGTTATAAAAAAGATAGATATGTATACGAGAAAGTAGACCAAAATTAAGTTAACAAAATTTTACGAAGTGAATAAAATTGGGATTTTATACCTCAAAATAGTTTCAAAATATTTGCAATTTTTAATATGGGAGTTTGGTACCAAGCCAAATAAAATGGCTTAAATAGATCTACTTTATTTTAATATGGCCAAGCCTTTAAACCAAACCACAGATTAATTAAGTATGGAACCAAGGATTTATTTTTGTGTCAAATGTCTCTTTACAAACCAAATTGTAATAATTTCACGCTCGTTGAGGAGCATTTTACATCATATTACAGTAAAAATTGCGATTTCATTTCATTTCGGAAACATTTTATAAGCACAAACATTAAATGAGAACTACTACTCATTTTGCCTATTTTCTCTTGGAGAGTACCAACTGTTTAACATTTAATTAATTTATCAGCTGAAATAACAATTAGTCTATGAAATATATTGGATTATTATTGTTAAATTACTCCTTTAATTAACACTGGTATAGTTTAATTTTCCAAGTTAAAATTATTTTCATGCTAAATTTTTTATAAAGTGCTAAAAGATCCCGTAGTACACTGTATAGAATGTCCTAATGATTTAAATACACAATTAGTCAAAACTATGATTATTTTGCAATAAAAACTATTGAAATTTATTTCATCGAGACACTTATTACATATCCTTACCTATTTCAAATAATCTATAGATGATAAATATGTCTAATATATATATAATATATAACATGTAACGCCAGGTTTCAAAAATTCGATTGTTAAACTTTATTTTATTTTGACAAAAATTCCTGGTTTTGAGAATAAATTTACCTACACAAAACATGCGAGGCTTGTTAAAGAATTTAGTGTAATGTAAGTAAACTGACAAGGAGAATTAAATTACTCAATAAGCAGGTAATCAGCCTTCATTTTAAGAGTTCAACGCAGATTTTGTAAAAGAAAGCATATTTGAACAAATCGTTACAAAATTTCAACCTCTGTAGGCCAAAACAGTAGGCCTTACCAAAATAATCTTACTAAATGATCAGTGTCCACTTCATAGTACTGTATTGGTAAAAACTGCAGTCAACATTTTCTGAGGGATTATTCATGATTATTCGATACTACAAAGAATATTGCTGCTAAAAACTTCGGACACACATACTACATAACAACGCTAGTACATAAGATTTTGGGACAATTGAAAATATGTCGATCTCATTACCACATCATCAATGAAATGGCAAAAATACTTTTATAATGGCCAATTATTCATACCGTTCTTTTTCTAGTCTCTCGTTATCCCTTGGGTGAAAATTAATCATTATTTTCACTTTTAAACTTTGCCTTTCGTTATATTTTAGTTAAGGTAATTGTTATATCAGTCCCTATCCAACTAGGAATATTTCATGTTATTCATACCTTACCTCTATGTGAAGTAAACCGTCATACCAACTAATTTATTACTTATAACTAAAAATGTAAAGATACCTGATATTAGATCAAAACACAAAAAGTCAATTTTCCAAAAACGGCTCAAACGATTTTAAAGTTTAATGTAAAGTTTAATTCAAATGTAGCTCCTAAGTATCCAAACGTTGTAGCAATGTACCCAAATATGGCAATTACAAATGAAAAGGCGGTCTTAGAAAAATTAAAATTCTGAAAAACGGTTGAAGCAATTTCGTCCAAATTTTGGTATAATGTGAAGGTGTATGATGCAAAATCAATGGCCAATCCTGAAATTGAACTTGACGGGATATATAAACTCGTTTTGTTTTATCATCGATTCTTAGATAACATCAACGGATTTCACATTTATTAATTGATAACTCCAGAACCACCATTTTTGGAGACAAAACAACGAATGTTTTGGTTTTGTGTGTTTGTTTGTTTATTTTTACTTTCTTCGCGTCATAAATATAAAATTCTGGTTAATACAAGACAAATTAATAAAATTCTAATGACAGTAAGATGTGCACATGATTAAGTAGCACAAATGATGACGCACTCAAAGTCAACCTTCAGATGGACAAAAAACCGCACAAAAGAAAAACAGGTTTACCAACAGCTGCGCTGAATATTAGATATACCTACACTTCCATCCAAGAGCGATTAAAACACTCGAACCAATCAATCTATTATCGGTGTTCATTCAAAAGCAAGAAACTGTGTTATTTGAAGAGAGAGTAGGTTATGACCTTGAGAATATGGATCCCAATATGTTGCTAATATCAGCATAGGTCAACAACAAATTTCTCCTATTAATTATGGTTAATTAGATACAACACTTGTCTTTACAATTAGGAGAATAATTCTTATTATATCGTGTTTAAAAACTGTGCAGAAAATTGCAGTAACTATGTAAACACCCATTTACAAAACCAAAAATAATATTTAACCTCAAAAATGTTTCTATATAATACTTTTACATAAAAAACAACAAAATTTAAAAAAAAAATTAATTTCTGAGATTTCTTAGGTGAAATTCTTATGGGAGATAAGTTAGTATATAAGTAGGGTCTCCTTGCCCCCCCCCCCCCGAAAACTTACGTATTTTTGTGTGTATCTTTTGTTTGTGGCATAAAACTCATACACAGACCGTAGATTAAAATTGAGTTTGAAATGATTGCCAATTATTCCTGAACTCTAATTGTCTTCTCCTTGGATATCTAGCACTCTTGTTCGGGTCATTGATCTCCATGTCATCAAATTTGAACGAATAAATAGAGCGTTTTTGAGTTTTAGGCATTCTGAGAAGATGGCATAAACGCACAAAATACGTTTTGTTCGAGTCCTTAGAGGCTATATTATAAAATACAAAAATAAAATTTTGCCTTTTGGAGGCAACATGTATTAAATATTTTTTCAGCCTATTTAAAGTTTTGGTCTTATGGCAAGCTCTCTCAAATTTTAAAAAGGGAGGGGGAGAAATTGAGATGTGGCTAAAAATTTGTCCAATTTCTCCACGTACGGAAATTTTGAAAAATCCGTTCAATCGTTTGCGCTGTAGAGTACAGGCCCAAATGGCAGAAATAATTCCCAAAACAATTTTTGGCTACAGTACTACCTCTCAAAACTAATAATATTCGGGAAAACTCAACATTGTTTTCTTTAACCCATCCATTACTTTCACTATATTTGTTTATGGTTTATGTGAGTTTATTTAACAGTTCAAATCAATAAGCAATGCAATGGTCATGAGTACAAACTTAGAAATAGGCGACTAGCTTTACAATTATAATAAAGCCCTAAATTATATAGGCTAGGTTACGTATATTAACAGTTTTTGGTGGTTAAGTTTGTGAGCAGCTGTCCAAAAAGAGGCAGTGGAAGGTGGAAATTTTCACGAGTTAAGGAAACTGTTTGCTGTTCCGAAATAAATAGGGTAAGGGCGGAGAAAAAGAAGAAAATTAACCTTGATGACAGTCAAATTTGATTTAAATTATATATGATTTACGTTTATTATGAATTTATTGAATAACCAAAGCAACCTTATACTCTGTTTAGATAAATGACTTTCCCAATATTGAAAAAAAAATCATACAAAGAGAACCTTTTTTACCGACAAATCTCCCATTAGACGAAAAATTAAGTAATCAAGAAAATTCCATACATTTTTATCCCATTGTCACTTATGCAAGTCGTATTAGAGACTAGTGTTATTCGATAGTATGCTACGTATTTAATTTTGTAACCCATTACCAAATAAAATATTTTGATAGATTCGGGCTTCGTGGTGGGACATCTAGAAGAAATTAGCGAAATCGTTTTGTTTAGCAATATAGGCTGGATATACGTACATCCTAGGTTTTCTTACAAGATTTAATAATATATAAGTTTTAATAAGAAACTATATACATTCCTCTTCCTCTTAATTTTAAATGCCATCTACACATTTTGAAAAGCAAGACAGAAGGATTTTGTTATGTAAATTTCCACAACTAAAAACCATTCAATAAACGTAGAAACACTGAATGAAATCTATTAAAACGAGGAATTGATTTACACCTCAGATAAAAATATAGAAAGGTGCATGCAACTCACATTGAATAGATTCAAGGTCGTTAATAAATTGCAAACAAGTGAAGTTAAACTGTAGCAGCAGTACAATGCCCGAAGCTAGAGTAGACGCATGCTCATCAACACGACTGTGACGTCACATGACATGCGCAATGCCTGTCCTGTGCGCCACACTTTCACATCTAATTAACTTGCTCAGCAATGGCAAATACATACTGTTGTGGGAAACAATATTCAAAATGAGAAAAAGTGTCGCAAAATAAGAATAATTCTATCTCACTCTTTTGAAATATTAAAATGGAAGTAATGAAATATTTATAGGTTTTGTCGCGATGGAAAGAGTTTTGTAAGAAAAACCAGGTATCAGATTAGTTTCTTCTCTAAAAAAATATAATTGTCATGGTACTATCATAGAAGAAAAGGCTACATTTCAGTTGAATCAAGAAATGTATCTACTGGTAACGATAGGCCTATTATAATAGGGCTAAATAAATTTTTAACATAAAGTAGTTATTCACAAATAATACAGTATGGTACAGAGGGTTCAGTAAAAACTAGATCAGTATAACACATTGAATTAAATAAAAATCTACTTTAGCTTATATAGTCTAATCTTGACTCACCCAATTTAAACATAAGTCAAGATACCACAGTATGTTTAAAACATATACAAGGAGATAACATTCCATTGGTTTAGTACCCATATATGCTTTGTTGACAACTGATGAAATTAAAGAGATATGTAATGCTAATATAGACTACTATTCAGAAAATTAAATAGACCTGTGATTTAAAAAAATAGCTATTGTATGTTAACATAATTCATGATAGGATTTGGAAACTGCTTATCTATCAGTAAAAGAAATTCCCCATAAGAAATGCAATATAGGCCTAATTTATAAGATAGACCATTATATTACAATTTAAAATGCTCAATAGCCATGGTTTCTCATAAGCTTACTCAATTATTAGTCAATTTATTCCTAAAATTCATTAATCAATATTCACTATGCAGATCATAGGCGATATTAAGAGACAAATAGGTTAGTTTTTTTCTATAGCCTATATATAGGTAGGTAAGACAGCTGTCTTATTGACAAACTACACAATATGATGTATGGTAACAAGGTAATCAGGAATTAGGTCTACCAAAATAAAAAAATATATAACTATTTTAAAAGCCACCATTTTAAAATTTAGAGACCATTTTTTCAATTATATTCAACATAATATACAGTATAACAAACACACAGAACATAATTCTCACCAAAAATACGCGTAAGTATCAGACGCGTTTCAACGGCAAAGTCCTCCTCTTCAGTGATACACGCCCGACATATAGTAAAATCAAGCATCAATGCTAAATTTTACTAAAAGAACTATTACTGACTTTAGCTCATTTTGAGGTAATGTTTTTAATAACTTTCTTAAAAAGGCCTAATTGTCTTATTTTTATCAAAGAAAACTAGGTAGCCTATATGCAAATGTTAAAACTGTATAAAATTAACTATTATGAAACTTAAAGGTTACAAGTTAAATTATTGTAATAAAAAAACTACCTGCCATTTAGATTTAGGCATCAAACTTCAATGATTACAGGAACCATTTTTGGGAGAAATACAGACTAAAATTGCAACATCTCAAACATTATTGTAAACTGTGCCACACACAAACCTTCTTACAGGTTTGAATACAGTATAGGTATTTAATTTATTTCCTTTTATTCTTGTACAAATATTATTTATCTTAACAAATTAAAATTTAATAAATTAAAACAAATATTTCAACACTATCAAAAGTTATAAATACATATTACAATACATATTTACATTAACCAAATTTTTGACTAACATAAATAGTATGGTCATAGTCACAATCTAACAAAAACAATAAATATACAAAACAACATTAGACTACCATGGCAAAATAAGGTTATAAAATGGGTTTCATAAATATATAATTTGTTAATTTTAATATTTGTTAGGTCCTTGAATGATTCCCATCAGGATTCCATTCTTTTTAAACCAGCAATAATTGTAATAGCTCTTTTCTTGCAAATCTATCATCCTTTGTGCTTCCCAATCTAAAAAGAAAACCTAGAAAATGATCACTCCACATATATGATTGATTACTCGATATTTCGGATGGGGGCAGATATATCCATAATAGGTCATAAGAAGTGTATTTCTAATACAATATTTCTTAAAATTTGTCATTATAAAAATACCATAACAAATTTTCTTACGCAGAATATCAATATTAAGGTTCGATAATGAACTATAATAGGTTTATCTATAAAGAGTAATAAAAATTTAGTACTTTTCGCCTTATTAATTAAAACATCTCTGAACATAGTGATTGGAGCTGATTGTTGTTGATTCAAGTTTAAAGACATTAATAAATAAGGTTAGAATTTTTTCCAATTTAATTATATAGTGAGGCAAAAATTTACAAATTACTACTCCCAATGGCTAAGATCGGTGAACAATTCCATGGTCTCAGATATTAATGTTACAGTGAGTGAAAGAAAGCAATAACATTCCTATACAGTATTAGAAAATTGCATGATCAATAATTTTGTAGATTAACAACTAAGTTAGTCCTGGGTGGTAAGTGTTGAAATAAAAAAAATGATGTGCCAAGGAGTTAATATTTGTCAAGTAGGTCAGGTACTTATAACAATATATATATATATATATATATATATATATATATATATATATATATATAAATGTGAGATTACAATTATTTCAAAACATAACTCAACTAGTACACCTTGAAACTTGATTCTCATAAAATTACAATGTATTATTCCAGAACATGACACACTAGGCTATGTCATGTAAACACACACATAATTTTTCTTCCTTAAAACACAAAATAATGATAATCTAATGGACAACAATACATAACTTGTGCTACTAAATAAATTCACTTTTTTGTTAATAAAACCACCAACAAAATAAAATAGTTTATCCCACTTACCATTAATGGTTCTGTTGTATTATTATAAAAGACCTAATCTTATATCTCCATAAACTTGATAAAAAAATCCTTTACTTTCACAAATATCAGTTAATATTAAGGCTAGGCCTATTTTCATCTTTCTTACAAATGAACTTTATCAGCCCTACTATTATTATTTTTGAATTGGGTGAAATAAAAAAATGTAATCTAACTAATGGAATAATAAATCAACATCATTAGTCTATCTAATAGTCTTATTATATGGTCTAACTTATCAGAATATGATTGCAAGAAAACTTTGTATCTTCATGGCTCAAAATGTCATTTAGTTAGTTATATATATAGGCTAAAATTAAACTATAAAATGGTTTAATTTGCAATTTGATGATTTGTATAATGATAGTCTTTTTATACATTATAGAAGGTAGCCTACTTTTATTTCCAACACCCTTTCAATTTAGAAAAATATATTGATCATTGTCAGCACATGGGAATAATAATAATTAGAGATGCTCATGGTTGTCAAAATGTATGCTGTTTGGATAATTTGATCACAATTCACCAATGTTGGCCTATAAATAGTAATTATGCAATCGACTGCCACAAGCTTTTTACTAGCGAAATGGAGACAATTTGATATGAAACACCTTCTGTTCCATAAATGACATCTTTCTTTAGCTTGATTTGTACTTTTGAATGATCAAAATCCATTTGTCAAAAACAAGCTACTGTATTTAAGAATAGAATTTTCAGACATTTACAAGTTACATTGTCTGTAGTCCTTACAATATATAACAACTCGTGAATCAACGTAATGGACCTAGTAGAGGAACTTTAGATCTTGTATTCCTTTACTAGGTCCATATATATAGGCTATGCATAGTAATATTAAATAGTAACTTTTTCTTAACGAGTGTTTTCGATATTCGTAACCTGAAAATGTTGAAACTGTCTTCATAAATAGCTTGTTTTTTGACATAAATAATGGATTTTGACCATTAAAAAGTATAAATCACACTAAAGGAAGATGTTATTTTGAAACAACTTTTTTATATAAAATTGTCAACATTTAGTTAGTAAAAAGCTTGTGGCAGCCGATTGCATAATTACTGTATAAATATCAAAAATCAACAGCCTACATGTTTGGCTACTTTCAAATACTCAAAATAATTATGTTAGGCTATACTTCCTGTCCATGTGTAAATATTGTTAAGTAATATTCATTGATGCAAATACCTAGGTTACAAATAATAGTTTTGATTTATATGAACCAATTTCAGCATATTAGCCTACATCAGTTAATTTCAATCAGAAAATAGTCAACTCTAGTGCTGTTAAAAACAAGCTTATAATTAAAATGATAGCCTAGGCACAAATTATTCTAAACTTACCATACAGTAAATTGACAATGTAATTATGTCATGACATTAGTTTATTGAAAAGTTTTTAACTTACATTTAACCCAAAAATCACGAGTTGAGTTGTTTTGGGAGTAATTGTTTACAAAGAAAGTTACCTGTATTTTTTTTTACCATGTACCTCTTTTCTTAATAATATAATTACTGTATTTTCTATTCACCAAAGAAACTAAAGATAGGCCTAAAGGAGAGCAGGATTAATGGAGTCATTCAATTATGCAAACTAATTATAGCAATATAAAATGTAGGCAATATTTTATAAAATGCCAATATCTAAAATTGTAAATTCTGATTCAACTAGGCCTAAATGGTATTACAATTCTGTGTAGACCTAGATATTAGTTTAGTGCTAATCTGCAGAAGGTTGGAATATTAATTTTTTTTTTTTTTACGTAACGCAAAACAAATTAACCTCTTAAATTACATTAATGGTTCTTTAAAAGTATACCCTCTTTAAAACAAACTGAAATCATTTTCAGATCACATCCATTTTGCTTACCTGATATTTCTGGCACCGCCATAATAGGTCAATATGTATAAGAGAGAGTTCCAATTTAGAACACACAAACACTGACAGAACAACTCTTGAATAACTGAATTCTTTACAAATAAATGCGCGAACACATGGGTCCACTATAATATCCAAAGATATAAACTGCAACAGGAACATTCCATCTTAAACACCGGCATAAATTCAACGACGCCATGTTACCTCGTGGCGCGGTTGTACTGAATGTAATGTATGACAGAGTATTGCTGCATGCCCATCTTGGCCACCATATAGCAGCACCATCGTTCACCACATCCGGTTTACTTGCCTTGAGCGAACGCGGGAACTAAACCAAGAGAAGGGGGGGCTAAAGGTTTTTTTTTCTTAGGCGGGAAGGGTGGGGCCAAGAACCGGCATGCAAAAGAACATGAACACTCCATAGCCAAACCCAATATTCATTCTTACTTTCATTATTGATATTCCAAATTGTGTCAGGACTGTATATTTTTCTTAATACACTATGCATATAAGTCGTCGTGATTTAGACGTCAACGCATTAAATCCAATTATCAATTTATTTCAACAGTGTTACTCCTATCGATGAAATGACATATTTGTACTTATATATTATCACCAACTAAATGTTATAGGCATAAGCTCTGTGTAAAATGAATGAAAAAGGAAGTGGATATATAGAAGAGGAAAAACAAACTTTGCAACAACAATCACTGATTTACATTTGCACTGACACGAACAGAAGAACTGAACTGAACCACTAAACTGAACTCCAGCATTAGGCGTACTAAGCATATCGATTTGTGCGTTTCGTAGTGGGGCTCATTGCGCAGTAGCATACACGTACAGGAAATGACGTCATGCGGCGGGAATATACCGTCAGGATGGAAACATTGTGTTTATCGTATCCTTAATGTATACAGAATAATCATGTACATCATCCAACAAATAAATAGTAATTAAAACGTCGTATCGAATACAGGCAAGATGAGAAAATTTATTGGTGACTATTTTCAATTTCAATAAAGGATGATTACTATATGTGTATTCTAAATTTAAAACAAACCCCACAAATATCTATAAAATTAATTTTATTATATTTTTGTTGACGAAAAATGCAGTTTCTTATTTAATCCGCACCAAAAAAATAAAATAAATAAATGTTTTCCTGAAAACCTTTGATGTTAATAAAATCATAAAGTTGTAAAAGGGCACAAATTGCACCCTTATCTTTTAAAGCCCCAAAAAACATTATACAACAATAAAAATCAGGGGATATTTTCTGTAACTGTAATTTCTTTTAGTTCCTTGTCAAAGTTTGAAGTTTTACAAAATTCTGTAAAAATCGGAATCAAAAGAGGCTCCAAATTCAAAATTTGTAAAAAACAAGTATAAAAAAGTTTTTTTGGAACTTCGATGAACAAAGTAAGACGAAGAAGTATGTACCAAGAATACCAAAATCTCAGATAAATTTTGAAGGAATGAAGAAATAAAAATGAGGTGTGGAAACTTTCAGTTTATAAACATTCCCAAAAGCGTATTTTTGTTGTTTTTTGTGCTTTTTAAAAGTTAGCTTTTGATATATAAAAGAATTTTGTCCTACCTCCCAAAATTGGGGTTTAGAGGCCAATTAAAAATTATAACTCCCATAGAATGATAAATTTTAAAAAGGATAACGATTAGGATAACACCCCCCCCCCCCAACCAATGGTCCCCATTTGTCTCTAAATAGAAATTGTATAACTCCTTAGGGTTGAAAGAATTTTTTTTATCGAAGGACAATAATTAACAAGGTAGACTTTGCCAGCAAAACTTCTTTTGGGGCTAGTAAGGTTATAGTGAAAAACGATTTTGGGGGTGTCTAGAAACTCAAATAGAATAATAAAATTGTATAGTTTCACCTCAATTGGAAAGCTCAAACTGTACTACAAATCTGATTACTTTTAGTTGGCTCTATTAAAATTGGCAACTGATGTTACTAAATGATACTAGTTTATACTATCAGAATACACTCTTTAATATTGAATAATTAACAATATACTGATTAGTTATAATAGATATCTTTCTGATAAACTCCAATAATTAAATTCGATTATTATAGATTGTCTCAGAAACTATGACACAAGTTAGGCTATATTTAAATGCAGGAGGGGGAAACTTCCAATATTTACTTCGTGATTTTACCTATGTTTCTATATAGATTTATAACTTATATATAATTTCTAACCCAATTAAATGTTTACTATCCAACAAAAATGGTAAAGATTTTCCACCAGTACAAAGATAAGGAAACAAATAATACATATTATCAGTGATATCTATTGCCAGCTGTTTTGAAGAGTTTTACAGATTTGATATAGTTTTATGTAATAAATGTTTAAACACCAACAAAAACTAGACAGGGGTACAAAGTCTATCTGTATACTATGTTCTATTTGAGCATAGGCTAGTTTCACGCATTATTATTGGAAATCTTAGCTTGAGCCAAAATTAGTTAACAGGTTATGCCGCCATTAAATGTACGTTTTCCAGCAACCACTCTATTATTATTTATTATAGAAAACGTATTTGGACATCATTGTAAATTTTAAAATGAACCGATACGTATGGTGGACATTGTAGGTGAGAAATTATTCCCGAAAAATTAATTATAAGATTAACATTTTGAAATATATCACAAAAAATGTTCTAGGTCAAGAAACTCAATTATATTGCAAAAAAGTATTTATACTAAATTTTGAGAAAGATCAAAATTGCGTTCGCTCGAGTCCCACCAAACTTTTATTTTTGTCTACAATTTGTAATTTAGAGATTCCAGACCTATGACATACTATTGATGAGAATAAAAATATTAATATTTGTCATATTAATAATTGAAATAATAAAACCACTTCAGAACAGCTGTCATGAAACGAAGATTATTGTTGTCTAGTTTAGCACTGTAGGACTGCACTTGGTTTTATATAAATTATTTCTTCAAATAATTGGGTAACGTATTACTTTATTTGCTACAGTATAAAGTTTTTCTAATGTGGATTTACGAGTTATTAATTAACAATAAACTGAGTGTTTTATCATACTTTATGTCTCGCGTGGTTTTATTGTTCTAATTTTTCTCAGAGTTTAATTTATGTTTAAATATGATTATTGTGATAAACAACCTAGCGAAGAACTTCTTTTTCATTTTCAGCCGAAGATAGTCTGCCAGTTTTGGCGTTTGAAACTCTTCCGGTTGACCTGAACTTGCTTAAATGTATTGAGGGTAAAGCTTTCTCAACCGCCTTCCTGTTTCATGGAAATTCAAAACTAAACATAGTTTCACTTTTTCTATACATGTCGGTGCAATTTTGCCACAGATACCAACAGGGTATAATTTTTAAACATAAACTGAACTCTGAGTAAAATATGAACAATACAAATACCATTACATAAAAAAAATTTTAACAGAACAGTTGACTTACTGTTAATAAGTGAATACTGATATTCAAATAAAAACTAAATCCACGTTTATAAATAAAATAATATGCTAAATTATTTGCATAAATTATCTTAATCACAAAGTTCTAAGAATGCAAATTACCTCCAACAAGCACAGTACCAAAAGTAGACAACAATGATATTTGTTTCATGAGGCAAAATGTAATTAATAATATCTGTTTAACAAGTGATTCCTTTTTAGAATGGAAATCTCTGTTAAATAATGTAACACAAAATCCACCGTTGTTGGAACTTTTAGTCACTTACAAGATTTTACTTGGCCGACATTGGACCTAGTGGAGTGACACATCTGAATCCAGAATTACAAAATGTAGAAAAAAATAAGAGAAAAGGAGTGGACATTTTATTGATATGTATATAAATATATACATAGTTTCAATAGATATACATAAACAAATAGATATATTCTTGAAATGTGAATTTAACAAACGCTTTCAATATTTAAATTCATCAAAGGAGGAACAAAAATGAGTGAAAAGATTATACATTTAAATATACTTAGTATATTTCTGCTTCGGCTATTGCCAATAGTTAAACGAATACACTAATACTTATATATTATGTATAGGTATTGTTTTCAATAAAAATTCATTTGCAATAGATGAAATAAACCACATACGTAATTTTGATAGTGAGTGGATATTTCTTTCTTAAATTTCGTTCATTTTTTATCTCGAATTAACAATTTTATAAGATTTTGAAGGAACATTCAAAACTTGACTGTTCTGGAGCTTATGATTTTTGTTCATTTGTTGTTTCTCAGTCTCAACTTTATCACGAGAGCTGCACCATAGCTACTCGGAATGTTGCTAATAATTAAGAATATACTTTTATTTTTTTTAAATACGATTATCCAACAGATATATTCGACAAAACAAGGTATATTTTAAAATTAACTATATTCACAAAAGTTGAGTTTACTCTTGGAGTCAGCATAAAATAACGGCAATAGAACTACATCACGATTTTAGTTTACGAAAAGTGTTTAAATTAAATGTAAAGTTAGCTTTATTGTTAACTTAGATACAGTTCTGCTTACCAAAATTAAAGTAAGAAATACACTCTTTAATATTTATCTAAAACCTATCTTTTGACTATTTTTACCTCAGAGTTGTATGTAATAACACAATGTTGTTTGGACCTATCAAAACGTTATTGAGTGTAAATAAGTCTTAGGCATAATTCAATATGATTTTACAGTTCAAGTTGACAATAATGTAAATGCGTAAACATTTGACCAACTCCGACGTTGCAAGTGCCTACAAACATATTCAGACAATTGTTGGATGATGACAGTGTTTAGACCCCATTAAAAATATATATATATTACACCTCAGCCATTTTTACCTTTCCTCAACTTTTTCTAAGGAGCATTCAAATAGAGTGAAGAGTTTTGACTTATTAATCGTAATTCCACAGAGACTGATTCCGCTCCGAATGCTTTGTCACTTCATTCAAGTCATGCTTTTCTTTCTTTCCTGATGTCTGGCTCGGACTTGTCCAGGATGTGAAATGGACTCTTTTTCGGCGCAAAGTGTTCATCGATTCTCAAGGGTCGACTTCATTCCTTCGAGAAGTCCCAAACTTCGATAACTGAATCTATTGCAACGCAAAGTGTTCTCCTTCGTCTCCCAGGCTTAACTTCACCAATAGGTCGTAAAAGTTTCGGATTACCAATTGCTCCTTATCGTTTGGTGAAAATGTGAAATGGAATTCTTGACATCACTCAAACTGCATTCACCCGATCGCCTTTGTCTGAGTGACGAAATCATTTTGCTCATTATATTCTTCTTCAATAAAAGGTTTATCTCTATGGACTTCTCATATCCGCCTCAGAACTCATTCGTCCATCACAAAACTTTAATCTCTTTGTACTACTAATTTGTTAATACAGTACCATTCCGACACAAACATTTCTATTTGGTGCCTTTAAAACCTAAGCAAGTGAGCCTTAAATGTTATCCTTTCTTTTTATTAGTCTACATAAACGACTGAATATCGTGTTCACTATACAGGAGGCATACGGATGTGATTGACATTTAGTATAAACAAGTATTTATATGATCACATTTCGTAAGAACACATCATCAAAGAATACTTTGTATTATACTTATTTATTTAAAAAAAAATTTTTATCCCATCCATGAAACATCAGACACAATTTTCCACAATAACCACCTTATTGTTCAAGATGAAGTCATGTCAAGAAGCTTGTCATGTATGCAACAGCTGATGATGACTATTAACAACTGATGATAATTTGAAACAAACATTTTGTGACTCCTAATTGTACTGTAATAATCTTTTAACGATATTTTAGATCAAGTAACACGCAGAACCCGTATTTCCAAATATTGGATTAACAAAATAACAAAGTGATTTATAATATTCATTACTAATAAACAGATAATCATCACAAGGAATGTAAGCGCAGGATCCGTCGCATTGTTATATCAACACGACAATTACAAGAGCAAACAAACTCTGTAGATAAAACGGAGTGAACTCTAGAGGACAGACATGTTAACAGCAGCTGTGTGAAGAGAGAAGTCAGATGTGAAAGTCCAGAATCGTCAACTGGACAGGACGTATCACCACATCACTTGCAATCTTTTTTATCAATTTTACAGCTCGCATAGACAAAATAAAAAGTTATTTATAATTACAAATTAAATAATTGTAGTCAGGTGTTTAATATTTAACAAATTAAACCAACTAAATTACAAATATTTTAAGGCTTGAAGTGGTTTCTAAGGCTCGAGGCTCGAGACAAGTTCTCTTTTATCCGGTGTAGAATCGTGATTCGATATTGCAGAGTAATATTATTAAATAGAATACGATTTAAAACAGAGTACGATTTAAATAGAATGGAATCATTTTTTAATAAATACATTTTGTTATTATATTAGCTACATGTTTTGCTGAACACAGGCAGCATCCTCAAGCTAATTAATTATTAAAAACATCCAAAAACACTAAAACACACAAACATGCCTGAGAATGCTGCCTATATTCAGTGAAACATGTAGCTAAGTGTAATAATAAAATGACTACAATTGACAAAAGTAATTCAAGGCTATACAATTAAAATATATCATTATTATTATTTTTTGGCGAAGTTAAGACCACAGGGTCCTCTCTTCCTCTTGGCATAAAAATTGGAGTAAACACATGTCTAAAAATAAAAAAATAAAATAAAAAAATTAAAAAAAAGTAACAGTTGACGGCCAGGACTAATACCAATGCCTACTTCATCTCATTTCAGAGCAAGCTCCACTTTTTTCAAACCCAGAGGTATTTTCAACTTCTTAACTTCTTTCTAAAAAATACAAGGAGTATTGATAAAAATTTAAAAAATCCTCATTGCAAAATCTCGTTGTTTTTTAGGCTACCTGCTAGACGGTCATGTGAGGTCACAGCACTTCGCATTCCCGTCACTGTAATTCTAACTTTTGTAACAAAGATTCGATACCAATTAATTGTAGTTCCCACTTAAATCACATAAATGAGTCGGCTCGAACCCGAAAACTCTAACCACTATACCGATCGGGGGCTCGGACTGATTGATAAATAATGTCCTATTATTAGCTCTTGGGTCACAGAGACGTCTTGAAAACTACATGTGTATCCAAAAAGGTAGGTCTACATATGTGTACAAGGAAAGATTTGTGTGTGTTCTTTTCCGGGTAGATGAAAACATTTTATATCCATCTTAAATAGCATATACGAGGACTATTTTAAAAATACACACAACTTAAACACTCCAAAACTTGTTATTTATTATTTTTTATTATCGGGCATATATACTTTTGTGCTTTAAACGAAAGCAAGTAAAGTAGAAATATATTCAAGGATGAAATATATAATTCAGAATCATGTGAGCGAAACGAGCATTATAAAACGTAAAAAATTCATGACCCAGTTCTGTTACACTCGCTTTAACTGGTCATATTATAGGCCTAATAATACAAACACACGTTCATTGTGGTAAAAGACCCTACCTCCGATATAAAGTTAAAAGTACGTTTATCTTTAGGTAGAAGGTTTCGTACGATCGGCCAACTAAGGTGTGTGCTCTGTGTGCAAGTTAAAAGACTAGATAAGAAAGTTAATGCCCGATAAGACGACCATTAGTGTACATAGACACCTTACTCATGCCTCATGGTTGGCACCATCACTTGCGTAACTATGGCCGGTATAGACTGTAACTTTACTTGTTGCTTTTTTAAAGTCTTTTGTATGTTTTAATCTTACAAAAACGTTTTGTCCGTCTACTTAAGTCATATATTCAAATGGGAAAGCAAATATCTACTTCTGCTGATAATATAAATATGTTACACTCTGTTTTTAATTTGGTAAACAATGAAGCACAGTATTCAATTGTCACTCTATTATAGAGTATAATTATACTCGTACGTAAGTAACAATAAATACCAGTTTCAGTAAATCTGCAACTACTTCCACTAAAATTTGTTTTCTAAAAAAAGCTTCTTATACTCTCATCTTGTTTTATAAAACATTTCATGCCTAATAAAATACAGTATACATTTTAAAGGAACTTAAAATCCAGTTAACAAAAATTATAAACATTAAGTTCCTCTACAAAAAACTTAAAAATAGCATGCTCTAACCCCCACCCATATCAAAACAACCATAAATAAGTGTTCAATGTTATAACCTTTCTTATTTATTTTTAATTAATTACTTTGATTAAAACACAACTACGTTATCATATTTAAATTATTTATTCTTTAAATACAATTTGCACCTAAAGTTGGGTGCCAATATATAACAGTTGAATTAATTAAATCTTCAAATTAATTGATGCACATATGAGTATTCAAATTTATTCATCTTATCACTAAATCTCATCCATTCAACTTAAACTAGACATAAACATTTATAACACAATGAAATACTTAATTCTAGAACATAGCAATTTTATTATTATTATTAGGTGCATCAAAATCGTATCATTAATTGTAATTTTAATTTAGTCTTTATATTTTAATATCTCAATTGTTTTATTGATTTGTTGGGCGCCAGGTATAATTTACCAATTATATAATGAAGTTACTTTGATTGCTCTTTGAAAATTTAAGTTTAAATGGCTCTCGGCCTAGCTCAGATTTTATTTAAAGTGGGGCGTGGTTTCTTTGGTAACCTGAAGTAAAAACTACAATAACTAATCAGATAACTTATCGTGGTTCAGTAGCATGGAATGATGTCTTCTTGGAGTTTTACAGGTGAGATGATCCCTCGAACTTATGGCAGATATCACAAGAAACTTAATCCAATTTATAGGCACTTTGACGATCTCGAAGCTTGAACTACCTCACTCTGTTGCTTGAATTCTTGGTCAATTAATCAAAACTCTTCTTTAACTTTACGATGATTTTAATATAATTCGATGACTTAAAACTTTTCTTCAACTTTACGACGATTTGGCGAACTTCGCCCTGTTCCTAGTTCCTCTCCCTTGCGACGCTCGTTCTTCACTGCTTTTTCTGATTTTTGAATTCTTACGCAGAGTTTTCCCGTTTTACCCCTTCTTCGCTTATTTCTGGATGACGCTTCTTTTTGGTTGGTTGGATTTGATTTTTCAAACTCTAACCGTCTTTCAAAGTTCGTTAAATCTTGTTTCTTAGCTGAGTTCAACGTACCTCTGCCTAGTTTTTTGTCTCTTTTTCTTTTGTTAACTTGGGCGTACACAAACTTTCTAATTTCCCATGTTGTCACATTACATAACTCAACTCTTCCTATTTAATTTGTCACGCTGCCCTCGCCCTTTCAATAATTTTGTAGTTTCGAAGTATTGTTTCCTTAGAAATCCTTTAACAAAATTTATTATGTGTTGGAGTGACGTTTATGTTTGACATTTATTTCTAACTGACAAGGTTTAAACATTTTGAATTGGACAAAGCTTTTACTTAGGGCTTCTCAACGTTACATAAGTCCCAAGAAATTTTATGTTAATTGCATAATTAATGATAAAATTTGCTTTTGATACACCTTTACACTAAACTTATTTTAATAATACACATATACATATCGTAACATGGACTATGACCTACTCTTACTCTCATTTAAAAACCCATTAGAATTACTGTCCCTTTAAATGACTTTATGACCTACTCTTACTCTCATTTAAAAACCCACTAGAATTACTGTCCCTTTAAATGACTTTATGACCTAAACTGCGGTCAACCTTTTTTCTTAACAATGGCATTGTCTAGAATCCCACGTCAACAAACCCTTCTTGTAAACCCCAATTAACATTGTTCCCTTGACCCTCTTCAACTGTAGGACATGTGTTTGTTTACATTTTATTTTACAGTTAAATTCATTTATTTTTGTTTACTTAACTCTCTAATTAATTATGAAACCTTTTTAATAATCTACAATTAAATATACCTCGGATGTGAGTTTTATTATTTTTAATACTAGCTAACTTATAAGTAGTTTTTCCTATCTTAGAGATTACGGTGTATGGTCCTTCATATAGTTCACAGAACTTGTGATATCGTTTTTCAATTGTGCTTGACGGAATACAAGCTCTTACTAGTACTAAATCATTTATCTGATATTCGGTTGGTGGATGCAGTTCATTGAACTTCTTAGCGAATTTTTCCCTTTTATTTTTAATTCGTAAGTATATTTCTCCGTGGTCAATGTCGTTTGTTTCTGTGTTGCCTGGATTAATTAAATATTTTTTCCAAATTCGTGTCGGACGTGTATTAAATTGTACTTCTAATGGTGTTGACTCAATTGTATCATGGTATGATTCGTTCATGAAACTTTCCACAGTTTCAAGTAGCCTTCCCCATTCTTGGTGATTGTCAGGTAACAGGATCCTGAAAAGTTGACCTAGATTTCGCATTACTCTCTCCGCCAAGTTGCTTTGTGGATTTCGTATTGCAACGGTTCTTTGTCTAATTCCCAGTTCTTGTAACCCTTCTGTCCATTTTTTGGATGTAAATTGTGTACCATTATCCGAAAGTATGTATTTTGGTAATTGGACTTCTTTAATGTATTTCCTGATTTGATTTAATGTTGTTACGGTTGTTGTGTTTTTTACCTTATACAATTTTGTGTATTTAGAAAATGCGTCAATCACTACTAAGATGTACCTTGACCCGTAGACTGACCGAGGCAATGGTCCGTAATAGTCTACACACACTAGTTCACCCTTACCTTTTGGTATAATAGGCGTAAGTTCTGCGTTTCTACCTTTGTTGTCATGTTTACATTTTTGACATCGTAAACATTTAATTATTATATCCCTGACCTTTTTAGCGACTTTGTCTCCCGTGAAATCTTCCTTAAAATTATGGTAACATTTGCTTATTCCTATATGTCCGCAAATTTCATGAATTTCCTTAATTAATACTTCAATGAATTTTTCTGGAATCATTAATTTCCACATTCCTCTTTCCTTGCGAAATAATTTTTCTTCAAACAATTTATAACATTCTAAAATTTTTGGATCATTTTCTTCTAATTTACCTACTATATTCCTAAATTTTGTATCCTTCTTCTGTAAAACTTCTATATTTTGTAACTGTTCGCCCACTTCTGGATTAAACTTCTGTAACACTAATTGGATTTGTACAAGTCGGTCCTCCCCATTTTCTTGTGAACATTCTCCATCCTCTGGGAATCTGCTCAATGTATCTGCAACAATATTTTCTTTTCCCTTGCAGTGTCGAATTTGGATGTTATACTCCTGAATTAATAAGATCCACCTCGTCATTCTAGCGTTAAGTAGTTTGCATTGGTTAATGAAAGTGATCGCCTTATTGTCAGTTATAACGGTTATTTTTCTCCCTAATAAATAATTCCTAAATTTCCTTAATCCTAATACTACACTATACAATTCTTTTTCGGCAGTGCTATAAAATCTCTCAGCCCCTTTAAATGTTCTGCTTGTAAATCCTACTACAGCAATGTTATTCTGGTCATCGAGTTGGTACAGTTGTGCTCCTGACGCAATATCGGACGCATCTGTCTGTAAGTAAAACATCTTTTCCATATTTGGGTGCTTTAACGTTACAGCCTCAATAAATTCCTCCTTTACAGCTAAAAAACTCTGGTTAATACTATTTGTCCATTTAAATTTTGTTCCTTTCTTCAGTAGTCCTTGTAATGGAGCTGTTGTTTGTGCGTAATTTTTTGAAAACCGGTGGTAGAAATTTGTTAATCCTAAAAAGCTTTTTAATTGTTTTGGTGTCTTAGGACGCGGAAAATTTTGAATTGCCATCATTTTTTGCTCTTGCGGTTTGATACCATCTGTGGTGATAACAAAACCTAGATAATCTATTTCTTTCCTGCAGAACATAGATTTCTCAAAATTTACTGTTAAGTTGGCGTCTTGAAATACCTTTAATATTTTTTCTAATTGGTCCACATGATCTTCCCAGTTTTGCGAAATACATAAACAGTCGTCCACATACATAATTAAATTCCTTTTAACTTCTTCCGTCAGAATTGAGTCCAAACCTCGCGTTAAACTTGCTAAGCTTGTGCTCAACCCAAACGGAACGGTTTTGTACCTGTAGCACAATCCTTTGTACAGAAATGCCGTGAAATCCTTGCAATCTTCGTGCAACGGGATTTGCCAAAAACTGCTAGTTAGGTCTAAACTACTCATCCAACTGATCTTCTTACCGATTGTCAATAACTCTTGGATTGGTCGAATCCCTTCGTAATCCGGTATGGTTCTCGCATTTATAGTCCTGGCGTCTAAACAGATCCTTACGCTCCCATCTTTCTTACATACAGGTACTATAGGATTAATGTATGCGCTGTTTGCTCTCTCGATGATCCCATAACTTAGCATTCTCTGAATCTCTGCATCAACGGCTTCTCTAAACTTAGTTGCTACTGGCCAACTCCTCTGACAGTATGGTGTTCTATCAGTTACTTGAAATTTATGGTAATAAGTTGAAATTAATCCTGGTTTTTTGCTGAAAACTGTTTTATATTTATTAAATATGCTGTATAACCGCTGCCTATTCTCAAGTGGTACATGTTCCAAATTGCTTATTTTGTTTATATCAAATTCATATTTATCCTCTTCAATTTGTAGGCAATTATTCAAACTTTCAATATTAACTTCTGACGAATCCTCGAATTTAATTTCCTTTCTACCAACTCCATAGTTTAATTTATTTCCTATTTCTAACTTATTATTAATAAAATTGACGATTGCATGATTTCTTGATAAAAACTCTAACCCAAGTATACAATCTCGAATTAGTTCTGGTACTATTATAAAATGCACGGCGATTAATTCTGTTCCTAACTTAACTTTAATGAAAATTTGTTTTTTAACACTTTTGGAACGCAGACCTAATGCTCCAATAACTTTTACTCCTGCTACCGGTAATTCTTCAAAAACTCCTAAATTTAATTTATTTGTGTTGTAGAAAGATTCAGATATCGAATTTACCTCACAACCTGTATCGATTAACGCTCTGACCTGTACACACTCATTAAAAACTAACTTAATTTCTGGACATTTATTAATGTCATTAATTATATCGCTTGTGTCGTGATTGTCCTCTAAATAATCTTTTAAATCGGTGAATAAGGTATTTATGGTTGCCTTGTTCTTATCCGCTAGGTCTACATTCCATTCCAACTTTCACTTTTGCCCTCTTCCGTCCCTGTCTGCAGGTTGTCGACCTTCCCAACGGTTCCCTGGTCCATTTTTTATGTCGGCACGCACATCTGGTTTTCTGTAAACATCCCTATTCTGACGTAACGGTAAATGTCTACTGTTGTACCCATTCATTTGTCCCCAAGGCCTGTTTACAACTTCTCCCTCTCTCTCGTCGCGTGGATAGGATGCCTTATAATTACCATTTCTTTCTTCGTAACTATTAATGTGTCGTACATCTGCCTGTCGGAATTCCATCAATAGTTTTACAAATTCCTGCTTTGTTTTCACACCCCTGGTGATAACAGCAATTAGTGTAGTTGGGTGAAAGTGCTTAGCGATTTTTTGGACTAACTGGGCTTCTAAAATCGGCGGTTCTAACTCTGAACATTCCAACATCATGTTCTCCACATATGTGATAGCTTCATCCCCAATTTTTCCTTTAAACTTTCCGAATTCCAACCTGTCTCGGATGTTTGCTTGTATCATTTCGTTAAAATATTTATCCATAAATATTTTTTCAAAATCTTCGAAGTTTTTAACTTCCCTACGGTGTAGAAACCACCATACACATGCTTCATCTTTTAAATATCTATCTAACCAATACATGTTCCCTTGATGTGTGTAACTAACGCTAACTTCTTTTATGATCCTTAAAAATTGCATTGGGAATCTTTCTTTTCCTGTAAAACTAATATCCCTTATCTCTGGTTCCCTTATTATGATACCATCCCTTGTTTTTAAATTACTTAATCTTTCATCTACTTCTGTCACTTTATTTTTCATTTCGTCCGTTTGTTTCTGATATTGGTTAATTTTTTGTGAATTTTCTTGGCATTGTGATTCGATTTCTAGAATTTTATTATTAGATCTAGCTTGACTTTCCTTTACCTTATCAATCTGAGCGTCTACGTTAATTTGATTTTCAGTTAAATTTTTGTTTACGGTGATTTCGATTTCTTTAATGCTCTCTTGCACATCCTTTTCTACTTCCACGACTTTACTTGCAATTTCTTTTAAATTTTCTCTTAAATCTTCGCACCTATTACCTAATTTATCGGTGAAATTTTCTTCAATTTTATTTAATTTATCATTCATTTCCGTCCTAATTGTCTCGGCTGTGGTATCCGATCTTAATTTAATTTCTTCGAGCTTGTTCTCGAATCTCTCCGCAAATTCATTAAATTTTCGGTCCATTGTCTCCGCATTTTGACTAACATTGCCACTAAGTTCTTCTAATTTTTTATTATTTTCCTCGAGCTTTTTATTTTGTTCTGCGAATTTTTTATCGATGCTTGCTTTTAGAATTTCCGCATTTTTATTAATTTCTTCGAAATTCTTTTTATTAAGGGCTTCCGCATTTTTACTACTTTCTTCAAATTTTTTATCGATGCTTGTTTTTAGGATTTCCGCATTTTTATTACTTTCATCAAATTTTTTATTAAGGATTTCGATTAATTCGTTTAATCCTACCGTTGGGGTCCCATACACCTTTAAATTTTCACTCTCCCCTGAATTATTACCCTCATTAGTATTACTTTCACTATTATTAATCCCTATAGCTCTATCCATTTCTGATTCTATCCCCATTTGATTATTAATCTCCTCATCAAACCCCATTGTTATTTGGTTATTTGCCATCTTTTTATAATTTTTTATCCTATTACTACGTCTTAACATTAAATTAATTATATCTAATAGTCTTTCTGTCTCTTATCTTATAATGCTACCTTCAGGTTACACCACGTGAACTAAATTTTAATTTTAATTAAACCACGAGTTGGACGCCAATTATAACCTTTCTTATTTATTTTTAATTAATTACTTTGATTAAAACACAACTACGTTATCATATTTAAATTATTTATTCTTTAAATACAATTTGCACCTAAAGTTGGGTGCCAATATATAACAGTTGAATTAATTAAATCTTCAAATTAATTGATGCACATATGAGTATTCAAATTTATTCATCTTATCACTAAATCTCATCCATTCAACTTAAACTAGACATAAACATTTATAACACAATGAAATACTTAATTCTAGAACATAGCAATTTTATTATTATTATTAGGTGCATCAAAATCGTATCATTAATTGTAATTTTAATTTAGTCTTTATATTTTAATATCTCAATTGTTTTATTGATTTGTTGGGCGCCAGGTATAATTTACCAATTATATAATGAAGTTACTTTGATTGCTCTTTGAAAATTTAAGTTTAAATGGCTCTCGGCCTAGCTCAGATTTTATTTAAAGTGGGGCGTGGTTTCTTTGGTAACCTGAAGTAAAAACTACAATAACTAATCAGATAACTTATCGTGGTTCAGTAGCATGGAATGATGTCTTCTTGGAGTTTTACAGGTGAGATGATCCCTCGAACTTATGGCAGATATCACAAGAAACTTAATCCAATTTATAGGCACTTTGACGATCTCGAAGCTTGAACTACCTCACTCTGTTGCTTGAATTCTTGGTCAATTAATCAAAACTCTTCTTTAACTTTACGATGATTTTAATATAATTCGATGACTTAAAACTTTTCTTCAACTTTACGACGATTTGGCGAACTTCGCCCTGTTCCTAGTTCCTCTCCCTTGCGACGCTCGTTCTTCACTGCTTTTTCTGATTTTTGAATTCTTACGCAGAGTTTTCCCGTTTTACCCCTTCTTCGCTTATTTCTGGATGACGCTTCTTTTTGGTTGGTTGGATTTGATTTTTCAAACTCTAACCGTCTTTCAAAGTTCGTTAAATCTTGTTTCTTAGCTGAGTTCAACGTACCTCTGCCTAGTTTTTTGTCTCTTTTTCTTTTGTTAACTTGGGCGTACACAAACTTTCTAATTTCCCATGTTGTCACATTACATAACTCAACTCTTCCTATTTAATTTGTCACGCTGCCCTCGCCCTTTCAATAATTTTGTAGTTTCGAAGTATTGTTTCCTTAGAAATCCTTTAACAAAATTTATTATGTGTTGGAGTGACGTTTATGTTTGACATTTATTTCTAACTGACAAGGTTTAAACATTTTGAATTGGACAAAGCTTTTACTTAGGGCTTCTCAACGTTACAATGTATATAGCCTACTTTTTGTGATACGTATGTGTATATTTATTTTTAATATTACTGAAGGGTTAAAATGTTCACAAAAGAAATTCAATACGATTTCTCGACACAGTCACTTTAACAACGTTAATATTACAAAAAATAAATGGGTAAATTCGGATGATTTTTTGGGTTGACAATAAAATTCAAAATATATTATTTTTTTATTTATTTCTATTTTCCCAGTAGATCCGAATTCAGTACGCTGGCAAATATATCACATCAAACAAATATATTAGTTAAGAGGTCATTTGACGGAAAAAAGGTAACCACTTTATTCTATCAGTTTTGTTTGACTACCTAAAACATCAGTTTTTCTGTTGGACATAATTCTGAACCCATCATGACTAGATGTCCGAGGAGAGACTGATATCCTAATAACACAATTAGGGTAAGTTAAGTAGTTAATATGGTCAGCAGATGACTTTAGTATTGCGAAAACTTGTGAAATTCCTATTTAACGTCTTAAAAATATAATTATTCCATCAACAGATGTTAAGTAACACACATTTTAAAATTAAGTCTCACAATAAGTGAACGATATAATACATATTTTAAAAATGTTCTACAAAAGCCATTTTGATTGAACTATATACAATGACTAAAATCGACGAATTTCATGAAAAACAATACATTATCAAAATTTCATACAATCATAATATCTAAATAATTGAATTTAAACTTCCTGTACCAAAAAGACTAAAAGATAATGTCCCTTGTCTTCTAAAATGTATTTCCATCCAAAATCGTCAGACAGCCATTATAGGCAGGAAATGAATAAAGGAAGTAAAAATCCCCAACAGTTTTAGAGCGATGAACTGCATGCTATGATTGAGGACAAAAATAGTATCCTTGAAGGTTTTGTAGCGATTATTTGATTATAGAACAGCGTGAAAACTAAAACCAACGACAATGTTTACAGAAGTGAGAAAGTTAGGATTGTAAATTGAATGTAGTAAAACTTTGTACTAAATGTATATAAAACTGTGTCCTCTTAAATAAAAAAATCCCCTTTAAAAATGAACATCAGTTTGTACTGCGATACAACTTTTTCATTACGGCTAGTGTTGAAATTCCAGTATAGATATAGTTACACACTTGTAGCTTCTGATAAACGATTAGTTGCAGCTTCTATGCGAGATTTGTTACGTGACAGATAAACGTCGAAGAACGAAGTATTATAATCCAATAAATTTGTACACCAAAAATTTTAGAAAAACTAGAGAACTGTCAACTGTGATCAAAATCTGGCACTACCATGATAATAAATTATTTCCGTGCAAAAACATTGCATTAGCTTTCTATCAAACATTTGTCATTATCCTCCTGAATATTTCGACCCAAAAATTATCAATCAAAAGGTGAAAATGCATTAAACATGAGATTTCATGTTCACTTCTATAACACCGTGGTTAGATTTAATAGCAATTTTTTGGCTCAACAATTTAATTTTATTAAAGATGCTAATCACTTTGAGATCATCTTTGACAGACTCCTTCCAGCAAACTTGATTTAGCTGTGGTCGAGAACAACCACCATCCCATTTTTTCTGTGCGGAGAGTAAAAAACACCTTCCTCGAAATAATACAAAACATTACAAACAATAAATAAAAGTCTTATGTAAGATTTGCTTAAAGCTGAGAGTAGTCTTGTTTTTAGAAATATTACGATTTTAGTCCGTTAAAATAAAACTACTCAAAACAAGAGGGAAGATAAAGCTAGTAAGTTAACACTTTCCCAACTCACGTAAACTAGATTGATAGACGATGCCGGGGCACGTTTTATATGTCAGCAGTAATGGTATGTTTCTTTCAGTATATTGTCATAGTCTAAGGTACAAACCAGAGGTATCAGGTCATTCTGGGAAGTCTCTAAAGTGATCACGAAGGGATAATAGTGAAGTTAAATTCCTTGTATGTTATTACATCTTAACTAACTATAAACACTATTCCATTTTGATGGCACCAGTATTTGAATTTCTGTGTGAACATAATAGAATAGAAAATACTTTTCTTATTGCAAAGTGAGATGATGGGCAAAATTATTGTTTTGAAGACATCTTTTAGGACAACGTTTCACAACTTTTGGTTGGCCGCTGCACCCTAGGTCCATTACTTTAAAATCAATGATCCCCCTGTATTGAATTTTATATCACAAAATATTTTACACATACCAATATTTTACATTCTTGTAATATGCACATTTTAAAGTGGCAAGAATGAGCAGACGTTAATAAAGTTCTAGATAACATAACATATTGTATTCACTGTCAACATTTTAAAGTTACTCCTGGATCAAAGGGTACCTGAGAAAAGAGTTTTGGTTGATTTCGCAAAGCTTAAAGACTGAGCAGGACAGACAGGTGTGTGATCAAGTGGACCGGAAGTAGAAGGGAGGAGAAGCCAAGAAAAACAAAACAACAATGTAGTCAGATGACCTCTGATGACTGGGAGAAAGCTATTTAATTCTATGACGCGTCTTCATGTACAATTACTTATATTACAAATCCAAAATGTATATCCTTGCTAAATGAAATCTCTAGCACGTCATGTCTGCTAAATAAAAAAATTAAAATTACTACTTAAAAGCTCCAACATAAACAATTTAATGGAAGCTTTCTAAAACTTGAATATTTTAATTGTTTTATTATTGAATTAATTTCTTGACCAAATAAAATGTTTTTTATTTTAAATCAAATTTCTGATGGCCAAGGGTAACGACACAATTTGAACTTACACCCTACTAATAAACACAGAAAACAAATCAATAGTATTATTATTGGTATTTGTAATTTTAAATTAAAATCTTTATTTATCACATTGTTATAGAAATGTTTTAGTGTGGCAATCCGGTGGCTCTAGCTGGGTTAAATGTATTTCATCTTTCCTAAGAGTCACCGACATGAGCGTAGCGTTATTAGATCCGACAAGGCCGAGTCACCGACACGAGCGTAGCGTTATGAGATCCGACAAGGCCGAGTCACCGACACGAGCGTAGCGTTATTAGATCCGACAAGGCCGAGTCACCGACACGAGCGTAGCGTTATGAGATCCGACAAGGCCGAGTCACTGACACGAGCGTAGCGTTGAGATCCGACAAGGCCGAGTCACCGACACGAGCGTAGCGTTATGAGATCCGACAAGGCCGAGTCACTGACACGAGCTTAGCGTTGAGATCCGACAAGGCCGAGTCACCGACACGAGCGTAACGTTATGAGATCCAACAAGGCCGAGTCACCGACACGAGCGTAGCGTTATGAGATCCGACAAGGCCGAGTCACCGACACGAGCATAGCGTTGAGATCCAAGAAGGCCGAGTCACCGACACGAGCGTAGCGTTATGAGATCCAACAATGCCGAGTCACCGACACGAGCGTAGCGTTATGAGATCCGACAAGGCCGAGTCACTGACACGAGCATTGCGTTATGAGATCCGACAAGGCCGAGTCACTGACACGAGCATAGCGTTGAGATCCAAGAAGGCCGAGTCACCGACACGAGCGTAGCGTTATGAGATCCGACAAGGCCGAGTCACTGACACGAGCATAGCGTTATGAGATCCGACAAGGCCGAGTCACTGACACGAGCGTAGCGTTATGAGATCCAACAAGGCCGAGTCACCGACACGAGCGTAGCGTTATGAGATCCGACAAGGCCGAGTCACCGACACGAGCATAGCGTTGAGATCCAAGAAGGCCGAGTCACCGACACGAGCATAGCGTTATGAGATCCGACAAGGCCGAGTCACCGACACGAGCGTAGCGTTGAGATCCAAGAAGGCCGAGTCACCGACACGAGCATAGCGTTATGAGATCCGACAAGGCCGAGTCACCGACACGAGCGTAGCGTTGAGATCCAAGAAGGCCGAGTCACCGACACGAGCGTAGCGTTATGAGATCCGACAAGGCCGAGTCACCGACACGAGCGTAGCGTTATTAGATCCGACAAGGCCGAGTCACCGACACGAGCGTAGCGTTATGAGATCCGACAAGGCCGAGTCACTGACACGAGCGTAGCGTTGAGATCCGACAAGGCCGAGTCACCGACACGAGCGTAGCGTTATGAGATCCGACAAGGCCGAGTCACTGACACGAGCTTAGCGTTGAGATCCGACAAGGCCGAGTCACCGACACGAGCGTAACGTTATGAGATCCAACAAGGCCGAGTCACCGACACGAGCGTAGCGTTATGAGATCCGACAAGGCCGAGTCACCGACACGAGCATAGCGTTGAGATCCAAGAAGGCCGAGTCACCGACACGAGCGTAGCGTTATGAGATCCAACAATGCCGAGTCACCGACACGAGCGTAGCGTTATGAGATCCGACAAGGCCGAGTCACTGACACGAGCATTGCGTTATGAGATCCGACAAGGCCGAGTCACTGACACGAGCATAGCGTTGAGATCCAAGAAGGCCGAGTCACCGACACGAGCGTAGCGTTATGAGATCCGACAAGGCCGAGTCACTGACACGAGCATAGCGTTATGAGATCCGACAAGGCCGAGTCACTGACACGAGCGTAGCGTTATGAGATCCAACAAGACCGAGTCACCGACACGAGCGTAGCGTTATGAGATCCGACAAGGCCGAGTCACCGACACGAGCATAGCGTTGAGATCCAAGAAGGCCGAGTCACCGACACGAGCATAGCGTTATGAGATCCGACAAGGCCGAGTCACCGACACGAGCGTAGCGTTGAGATCCAAGAAGGCCGAGTCACCGACACGAGCATAGCGTTATGAGATCCGACAAGGCCGAGTCACCGACACGAGCGTAGCGTTGAGATCCAAGAAGGCCGAGTCACCGACACGAGCGTAGCGTTATGAGATCCGACAAGGCCGAATCACCGACACGAGCGTAGCGTTGTGAGATCCGACAAGGCCGAGTCACCGACACGAGCGTAGCGTTATAAGATCCGACAAGGCCGAGTCACCGACACGAGCGTAGCGTTATGAGATCCGACAAGGCCGAGTCACCGACACGAGCGTAGCGTTGAGATCCAAGAAGGCCGAGTCACCGACACGAGCGTAGCGTTGAGATCCAAGAAGGCCGAGTCACCGACACGAGCGTAGCGTTGAGATCCGATATAGGCCTAGTCACCGATACGAGCGTAGCTTTTGGAGGCTATATATAAATATATACAGTGTTTCAAAATTCCAAGGCAATATTTCTGGAACTGATTCTAGAGTTAAACATAGGTCCGGAAACGCTTCATTTCCCGTCTGTCGGCCACTTTGTGTTAGCAATGACTACATAAATACTATAAGACACGATATGGCCATGTTAAATATTGTACGCTTATTCTTGAGTTGACCAATACCAGGTGGCGTTGATGTGACCAATCTGAAGTTGATGTGACTGGCGCTAGGTGGCTCTACGGTCAAACAATGTTTCAGGCGGGTAAGAGAAAACGCACTGATGCCACATATGGGACCAGAGATGCGAGGGAAGGTCGAGAATCGCTTATCTCAGCGCACGAACTGACAACACTGACTATGCTGACGGAAGTAAGTGAGAAGGTGCTGCTAGCGCTTTCTGATAGCTGTTTGTCAAACTTGTGACTAACAGCACCCGTAAAGCGTAGACTATTTCCCTATCCTATGTCGTGTCTTATAGTATTTATGTAGTCATTGGTGTTAGTCAAAAAATTAATGATAACTTTTGCAATTAGTAATGTTATGAGTTTAAATTTGTTATAACCATTGTTTATGTACTTTTAATGTGTATATCAAGATATAAAATGTTATTATTTAAATATTCAAAATGGGGGCTGTTTATAATTTTAACAATCAAATATCTTGGAAACCGTACATTTTACGAATATTTTACAAGAGACGTAATATTTATATTTTTTTAATGACATATACAGTAAAATGGGTTTTTTTATGTTTCTGTAACTTAAAACTATAAAACTTTTGCAATTTTCTTTATTACAAATTTTCAAATTACAAAAACCGAGTTGTCGATAAAATACTTAGCGAGTTATAAAGGACCTAGAACCTTCATTTTTCGTAATTTATTTTTGCAATTGAACATGTAAAGATTTCATTCCAAGAAAATTTAAGTAAATTAGGCAAGTAAAAAAATTAATATAGATTATTGAAATTCGACTTTTATTAATAATAAAACAGACAAATTTGTTATAAAAAAAATAAATAAATTTTTTTAGCAGAATTAAATAATTTTATTTTATAGGTTGACAATAACAACTGATCAACTATGTAATTCAATTCTGAAAACAATAAAAAATGACATTATAAAAATAAAGAAGTTGTTCCTCATTGCCTTCAAAGTTGCTCCAAGTGGTCCCCGTTTTGTTTAATGCATAACTCTTTTCTAGAGCGATTCATAACACCAGCAGTATTCTTATTTTTTTATGCCATTCCTTAATATACAATTTTGAATCACCCAGTATATATATATACATCTTCGAGGCCTGTCAAAGCCTAGCAATATGCATAATTACGAGGTCCAGAAAACCTGTGAGACAACTGTTTTAAACAAACTTACTCTACTGGATAAGATCTCGAAACAATACAAGGCACAAGAATACAACTTAGAGGTCAACAATTTTGTATAATGGAACTGGGTAATTACCATGAGCCCACCAACTATTTTTAAACCAATGATAACAACGAGGCTTTTCGCATTTAAACCCCTATCTTTCACACACAAAAAAGAGAAAAAAGAAGAAACTTGTCACCTACACATACATACTCCTATAATCTAAACTATTCAGTGGACAAACATAAATATTCGATGTCATCTCATAAAAATGTTACTTCGAGAAGTTATCGATTTTAAAAAACTGAAAATTCGATCAAGGATGTATAAAATGTTTAATTTCTGAATATCAGTAAGGCCTACTATCGATTAGCATTTTTTTGTTAATATAAAGAGAATACGCCGTGATAGTGTATCCTTAATCTTATATAAAAGGTTGTCTAAATTATGGCAGTTAAATGAAGAGAACTAGAATTTTCGAATCAGAACCAAATTAAAGCTTATATGGTCTGGATATTTGTCATTAATAACATTTGTCGATTATATATATATATATATATATATATATATATATTTTTATTTTTATTTTTTTTTTGGAGAAAACGTTTGAAATTCTTAAAGTTTAAGTTTCCCATAACAAATCAGATTCCACATGTAAAGTTCTCTTCACAAGTGATTCAACATTCACGAAAATGTATTTCACAATTTAAAATTATTAAAAAACTTCATGTTAATAGGACTGTTTTACAATCTTCTAAGATGCTTATGCTAGCATTATAAGTAGTATTTACAGTATATGATTCAATATTAAGCCATTTTTGTTATAAATTTTTATAAATCGGTAATTTTTGTAAAAACTTATTTAAACAAAATAAATAATAATAAACCCACATTTTTTTAATATTTTTACTAAATTTGATATTTGATCATTATTATAATATTTGATTTTTTTACTTTCTAAAAAATAAAATCATTTTCTTCACACACTTGTTTCTTCACACACGCCTATATCTTTTTAGTCTATATACACGCCTATATCTTTTCAGTCTATATACACGCCTATATCTTTTCAGTCTATATACACGCCTATATCTTTTTCGTCTATAAACACGCCTATATATTTTTCGTCTATAAACAGGCCTGTATATTTTTCCATAAACAGAAATCATGAAGGTTAGGAAGGAGAGACGAAGCCCTGATTCCGTTTATCTCTACAACTGTCTTATAGTAAAATTACTACTTTAATGTGTTGTTATAATACTGAACGTTCTCAATTCTCTTGTTAGTACATCTGCCTGTGGTAGCGGGGCCAGGTGCAAAGCTCCTAGTTTTTGCTATACTGTAGTTTTACTAATATTTTACAAAACTTGATGATATAGTAGATATGTTGTTTTAATAGACTTAGATTATCTATAAAATGAATACGTAGTTGTGTAATTTGATGTTATCACTGCTTCTAAATCGATTATGTAACAATCCAGTCGCCAGAACTGCTTTTCCTAAAAAAATCGGATCTGATGATACTAAAATTAAAATAAACTGAAATGCAATGTCTTACGGTAAAATATCAGGGAATAGGGATATTGAAAATCTTCATAATAACACATTAATAATCTATTTCAAACAAAGAACAGGATGATATTTCTTCAATTGAGGTGTAGTTTGTCTGCGTGTGTAAACAAAGGAGGCTTAGATGTTTAGTTTGCAAGTGTTGTTCAATTATTTGTTTGTCTGGTCAAAGGAAAGAATTTAGCAGCTCATACATATACTAGTTGTTATAACCCAGATTCGGACGAATGACCATGTGTGCAAAAATTTATTTAAAATCCCTTAATAGTAGAACATTATGTTTTGAAGGAATAAACTCCGCAAATTTAAGGTAGTTCTAGATCAAAGGTTTGGACTGGACATTTATTTTATAGATAACTGATCAACCAGAATGACAACTACAGTACTGGAAATTTCAATAACGAAATCCTAACCAAATCACAAAGATTATCTTGAATGATAAAACACTTCAAATTATTTTGACAGGTAAATAAGCACAACTGATATTTAGAAAAACACAACAATTGTCTCAAAAATCAATTTAACCAACCTCGTGTAACGTTTTAAAGCAGAGTAGGTATACATTAATAAAAAAATTTTATGAAAAATTAATAATATAAGTCAATAGACTTAATTCCCAAACTTTTTATGCAAATACTTAATATATCTTTCTTTTTTATAATAAAAATTATGAACGTTTCAACGACATTTACCAAAAGGTGAGATTTTAAAACAAGAGCCTAGTTGAAGTAAAATACAAAATGCCTTGGATAACAACCAAATCACTGTGTATTCACTGCACAGTTAGATAATTCAGATTCCATTTACATTAGGCCTATAACAAAACAATTTGCGAGTTACTTGAAAGGGATTCGACTGATTTAAAAAGTTAGTTGTTAAAATTAAAAATAAATTATGCCAATTCAAACCAAAATTTATTCTTAATGTTGACCATAAATTAAATTTTAAAAGAGTAAATTCTAAGGGTCAATTATTTTAGCCCAAAACATATCTTTTAGAATTATTACAAGTTTTGTATAATAATTAGACAAATTACAAAAATAGTATTTCTATATATATACATATATATAAAATTGACTTCAATATCTATCAGATATACATTTCTTACCGACAGTTAAAATTATCATTGAAGTAATTACAACGAATTGAACAAATAAAACCAGTGATAGATATGATAAGACTGTGGTAGTTATACTTTCTTTGATATATTGTTTAGATCTCTTAAAAGGAAGACAAAATTGAGGAAGAAAATAATGGTGAAAATCTATTATAAGCACCATAATATGAGCCAGATATTTACGATTCATTTTTTGTGTTCTAATTTATATATTATTATTTATTGCTACTTATTTATTTTTTTTTACACTGAGCATTGTATAATTAATTAAAATGTAGGGAAATAGATAAAAGTACCTAAAAGTAAATGAGTAAAAAAATAACTAAACCATTTAATCTCTAATAAAACACCCCCAGCATTAAGACCATCGGAAATTGACGCAAATAATTATAGAGTAGATATGCAAAGGAAGATTGTATGTGCAGAAGATCAGATCAACGACCGAATGCCGGCGTCGCGTCGGCACTGTAGGAAGTGACTCGGCGTCAGTCCAATCCAAAGCTATTTCGAGCGACACCTAGCAGACATCGTCTTCCACAGCCAACTAATAATATTTTGATTGTCTTTACAATTATAATTGTAACGCAAGATCCTCTGCTACTCCGTTCTGTACAACTTTAAAAACTAAAAGGCGAACTATTAAAATACACAACTAACGATTTCTAATACTGTCGTTGACATTTAGGTTCAGCTGTTAACGTCCTATCCTTTGACTAGACAAACAAATAATTGGACATCTGTTGCAATACAAACCCTACTTCTTTTATAAACTCAGGCAAACTAAACACCTAATACGCTAAAATGCCGTTTTTTAACATTTCAAGATAGATCCCAATTTCCAATTTCCTCTTGTTGAGATCCCAAATAACTATCGCACTGATAACTTTTTGAATGGTAAAATATCACTCATGAAAACTGTCCTTTGATTCTAGTTTCAGTGTTTCCAATGATTTCAAATTATTAGTTTTATATCATCAAATACAATTTTTCAAGAAAGAATTTAACACTTCATGTGAATAATCGATACGTTTGATTATTTTGTAAACCTGTTCGGAACAACAGATTCCAGTACATTAATGCATGAGTGGTCTAACAAAGTGGACTCGTTTTCTCGAATGATTTCAAAGGGGTCTCCTCTCTGACACTGAAGAGTCCAGGGCTAATTTAGCTCCAAAATTACAATAATTATTATTATGATCTTCCTCTGTTTTGAAAAAAATAAAACGAAATATAACACAAATTCTTAATACATATAAAACAATGGAAATAATAGTTTAATAGAAAAGTTGTACACCAATATAAAATATAATACTGTAGTAAGGTATTTTTTTAGAAGAAAAATAGTGTGAATATTCTCAATTTTATTTTACACATCGTGGTTATTTTGGATTAAATGGTAATGTTAATTCTAATTTGACAAAACTAAGATGGTGTTCAAATATTAAAATTTCTTAAAAATATACTAATTTTAACATAAACAAGAATGACGTTGGTTTTTTTAAGTAACGATGCATACGGAGTCATTCACAGAGAGAGAAGAGCGTGGATACTACTAACTGTTATTAAAACTATAGAGGAGGAGAGAATGCCTGAACAAATTGCATGTCATTCTGATAAGATATTATAGGTACAAAGTTAAGAAGAGACGTTGTATATTATCCCTTGCATTAATTAGTGAGAAAAGGTCATTTCAAGAGTTAAGTAAACGTAACTTTATTGGCGCCTACGAGCCGAATTAATTGAAGAATGTGTTATTTAACATTAAACACTGAAAACTGTTACTTGAGCAAATCTACCGAGAACAGAATGTGTAATCTAGTGCTGAAAACTAAGGATTATCCAAACATCCTGGGGGTGTCGGGAATTGATAGATTGAATTCTTGTCCAATTTAGGGGCACAGACGCGTGAACGGATGTCGGGCACCTGGTAACACCACCTGCCTCCCTGGCTGCCGGCTGCTTAGCTCAGCTCCTTTGCTTCACGCAGTCTACATCTTCGGTAGCAGTGTGCCATGTGGGGAGGTCATATCAAATGTCCCCCTCAACACAATTTGGATATTCTCCATATATGAATTACTAATAGTACTAAAATTCAATTTGTAAAAAAGATAAATACTGTATTTTTTGTCCAGTTTCTATTAACCTTGCAGAGAAAAATGGGTATTTTTGAGTCATTCTATTTTTTTAAATATAGACCTAGCCCTATTTTGTTTTATTATAGACCTAGCCTTATTTTTAATTATAGACCTAGACAATTTTTTTTAATTATATAGACCTAGCCCTATTTTTTAACTATAGTCAGCCCTAATTTTTTAATTATATAGACCTAGCCCTATTTTTAATTATAGACCTAGCCATATTTTTTAATTATAGACCTAGCCCTATTTTTTATTAGACATAGCACTATTTTTGAAATGTATACCTAGCTCTATTTTTTTATTATAGACATAGACCTATTTTTAATCATAGACCTAGCTCTATTTTTTAATTATAGACCTAGCTCTATTTTTTAATTATAGACCTAGTCCTATTTTTTTATTATAGAACTAGCCCTATTTTTAATTATAGACGTAGCCTGATATATAAAAACAAATATCTATCCAAATATTTTTGTTTATATGTATCTTTATTTATTTTTTATTTTTTTTAAAATAGTATTAGTTAATTACCAAATACCTCAAAACTAATTTTAGTTTTCCAGCTTTACATGTTCACGTTCTTATAATGACCACTAAAATTCATTGCATACCAAAACAGCTGGTGTCTTAAATTGACTACTAGAATGTACCTAGTCTCAATCGAGTAGGAGTTTATTATTCTATTGTTAAATTAGTCAAGCTTATTAATGGTAAAATATTAACAAAAGAAAAACTGATTTTTGCCTTGAAGTTGGTATTGAAGTTGTGTTTTGAAAAACATGGTTTGTTATAAATAGTTCAACATGAGATAGGCCTGAGATTATTCTGTACAAGAGAAGAAAACAAACTTAAGTTTTACAGGCAGCAAATCAGAAAGCAATTTACAGTTAGTTGAACAAAAAATCCAGTTCAAAGAAATTTACACCAGGAAAGATTGAAATGTTTAAAAACTAAGAATAGAACACGACTTCAGAGAAGATGGTTTTTAACATTAGCTACAGTTTTCAGCCTTTATGTAAATGAAGCAGAAGAAGAAGCTTCTAACCTAATTTCAAAGTTTGTTTGTAATGATAAAAAAATCGGGTTAAAGAGGCAATTGTACCTATTGAAAAACTACAATCTTTGCCTATAAAATCAATTTAACCAATTTCCTATACCAGTTTGGGGTGCAAAATCTAGGAGGGGTGAGACCACAGTTTCTACTTACCCACTATATAAAGTGTGGGGGTAAAATTGGAAGTCGCTAAATATTTCAAACTCTGTTTCTTGACTAATCTTCATGTTTCATGGGCTATGGAAACCGAAAAAGTGATATTTTCCATCCATCTTTTTTACATGAGCAAAAGACAAAACCTAAGAGAGGACGATGAAATTTGGTACAGTGTGCTCATATAGAATTCTATTGAAATTCAAATCTAATTGGAAATTATAAATTAGGAACCATTTTAAACATTATTTTGTTCATATCTTGTGTGTTATTCAACTTATAACAATAAATTAGATAAAAATATGCACATTTCAATTTTGCATGTAAATAGCATCAACCCCCCACTTCTCTCTATGACAACAAATACCAAAGACATTGTCAAAAATGAAATTTCGGACCCTGACCTAACCAAGAAAATAGTTATATGATACAGGTGGAGCAGAGTCACTGACATAATAGCGAGTTATATACCTACAAGGCCAATTGGGGGTTAGTTGACATCAAGAAACTAGTAATATATACAATTACGAAGTTCAGAAACCCTGTATAACAACTGTTTTAAACAAACTTATCCTACTGAATAAAAACCCTTGATCTACCAATACAACTTAACATTACATTTTTAGAAGATCTGCTTATAATAATATGTTGTATGGTAACCATGTTGCTCATCAACTTGATTCACTTACCTACCACATGTAGTATAAGGTGAGTTTGGTATTAGCAAACATTTTCAACCTCCATTTTTTGACTGATCTTCATGTTTAATGTTCCAAGAACTAAAAAAGTGATTTTCAACACGCTCATCATCGTTTGTCTGTAAGTAGGATAGTGGCTACAAAAAATTAAGGAATTCAGTATAGGGTACTGTAGTACTGCGTGCATATTGCCCTTTTGAAATTCAGAAAAATCTAATTGAAAATGTCAGCAATTTTAAACAGTTTTTTTTGTTCATACCTCATATGTTATTCAACTTATAACACACTAAATTAGATAAAAATTTCTAAATTTAAATTCTCCATGTAATGTAACCCCAAAACTCTATGATGACGAAATAGTAAAGATACCCTATGACTTGGATACCCTAGCCCTACATATCTAAGAAACAGTAAAATTTACCTCAAAACTCGGTTTAGTCTACCACACGTAACAATTTTGAATGAAATATTCTACTAATAATAATTATGATAGTGCTGTATTCCGTGAGTACCACTTCAAAATGTTGGCTACTAACAGTGTTCCACCAATACAATGAATATCAATAGTTTTTTTAATGTATACTCCATCATACTATGATATCACAGTGTGCAACTTTCTTTATGAAATTTAGACAAATTAGATGAAGCGTAACTATAGAAATACCACCAGACCTCACACCTTTACGACTTTTTTTTGGAGTGTTATGAAAGGTAAAATATAAACCATGAAACCAACAATATTGAAAGAACAAAATTACACTTCAAATAGCTTTCGAAGAAATAAATTCAGATCACATACCCAAAGAAACAGTTTTTCTTAGCATCCCTTTTTGTTATGTGTTTTAAGGGAAAAACCATTTCCCTAATTATCTTCATTTGTCTCAGCATCCCAAATTGCTTGTAGAGGGAAGACAGTTTGGGCACAAATGTTAGTCACGGTAACACAAATGTTACTTTATTTAATGAGAATACATTTTTGGGCCAACAAGTAAATCTAAATATATCATATTTATTCAATCTGAACCAAATCTTGGTTAATAATTAATAAAAATTCTACAGATTATTGAATTATTATGAGCAAATCATTTGACATAATCTCCTCCAAAATGGCTATACAAAAAAATATAAAATATATAATAATAATTTTGTATGCCAAATTCCATATTTTGATACCATTTTATTAAACTAAATAGAGTAAAATAAAACTCTACTCTCTCTGACTATTTGGATATAACTCAAAATAACCTTAAATTGCCTTAATAATTTCAATGTTAATATAAATATCAACATTTATATTAACATTAACATTTATATTTTTTTGTATAATTATTAAATACCTAATACAGTATTAATATTCCCAATAATTTAAGATGGCATGTTCAATTTTTATATCGGTTTTTGTGTAGTTTGTAACTAAATTTTAAATTGTCAACATAACCATGAAATTTTCAACATTTGTATTTGTAGACAGATTTTAATTTTAATTTATTTACTTTCTGTCACATTTTGCATGATATAGCTAAAGCTATAAAAAACAGGTGAATCAATAAAACAAAAGTGGCTAAAAACAAACTTCAACTAATAATACAAAAACACAAAACTTATTGTTGCACCTCCTAAAAACAAAATGCCATATTGGATCTCTAAACAAAAGCTGCCATGGTAAACCATTAAGCTAGTTTTTTTAAGTCTACTCCATTTCTTAAAACAGACATTTAGAAATGATGTGTTAAGTTCCTTGAAAGCATTTTAAAATAAGATTTCCAGTTTAAATATTTGTCAATATAAAGCCCCAAGATTATTGCCATTTCCACAAAATTATGTTCTATACCCTCAAAAATGACCTTCATTTCTAATGGCTGTCTACTCTGACAAGATTCAAATTTTATAATTGAGTTTTCTTAGAATTTAATTTTAATTTGCAGCTAAACATTTGCTACTAAAGTTATATATTTTTAAACATGGTAAATTGCATTTTACAACAACTGTCCAGTACCATCTTTACGAAATCACAACATTTTCGGAAAAAATCAATTGAAAAACTTTCAATAAGCATATTTTCTTTATTCCCATAGATGTAGGTTACAAAAGGCCAAACTGAGTTGTAAATTACAAATATATTCAAAAATCGATTGATTACTCAATTACTTTGAACTTATTTTTTAATTCATCAAAAATGACCCTGAATGATACTAAAAAAGACTTTTACTGGATCTGGGAATATAAGAAATGACACATAATTTGTTTAAAATTAATTTGTAAAATATAAATAAATAAGCTTCAGCAAAAAAATAATACTTAATTTGATTTTCATATGGATTAAATTATTTATATAATGTAGAAAGCTACAATCCTACTAAGAGGAAATTATATTTCATTTGATTTTCATATGGATTAAATTAATTATATATAATGTAAACAGCTACAATCCTGCTCAGAGGACATGGTTGGAGCTGGAGGGTGGAAGAACAACACGTGCCTGAGCTTTGGCAGATGGCAAGGGTGCCTATCTCACACCTGTCCTCTTCCACTGTTGCCAAATTGAATGCATCAACAAGTTTTGTGGAAAGCTCTAAGCCTCAGTGCTTCTTCAAGATTAAAATCGTGACATGGTGCAATAAATAATTGTAATTGTTATCACAACAGAAATTATTTTCTCAGGCACAGGATACCTGTTCTTCAGCTCTTGCTGTATTGCTGGCCACAATTATATAATGTTTTAATTAGGCATCAAAACAGTGAATTCAACCATAGTTAGAATAAGTTGAATACCGCATTTCACAAAATTACACAATCACAAATATTTATAAACCTTAACCCTCTATGCACCCCAAGTTAACTTTCAAAATAAAAAAGCCGTTTTTAATGCATTTAGTAAAAAAAACATACTTTACCCAAAACCTAAGTTGTTATACATAAATATCACTGTTTAAAGAAAGATCACTGTGTAAAAAGAATTATGCAAATATTCTGGAGTTACTATGAAAACATTTCTGTATTTATTACCAAAAGTCAAAAAATAACACTCATAAAATATTTATTTTTTAAATTCAATTCCAAGATACAAATGTGTAAGAATTTAGTTGTTTGAAAGAAAAATATAAATTTTGAAAATATATATTTAAAAAAAATTTACACAAAATTAAAAAAAAATAGGCTTAAAATTATATATACAGGATGTATCAGAGCGGATGGCCGGCTTGTATAGCATTGAAATTAGTATACTTAGACATTTAATTTAAACTGATAACCCCCTATTTCAAACCCAAGGAATTCAGGAAAAATGTTTTCAACCCTCTAAAATGCCCCAAAAGGGTATTTTTTGGGGGTGGGGGTTGGTTTTTGGGAAATTTTCAAATGTAAAGGTAGGTCGTGTTGTACCTCATTTTAAAGGTCTCTGTACACTGATCATTAAAAAAAAATATTTTCCCTTTATCTTGCACCGTCAATACAGGGTGGCCCAAAACATCATAATAACTTAATTTTACATATCTTTTTACATCCGACATAAACTTTTTTTTTAACAGTTACAATTTTTAAAGTACATTGACAAAGATGAGACCTTTCAAACAATACCTAATTTTGGTAGGTTTTCTCACATTTTTAGCAGGTTTCAAAATTTACAACTTTTAGAAGTTTTAAAAGTCCATATCTCAAAATTTTCAAATTGCAATGTGGGTCATTTTACATATCAAATTGAAGCCCTTACAATTATCAACATTTTTCATATATTAATTTTTTTCATTTCTCTATTGGCTTAAAATTTACAGAAAAATATTGTTTTTCTCTTTTAAAAATCCGGGTTTTAGTTGTCAACATTAAATCATAACAAAATTTAAGCTAACATAAAATAATACTGTAATAACATTTGTAACAAAGAAATATGAAGAAAAAAAAGGGGGAAAAAAAAATTAATAATAATACCACAGTAGCGATGGAAGGAATATCGCTTTTAAAGAAATGAAGAATTTGACTGATAACGAAAAGATAAGGATCATTGAATTAGATGCTCATTCATGAGTATTCCTGGTGTATTGTTCAAACTTGAGTCATTGTTTAATCTACCTTTACTGCACCCGGTCAAAGTCTATTAAAGGTTCAGTGCAGGTTTTTCTGTTGCTTAGGCAGTTTGTTTTGACAATCGTTCTGTGTTAGTGGAGTTTGGTATCTTTGTGCAGTGTCAACATGGCGTACACAAATAATGAAGCTTTTGATATGCTTATGATTTTGGGGGAGTGTTACGGTTGCGGCTGCGCTTTATGCTAATAGGTATCCAGAGAGGCAACATTCAATGTCTAGGCAGGCATTTAGAAGACTGGCAGACCGTGTGCGTGAGACGGGACATGTGCAGCCTAACCCTGGCCACAAAAAACCAAGAAATTGCTAAACCAGTGAGAGATGAGAGGACTGCTGATGTTTTGGCTGCAGTGCAGGTAAATCCTCGTTATTCTGCCAGAAGATTGTCTGTGGAATCCGGAATTAGCCCAATGTCTGTATGGAGAATTTTGAAAGAAAATAAATTACACCCATACCGAATGTCAGTCCACCAAGAGTTAGATGAAAACGACTTCCTGAACAGACAAAAATTTTGTATTTGGGCCAGAGAACAGCTCCAAGAAGATCCCCTTTTTTCCCGTAAAGTGTTGTGGTGCGATGAAGCTACTTTTCGAAGTAATGGAGAGGTTAACCTTCACAATATGCGGTATTGGGCATTCGAAAACCCCCATTGGATGAGGGAGGTTGACAACCAAAGATATTGGGTACTAAACACTTGGTGTGGAATCATAGGTAATAGAATAATTGGGCCTCATTTCTTCAAAGGTAATTTGAATGGAAATTCGTACAATCATTTTTTGTTAGAAATCTTACCTAATTTGCTACAACAAGTTCCACAAGAAATTAGAAATACAATGTGGTTTTTACATGATGGTGCGCCTGCACACTATGCAATTGCAGCTCGTCAAACTTTGAACCAGCAATTTCCTGGGCGATGGATAGGAAGAGGAGGCCCAACAAACTTTCCTCCGAGGTCTCCTGATCTAACATGTATGGACTTCTATTTATGGGGAAGACTCAAAGAAATTGTGTATAGAAATCGGCTTACTACAAGAGAAGAAATGCAAGATAGAATAAGTAATGCAGTGGGGTCGATAAACACAGAGGAAGTACTGCGAGCAGTTGATTCCTTTCCAACCCGTGTTGATTTGTATATGGAACAAAATGGACGACAATTTGAACACCTGTAAGCTGTTCCATGGAATTAACAAGTGAGCAGTTATTTTTTAAGCCTACTTATAATGTACACAAAAACTCAGCAATTCTAAGAAAAACAATATTTTTCTGTAAATGTTTAGCCAATAGAGAAATGAAAAAAATTCAAATATGAAAATTGTTGATAATTGTAAGGACTTCAATTTGATATGTAAGATGACCCACATTGCAATTTGAAAATTTTGAGATATTGACTTTTAAAACTTCTAAAAGTTGTAAATTTTGAAACCTGCTAAAAATGTGAGAAAACCTACCAAAATTAGGTATTGTTTGAAAGGTCTCATCTTTGTGAATGTACTTTAAAAATTGTAACTGTTAAAAAAAAAGTTTATGTCGGATGTAAAAAGATATGTAAAATTAAGTTTTTATGATGTTTCAGGCCACCCTGTATTGACGGTGCAAGATAAATGAAAAACATTTTTTTTAAATGATCAGTGTACCGCGACCTTTCAAATGAGGTACAACACGACCTACCTTATCATTTGAAAATTTCCCAAAAACCAACCCCCACCCCCAAAAAATACCTTTTTGGGGCATTTTAGAGGGTTGAAAAAAATATTTTTCCTGAATTCCTTGGGGTCGAAATAGGGGGTTATCAGTTTAAACTAAATGTATAAGTATTCTCATTTCGATGCTATACAAGCCGGCCACCTGCTCTGATACACCCTGTGGAGAGAGAGAGAGGGAGAGAGAGAGAGAGAGAGAGAGAGAGAGAGAGAGAGAGAGAGAGAGAGAGAGAGAGAGAGAGAGAGAGAGAGAGAGAGAGAGAGGGGGGGAGAGGGGGAGGGGGAGAGAGGGGGAGGGGGAGGGGAGAGAGGGGGAGGGGGAGAGAGGGAGAGGGAGAGAGGGAGAGGGAGGGGAGAGGGGGAGGGGGAGAGAGGGAGAGGGAGAGAGAGAGATATATTTCCAAAATGAACACATCAGCCAAATGAGTTTAGCTCTACAAAAACAAACTCTTATATAAACATGAATGACAGGAGCATATTCTGGTTACGATCAGCATAACTTGCCGAGTAATAGAGTTCATAAAAGGTTAAGGCAAGAAATATCACATCTTATTAAAATCAAACAAGTATTCAATTATTAATCATCTGTCATACATTCTTTTACAGATTCGACAAATGTGATTCTGATATCGAAGGCCATTATTTTATAATTATAAAAATGAGAAATGAACTTGTTTCTATTAAAAAATCGGTTCTATTAAATTGATCTGTTTACAGTCCTGTTAGACAATCTGAATCAGATGTTAGTTAATGAGAAAACACAAACAAAAAGCAGTAATGACACTAATGGTAATTACCGAATTGATGAAAATTATTAATTTTTACAAAAATCATAGCGATTTTAAAATGTGAGTAGTAATTGTCTGTAAAATATTGTCAAGGAGTGATGTGTTTCCAGGTAAAAATTCACAGCCATAGGTGAAATAATATGTCTCAAAATTTTTTACAGAATAATTTTGCCTGCATAAATTGCAAATTGTAGTATGTATTGTAGCAGAAGTGAAACATCCCTCACATAGCTACTTTTGCTACATGATGACTGGCATTTTCTGTTTTACAATATAATAGTGTTCAAAAATAAAATTCTAAAATAAAAGCAAGAAGGCCTAATGTTACCTAAAATAATAACATTGCAGGAGTGACAATCACATCATTCAATCAATTCTCACGATATAATACCAAACAAAGGATGACTTAATCTGAATTACCAATATCAATGTTAAAGAAGTGTTAGCTATCATATTGGAAATAACTAAATTTAGCCAATACAAACATCTCCTGAGTTCAAGTGTGAGATGAAATCACTGATCACTGTTTGTCATGTTTAGTGCAACCAATCACCAAAAAATAATAATAATTTTACAATCGCCATGAAGAAAATCATCAACCATCACGAATATATATATATCATGGCAGAAGTTCCAGTATTCAATTTTACTATTAAACAATGTCCGGAAACATGTCCAATTTCAAGTTTGATCCAGTTATTAGTAATCAATTGGTTTTATAGTTGCCATATCTAAAGAACAAGACTACAGACTATTTACAAAATTAAGATGGAAAACTCCAATTACTACAATCAACTGCAAATTTTCAAAAAATGTCATGAAAACTTTGGCAACTTTACCAACCAGAATTTTTCGCAAATTAAAATAACATGATTTTAAATATGACCTACTCATCCTAGACACAGGTCATTTATATTGAAAGCTCTTTTAAAGCAGAGCAAGGACTCAAGATCCTATGAGTTCAGGGTTTCAACTCATTATAAGTTCCTATAAATTTACCATATCCTAAACTTGTTTTTCACCTTCTGTTACAACTGTTAATTTTAGTTAAGCAGAATTTCAACATTAACTCAAGAGAACAACAGCTGATGAAACTAGAAGATTTTATATACCTAAGAAAAATATTACAAATTAAAAAAACATTACCATAGATATGAAACAATAGTAAAGGTCTGCTTGAATAATGCCACTTAAATGAGAACATAATTGATGATATTATATAAGAAACTTAGTTACAAATCAGAAAACTTTATTATCAGTTTATGACTTTTCTTTTATAACCAAATCTTAATAGATTAGAAAGCAAAAAAAACTTCAAAATTGTAAACGAAACATCCATTTTGAGGTCGCCAAAAATTAGTTTTTCAAATAACACTCCTCCCTTTGTCATTCAAATTATAAGGTCATCTGCGCACTGATTTGGCAGAATAATGTTACATATATATGCATGATTTCCAAGTACCCTAGCTTAATTTTTTTAATTGCTCGGATTTTTCATAAGGGTATCTCTGTCATAACAAAAAAATAATAACAGAAAATGATTATTTTCCCAATATGGCTCTATTTTAAAATTTGCTTAAATTAATGTAGTACCGAATAACCAGAACAAAACTTATTTGATTACCATCTCAACAAATTACACCAGTTCAGAGACTTAGTGTAAAAGTGTAACTATATCTTGGATGCCTTCTTTAAAAGCATTATATTTCAAAATAGGTTTAACCGAGTTAAATTAAATTTTAAAGAAATGTGAAGGTTTATCAGCTATACCAATATCCTATGTCTTCGTAAGAAAAAAATTTTACAAGTAAATTGTTTTTTGCAACTAATTTGGAAAATACACTTTTCTGTTGTAGGGACACTTTACTATTTTTCCAAATTATTCATGACTTGTCATAAACCAAATTATAACATTTCACCAAAATCAATTGAGTTTTGAAATACTTGACCTTTTAAGAGTCCATAGCTATTTTTTCTGTTGGCTGATGTCTTGTGATTTTAATCTTTTGGGGAAATAGTCACAAAGACTTTATGTTTGCCTAGACTCTGGGTGTGTGAGAATGTCTGTACACTGTATATTTTTAATGTAGGGCCTATCCCAAATTTGGCATTGAATTGTTAGCACCTGTACTGTATCTTTCTTCCTAGATCCAAATTTAGCTAAGCCTTTGTGTAGGCGGCCAAATGATCGCAATGCCAAGACTTCTAAGCAAGTCACCGACCTCGGCGCCTTCAGTAGACAAGACCTAATAATAAATATCAATAAGGAAAGTCTTAGATTAATGTTTAATAATTGTAGTCAGGTTTACTTCATTCTTACCATCTACATTTAGGTTCGAAAGAGAAAGTGTAGAGAAGGGGGGAAAATAATTATAATTTTTTTTGTGTGATAATATCTGATTTCTGTTCTCATTATTGTTTTGTCAAATATTTACAGATATTTTGTGAATACACCTTTTTAAACTTAATCATAATTATATCAGGAGTCTAAAACAATTTTGGTATCTAGTTTTTAGTTTTGGGTGCTCTTATAATATCATTAAAATAACTCTGATTTCTCACAAAAATTATACCATTAAAATGGCACTAAAACTTTCGTTTAAAAATCTAATCATTCCACAGAACACCCAGCTATTACATTAATCTTTTCTAGGAAATGATCTATTCTTAAGATTATGCAAGACAAAACTCATAGACAAACGAAAGATAGATGGGCAAACAGGGTAAAACCTTTGAAATTTATAACATCAAATCAATATCAATTATAACATATGGGTCACTATCTTCCCAAAAAGGCCGATTTAGAAGTCATCGGTAATACAACTCCCCCCCCCCCTAAAATGTTGTGATGAAAGGGCTAATTTCCCAAAACCAGCTCTACTGATATCTATCCAATATTTTTAAATATGAAAATCAAGAGCCCCAATATAACCGTAAATAAAATAAAATTATTCTTTCGAAGTAATTAAAAACTAAAAATACAAAACATAATAAAAAGTAATATGAACCTCAACTCCGCCTATAAAAACTTGAAGAAAAAAAGTTTTGTCTTTCTGAGAATATATAAATAAGAAAGTTTGCGTACCATTTATTTTATCAAAACTTTTGCAGAATATTATAATACTGTATGCAGAAAAAACTTTCACAATTTGGCTTAATTGAATATTTGTAAATAGTTTTCTTTACATGTGAGCAACTACTGTATTACTAATTTTACAAATAGCAAATTATTTATAAAGGGCGTCACAAAAAACCTTAGCGCACTATACAAATTCAATTCGGATTCTACACACCAAAAGGAACATTAATTGTTCAGTTAAAATACTTTCCAACTCCCTTAAGATCATATTTGGTATACACACTTTAAATGTAGTTACAGCAGTTTACTAAAAACAAAAACTTTATTTTCATAATTAAAATGGCAGCCGTTTGAAATTTTTAAAGTCAAATATCTTGAAAGCTGTTAATTTAACAACGAATTATTTAAAAGATACAAAATATTTTTCTCTTTTAACGATAAACAAAACAGCTTTAAAAAATTTCTCTGTACGTCAATGGATAACAGAGTTATTGATAAAAAACTGAAAACATTATTTCTTGATAATTAATTGTCTACCAAATGTTCAATTGTAGTGTTCCATCGAGTAAAGCAATCTATGACACATCGACTGGAACCGTACATTTTGGCCACCAGAGGTCACTTCGAACATCTAATTTAAAATGTAACATTTCTACTCCTGTAATATCCACTGTCAAGATAATTAAAATAAATTTTTTTACAAATAAATAATTAAATTTATACAATACAATTAGGTTTCTTAAATTGTAATTTACAATGTGAGTTTCAATGTTGTGTGTTTATTATTTTTAATACAAAATCATTGAAGGACTTACTACATCATGTGCTAAAAATCAGTTTAAAAATATCGCTAAGCTATGCTTCTTGACTGCCTCTAACTGTAGTGTTTTAAAGTACTATAATTAATTATTTAACGCATATAATTCAACACAAAAATCACCATTTTGGAATTTTTAAGGTATAACAATTTGTTCTGGTATATTTCCGAGTAATAAATTTGATTATTATTATAATTATCATAACTCAAATTTTAAAAACAATTTTGTTTGTCATTAAAATAGACAAATATTATGGGTTTTGCGAATTCTTTGTAAAATTAACGATTTTTGAAAATAAGATATTAAAAATTTCATACGGCCGCCATTTTGAAAATATGCAAAATAGATTTTGTGTTTTTAGTAAACTTGTATAACACAGCATTTAGTGAATATACTTAATATGAACATAATATCTTATATATTTCCAAAGTTATGTTGTTTTGTCAAAAATAAAATTGCGTTTAGCGGCTAAACAAAATATTTTACTAAACAATTTTTGTTCCTTTTTGTCTGTAAACTCTGTAAATGTCAGCGTGCTTTGGTTTTTTTGACACTCCTGTTTAGGCCCATATTAAACTAAAACAACAATTTTTTGTCATCTTTTTTTTTGACAACAAAATTTTAGATAGCATTATTCGATATTATATGGTGGTATAACAAAATTTTAAAGAACGACTTTATGCACGCTTTAAAAAAAAAAAAAAAAAAAAAATAAAAATGAAGAAGATGTGTTGGAAAACGTGCATCCAATTTTCAAAGTAAAACTACAAAAAATTTACACATTAGCGACTCAATGTCAGGTCATGAACATGAGCACACAGAGTAGAGCGATGTGCATGCCATTGCTTTCTGTCGCTGTAGACAGCTAAGAATAGTCACGGCCGTCCCTCAGGTTTAAATTTGGAAAGTGATTAGAGTCGGGGCGCAGACGTTCAGGCATTTGTGTGCTCCTAAATCCGGCCCGCCGACCCCCAGCGAACACACCGACGCAATAAGGTTTTGAACTGTTTGAACGTCTCTCGGGAATACGAGTGTTAAAGGATGAAAACGAGCTCTTCAATCTTTGTCAGCCGTTGATTAAATAGCGATGACAATTTTCTAGTTTAAACTGTCCGACCACTTCATTCATGTCAAATCGAAATATGTATTTTCTTTACAAAATTTCTCACTTATTACACACGCACATTCAGAGTTGTGACAGGATCCCCCCTCCTTATTTTCCAAAGATAGTACAATTTCTCGTCTATTAATTCACTCGCTCAACGAAAACATACAATTAACAATATTTAATAGTCATAATAATCATAGTTATAAAATACCGATTTTTTTCGGTGGTTATCGACCATTATAATTATTAAGGGGAGTGAAAGGTAATTTTCTATTTCAGCTAAAACAAAATATGTTAATTTCTTTAAAATAAAATTGTAAGACAATAATTAATAGGCTAAACTTCTAAATCTCGTTTAAGAGGTTAGAACCGATAGACACATAAAAGCCAAAATTGAATTTTCAACTTTATTGCTTAAACAATATATATATATATATATATATATATATATATATATATATATATATATATATATATATATATTTAGCATTATCACTTCAAGCCAAAATATTTTAACACTCGTTAGTAACTCAATACGTTGTTTTTATTCAAATTGTTAAGTCGGTAAACTTAAACGAAAGTATAAAGTAAATTCTAGAAATGGATAAAATCGTAATTAGTGCATTATCTCTTAATGAAGAATACCAGAAATCACAATATGCTATAAAACATTTGTGGAATCATAAAAATGACTTTTCGAAGCAAATTAATATTGACACAATTTTCACTGTATAATGCATTAACATAAATTAATTAATGCATTAACATAAACTTAAATTAATATATCATCTATAAGTTTGTGGATTTCATTTACAACTAGATATTTATGAGGGATTATTCTTGCATGACAGTGGTATTTGGTTTATCAATATCACTTTTATCATAGTTTACAAGTATTTGTCCTTAAAGATTGCATTAAAACTAAAAATTACAATGGTGAGGCTTATGGTAGTAAATTGTTTTGAAATATTTAGTCAAACCATACAATTTGTCCATGCAAGTAAACTAAGTGGTTTACCTGTTATAAATGCTGTCCGATCTCGCCAAGTGCTCAAGTTGCTGCAACGGAGGCAGGAGGTCGGAATGATTGCCATGTCCTGTACTGGTGTAGTAATGTAAGGAGTTTTCCTGCTCATTGCGATCTTGGACTCCATACCCATCATCATCCGCTGAAAAGTAACCAACAATGGATATATGGTCAATGGATTTTATCCCCCCCCCCACATATTCAAATACATTATCTTTCCTACTTACTAAACAACTTATTTCAGAGGTCAACTAAAGTTTTACTAGTAAATAAGGCAGGAGCGTAATTCAACAAAAATGCTAAATTCAAAAAGTGTATAATGTGCAGCAACATTTTACATTAGAAACGAAATAGTAAAATATGATTGCTAAGATTTTAATGTATTTGAGAATGAGACAATCCAAGAAAGAGAAGCAAATAGGTACAACGGCTGTAGAAACGAAAAGTTCCGACGTCCTAAGATTTTATATGAATTGTCGAAACGACAAGATATCACCTATAGTTTGGAAATATTAAATTTCGTCTCTCACATTCTATGAAGTTATATAATCGTTGTATACATTACTCACCAAAAGAATTGACATCTCACTAAAAACCACGTTGCGACCAAAAATATCTTAACTTTTTTTTTTTCATAAATCACCTTAGCCATTAAAAGTTATGAAATCTTAGTACTTCCATCACATTTCACAGATTTTCTTGATGCAGTATCACATATAAGTGAAATTACTTTTTTACAGCAAAGTAATTTTCAATTAGATTGAAAGAAGTACATGACAAACATTGTGCACCTTTCTGCGGAAGACATGTATGGCATCTAATGAAAACGTATACACAATATTTTTGTTACTGGGAGCCTTTTATGTGATTAAAATGCTAATATATTCCTACTAAAATTTTTAACAGACACCATTATATTTATTTGAAATAAAAACAGTGTTCTAGAATTTCTGGCATAAAATAGACAGACATTAAAAATTGCGCTTTAAAAACGGGCTTGAAATTGTGAATATATAAAAAAAATTCAAAACCAAGTAGATATTAAAAGTGAATATGAATTGTAATATATTAAACTAAACTAACAGATCCGACTTGTTCAGTCAAAGTTTACACCCATCTTGTAATGAAGATACAGATTAAAAATAATTTTCCTCCAATAATTTCGGTTTTATAATGAGAATGTCACTATACGCCTTGTCCATTCAACATTTTAAATACTAAATAGTCCTTTTTTATACGTAGAAAGGTTGAGCAATACTTCGTTTTAAAAGTTTTGAAAAACAAAATTATTAGCAGAAACATATTTTGGATCTGAGCTCAAGATAACGGTCAACCCAATTTTTAAACGGTTTACGTTGGCAGCCAGCCATTTTGGATTAGGGCCATAGATTTAAAATCAAATTTTTGGCAGGTATGATTATGTTTTTGATGGTGCTTTAAAATGAGAAATCACGAGGTTCATCGACACACAACACCTCTTTACCTTAACATTTCCGTCTTTACTTCGACGAATCCCCCCCCCACCACCACCTCGAAAATAGGTAAGGAGTTGGCTTCAATATGAAAATTTTGTTTTGTCTTTGATCAAAAAATATTCCCAATATCATATTCTTCTATTTTTCCAACAATTTATTATCCTATATAAGTTACATCATAATATTTGCAAAACATTAACAATGCAGTAACTGGATAAAGTTATTGACAATAGAGGGTTGTGTAGCATTATTGTGTTTTACTGTTGCTTTAGTACTCGGCGTTGGATCTGCGACAACCCAAATGGTTCACATACACTTCAAAATGGAGGACAGCCACCATGCTTATCACTAAATAAAGATCGCTCTACTCAAATTATCACGTAAACATAATTTTCTGGGATAACTCCAGAGATAAAACAAACATTCCTTACCTGCCCCTTCAAATTATGAAGTTATTTGTTTTTAAAGTTAAACGCTGTTATTATTTTACAGTAGAAAACCAGATAGGAGGTAATTAAATTTTAAACCTGCACAAATAAGTTATACAACCTAAAGGTAAAAAGTTATCCGACAAATTAATTTTTTTATTTGAAAATCTGTTGATGGTTTGAAATTTCTTAACTCCTATGATTAAGATAGGCGGACAATACATAACTTGGAAATAAAGTTTCCATTAGGAAACTCGGAATTGCTTAAATCTGTATGTTAAAAACTAAAATTCACAATGTGATCTAGGTAACAAAACCGGCTTTTAGTATGGGCAACCCTTGGGAACTTTACTTTTGCGAGTCCAACAATAACGCAAACAATCTCTCTAACCTAAGATATATTTATGATCCCAAAGATTAAGTAATTTTTTTAAACTCAACATTCTCGTTTATAATTCATTAGTAACTAGATTGAATAGTAATATAGTATGTTTTCATGTTTAGTTGGCAATGTATATTTAATGGAGCAGCCTACAATACTGTTATGCATCTAAAAACATCATGATAAAAACATGGCCTAAAAATTAAAAAAACAGGAATACAATACGAGATTGTATAGTAATACACAGTGTTTCATATTTAGTTACCAGTGTATATTTAATAATTTATTATACTCAGTGTTCAAGTTTTGTTAGAGATATTAATAGAGTGAAACTTCGCTATTATGCGCTCTAAGAACATCAGGTAACCTATACAATACTAGATTGAATACTAATACACTGTATTTCATATTTAGTTACCAGTGTATATTTAATAATTTATTATACTCAGTGTTCAAGTTTTGTTAGAGATATTAATAGAGTGAAACTTCGCTATTATGCGCTCTAAGAACATCAGGTAACCTATACAATAATAGATTAAATACTAATACACGGTGTTTCATATTTATAGTTTGATTTTTCGGGGATGGAACCTGGCGGCTTAGCGACCCTTAGCTCTCACACGCACACTGGCAGGAACGCGCGCAGCCCCCGGCCTGCCTGCCTGCAGCGTATAATCAGTTGGTTCTCAAAGCACAACAACAACATTTTTAATTAATTATTTTTTAAATTATATTTGCACAGTTTTGAAATCTTCATAAAGTTATAAGAAAAATAAGCCCAAACACGACATTCTTAACAATATTTAACCAGAAAATACAAAATAGGCCTACCAATACAACCCTTACATTAAAAAGTTTTAAAATATTTAAACCAATATATGACCTTTATACCTTTATTGATTATTACAGAAAATAATTTTATAAACTACCTTATTTATCAATATATAGGCTATTATGTAGTTATAGAGTGGTAATTGAACTGGCCTGTAAGTTTATTACTTTCTGAAACACTTACTTATTCTAAATGAGAGCATCCAATGTTTTCATCTTCCAGGTCACTTTCGGATTCGGTTTCACTGTCATAATCCCCAGGACACAAGCGTATTATGAACTCTTGAACACTGGCGTCGTTAAGTCCTTCACTTCTCCAATCCTCGTCCATTGCTTTCCTGGCATGGTCCACATACTTGCTCCATTGTTCCGGTGTTACAGCAGAGACGGCTTCGTGGAAATGTTGTTCTACATCCCTCAACTTGAAGGTATTATTCCTATCCCGTACATATTTTTTCAAGTTCCCCCAAACCATTTCGATTGGATTGTAGTGGCAGTGATAAGGGGGAAGGCGGATTACCTTATACCCCATTTCTGCTGCTTTAGAGTCAATTACATAGGTGGGATAAGGTGGTTTGTGCATTTTAACAACACTGTAGAGCTATGGTTTTCTTAAATCTGGAGAGAAACTTATTCCTTTATCTTGTAGCCATTTTGCCATAACGGCTTTGGTTGAACCTGATGTTGGAGATTTGTCCTTAACCCTTGAATGGTATGGAGCGTTATCCATTATTATGGTGCTTTCAGCAGAAATAGTAGGGAGTAGAGTGTCGAAAAACCACTTTTCAAATACTTCCGCGTTCATCTCCTCGTGGTAATCGGAAGTTTTTTAGACTGAAATACCAGAGGAGGAGCTTCAATCCAACCTTGTTTACTTCCAGCATGGCAGACGATTAAACGCTTTCCCTTTCCCAGAGGGGAACCTAGCGTTCCTTTAACTGTTCCATCAGTCCAGCCCTTATCGTTACTGAGGTTTTCATTCATCCACGTTTCATCAAGGAAAACAGCTTTCTCCATGTTTATGTTATGCATCTTTCTAAGAAATTGGCATCTTAGCAACGCCACAGATGGTTTTTCCATTAACACCTTCCTGGAATTAAACTTTTTGTAGACAAAGCCCAAACTTTTCACTATTTTGTTTAGAGAAGATAGGCTACCGTGGAAAAGTTCTGTGTCTCTCAACGATGAACGTAGTTTTCTCAGCGTTGGCACTTCTCGTCTTTCATAATAACTTAGAATGTGGCGACGAATAGCTGCTTTGTCAAAGTCGTCTATGTCTGTAGTGGGTCTGTTTCTAACCGGAGTTTTGTTCTTCCTCGCTGTATTTATTACTATCCGCCTCTTCTTCCCAGATAACGGAGGACAACTGGCATCCAGTCCCGCCTCTTCCGCTCCAAACTCGGTCGTAGTACAGCCTTCTTCTGTATGTGTATTTCCTAACTTATTCACTTCTTTAAGCTGTAAGTTAATTCGCTTAACGGTTCTTAACGAAACACAACACGCGTCAGAAACTCTTTCCAAAACCTTTTGAACGTCTTTTAAGGGTCTTAAATTGTTCTTCTCCAAATAAAAGTATTGTATGACAGAAGCAACAATTGTCCTTGCTTGTGAATGCAAAATTTCTCTACTAGTGTTTGGAGTCATTTCCGTCATAATATAATCACTTCCTTTCCAAATATGTACACTAATCACTTAAACAAACAAAATCAACACAGAAAATCCTTCTACGGTATACTGTATTATTTATAAAAGGTTGAAAACTCAGACTGAAACCAATTCACAAGTCACAATAGATAGGGTCAGTAGTGAAAGTAGGTAGGACAAGTGGGGGATTTCGGGAGGTATTTCTGCGAAAGGGTTGAACTGGTTAACAATAGTCTCCATAACCTGCTTCGGTTTAACCCTGGGCTGGCCAGTCACAAAGAATTATGATCATATATCATCATCATAGTATGATATATCATCTATTACCGCCTACAGTGTTAACAGAAGTATAAGAACAAAAATATTACGAAAGCTATCAATAAAGAGCTAATAAAGGCCGAGAAATGCAATACAATAAACACATTATAGATTTTGGTGACTTAAAGTTGTCGCAATTATGTCGTATTTCGATTCATTTTTAATGTAATTTTGAGCCAATTACACCAATTATAACCTTAAATAAGTAACACGCGAAATAAAAAAGTTATTATTTTATAGTGAAGAGTGTAGTCAGTGTCTCGGCCCGAGCCCCGGAGCGGTCGGGAGGGGTTGTGTGTGTGTGGTAGTAAGGGTCGCTAAGCCGCCAGGTTCCATCCCCGAAAAATCAAACTATAGTTACCAGTGTATATTTAATAATTTAATATACTCAGTGTTCAAGTTTTGTTAGAGATATTAATAGAGTGAAACTTCGCTATTATGCGCTCTAAGAACATCAGGTAACCTATACAATACTAGATTGAATACTAATACACAGTGTTTCATATTTAGTTACCAGTGTATATTTAATAATTTAATATACTCAGTGTTCAAGTTTTGTTAGAGATATTAATAGAGTGAAACTTCGCTATTATGCGCTCTAAGAACATCAGGTAACCTATACAATACTAGATTAAATACTAATACACGGTGTTTCATATTTAGTTACCAGTGTATATTTAATAATTTAATATACTCAGTGTTCAAGTTTTGTTAGAGATATTAATAGAGTGAAACTTCGCTATTATGCGCTCTAAGAACATCAGGTAACCTATACAATAATAGATTAAATACTAATACACGGTGTTTCATATTTAGTTACCAGTGTATATTTAATAATTTAATATACTCAGTGTTCAAGTTTTGTTAGAGATATTAATAGAATGAAACTTCGCTATTATGCGCTCTAAGAACATCAGGTAACCTATACAATACTAGATTGAATACTAATACACAGTATTTCATATTTAGTTACCAGTGTATATTTGATAATTTAATATACTCAGTGTTCAAGTTTTGTTAGAGATATTAATAGAGTGAAACTTCGCTATTATGCGCTCTAAGAACATCAGGTAACCTATACAATAATAGATTAAATACTAATACACGGTGTTTCATATTTAGTTACCAGTGTATATTTAATAATTTAATATACTCAGTGTTCAAGTTTTGTTAGAGATATTAATAGAGTGAAACTTCGCTATTTTGCGCTCTAAGAACATCAGGTAACCTATACAATAATAGATTAAATACTAATACACGGTGTTTCATATTTAGTTACCAGTGTATATTTAATAATTTAATATACTCAGTGTTCAAGTTTTGTTAGAGATATTAATAGTGAAACTTCGCTATTATGCGCTCTAAGAACATCAGGTAACCTATACAATAATAGATTAAATACTAATACACGGTGTTTCATATTTAGTTACCAGTGTATATTTAATAATTTAATATACTCAGTGTTCAAGTTTTGTTAGAGATATTAATAGAGTGAAACTTCGCTATTATGCGCTCTAAGAACATCAGGTAACCTATACAATAATAGATTAAATACTAATACACGGTGTTTCATATTTAGTTACCAGTGTATATTTAATAATTTAATATACTCAGTGTTCAAGTTTTGTTAGAGATATTAATAGAGTGAAACTTCGCTATTATGCGCTCTAAGAACATCAGGTAACCTATACAATACTAGATTAAATACTAATACACAGTGTTTCATATTTAGTTACCAGTGTATATTTAATAATTTAATATACTCAGTGTTCAAGTTTTGTTAGAGATATTAATAGAGTGAAACTTCGCTATTATGCGCTCTAAGAACATCAGGTAACCTATACAATAATAGATTAAATACTAATACAGGTGTTTCATATTTAGTTACCAGTGTATATTTAATAATTTGTTATACTCAGTGTTCAAGTTTTGTTAGAGATATTAATAGAGTGAAACTTCGCTATTATGCGCTCTAAGAACATCAGGTAACCTATACAATAATAGATTAAATACTAATACACAGTGTTTCATATTTAGTTACCAGTGTATATTTAATAATTTGTTATACTCAGTGTTCAAGTTTTGTTAGAGATATTAATAGAGTGAAACTTCGCTATTATGCGCTCTAAGAACATCAGGTAACCTATACAATAATAGATTGTCTAGTAATACACACATGTTTCGTGATTAGTTAGCAGTATTAATAAAGAGAACCTACGCTGTTATAAGCAGAGGAATATTATGATACAAAGTTCATTTAAAATAAACACAAGAGGTTTTTAATACTAGATTAAATAGTAATATACTGTAGTCAGTTTTCGTGTTTAGTTATCAATATTAATAGAGGCTGCACTATTATGGGCTTAAGCACAACATAATAACATCGCCTAAGACATGTTTCATGTTTAGTTGGCAGTGTTACTGGAGTGAACCTGTCTTATTATTAGGAGCCTAAAAACATCATGATAAAAACATCGCCTAAAATAAACACAACAGGTATACAATACTAGATTCTATAGTAATATATTCGGTATACATGTTTAGTTGGCAGTGTTACTGAAGTGAACCTTCCTTATTATTAGGAGCCTAAAAACATCATGATAAAAACATCGCCTGAAATAAACACAACAGGTATACAATACTAGATTTTATAGTAATATATTCGGTATACATGTTTAGTTGGCAATGTTACTGAAGTGAACCTTCCTTATTATTAGGAGCCTAAAAACATCATGATAAAAACATCGCCTAAAATAAACACAACAGGTATACAATACTAGATTCTATAGTAATATATTCGGTATACATGTTTAGTTGGCAGTGTTACTGAAGTGAACCTTCCTTATTATTAGGAGCCTAAAAACATCATGATAAAAACATCGCCTAAAATAAACACAACAGGTATACAATACTAGATTCTATAGTAATATATTCGGTATACATGTTTAGTTGGCAGTGTTACTGAAGTGAACCTTCCTTATTATTAGGAGCCTAAAAACATCATGATAAAAACATCGCCTAAAATAAACAGAACAGGTATACAATACTAGATTCTATAGTAATATATTCGGTATACATGTTTAGTTGGCAATGTTACTGAAGTGAACCTTCCTTATTATTAGGAGCCTAAAAACATCATGATAAAAACATCGCCTAAAATAAACAGAACAGGTATACAATACTAGTTTCTATAGTAATATATTCGGTATACATGTTTAGTTGGCAGTGTTACTGAAGTGAACCTTCCTTATTATTAGGAGCCTAAAAACATCATGATAAAAACATCGCCTAAAATAAACAGAACAGGTATACAATACTAGATTCTATAGTAATATATTCGGTATACATGTTTAGTTGGCAATGTTACTGAAGTGAACCTTCCTTATTATTAGGAGCCTAAAAACATCATGATAAAAACATCGCCTAAAATAAACAGAACAGGTATACAATACTAGTTTCTATAGTAATATATTCGGTATACATGTTTAGTTGGCAGTGTTACTGAAGTGAACCTTCCTTATTATTAGGAGCCTAAAAACATCATGATAAAAACATCGCCTAAAATAAACACAACAGGTATACAATACTAGATTCTATAGTAATATATTCGGTATACATGTTTAGTTGGCAGTGTTACTGAAGTGAACCTTCCTTATTATTAGGAGCCTAAAAACATCATGATAAAAACATCGCCTAAAATAAACACAACAGGTATACAATACTAGATTCTATAGTAATATATTCGGTATACATGTTTAGTTGGCAATGTTACTGAAGTGAACCTTCCTTATTATTAGGAGCCTAAAAACATCATGATAAAAACATCGCCTAAAATAAACAGAACAGGTATACAATACTAGATTCTATAGTAATATATTCGGTATACATGTTTAGTTGGCAGTGTTACTGAAGTGAACCTTCCTTATTATTAGGAGCCTAAAAACATCATGATAAAAACATCGCCCAAAAATAAACACAACAGGTATACAATACTAGATTCTATAGTAATATATTCGGTATACATGTTTAGTTGGCAATGTTACTGAAGTGAACCTTCCTTATTATTAGGAGCCTAAAAACATCATGATAAAAACATCGCCTAAAATAAACAGAACAGGTATACAATACTAGATTCTATAGTAATATATTCGGTATACATGTTTAGTTGGCAGTGTTACTGAAGTGAACCTTCCTTATTATTAGGAGCCTAAAAACATCATGATAAAAACATCGCCTAAAATAAACACAACAGGTATACAATACTAGATTCTATAGTAATATATTCGGTATACATGTTTAGTTGGCAGTGTTACTGAAGTGAACCTTCCTTATTATTAGGAGCCTAAAAACATCATGATAAAAACATCGCCTAAAATAAACAGAACAGGTATACAATACTAGATTCTATAGTAATATATTCGGTATACATGTTTAGTTGGCAGTGTTACTGAAGTGAACCTTCCTTATTATTAGGAGCCTAAAAACATAATGATAAAAACATCGCCTAAAATAAACAGAACAGGTATACAATACTAGATTCTATAGTAATATATTCGGTATACATGTTTAGTTGGCAGTGTTACTGAAGTGAACCTTCCTTATTATTAGGAGCCTAAAAACATCATGATAAAAACATCGCCTAAAATAAACAGAACAGGTATACAATACTAGATTCTATAGTAATATATTCGGTATACATGTTTAGTTGGCAGTGTTACTGAAGTGAACCTTCCTTATTATTAGGAGCCTAAAAACATCATGATAAAAACATCGCCTAAAATAAACAGAACAGGTATACAATACTAGATTCTATAGTAATATATTCGGTATACATGTTTAGTTGGCAGTGTTACTGAAGTGAACCTTCCTTATTATTAGGAGCCTAAAAACATCATGATAAAAACATCGCCTAAAATAAACAGAACAGGTATACAATACTAGATTCTATAGTAATATATTCGGTATACATGTTTAGTTGGCAGTGTTACTGAAGTGAACCTTCCTTATTATTAGGAGCCTAAAAACATCATGATAAAAACATCGCCTAAAATAAACAGAACAGGTATACAATACTAGATTCTATAGTAATATATTCGGTATACATGTTTAGTTGGCAGTGTTACTGAAGTGAACCTTCCTTATTATTAGGAGCCTAAAAACATCATGATAAAAACATCGCCTAAAATAAACAGAACAGGTATACAATACTAGATTCTATAGTAATATATTCGGTATACATGTTTAGTTGGCAGTGTTACTGAAGTGAACCTTCCTTATTATTAGGAGCCTAAAAACATCATGATAAAAACATCGCCTAAAATAAACAGAACAGGTATACAATACTAGATTCTATAGTAATATATTCGGTATACATGTTTAGTTGGCAGTGTTACTGAAGTGAACCTTCCTTATTATTAGGAGCCTAAAAACATCATGATAAAAACATCGCCTAAAATAAACAGAACAGGTATACAATACTAGATTCTATAGTAATATATTCGGTATACATGTTTAGTTGGCAGTGTTACTGAAGTGAACCTTCCTTATTATTAGGAGCCTAAAAACATCATGATAAAAACATCGCCTAAAATAAACACAACAGGTATACAATACTAGATTCTATAGTAATATATTCGGTATACATGTTTAGTTGGCAGTGTTACTGGAGTGAGTATGCCTTATTATTAGGAGCCTAAAAACATCATGATAAAAACATCGCCTAAAATAAACACAACAGGTATACAATACTAGATTCTATAGTAATATATTCGGTATACATGTTTAGTTGGCAGTGTTACTGGAGTGAGTATGCCTTATTATTAGGAGCCTAAAAACATCGCCTAAAATAAACAGAACAGGGAAACAATATAATATAACAGACTGTATATATTAATATAATACACAGTTTTCGTGTTTAGTTAACAGTGTATATTTAATTGAGTGAGCCTGAGCTACTATTATGCGCCTAAGAACATCGGAACTTAAATGGATGATATTTGTTTTCGCACAATACTTTACGGACGGAATCTTTACTACTATAGCCTATACATTGTGCGTCTTTTCTCAAAAAACAGTGAAGGTTTTCAACAAAAAACTGAAGTGTTTCAATGGAGTGTTCTTTATTTGTTGTTTATTTCGGCCGTCCAGATCGTTCACTGTTTTTTACAGAACCAGTTTCTTGAAAATGTCTTACCGTATATCCAACTGTTGCTTTGTTAATAGGGAGCCTATTAGGGTGAGTATCATTTAACAAGTAGTTTACCTCTTCTTATGAACGAATTCTGTCCCCATATCCCCTCATCATCAGAATTGTTATTCCCTCTGCCTCAGTAAGTGATTGTATGGAAGAACTGGCTGAACTTGCCAATAACTCTGTTATGATAACATACAGCCAAACACGAGCTGTCAAACAAGCTTGACTTTCTCCTTTGACAAGATAAGACTAAACACAAAGGTCGTTGGAAAACTTCATCTATTTCTCTTATCTGATCAACCATTACTCTTTAACATTATTAAACAGAAGTTACAAACCATGAAAGCCCTAGAAAATATAATGTTTGTATTTTTTTCAATAAAATTACTACTATACGATATTTGTCCATAAACAGTTATGTGCCTTTATGTAACTACACTGAAAGAATATAAACTTTGGGGAGCTACCATTTCTGATTGAATTTTCCTTTTGAGGTCGGGTTTACATCAATGTGTTCTACTAACAAAGACCTACTACTCGACCTTCATTGAAGACTTTCACGACTTCTCCTAGAGAACGTTCTCCAGTAGCGAAATGTGACAGTTAAATGTATCGAGAGTGTTTGATGTGAACCATATAGTGCATTGTAGTATTAATTACTTTTCAGACACCCGATATATTAAAAAGTTACCGCTCGGCCATGGCGGGATATAAAGCTGTAGGCTACATATGTGAAGGAACCTCTACTTGCTACCCTTGTTGAGTCGGATCAACAGGATCTCCTTATTATACGAATATCACATTTTCTTGGAAGGCAGGGTTCGAAATTTTATTTTTGACAATAACTTTGTTTTTTGCCATCGCAAGAAGTGGGGTTATAGTATGAAAATTTTTAATTTGCAAATTTGTTATAAAATTTAGTTGAGTTAAAAGTTGAATAACACACGAGATATGAACAAAAACTGTTTAAAATGGCAGCCACTTTTGATATGAGTACATTACAGATCAAGTTCGACGACATTACAGACGACAACGACGACAGATAGACGGCCCAATGAAAAATATTATTTTCGATTTCTTGAGGCCAAGAAATGTGAAGCACTGTAAAAAAAAAAACAGAAATCCATATTTTTTTGTGAATGCTAAACTACGCTATAAATAAATACTACGTAAGTAAAAACGTAAAGAAATTATTTTTGATATGTTGTTGTAGTAGAAAGTATGATACAAATATTTTTATAAAAGAAAAATTGCAATGATTTATTGAGACATTTGACGAGAGTTCTAGGTGGAGATCGTAGCAAAATACATTATATTTTGTAAACCTGCTGAATTGACTCCAGACATGGTCTACAACCCCCCCCCCCCTCAATACCTGTATTTAATAACTTAATCAATCTTAGGCATATTTGAAAGAAATCGGTAAAGCAAGACGTAATAACTGTTTACTTTGAAGGCAGATATTTTATTAAGAATGAAAATAAAACTGGACGTTACAGATAAAAACTTGTGCTTCATACTTCATTTTTTTACATAAAAACATAGCAAGAACCGAATATGACATTTTCTCACAAAGAGGGCTAAGTAGTAGGCCTATATAGTAAGTTGTATGTGGTGGGTAAAAGGATCAAAGTGTAATTTTTCGCGTATATTTCCGTTTTCCTGATTCTTGAGCCCAAACAATAATTTTTACAATGATGTATCTCTTGTCTGTAGAGTATTCTACAGCTGATTTTGATCGGATTTCAAATTTGTTATGTTGGCATTATCTCGAGACTGGTAGGCCTATTTTATTTTGTTCGAATACTTCAAATTTGAAGGGTATCTGTCAGTAAAACGAAAAAATACGATTTTCTCATCACCATATTATAGTCTACACAATAAATTCTTGTGTTTTCAAAGTACATAGTGTAATTTTAGTAAACTTTTTCTTGGATCTATACATTTTATCAAAAACTGGTACAATCCTTATAGTAGACTATATTTGTATTGCAAACATAGTAACAGATGAATACTCACATAGGCCTATTGATTAAGGATTTCACATAATGACACTAATTATTTTGTTTGATTAAATCGCCTTTCATCATTACATTACAAAGTAGAATGTAATAAAATACTGTAAGAATTGGTAACCTATAACATCCAAGGAATAGAGCCTTGGCTGCGCATCGTAATCCAAAGATTCATCGGAAAATATTTAAACAAATATTTTCACCACGATCCCATTGATGATATGTGACAACTGTAATCCTAAATCCTAGTTGGGTACATAGTTATTTATGTGTAGGCGGAGCTATCCTCCGATTGGTTAAGACATCATCTCACTTCTAATTGGCTAATCGGTATGCTGCCATCTCTACAATTAATAAACATGCCTCTACGTTCAAGGATAGTTTAAAATAATACACCTGTACTTTTAGCGATGGTGAGACACATAGAACGAATTCAGTGCAAACCAACACTGTCCAGTAAGGAGGTGGATATTTCATGCATGCACAAGGACTAGGGACAAGTGGAACTGTTCAATGTAGAAATTTAACTCGGTACTATAAGTTCCACTTCATATTTATTGGATTTTTTCTCTCCATGTATATACAAACCTATATGAAATTTGAAACCAACTACATAAATATTATTAATTTAAACAAATTCGAACTAAAATTAGCCATGTTAATAAATTTGTAAAACAAATATCTGTATTTGAATAGACGAATAAATGTGTTCTTAGTCATGAAATATAGGAACATATAATCTGACTGCTGTACGAAAATAATGTTCTTTGATCAAGAGCGGCACTGAGGGCGGGTGCACTATACTTCTTACCAACCAAAGGGCTTTACACAAATGGTAGTTGGGACAAGGTTGGTGGTAAGCATTTATAATTCTACAGAACATACAAATTTTGCCCATCCCCATTCTTGAATTTAATATAAATACTTTTCTTCTATACAAAATATTTATGTCACAAACGACTACCCCCCCCCCCTCTTCTAATTTTTAAAGGTGCCATGCTAAACAAATTCAAGACAAACAACAAATGTTATGAAAGAAAATTCCCTAAACCCTTTTCTTTTTTACACAAATAGGAATACAATTCGAAATTAAGATAAGTTATTATAATTCGATAACTCTAATTAATGGAATATTTGCAATACCCCCAATAAAATATGGATAATTTAATACAATCACATTCAAAAACTATAATTAATTGAATGGATGCCGTAAAGATCAATTAATATAATCGTGTGGAAAACCCATTTTTAGGAATCGTTGCCACACTCCAATCGAAATAAAGATAAATTAAACTATAATTAATTGAATGGATGCCGTACCCACGTTGAAATAAAGAACAATTAATATAATCGTGTGGAAAAACCATTTTTAGGAATCGTTGCCACACTCCAATCGAAATAAAGATAAATTAAACATAATTAATTGAATGGATGCCGTACCCACGTTGAAATAATGATCAATTAATATAATCGTGTGGAAAAACCATTTTTAGGAATCGTTGCCACACTCCAATCGAAATAAAGATAAATTAAACTATAATTAATTGAATGGATGCCGTACCCACGTTGAAATAAAGATCAATTAATATAATCGTGTGGAAAAACCATTTTTAGGAATCGTTGCCACACTCCAATCGAAATAAAGATAAATTAAACTATAATTAATTGAATGGATGCCGTACCCACGTTGAAATAAAGATCAATTAATATAATCGTGTGGAAAAACCATTTTTAGGAATCGTTGCCATACTCCAATGGAAATAAAGATAAATTAAACTATAATTAATTGAATGGATGCCGTACCCACGTTGAAATAAAGATCAGTTAATATAATCGTGTGGAAAAACCATTTTTAGGAATCGTTGCCACACTCCAATCGAAATAAAGATAAATTAAAATATAATTAATTGAATGGATGCCGTACCCACGTTGAAATAATGATCAATTAATATAATCGTGTGGAAAAACCATTTTTAGGAATCGTTGCCACACTCCAATCGAAATAAAGATAAATTAAAATATAATTAATTGAATGGATGCCGTACCCACGTTGAAATAAAGATCAGTTAATATAGTCGTGTGGAAAACCCATTTTTAGGAATCGTTGCCACACTCCAATCGAAATAAAGATAAATTAAAATATAATTAATTGAATGGATGCCGTACCCACGTTGAAATAATGATCAATTAATATAATCGTGTGGAAAAACCATTTTTAGGAATCGTTGCCACACTCCAATCGAAATAAAGATAAATTAAAATATAATTAATTGAATGGATGCCGTACCCACGTTGAAATAAAGATCAATTAATATAATCGTGTGGAAAAACCATTTTTAGGAATCGTTGCCACACTCCAATCGAAATAAAGTTAAATTAAACTATAATTAATTGAATGGATGCCGTACCCACGTTGAAATAAAGATCAATTAATATAATCGTGTGGAAAAACCATTTTTAGGAATCGTTGCCATACTCCAATGGAAATAAAGATAAATTAAACTATAATTAATTGAATGGATGCCGTACCCACGTTGAAATAAAGATCAGTTAATATAATCGTGTGGAAAACCCATTTTTAGGAAGCGTTGCCATACTCCAATCGAAATGAAGATAAATTAAACTATAATTAATTGAATGGATGCCGTACCCACGTTGAAATAAAGATCAATTAATATAATCGTGTGGAAAAACCATTTTTAGGAATCGTTGCCATACTCCAATGGAAATAAAGATAAATTAAACTATAATTAATTGAATGGATGCCGTACCCACGTTGAAATAAAGATCAGTTAATATAATCGTGTGGAAAACCCATTTTTAGGAAGCGTTGCCATACTCCAATCGAAATGAAGATAAATTAAACTATAATTAATTGAATGGATGCCGTACCCACGTTGAAATAAAGATCAATTAATATAATCGTGTGGAAAAACCATTTTTAGGAATCGTTGCCACACTCCAATCGAAATAAAGATAAATTAAACTATAATTAATTGAATGGATGCCGTACCCACGTTGAAATAAAGATCAATTAATATAATCGTGTGGAAAAACCATTTTTAGGAATCGTTGCCATACTCCAATGGAAATAAAGATAAATTAAACTATAATTAATTGAATGGATGCCGTACCCACGTTGAAATAAAGATCAGTTAATATAATCGTGTGGAAAACCCATTTTTAGGAATCGTTGCCATACTCCAATCGAAATAAAGATAAATTAAAATATAATTAATTGAATATTCGAAGACGCCATTTAGAGATGTGGTTCCCAAAAACCCATGGAAATGAGGATAATTTAATATAATGATATTAAAAACATTATTTAATGGAAAGGTTACCACAACCCCATCATAGTAAGGTTACGTTAGTATAATCGTATTTGAATACTCTATTTAAAACCCTAGAATGGTAACCTTACTTTGGTATCCCTGTATCAGTAACCATGAGTCATATTGACGCATATTTATAAACAAATAATGTAAACCTCTTTTTTATAACATTTTTATTTTTAAAAATAATCAAAATGATTACAAATAGAAAACATACTGTTTAGAAAGTAAGAACGACTGATTAAAAAACAAAATGATTACAAAGAAATAATATTACTATTAAATGAACAATCGTCATCAAATAAATAAAATTGTAAAGGGTTAGTAACAGACATGTAAAGCTTGTCAACTAAAAGTAACAGTTTTAATTAGATTATTTATATACTAAAGATGTAGGAATTAAAAAATTTAAAATGGTTTTTTATGTAAAAGTAATTTAAATTATATAAGTTCGAAAGAAGAGTTTTTTGAGAATAACCATCACTAAACATATTGTCAGAGTTATCCGCACTTTATACACAGTTTTATCATGTGTTCTCCACATATAAGAGTATTGCACTTCTTACAAAATGTGGAAGTTTTTCTTCTTTTTTTGTATGAACAAAAGCTACAGTACTTTCTCGAATGATTGGCACTACCAGCATCGATCGATGTTGAGGATTTATCACTTCTTGAATCTGGTTGGATTTCCACACTAGCATCTTTCTCAATGAGCTTTTTTAGATAAGTAGGCAGGGTTGGAATTGACAGTCTGCTAATCTGAAAGTTGTGAGCCAATTGTGAATGGAGAGTAATCATGAATTTATGTCTTGTCATTGGTTGAACTGCTTGCCTGTAGCAATTATGAACATGGATAACGTAAGAGTTGACACAAGCAATGTTGAGCATGTTGTAAAAAAAACAAAGGGGCCACCTCTTTGTTTTTCTTCCACAATTCATATGGTGACACATCTGGTCGAACGTATCCACTGCTCCTTTTGTTCGATTGTAGTCGGTTATGATTGAAGGAAGAGAACTATTGCTGAAGAAACTAGCAATACCACGTTATTAGGTTTTGTCTTATATGATAATGCAGTCATGTCTTTATGGTAAAGAAATAGAGATGAGTTTACCTTTCTGTCTTGAAATTTTGAATTGGTAAAGTCTTCTGGAAATTGCCTTTTGTTTTTCTTTATAGTCCCTATCACAGTTAGACGATCTTCTTTTAGTAAAAAGATTGAGTTAAAGGAACACTTGTGAACCAATTGTCCATTGTGATATTGCGATTTGAATTTTTAATGTGTTTAGTCAAAGTTTTTACAAAGAAGTATGCAGCTGGTGTATCACTAGGAACTGTACCTTTCCCCAAATACGGAATAGCATCTAACATATATTTCGTCGAGTTGTCACAGAGCATTACAAGTTTAATGCCGTATTTATCCGGTTTAGAAGGTACATCCGAAATGGACATTTTCCCCTGAAGGCAATTAGCTGCTCATCAATTGTAACGTACATTCCAGGTTTATAATTTGTACGGCATTTACTTACAAAAAATTCCCATAGTTCAGATATAGGAGCTAACTTGGTAATATTCCTCCTCTCTTCTCTAGTCCGTTTGTCGTCAAATCGCAAACAATTAACTAAAAAGCTAAAACGTCGTCCAGACATGGTGCTGACAAAGCGTGAGCCGCAGTATGATGTGTTGAAAAGTGTCTCTACCGTTAAATGGTTAGATTTAAGAGCCGCAGCTAAAATAAATAGACTAATTAATGATCGAAGCTCTTCAAGAGTAACATCTGAAAAGGTTGATTTGTTTTGATTTGCAGAAGAATATTTTACACGCTGGGCTGCAATCTCTTCATTTGTATGAACTAGAATTATGTTCCAAATCTCGTCTGAAAAAAACAAGTAAAAGCACTTTGAAGGTTCAATAACACTCCTACAGTGAGGTGATGGTCCAGGTTTAATATATACAATGTTTCGAGAAGGAGTTCTAGAAGTGTCATGAAGCGTAGTCCCAGATTTCCAAGGAAACCCATCTTTTCCAAGCACCTCGTCATTAGAGAATCGTATTGTATTATTTACAGGTAGTCTTACAGGTTGTTTGTCCGTGCATAGTTTCTTTCTGGGCTGAACTGGTTTTTTACTGAAGCTCTTTTCAATTTCTTCAATGGTGTTTCCGACTGCTGCTTCAATTCCTTCTTCATTATCAGTAGTAGGGTCAGGTTCATAATCAGGGTCGTCTATAGAGTCATCAGAATCAAAATCTATGTTGTCTTCATCGTCACTAAGGAAGTCTTCTTCTAAAATATTCTCTAATTCTTCGTTGTTTAAGTTTTCAGCCATATTTTATACAGTTGAAAATAAAATAAATATGTCTATTTAGGAAACCATGCGTCAAAATGACTCACTTGAATTGTCTATTATTGGTAACCATGAGTCACATTGGTGCATACAAATAAGCCAGTATTGGTAACTATACGTAAATTTGACTCACCGTGTTATAATAAATGGTGTAAAACTAATAGAAAATAACGCTCCACAGTCCACTCTCTTCGGTAGCTGACGTGTAACTAACCAATAAGAAGGTACTCTGATGAAAGGGGGGGCTGGTCAGGCGCATTCGTCCCCCACCATCCATTATTTAAACTGTATGCGTCAGATTGACTCATGGTTACCGTTCTAGGGTTAATGTGGTTGTAATACTCCCCCAATAACCTAAGTAAACGTTAATATAATCATGTACGAAAACTCTGTTTAATGGAATGACTGCAATACTCCCAGGATAGTAAGGATAGGTTATTATAATCATTTTAGAAAACACAATTTAATGGAACGGTTGCCACAGCCACATGAAAATAACGATAAGATAACATTATCATGTTCTAAAACTCTATTTAATGAATTGGATGCCATACTCCCATGTAAATAACGGTAAGTTATACAATCATGAAGGGACAAATAATTAATGGAATGGTTCATATTCCATCGAAATAAGGATAAGTTAATATAATCATATTCGAAAACTCTATTTAATAGAATGGTTACAATATCTCCAATAAAATAAGGATCAATTAATATAATCATATTCAAAACTCTATTTAATAGAATGGTTACAATACCTCCAATAAAATAAGGATCAATTAATATAATCATATTCAAAACTCTATTTAATAGAATGGTTGCAATACCCCCAATAAAATAAGGAAAAGTTAATATAATCATATTCGAAAACCTATGTAATAGAATGGTTACAATACCTCCAATAAAATAAGTATAAGTTAATATAATCATATTCGAAAACTATTTAATAGAATGGTTGCAATACCTCCAATAAAATAAGGATAAGTTAATATAATCATATTCGAAAACCTATGTAATAGAATGGTTACAATACCTCCAATAAAATAAGTATAAGTTAATATAATCATATTCGAAAACTATTTAATAGAATGGTTGCAATACCTCCAATAAAATAAGGATGAGTATAATCATATTCGAAAACTCTATTTAATAGAATGGTTGCAATACCTCCAATCGATAAAATAAGGATAAGTTAATAAAATCTTGTACACTAACGCACACCCCTATCGAAATAAAAATAAGATATGTTCGAAAATGGACGGTAATGTATTTGCTGCTATAAAATAACCTCCCCAAAACGAGTCAGCTTATGCCGAAGCTAGAGAATACATATATGGTATTAAACTAGAATGAGGATAGAGCTGTCAAACAAGGATCAATTAATTCGTGGTAGGTAATCGATTACACTTGAGGCTAGGTGGGGGTGGCTCATCAACGCAGGTAGAAGTACAGTATATATTTTTCTGTCCAAATGTATAAATGGATTTTAGTTAGTATGTGCTTATTATTATAAAACAAACTTACACTTTATGCTTACTTTAAAGCAGTATCAATTTTAAACAACGGACTTTTAAGTTGTTTTTTTTTAACTAATCGATACTGCATCTTGGAAATCAGGATACATAGACTTTATCCTGAAAGGCAGGCTACATCAGGATTATGGTTCCTATAAATATTTTATATCGACCCTGTAGAATATTTCCCGTTAAAACCCGGAATAACTAGAGACTAAGAAATGCACGATATGCCACTATAATAGGTGTGAAGGGAGCGGTTGAACCCCACTCATGTTTAGGTCTGGATTAAAAAATGTTAAGTCCCCAAAACAAAAGTTTTAAGGCCATCCTTATATATTTACAAAACAATAATGTCAAAATAATGTTGTTGTGATAGTGGTTTGGTTTTAGTTTGCTTCTGCTGTATTTTAAAATTAAATTTTTATTGGTCTCTCTGAATATGGCCCTGGAGAAATAATTTAAAAAAGTTTAGATCAAAAACAGAGAAGATTTAGATCAAAATCTGCTTTTTTTGTAGATAATATATTTAAGTGGAAATCTTAACTTGGGTCTACTTATTTATAAAGATAAATTGTAATACAATGTTCATATCCTATAGTTCGCACCAACAAATTAGGCTCTGGACAAAGTAGAAAACTGTGAGGAGAGTTCAAGGAAATCACAAATCCCTTTTACAAATAATCAGGATATATAAAATTAATAATAAACGACTACCACTGTTTGCAATAGATACTTTCATATTTTTCGTTGGATATTGCCTAGTACTCTTGCATTCCTACTTTCATTTCGTATACATGCAAATCTATTAAATAGAGGAGGGGAGCACGGGCTAGGCCATAATTGACATCTAATTTAATGTCATTTCGTCATTTTATTTATTTATCATTATTGAACAGAAAACATTTCCAATGACCTACAATCTGACAATGGAAAGTCCGTTGAAAAGATAGATGTTTAAAAATGTTACCCTTGAGAAGAAAAAATTGAAATATATAGAATGTGGTAGAACAGAGGGTAATGAATGAAGGGGAGAGGTCAGTCCTTCCAGGAATTGGCTCCTTAAGTTGCCGCCAAAAGCTCCAAGGTCATGTCTGGCAGGCTAACTCCACGCACTGCCAACACAAAACCCCGAATAGTTTCTCCTTTGTAGTTTCTCTTTTCTTGTCGTCTATGAAGATGTTTTGATATATCGATATGTCCAGCACGATTTATTTTTATTTACAAATATTCGATTGGGGATTTTTCGAATCTTTAAATTGTATATTAGATATTAAGTTTTAACTCTCGTGAATTTAAAATAGTTGCGTGCGTGTAAGATATCTGTTAAATTAAGAAATTTATGCTAAAACTAAATGTGCAATTGATAGTTGATGAATAATTCGAAACAGCTTTGTGTTACATGCCCGATGTGATGTGCAACAAAATATGTTATTGTTAATATCATGAGGTATATCATAATTTATTATTGGTGTGAAACTTATGGAACTTACCTTGGTATTAAGAAAAGGAATACAGTTAAACTGCTAATCTTTGTATTCTCCTGATTTTCAGAATGACGAGGGGGGGAAGGGATTAAGGGAAAACCATGGAGTCATCATCGTGCAGTGTACTTAACATAAAACCAACAAATCTAACAACAGTAACATTAAATTGTTTTCATAATTCATTAGTACTGGGGATCCGACACCTTGCATAATAATCTTTTCACTATTCATATTGGAAAGATAATGAAGGGAGCTTATTGTACAAGTCAAAGTTAGTAATAACAGAAAAGATTTATTGAATAATCAAAATATCGATTTAAAACCATGTTTGATGTTAAGAGTTTTGATGTTCTCGTTCATAGAAATCTAGAAAACTGGTAATCGTAAAAAAGAAAATGGGGAGATTCTGTGAAAAACTTTCCTCTGTCTCAAAGTACAGTACTGAAAATCTCATTTAAAATTTACTAAATTTGATTCTCAACTTAAAATTAATTTCTGAAAAGCTTTATTGTAGTGCTAAAGTGGAAAACCACAAAATAAAACCTATTCTGTTTAAAGTTATCTAGAAAACATTACAGTACAGATACGTGTCCAGTAAAAAACAACACATTACGAAAACTATGGCTGACACGACTGAGATCAAAACATAGTTTCGTAATGACCCCTGTCATTGTGATGCGCAATCGCTTCTGGGCCGGTTGGTGTAGTGGGGGAAACACTCAGCTCAGTCTTGCAGTGAGTTTTGTACTGTGGGTTTGTAAAACACGATTTGTTGTGTTGTGTTGGAAGGTGAAAATGTCAAGGGGTAAAGTCATCCATAGTCAATCTCGCGAAATTATATCTAATGTGTATATTTTATGAAACAAGAATCCCAGAACGGAGGAGCTATTAATTTAACGAAAGTATAAACTTACGTAGTGCAAGGAACTGGCGTTTCAGATAGATCCATAAAACTAATTTTAAATGAAGAATAGGAATGTAGGGTGGTATGTCTACAGAGTTTAATACAGCTAATAAAAAAGAAGAAGGAAGAAAATAATAACGAACATTAATGACGACTTAGAGCTATGTGAGAAGGACTTGTTTGTCAATCTAAACATAAACACCAAATTTAAACAAAACTGAAAAAACATTCATTTTTTTTTAAATACTTGTTAGTTCTCGACATATAGCCAGAATAGTGTGCGTTAAAATTTTTAGCAATCTACGTCAGAAGAATGTAAGTATAGACTGGCAGTAATCTATTTGACTTTAAAAGCACAAACCGTAGTTTTATTGAAACAATGGGGTAAATTAGCTGATCCCAAGAAAAAACTTGATACATAAAATATTTTTCTATTCACAGTTTCCCTCTAATGTCATTCTGTTGACTGAAGATACAAAGTCCGTTGACTGCCAAAGAAAGTACGGCAGGGATTAATTAAAATATGATTACAATACTTATCATATTTAAGGTTATCGTAAAAAGTACGATCAACCTTCAATAATAAACAGGGGAAACGTTTACAACAGTCTCTGCGCATTTTGTTGACCGACCTTCTTCAGGAAATATAAAAAATGACACCCTAAATACAAGAGCTATATTAATGAACTACTATTATTAAACAGTCAGTCCAACAAAGTCCAAAAAGATGGTCTCTAGTTTTTACTTCAAAACCTCTTTGTCACAATTTCTGTTATTTACTGACGTTTTGGACACCAACAATGGACGCAGGCCTCGGTCACCATCTTGAAAGATTCTACAAAAATGAAACTAGTACTATAATTTGATTTCAAAACAGATTTCCAACAATTCCAATTTCAAAATTATTTTTATAACCTTTCAAGGATTAAATAAAGCAATAAAGCTAAAGTTTCAATAGCTTTATTGCTTTATTTAATCCTTGAATATGGGAGTTTCAACAAGAAATATCTGCTGTAACATTAAATGTTTATAACCTTTGCCTGTAGGCTACTATTTATAATGATATACAAATCAAAATAATATTTAAGTAAGCTAAAGTTTCAATAGCTTTATTGCTTTATTTAATCCTTGAATATGGGAGTTTCAACAAGAAATATCTGCTGTACCAATAAATATTTATAACCTTTGTCTGTACTATTTATAACGGTATACAAATGAAAATAATATTTAAGTAATATTATACTTAAATCCATTTTTTTAATTGCATTGACCAGTAAATTTTATTTTCAAGGAGAACAATTATATTTCTTACATTTAACACATCTAAGATATAGTAAAATTAACCCCTAACTTTTTTAATGGCAAGGAATATATTACTTTGAAGCTCGATAAAATGTCTTTTTAACAGGTATCTCACTTTAATTTGGACTAATACTTTTAGAGAAATTGCGTTCTAAAGTTTATAAACAGATATTTACATAGAGGATTTCACCACAATTTTACAACAATGATTGTTGATACAAACTTCAATTGGGTAAAATAAAGTTAGTTATTTCCTCACACCTACACTAAATAGTAGTTTTACTTTAGAGAAAAACAACACGTTACTTAACATGTTTTTTTCTTAAAAATTATGGTTTACTCGATTGCAGACGGTGTCATACCGTACTTTTTGTATATGAAAACAATCAAGCTGCTAATCATAACCATCCCGTTGACATTTTTGCTTACCGGATAATTTGACTAAAGAAATGTTTTTGAAATTGGTAAACGATAACAATGATCCTACGTTATTGGAGATTATGGAGAATAATGAGCATTCTCTCGAAAACCAGTTGGAGAGAGAATAATCCAATAGGACGGAGCCCCTTCCCACTAAGCTCTGCATGTTCGATACTATATTGATTATAGATTTCCAGGCTAATGGGTTGGAAGGAAAGGCTCTGTAAAATTGCAGAGGCCCGCACAGTCCGCAACTTTTTCGCAACTGTTTTCTTTAGTGAGGTCATTTAAAAACTAATATTTAAGTAACCCGCTTCCTCTTACGTACGTTATAAGAATGAGATCAAAACATCCCAAAAATACTCCAGAATGTTTTCGGTAAAATTGTAATGGAAGACATAGAGGTCATCATTTTGTACATTTAATAAACTGACATGTAAGTATAGTGTAATCCACGTATTTACATTTGGACACTAAGTTTCTAAAAAATATGTGTCCAAATTACAAACTTGAGACAACGCTGATTTTACATTTTAAGGAACTTTAAAATTATGTACTTGCTCGCTCCACAACCCTCACCGTTTAAAATTTAGGGTTCAATTTCATCAGAGCTTAAAGATGACGTTAAAACTAAAATTGTCCCCTTTTAAATAAAAATTGGAAGAAATGAAGTTAAATACACGTGTGAAAATATGAATATTTGGTTTTCTGTGGGTCACTTGGTATACTGGATGCGCCATTTAAATTGAGACATGTGATGAATATTTTAAAACCGACAAGCTTGAAGAAAAACATTTTAGACAAAAAATTTTTCCAACATTAAAAAAAAAGTTAAATATATAAAATATATATATAATATATGTTAAATAGACATCAAGACACTTACATAATGGTGATTTGCAATCAAAATAAACAAATTTCTGTGAAAGTTCAAGGTTTAGAGGTGTTTTAGTGAAATTGGTGTTTCAAGACAGAAGGGTCACTTTAACCTACCTGAATATAAAAATAGCATTTGCCTAGCCAGCTTAGAAAAAACGGTCCATTTCTAGATGGCCTTACATTGTTTTAATTTAGTAACCGACTCCTGACAATTGGTCTGCAATAAAAAAGTATAGGGGAAAATATGATAAAATGGTCGTCATAAGTTTTTTTACCCCAGACGATTGATAATGAGCAAGCAGTTCGAGAAACTTCCGGTAGTGGGAATATTCAGGTTTTACGGAGTTTGGTAGTTGGTACCTTGGGTAGTGTATTGACGATTGGAAGCGAGTAACAGGGATTTTTCCCTTTGTTTTTCAACGTTTCACTACCAATCGTTAGAAATCGAATACCAAAATTCGAAAGACATCCTCAAAACTGGACATGCTTTCACTGGATGAAAGACATTTCCACTGTTCATTACCAATCATCAAGAATTTTCTACCAAACCAACAATGGTTTATAATTTCCAAGTTCTGACCTGTTTAACTCATTCAATTAAAAACTATGGACGCAAATTTATAACTTATCAGCAAAATCCCAGGTAAACTATTGAACATTATTTTGAACAGTTCAAAAGATATGCACATAAAACTATTTGCAGACATTATCTTTACAGTGTTCAGGAATCCGTCCAATTAATACCAAAACTACTTCTTCTTATTTCCTTGTTGGTTAATTCTTTGACAAGATTATTAAATTTAAATTGGCTTAGAGAATTTTTTAAAATTTATCATACAAATTGTAGTAATAATTTACTAATACACCTCTAGTGTTTAAGACTGAAAGTTCTCAAATATGAACATAATGTGTTGTCTTCAGGATTGAATTAAGTATATTAAAAAAAGTAAATAGACTCTTTTATCTTAATTCTCTTCGTAAATGTTAACAAAGATTGATTGTCTTCGTCGACAACAAACTTGACAAATTTTATGAAACCCAAAAAAACTATCCCATTTAAAAAATAAGTAAATAAAGCGTTTGTAAAATTACTTGTATCAACGCTTATAATATTATATTGTACAGACAGGATACTCGTTTGTCAAGCTTTTTAAAGAACATTGACAATTATATAATAAAATAACAGAAGCTGTATTTCGCTAACACAAACATTGGTAATAATTTGAACATTAATCCTTAGTTAGCACCAAACATTTGACATAACTATATCAACACAAGTACAGTGATTTTACCGTGAATATATTTAAGTGTTCTTGCTGTAATATGTATGTTATGTATGTGTTTTTAAACTAAATTAAAAAACAAAAGTTTTGTGAGCGTTTTAGGTCATTTCATGGCGAAATCTACACAGGATTGACTATCTGATGAACACAGTCATACTTTGTCGAAACCGGTATTCTAGTTGGATAAATGAGGATTGTTTAGTAAATGACAGGCTCAAGGTAAAGAACATAATTAACTTTATTCTCAAATAATGCACATTCAATGTTAATACACATGCGAATACTAACTGCATTTTTCAAATTATTCTATTTCGTTTTCTAACAATATCTACGGAAGTGTCCTATATATATTTTAAGCCTTTATTTTTAAGGATTAGTTCTGTGAACTAGTGTGAAAGAAAAATATGCTACAGCCTGCACATTCCTTATTTATGTTACTTCCATTTAGACCCCAAAAAAAACCACAAATTATCCACAAATCAGTCAGTTATGATTGTTATATTTGAAGATTGACAAAATTCTGTCATATAAAATCTATTGCTTCAGCAATTTTCTATAAGGGGTTCATATATTATTTTCACTATAAGTAATTACTAAAAAGTAAAAAGATATTTCCAATGTCATCATATAAAGCTCCAAGGGTTGGCCCGGGTGACTTATTCGCATAAAGAACATTCGCTTGTGCTAGGGTTTTTCTCTTTCATGGCGGGAAAGTAAGCTATGAAAACATGGACAAACTACTTTTACCCGTCCACTTTACCCCTGCTTAAGGAATGTGACACTTCTAAGAATTGACAAATCTTTAAAATGTCTGGCACCGTGTGAACTTGATTTTAGGTTCTTGGAAAACCCGGGACGCCTTTCAGGAGAATTGATGTACACCATGCAAATAATACCGCCCACACGGCAGTTTAGAATCTTTTCTTTTGAAAAGTCCGTTTAAATTTTCTACGTCTACATAATTCAAATAAATTTACTTTCAAAATATTAAAAACAAACTTTCAGATTTTTAAGATAAGGATAAAAACTCATATTCGTTGAATAAATCTCAACTTAGAATTAATGATAAAGTAATAAACTCATTACTGGTTACTTTGTTGGCAGTGCCATAGAAATAATGTGTTTAGTTAAATAATAGAAAGAATCCTTCGCTTTATCTGTTAAACATAATAAACTCATTACTGGTTACTTTGTTGGCAGTGCCATAGAAATAATGTGCTTAGTTAAATAATAGAAAGAATTATTCGCTTTATCTGTTAAACGTAATAAACTCATTACTGGTTGCTTTGTTGGCAGTGCCATAGAAATAATATGCTTAGTTAAATATTGAAAGAATCCCTCGCTTTATCTGTTAAACGTAATAAACTCATTACTGGTTACTTTGTTGGCAGTGCCATAGAAATATTGTGCTTAGTTAAATAATAGAAAGAATCCTTCGCTTAATCTGTTAAACGTAATAAACTCATTACGGGTGCTTTGTTGGCAGTGCCATAGAAATAATGTGTTTAGTTAAATAATAGAAAGAATCCTTCGCTTTATCTGTTAAACATAATAAACTCATTACTGGTTACTTTGTTGGCAGTGCCATAGAAATATTATGCTTAGTTAAATAATAGAAAGAATCCCTCGCTTTATCTGTTAAACGTAATAAACTCATTACTGGTTGCTTTGTTGGCAGTGCCATAGAAATAATATGCTTAGTTAAATATTGAAAGAATCCCTCGCTTTATCTGTTAAACATAATAAACTCATTACTGGTTACTTTGTTGGCAGTGCCATAGAAATAATGTGCTTAGTTAAATAATAGAAAGAATTATTCGCTTTATCTGTTAAACGTAATAAACTCATTACTGGTTGCTTTGTTGGCAGTGCCATAGAAATAATATGCTTAGTTAAATATTGAAAGAATCCCTCGCTTTATCTGTTAAACGTAATAAACTCATTACTGGTTACTTTGTTGGCAGTGCCATAGAAATATTGTGTTTAGTTAAATAATAGAAAGAATCCTTCGCTTTATCTGTTAAACGTAATAAACTCATTACTGGTTGCTTTGTTGGCAGTGCCATAGAAATATTGTGTTTAGTTAAATAATAGAAAGAATCCCTCGCTTTATCTGTTAAACGTAATAAACTCATTACTGGTTGCTTTGTTGGCAGTGCCATAGAAATATTGTGCTTAGTTAAATAATAGAAAGAATCCTTCGCTTTATCTGTTAAACGTAATAAACTCATTACTGGTTGCTTTGTTGGCAGTGCCATAGAAATATTGTGCTTAGTTAAATAATAGAAAGAATCCTTCGCTTTATCTGTTAAACGTAATAAACTCATTACTGGTTGCTTTGTTGGCAGTGCCATAGAAATATTGTGTTTAGTTAAATAATAGAAAGAATCCCTCGCTTTATCTGTTAAACGTAATAAACTCATTACTGGTTGCTTTGTTGGCAGTGCCATAGAAATATTGTGCTTAGTTAAATAATAGAAAGAATCCTTCGCTTTATCTGTTAAACGTAATAAACTCATTACTGGTTGCTTTGTTGGCAGTGCCATAGAAATATTGTGCTTAGTTAAATAATAGAAAGAATCCTTCGCTTTATCTGTTAAACGTAATAAACTCATTACTGGTTGCTTTGTTGGCAGTGCCATAGAAATATTGTGCTTAGTTAAATAATAGAAAGAATCCCTCGCTTTATCTGTTAAACGTAATAAACTCATTACTGGTTGCTTTGTTGGCAGTGCCATAGAAATATTATGTTTAGTTAAATAATAGAAAGAATCCCTCGCTTTATCTGTTAAACGTAATAAACTCATTACTGGTTGCTTTGTTGGCAGTGCCATAGAAATATTGTGCTTAGTTAAATAATAGAAAGAATCCTTCGCTTTATCTGTTAAACGTAATAAACTCATTACTGGTTACTTTGTTGGCAGTGCCATAGAAATATTGTGCTTAGTTAAATATTGAAAGAATCCCTCGCTTTATCTGTTAAACGTAATAAACTCATTACTGGTTACTTTGTTGGCAGTGCCATAGAAATATTGTGCTTAGTTAAATAATAGAAAGAATCCTTCGCTTTATCTGTTAAACGTAATAAACTCATTACTGGTTACTTTGTTGGCAGTGCCATAGAAATATTGTGCTTAGTTAAATAATAGAAAGAATCCTTCGCTTAATCTGTTAAACGTAATAAACTCATTACGGGTGCTTTGTTGGCAGTGCCATAGAAATAATGTGTTTAGTTAAATAATAGAAAGAATCCTTCGCTTTATCTGTTAAACATAATAAACTCATTACTGGTTACTTTGTTGGCAGTGCCATAGAAATATTGTGCTTAGTTAAATAATAGAAAGAATCCTTCGCTTTATCAGTTAAACGCTAGAATTCAGTTTTCACAACATTTCTCATTAAGTTTAGGATCTAAAACAGAGAATGTCATTGCATTACGCAACTCATCTCTCTCTCTCTCTCTCTCTCTCTCTCTCTCTCTCTCTCTCTCTCTCTCTCTCTCTCTCTCTCTCTCTCTCTCTCTCTCTCTCTCTCTCTCTCTCTCTCTCTCTCTCTCTCTCTCTCTCTCTCTCTCTCTCTCTCTCTCTCTCTCTCTCTCTCTTTCAACATAAACGTTAAAAAGGATGCCACTATAAATAACGAAATGGAATAACGCTAGTTCCCCAGATAAAATTCCGTGACCTCTAAATAATAGATGAACTTCTAGAGATTTCTATTTCCTCCTCATTTTGATTGACATTTACAATTATTGAAAATACGTAAAAGAAAAGGAACAGACCAACAAATTAGAAGAAAAAATGTCTATCTGTTTTTACGTTTAAAACCTCACCAATGCTAACAAGCACGTAATTTAAAAAGAAATAAACAGTAGGCCTACCTGTACCCAAGCATGGAACATACTTTCTCATACACATACAAAATAAAAATTAAGTTTAGGACTGCCATTAACCAAAATTCAAATTTTCTCAAACAATTTTGATCAAATTGTGCAAAAATGATCTTTAGAGAGTCCAAATAAAACGTAAGCCTACTGGTTGTCGTCTTCATCTCTCCCAAAATACTAATCCGGAAGTTATCTGTTAAAAGAAAAATGAATATTTTTGGGAGTCTTACATAACTTGCAAATTTTTAGAATTATAGCCCAAACCAATATGTCCAACAGCATGTAAAGAAAATGAACTTTCAAAAGAAAATTCCAAGTTCTTCATTTGAAAAAGAAGAAAGGGGAAGAAGAAGAAAAAAAGAAAAAAAAAGAAGGAAAAAAAAAAAAAAAAAAAAAAAAAAAACGAACAATAGTTTCAACCGCTGTCACAGTTCATTCCGGCACTTTTAAAATTACTTAGGAATCCTAATTTTCTTTTGTTTGGACCTATTTAAATCGTTGGACTGATTTCGAGGACATCGAAATTTTGGGTTTTGATTTACGACAGTCACACCAAAGTGTCGAATGTGTCATATAACCAAAATATGCCTACAAAGCAAATTTTATAAAAATCACTCAACTCTCGTTAGAATTATAAAGTATATACGAGATACGGACATCATTCCAAAACCATGTTTTGTGTATAAGCCCCTCAAAACGTATATTTCCGAAGAAAAAAAAAACACAACATACATTTTAGAACCCATCTCTTCTGACGTTTTTATACGGTACTGCGACAAAAAATGTATTAAATAGGTACAGTATATATAAAATTAAAACAAAAATATCCGATTTATTACTTTATCTATACCGGTACCTAATAGTGAAGGATGAACTTATTTCTAGTTATCGAAATGGAACAGCTAAACACGGACTTGCAATTGTGAATAATGCTGTTTTCGGATTGTACGAGTATAAAAAAAGGAATAATCGGTGAAAAGTTAAGTTGAAATATATAAAAGAGATGAACTCCCTCGCTAGGGAATTCAGACATTCATCAAATTTTTACATTTTTGTATGGTTCCTTATGAAAATTAAAATGTATTTTCTTTATATGTTGTAAAACAAGGTCTACTTAGAATGCTGAAAATGGCATCTTTAAAGGGCCGTGCCAAAAGTCTATACACGGCCCTTTAGGAAACCACACAAAAAAAAAAAAATAGCTGTCTGGTGTCTTGAAGACAGAAATATTTCTCTTATCATCGTAACTGATGTATAGCACGTTGTGGAACGTAATCTTGCGTTAATTTGCCATCTGTTAACCGGTTTCCAAATAGGACATGGTAACAGTTTGATCAAACAATATGGGAAGAATAATTCTTTTACGATATTCTCTCACTGTAAAGACGTTGTATTTTGAAGAGAGAGTTTTTTTGAAGTCACTCAGATGAAATCAGGCTTCGTCCGACAACCATGTAAATACCAAAAATCTGTAGATGATCCTCAACTGTACCTAACCATTAACAATATGGTACAAGTTGTCAAATCTATGGAAGAAACTCTTGGACCATGGATCCTGGTTATTTTTTCGGCGGCTCTTTGACTAATGGAATAAGGAATGTTAATATAGAAGTATAGAAAGATTAAAACATTATTTATGTACATTTTGGCCCAGCGAGATATTCACTACTGTAATTCTGTACCTGACACGGAAAATTTAATTTCTATGCTTAAAAGCTGAGCCTCTCATCGATTGTAACCTGACCCGTTCTTTTTGTTGTTGTTGTTTAAAGGTGAAAAAACTCTCGGTCATCACCGCCTTATATAAAAAAATGAAGAAAACAACATAATATAAAGATCCCCTACCCCCTAGATACTCTAAAAACATCAGGGTCTGAAAAGAACAAGAGTTGGTCAAGAGAGACCGGATAGGAACAACATGAAAAAAGGTGTAGATCCAGCTAGATGCCTCGGGATCGCCAAGCCCGAACTCACGCCTCTGAAGGTTTGACCTCTTCTATAATAACCTTTGACATGATCCCCTAGCCATGGAGTGAATATACATAACTCATACCTGTATGTTCAGTCACGGCCCTTAATTTTTAACCTTTATAAAGGTCAATCGAAAGATTTTCTTCACAAATACAGTTTGTTCATCTCTGATCTCTCTTATATTATATTACCCGACATTAATATTACCAGAATCTTGGAGTCCTCCAATAACAATTAATAAGTTGTTATAAATAATATAATATGTCAATAATTATCTTATTTATAAGAAGGAAAAAAACTGATAATTTGTATCTATTTAATAATGGCAATGTTTGATATGGTTAACATCATCGTAGGTCATACTGAATCTAACACCGTAGATTAATTTTTGTAAAAAGCAAGGTTTTAAACACAATTTGTTTCAAGGCTGCAATAATTAAGAAAACGACAATATAATCAGAATTTAATTATCAACGGGGGGAAATCATGGCATCGTGTCTGAAGAGATGAAGCTTAAACTTCCCAAAACATGTTACAATAGTGATTTATCAAAATGAATATTTTCCCTACATTTGTACTAAAAACTCTCTTGTGCCTAGTCAGGTTGAAAGAGAATATATTAAATTTGATTTTCCTTCTTGTTTAAAGACGAAAAACCTCTAGGTCAACATAACTTTAAAAATAAGAAAAGAACATAAAATAAAGACTTTTAGCCGTGATGTGGGAAGAGAACAAGAGAGGACTACCATGAATAAAGGTGTAAATCCGGCTATGTAACCTCGGGATTGTCATGCCCGATAGTGAGCCTCTGGGGGATGGAAACACATCGTTAAATATCTAAACATAGTTAAGTATTTAATTGAACGATTACTTTTAATATTATGAAGTCTTATTTATATAGTCCAATTAAAAGTAGTCTAATAATAACAATTGTGCCTACAATTTACATGATGTCATACTTTCCCATTTGAATAATTTTGCAAAAAATATATATAGATATTTAAATTATAATTACACCCTCGTTTTCAGAATTAAAATAGTCTAGAAATATGTGCCCTATGAGGCTGTTGCTCTTGTATTTACACAATTAAAATTCAATCCAAGATGGTGGATTTAAAATAGTCAACAAAAACTGTATCAAAATGTACCCTTTATGGAGTGAATACAAATATCCAAATTATCAGATTTTAAATGAAAACACTGTTTCTTTACTTAAGTTATTTTTTACCTTACTCTGTATAAATATTTTGATAATAATGTAGTTTCACAATACAATTTTTAAATTTAATGACATCAACAAATGAAAATAAAGTTGCATTTAACCAGTATCAAACATGCATTTGTGTGCGTAGTTTGTGTTAATATGATAAGGAATATACTTTGTATTCCTGTTTGCTAGGTTCAAATATATGCTATAAGCCTAACAATTGTTTCCTACAACTACCAGGCTACAAGTAACTTTTAAAATATAATATATTAAATTTGTTTTCGGGAGATCTGTTGTATTTAAAGAACGAAAACTGGTGTTACTAGGATGAAATTATGTCACTGAAATGAGCAATTCAAGAAATACTGTTGCAAACCATTTATAATAAATACTGTAGTCATTCGAACTAGAAATGAATGTAAAATGTGATAACATTAAAACATGAGAAAACAAAGGGCTATAGGAACTCAAATGGAAAAAAAAGATGAAGAAGAATAACTGGTCAAATCTGTGTTTTACCTGTATAAAGACCTCAGATTTGAAACAAATATTTTTGGTTCTTCGCCATCTTAATTAATAATATTATCGCTTTGCAATAATAAAACTAAAAATATCGGCAATGCATAGAAAATAAGTTATTGGCTAGCGTAACTACAACTCCGGAAATTGGAGACGTGAAACGCATCCTCAGACTCTGCACTATGCAAATAGTTTTTGTCTAAACGGGAAGGGATTCATATGATGAATCGCTTACATCTTATGAATCAATAATGGATTTCAGCCACTTGTTACTCTCGACAATACAACTTTCTTTGGATGCTGTTATTGGTTTTTATAAAATATCAGTGTTGTTTATTTTGGTATAAGTTTATGTTAAACTGGTTATTAACTTTCTGAGTTAGTCACCTCACAGCATAGTTAACCATTAAATATATACAAACATTGGACTAAGGTTTTATTACACACATTAATAAATTCATAACCGATAACTGGCATTTTTGGAAAAAATAGGACGTTCTCCCAAAAGTAGATTTCGAAAATGTAAGTTTAAGGTTTTGGTCTTGTGGCAAATTAATATTTTTTCTAAATTAACATATCGTGTAAGAAACAATAATGTCCTAATTAAATACCTTCAGAATTGAAACCGCAGAATTGTAAAGGAGAATAGGTCTCTCCTAGAACTGTAGCACCGTATCATAGGAAAGGCAAATAGAAGTCAGGAGTACAAGACTTAAGTAGGGCAAGAATGGTAAAGGAGAATAGGTCTCTCCAAGAACTGTAGCAAATAGAACTCAGTACAAGTGTTAAGTAGGGCAAGAATGGTAAAGGAGAATAGGTCTCTCCAAGTTCTGTAGCACCGTGTCATAGGTAAGGCAAATAGAACTCAGGAGTACAAAACTTAAGTAAAGCAAGAATGGTAAAGGAGAATAGGTCTCTCCAAGAACTGTAGCAAATAGAACTCAGTACAAGTGTTAAGTAGGGCAAGAATGGTAAAGGAGAATAGGTCTCTCCAAGTTCTGTAGCACCGTGTCATAGGTAAGGCAAATAGAACTCAGGAGTACAAAACTTAAGTAAAGCAAGAATGGTAAAGGAGAATAGGTCTCTCCAAGAACTGTAGCAAATAGAACTCAGTACAAGTGTTAAGTAGGGCAAGAATGGTAAAGGAGAATAGGTCTCTCCAAGTTCTGTAGCACCGTGTCATAGGTAAGGCAAATAGAACTCAGGAGTACAAAACTTAAGTAAAGCAAGAATGGTAAAGGAGAATAGGTCTCTCCAAGAACTGTAGCAAATAGAACTCAGTACAAGTGTTAAGTAGGGCAAGAATGGTAAAGGAGAATAGGTCTCTCCAAGTTCTGTAGCACCGTGTCATAGGTAAGGCAAATAGAACTCAGGAGTACAAAACTTAAGTAAAGCAAGAATGGTAAAGGAGAATAGGTCTCTCCAAGAACTGTAGCAAATAGAACTCAGTACAAGTGTTAAGTAGGGCAAGAATGGTAAAGGAGAATAGGTCTCTCCAAGTTCTGTAGCACCGTGTCATAGGTAAGGCAAATAGAACTCAGGAGTACAAAACTTAAGTAAAGCAAGAATGGTAAAGGAGAATAGGTCTCTCCAAGAACTGTAGCAAATAGAACTCAGTACAAGTGTTAAGTAGGGCAAGAATGGTAAAGGAGAATAGGTCTCTCCAAGTTCTGTAGCACCGTGTCATAGGTAAGGCAAATAGAACTCAGGAGTACAAAACTTAAGTAAAGCAAGAATGGTAAAGGAGAATAGGTCTCTCCAAGAACTGTAGCAAATAGAACTCAGTACAAGTGTTAAGTAGGGCAAGAATGGTAAAGGAGAATAGGTCTCTCCAAGAACTGTAGCAAATAGAACTCAGTACAAGTGTTAAGTAGGGCAAGAATGGTAAAGGAGAATAGGTCTCTCCAAGTTCTGTAGCACCGTGTCATAGGTAAGGCAAATAGAACTCAGGAGTACAAAACTTAAGTAAAGCAAGAATGGTAAAGGAGAATAGGTCTCTCCAAGAACTGTAGCAAATAGAACTCAGTACAAGTGTTAAGTAGGGCAAGAATGGTAAAGGAGAATAGGTCTCTCCAAGTTCTGTAGCACCGTGTCATAGGTAAGGCAAATAGAACTCAGGAGTACAAAACTTAAGTAAAGCAAGAATGGTAAAGGAGAATAGGTCTCTCCAAGAACTGTAGCAAATAGAACTCAGTACAAGTGTTAAGTAGGGCAAGAATGGTAAAGGAGAATAGGTCTCTCCAAGTTCTGTAGCACCGTGTCATAGGTAAGGCAAATAGAACTCAGGAGTACAAAACTTAAGTAAAGCAAGAATGGTAAAGGAGAATAGGTCTCTCCAAGAACTGTAGCAAATAGAACTCAGTACAAGTGTTAAGTAGGGCAAGAATGGTAAAGGAGAATAGGTCTCTCCAAGTTCTGTAGCACCGTGTCATAGGTAAGGCAAATAGAACTCAGGAGTACAAAACTTAAGTAAAGCAAGAATGGTAAAGGAGAATAGGTCTCTCCAAGAACTGTAGCAAATAGAACTCAGTACAAGTGTTAAGTAGGGCAAGAATGGTAAAGGAGAATAGGTCTCTCCAAGTTCTGTAGCACCGTGTCATAGGTAAGGCAAATAGAACTCAGGAGTACAAAACTTAAGTAAAGCAAGAATGGTAAAGGAGAATAGGTCTCTCCAAGAACTGTAGCAAATAGAACTCAGTACAAGTGTTAAGTAGGGCAAGAATGGTAAAGGAGAATAGGTCTCTCCAAGAACTGTAGCAAATAGAACTCAGTACAAGTGTTAAGTAGGGCAAGAATGGTAAAGGAGAATAGGTCTCTCCAAGTTCTGTAGCACCGTGTCATAGGTAAGGCAAATAGAACTCAGGAGTACAAAACTTAAGTAAAGCAAGAATGGTAAAGGAGAATAGGTCTCTCCAAGAACTGTAGCAAATAGAACTCAGTACAAGTGTTAAGTAGGGCAAGAATGGTAAAGGAGAATAGGTCTCTCCAAGTTCTGTAGCACCGTGTCATAGGTAAGGCAAATAGAACTCAGGAGTACAAAACTTAAGTAAAGCAAGAATGGTAAAGGAGAATAGGTCTCTCCAAGAACTGTAGCAAATAGAACTCAGTACAAGTGTTAAGTAGGGCAAGAATGGTAAAGGAGAATAGGTCTCTCCAAGTTCTGTAGCACCGTGTCATAGGTAAGGCAAATAGAACTCAGGAGTACAAAACTTAAGTAAAGCAAGAATGGTAAAGGAGAATAGGTCTCTCCAAGAACTGTAGCAAATAGAACTCAGTACAAGTGTTAAGTAGGGCAAGAATGGTAAAGGAGAATAGGTCTCTCCAAGAACTGTAGCAAATAGAACTCAGTACAAGTGTTAAGTAGGGCAAGAATGGTAAAGGAGAATAGGTCTCTCCAAGTTCTGTAGCACCGTGTCATAGGTAAGGCAAATAGAACTCAGGAGTACAAAACTTAAGTAAAGCAAGAATGGTAAAGGAGAATAGGTCTCTCCAAGAACTGTAGCAAATAGAACTCAGTACAAGTGTTAAGTAGGGCAAGAATGGTAAAGGAGAATAGGTCTCTCCAAGTTCTGTAGCACCGTGTCATAGGTAAGGCAAATAGAACTCAGGAGTACAAAACTTAAGTAAAGCAAGAATGGTAAAGGAGAATAGGTCTCTCCAAGAACTGTAGCAAATAGAACTCAGTACAAGTGTTAAGTAGGGCAAGAATGGTAAAGGAGAATAGGTCTCTCCAAGAACTGTAGCAAATAGAACTCAGTACAAGTGTTAAGTAGGGCAAGAATGGTAAAGGAGAATAGGTCTCTCCAAGTTCTGTAGCACCGTGTCATAGGTAAGGCAAATAGAACTCAGGAGTACAAAACTTAAGTAAAGCAAGAATGGTAAAGGAGAATAGGTCTCTCCAAGAACTGTAGCAAATAGAACTCAGTACAAGTGTTAAGTAGGGCAAGAATGGTAAAGGAGAATAGGTCTCTCCAAGAACTGTAGCAAATAGAACTCAGTACAAGTGTTAAGTAGGGCAAGAATGGTAAAGGAGAATAGGTCTCTCCAAGTTCTGTAGCACCGTGTCATAGGTAAGGCAAATAGAACTCAGGAGTACAAGACTTAAGTAGTTAAAAAGAGGATTGTTAAAAGAGGATACATCTCTCTGTGGACTGTAGCATCTAACATAGTACTACAGTCTGAACCTAACCTATCCTCGGACTGTAGCATCTAACATAGCTACAGTCTGAACCTAACCTATCCTCTTTTATAATTCTTACCATCAACACGGTAAGGCGTACAGGAGTAAGAACACAAGATTTACATAATGCAGAAATTGTAAAAGAGGATAGGTCTTTCTAAGAACTATAGCACTATACCATAGTAAGGAGAACAGAAGTCAGGAGTGAAATATTACCATTGGACAGAAATTGTTAAGGTTGTTCGTCTCTACAAGAGACTGTAGTATTATAAAAAATTCTTGAGAAGAGTATTCACAATAAAAAGAAACTGTGAAAGAAGCTACGTCTCTTTGTGAACTGCAGCACCACATCATAGGTAAGGCGAACAGATTTCTGAAGAAGAAGATTGATTTTGGAAAAGAACTGAGAAGGAACAAGGATCCTTCAGGAACTGTAACACCATGTCATAGCTAAGGCGCATAGATTTCAGGAGAAGATTGACATTGGAAAAGAGGTCTCTCGGAACTGTATCTTACGTCATAGAATGCGAAAAAAATTGCAAGGAAGCTTATTCTCTTCAGGAAATGTAGTACCATGTCTTAGGTAAGGCGTACAGAAATCAGAAGCAGACAACTGACATTGTTTACAAATTGTCAAGAAGGTTAGGTCTCTTGAGAGACTGTAACACCGTGTCATAACAATATATAAAAATAATTCAAAAGAATAAACTCACAGGACTGAGAAGGAAGTTAATATCCCAAGGAGCTGTAGCATCTTGTCAAAGGTAAGGCCACGAGTAAAAAATTGTCACTGGGCAGGAATTATCAGGAAGACTGGGTGTCTACAGATACTGAAGTACCATGTCATAGATGTGTCATTGGTAAGACTCATGGAATTCAGGAGAAAACTATTACGAACTGTGTATGAGGCTAGGTCTATACAGTGTAAAATAGGTCGTAATACACCTCGATATACTTTAAATGAATTGCTTTATCAACATAAAACCTCTACCATATCTTTATAACAATTTTTCTAGAGTTTAATAGGGTTTAAAAATTTGCCCCCTTTGGAAAGATGGAGGTTAAAGGTGCAACATTTATTTTTTAAATGGCAACCCCTTATTTTGTGACATATCATTGGAAAGGTCTATGCAATCGAAAAATAATGGCACGGCCAGAAGTTTTCTAGTACATCCCTGGCAATAGTTACATGAAAAAATTAGTTATGACTAACTTGCCTATCTCTTATCTGTTTTAATATAACAAGTGCTCGAAAGGCTTTAAGTGCTTTCGTGATGAGACTATTTTCATGACAAACGGCAATGTCAATAGCCACAAATGTTGTTATGGGACGCATAGAAATCCACATTGGTATGTTGAGGCTCATACGCAACACCCTTCAAAAGTAAATGTTTGGGCAGGAATAGTTAACAACTAGTTGGTTGGACCGTTTGTAATTGATATAAACTTGAACTCCGAGAAATATTTAGAGATGCTTGCCAACCAGATCGTACCTCCACTTCAAAATATTTTTGGGCAGAAGTCAGTTAACATTTGGTTGCTACAAGATGGAACACCACCACATTACTGCCATGATGTACGACAATCTTGGACAATGTTTTTTTGAGAAGATGGATAGGCACTGTGGAATGGCCAGCAAGATCTCCTGACCTTAATCCACTGACTATTTCTTTTGGGGTCACATAAAAAACCTGGTTTATGAAATTAAGCCAACTGACGTAAATGACCTACAAAGTAGAATTTTACAAAAGGCTATATACATTCGAAGATAATCTTTTACAAATGTGGTCTGTTTTTTACAAACGGCTATCACACAGCCAAACCACCAAAGGTCACGAATTCGAGCAATTGTTACATTACAACAGGTAAGAGATATGCAAGTATGTCGTAATTAATTTTTTCATGTAACTTTTGCCAGAGATGTATTAGAAATGTTTTGGAGGTGACATTATTTTATTGCATAGAACCTTTCCAATGATATGTCACAAGATAGGGGTTGCCATTTAAAATATGAAAGTTGCCCCCTTTATCCCCATCTTTCAAAATTTTAACACCCTTTAAACCCTAGAAAAATTGTTATAATAGAATATATGGTAGAGGTTTTACGTTGATATGGTAAACCATTAAAATTATATGGAGGTGTATCATGACTTATTTCATACTCTGTATAGGGACTGAATAGTACCATGCCACTGATAAGTTGAACAGAAATCAGGAGAAGAAGATTGACATTGGCTATTTATCTTGAGGAAATGAAGCACTTTGCAGGACGGTAGGTCACTTCAGGGACCCATATAGTGAACCCAACATAGTTTTAAATCTTTTTCAACTTTTCCATTGCCAGAGAAAAGATTAGTTCTTTTCAACCCTTTATCGTTTTACAAGTGAAGCAAATCTATCTCGCCAAGGAGTTAATACTCTTTGATGTTCAATATCTGTATGGCCTTCGGGAGTTAAGTCGCAAACCTAACCTACAAAAGTTCTAAGTTACACGAACCCAACAATAGTTATAGATCTTTAGCTTTTTCCTTTCCAGAAAATAACATTAGTTTGTTTCAAACCCTTTATCGTTTTACAAGTGAAGCAAATCTATCTCGCCAAGAAGTTAATACTCTATGATGTTCAATATCTGTATGGCCTTCGGGAGTTAAGTCGCAAACCTAACCTACAAAAGTTCTAAGTTACACGAACCCAACAATAGTTATAGATCTTTAGCTTTTTCCTTTCCAGAAAATAACATTAGTTTGTTTCAACCCTTTATCGTTTTACAAGTGAAGCAAATCTATCTCGCCAAGAAGTTAATACTCTATGATGTTCAATATCTGTATGGCCTTCGGGAGTTAAGTCGCAAACCTAACCTACAAAAGTTCTAAGTTACACGAACCCAACAATAGTTATAGATCTTTAGCTTTTTCCTTTCCAGAAAATAACATTAGTTTGTTTCAAACCCTTTATCGTTTTACAAGTGAAGCAAATCTATCACGCCAAGAAGTTAATACTCTTTGATGTTCAATATCTGTATGGCCTTCGGGAGTTAAGTCGCAAACCTAACCTACAAAAGTTCTAAGTTACACGAACCCAACAATAGTTATAGATCTTTAGCTTTTTCCTTTCCAGAAAATAACATTAGTTTGTTTCAAACCCTTTATCGTTTTACAAGTGAAGCAAATCTATCACGCCAAGAAGTTAATACTCTTTGATGTTCAATATCTGTATGGCCTTCGGGAGTTAAGTCGCAAACCTAACCTACAAAAGTTCTAAGTTACACGAACCCAACAATAGTTATAGATCTTTAGCTTTTTCCTTTCCAGAAAATAACATTAGTTTGTTTCAACCCTTTATCGTTTTACAAGTGAAGCAAATCTATCTCGCCAAGAAGTTAATACTCTATGATGTTCAATATCTGTATGGCCTTCGGGAGTTAAGTCGCAAACCTAACCTACAAAAGTTCTAAGTTACACGAACCCAACAATAGTTATAGATCTTTAGCTTTTTCCTTTCCAGAAAATAACATTAGTTTGTTTCAAACCCTTTATCGTTTTACAAGTGAAGCAAATCTATCTCGCCAAGAAGTTAATACTCTTTGATGTTCAATAACTGTATGGCCTTCGGGAGTTAAGTCGCAAACCTAACCTACAAAAGTTCTAAGTTACACGAACCCAACAATAGTTATAGATCTTTAGCTTTTTCCTTTCCAGAAAATAACATTAGTTTGTTTCAACCCTTTATCGTTTTACAAGTGAAGCAAATCTATCTCGCCAAGAAGTTAATACTCTTTGATGTTCAATAACTGTATGGCCTTCGGGAGTTAAGTCGCAAACCTAACCTACAAAAGTTCTAAGTTACACGAACCCAACAATAGTTATAGATCTTTAGCTTTTTCCTTTCCAGAAAATAACATTAGTTTGTTTCAAACCCTTTATCGTTTTACAAGTGAAGCAAATCTATCACGCCAAGAAGTTAATACTCTTTGATGTTCAATAACTGTATGGCCTTCGGGAGTTAAGTCGCAAACCTAACCTACAAAAGTTCTAAGTTACACGAACCCAACAATAGTTATAGATCTTTAGCTTTTTCCTTTCCAGAAAATAACATTAGTTTGTTTCAACCCTTTATCGTTTTACAAGTGAAGCAAATCTATCTCGCCAAGAAGTTAATACTCTTTGATGTTCAATAACTGTATGGCCTTCGGGAGTTAAGTCGCAAACCTAACCTACAAAAGTTCTAAGTTACACGAACCCAACAATAGTTATAGATCTTTAGCTTTTTCCTTTCCAGAAAATAACATTAGTTTGTTTCAACCCTTTATCGTTTTACAAGTGAAGCAAATCTATCTCGCCAAGAAGTTAATACTCTTTGATGTTCAATAACTGTATTGCCTTCGGGAGTTAAGTCGCAAACCTAACCTACAAAAGTTCTAAGTTACACGAACCCAACAATAGTTATAGATCTTTAGCTTTTTCCTTTCCAGAAAATAACATTAGTTTGTTTCAACCCTTTATCGTTTTACAAGTGAAGCAAATCTATCTCGCCAAGACGTTAATACTCTTTGATGTTCAATAACTGTATGGCCTTCGGGAGTTAAGTCACAAACCTAACCTACAAAAGTTCTAAGTTACACGAACCCAACAATAGTTATAGATCATTAGCTTTTTCCTTTCCAGAAAATAACATTAGTTTGTTTCAACCCTTTATCGTTTTACAAGTGAAGCAAATCTATCACGCCAAGAAGTTAATACTCTTTGATGTTCAATAACTGTATGGCCTTCGGGAGTTAAGTCACAAACCTAACCTACAAAAGTTCTAAGTTACACGAACCCAACAATAGTTATAGATCATTAGCTTTTTCCTTTCCAGAAAATAACATTAGTTTGTTTCAACCCTTTATCGTTTTACAAGTGAAGCAAATCTATCACGCCAAGAAGTTAATACTCTTTGATGTTCAATAACTGTATGGCCTTCGGGAGTTAAGTCACAAACCTAACCTACAAAAGTTCTAAGTTACACGAACCCAACAATAGTTATAGATCATTAGCTTTTTCCTTTCCAGAAAATAACATTAGTTTGTTTCAACCCTTTATCGTTTTACAAGTGAAACAAATCTATCTCGCCAAGAAGTTAATACTCTTTGATGTTCAATAACTGTATGGCCTTCGGGAGTTAAGTCACAAACCTAACCTACAAAAGTTCTAAGTTACACGAACCCAACAATAGTTATAGATCATTAGCTTTTTCCTTTCCAGAAAATAACATTAGTTTGTTTCAACCCTTTATCGTTTTACAAGTGAAGCAAATCTATCACGCCAAGAAGTTAATACTCTTTGATGTTCAATAACTGTATGGCCTTCGGGAGTTAAGTCACAAACCTAACCTACAAAAGTTCTAAGTTACACGAACCCAACAATAGTTATAGATCATTAGCTTTTTCCTTTCCAGAAAATAACATTAGTTTGTTTCAACCCTTTATCGTTTTACAAGTGAAGCAAATCTATCACGCCAAGAAGTTAATACTCTTTGATGTTCAATAACTGTATGGCCTTCGGGAGTTAAGTCACAAACCTAACCTACAAAAGTTCTAAGTTACACGAACCCAACAATAGTTATAGATCATTAGCTTTTTCCTTTCCAGAAAATAACATTAGTTTGTTTCAACCCTTTATCGTTTTACAAGTGAAGCAAATCTATCACGCCAAGAAGTTAATACTCTTTGATGTTCAATAACTGTATGGCCTTCGGGAGTTAAGTCACAAACCTAACCTACAAAAGTTCTAAGTTACACGAACCCAACAATAGTTATAGATCTTTAGCTTTTTCCTTTCCAGAAAATAACATTAGTTTGTTTCAACCCTTTATCGTTTTACAAGTGAAGCAAATCTATCTCGCCAAGAAGTTAATACTCTTTGATGTTCAATAACTGTATGGCCTTCGGGAGTTAAGTCACAAACCTAACCTACAAAAGTTCTAAGTTACACGAACCCAACAATAGTTATAGATCTTTAGCTTTTTCCTTTCCAGAAAATAACATTAGTTTGTTTCAACCCTTTATCGTTTTACAAGTGAAGCAAATCTATCTCGCCAAGAAGTTAATACTCTTTGATGTTCAATAACTGTATGGCCTTCGGGAGTTAAGTCACAAACCTAACCTACAAAAGTTCTAAGTTACACGAACCCAACAATAGTTATAGATCTTTAGCTTTTTCCTTTCCAGAAAATAACATTAGTTTGTTTCAACCCTTTATAGTTTTACAAGTGAAGCAAATCTATCTCGCCAAGAAGTTAATACTCTTTGATGTTCAATAACTGTATGGCCTTCGGGAGTTAAGTCACAAACCTAACCTACAAAAGTTCTAAGTTACACGAACCCAACAATAGTTATAGATCTTTAGCTTTTTCCTTTCCAGAAAATAACATTAGTTTGTTTCAACCCTTTATCGTTTTACAAGTGAAGCAAATCTATCTCGCCAAGAAGTTAATACTCTTTGATGTTCAATAACTGTATGGCCTTCGGGAGTTAAGTCACAAACCTAACCTACAAAAGTTCTAAGTTACACGAACCCAACAATAGTTATAGATCTTTAGCTTTTTCCTTTCCAGAAAATAACATTAGTTTGTTTCAACCCTTTATCGTTTTACAAGTGAAGCAAATCTATCTCGCCAAGAAGTTAATACTCTTTGATGTTCAATAACTGTATGGCCTTCGGGAGTTAAAGTCACAAACCTAACCTACAAAAGTTCTAAGTTACACGAACCCAACAATAGTTATAGATCTTTAGCTTTTTCCTTTCCAGAAAATAACATTAGTTTGTTTCAACCCTTTATCGTTTTACAAGTGAAGCAAATCTATCTCGCCAAGAAGTTAATACTCTTTGATGTTCAATAACTGTATGGCCTTCGGGAGTTAAGTCACAAACCTAACCTACAAAAGTTCTAAGTTACACGAACCCAACAATAGTTATAGATCTTTAGCTTTTTCCTTTCCAGAAAATAACATTAGTTTGTTTCAACCCTTTATCGTTTTACAAGTGAAGCAAATCTATCTCGCCAAGAAGTTAATACTCTTTGATGTTCAATAACTGTATGGCCTTCGGGAGTTAAGTCACAAACCTAACCTACAAAAGTTCTAAGTTACACGAACCCAACAATAGTTATAGATCTTTAGCTTTTTCCTTTCCAGAAAATAACATTAGTTTGTTTCAACCCTTTATCGTTTTACAAGTGAAGCAAATCTATCTCGCCAAGAAGTTAATACTCTTTGATGTTCAATAACTGTATGGCCTTCGGGAGTTAAGTCACAAACCTAACCTACAAAAGTTCTAAGTTACACGAACCCAACAATAGTTATAGATCTTTAGCTTTTTCCTTTCCAGAAAATAACATTAGTTTGTTTCAACCCTTTATCGTTTTACAAGTGAAGCAAATCTATCTCGCCAAGAAGTTAATACTCTTTGATGTTCAATAACTGTATGGCCTTCGGGAGTTAAGTCACAAACCTAACCTACAAAAGTTCTAAGTTACACGAACCCAACAATAGTTATAGATCTTTAGCTTTTTCCTTTCCAGAAAATAACATTAGTTTGTTTCAACCCTTTATCGTTTTACAAGTGAAGCAAATCTATCTCGCCAAGAAGTTAATACTCTTTGATGTTCAATAACTGTATGGCCTTCGGGAGTTAAGTCGCAAACCTAACCTACAAAAGTTCTAAGTTACACGAACCCAACAATAGTTATAGATCTTTAGCTTTTTCCTTTCCAGAAAATAACATTAGTTTGTTTCAACCCTTTATCGTTTTACAAGTGAAGCAAATCTATCTCGCCAAGAAGTTAATACTCTTTGATGTTCAATAACTGTATGGCCTTCGGGAGTTAAGTCGCAAACCTAACCTACAAAAGTTCTAAGTTACACGAACCCAACAATAGTTATAGATCTTTAGCTTTTTCCTTTCCAGAAAATAACATTAGTTTGTTTCAACCCTTTATCGTTTTACAAGTGAAGCAAATCTATCTCGCCAAGAAGTTAATACTCTTTGATGTTCAATAACTGTATGGCCTTCGGGAGTTAAGTCGCAAACCTAACCTACAAAAGTTCTAAGTTACACGAACCCAACAATAGTTATAGATCTTTAGCTTTTTCCTTTCCAGAAAATAACATTAGTTTGTTTCAACCCTTTATCGTTTTACAAGTGAAGCAAATCTATCTCGCCAAGAAGTTAATACTCTTTGATGTTCAATAACTGTATGGCCTTCGGGAGTTAAGTCGCAAACCTAACCTACAAAAGTTCTAAGTTACACGAACCCAACAATAGTTATAGATCTTTAGCTTTTTCCTTTCCAGAAAATAACATTAGTTTGTTTCAACCCTTTATCGTTTTACAAGTGAAGCAAATCTATCACGCCAAGAAGTTAATACTCTTTGATGTTCAATAACTGTATGGCCTTCGGGAGTTAAGTCGCAAACCTAACCTACAAAAGTTCTAAGTTACACGAACCCAACAATAGTTATAGATCTTTAGCTTTTTCCTTTCCAGAAAATAACATTAGTTTGTTTCAACCCTTTATCGTTTTACAAGTGAAGCAAATCTATCACGCCAAGAAGTTAATACTCTTTGATGTTCAATAACTGTATGGCCTTCGGGAGTTAAGTCGCAAACCTAACCTACAAAAGTTCTAAGTTACACGAACCCAACAATAGTTATAGATCTTTAGCTTTTTCCTTTCCAGAAAATAACATTAGTTTGTTTCAACCCTTTATCGTTTTACAAGTGAAGCAAATCTATCACGCCAACGAGTTTGGAGTTTTAGCTGCCATTTTCACGAGTTGAAGTTATGAGAACCAACATAGTTGTAAATCTTCTTGGTTTTTCATCCTCAGAAAGAAAAAAAATAGTTCGATTCATCCCTTAATTGATTTACAATTGAAGTATACTTGTCATCCAAGTCAAGGGTTTTATAGTTTAATATTTCTAATAATTGTATCGTTTCCACGAGTTCACGAGAACCCAACATAGTTTTACAACTTCATTACATCTTCTTAAGATTTTATCCCTGGAAAGAAATTAGTTCCCCTTAATTGATTTACAACTGAAGCATACCTATCTATCACGTCAAGGGTTTTATAGTTTAGTATTTCTCCATGAGTTCCTGTCACGCGAACTCATCATAGTTGAAGAAATTCGACTTTCCATTACGAAGAAACAAATATCTCATCTAATTATTACAACATATTTTTTTTTCTACTTTTAGGATAAATACTGAAAAATCTGAATAAAGAAAAATAGGACATCGGAAAGATTAAACATAAAGGAATCAAAATTACCATCATCAAAGTTGATTGACATGCATCAGGTTAGCCGGATATTAACATCTGTTGTGGGAGGGGTAGGGGGTGAGTTGAAACGCGATCAATAGCCCAGCATCACACAACATTCATCTTGGTAGTTGCCACGCCTAGAAGTGCGTAGAATGCGTGTGCGCTCACTAAGTTCATTGATCCACAAGGTCAACAAGTACGCAGTACGCATTCAGACACTCAAGGTGGACAACTTGCAACTTGAATACATCTCAATGAGCAATACTACCGTCTCATTCAGGAGCTGAAGAGCACAAATCAAAAATTTGATAAGGAATACAAATTTAATCCAATCAAGAGTTAATTTAATAGCTCCTACGTACAGGATAGATCTAAATTGGAAGTGGATTTATTGGATAGTTCAGTACTGTTTTACTACCGGCTGGTAAAATAATATTCACGAAATTAACAATACGATTACTTTAGAGAAGGATAATGGCAAATATTTGTATTTGGGGTCTCAATAGTGTATACAGGTTATGGAGAGCAAGTAATTTTCACAACCGAGTTATTCCCAGTGAATTTATTACAGAATAAAACTAAGTTTAGAAGTAGGTATCCTTTAATATTTTGCGTTTCGAGCTGTTTTCGGTTTTGAAAACGAAAATTTAAAAAACTGAACTACGTGTACACAAGACCATTGGTTTAAAGAATGAAAGTGGAATAAAAATCGGTTGATTCTAAGAAATGGCCATCATAAAGCGAAGACATTTTATCACCGTAAATATTACCAATCAAATTTCAGGTTTTTGGGTTAAATTAGACGTTTACCCATTTTGTTTTTAAATTTATTTTAAAGATAATTTTGTGTCGATCAAAGAGAAAAATCTTGCACAACTTTGTATTTCATTCAAATTTATAAACCAAACATTTCCCATAAACGTAATCCCAATGTCTGTCTGTCATCTATGAAGAGCTCTAAAACCCAAATGAAAAATAAATTTTGATTAAAATTTTGGGGTTACATACATTCAGTCATAAATTACCATTTTATCAAAATCGACTCAAACTATTTTGATAATTTTGTTCTAAATTTTAGTCTCTTAACTTCAAAACAAAATGTATTGGTTTGCAACCCCTTAAAAATGCCGGTTCAAAAGTTCTCGATAAAAAACTAAAAGAATAATCTACGGAGCTGTTATAATAGGCCTATAGAAACAATCTACCTGGCTAAACGGCCGTGCGGTGATCCAATTTAGTAAAAGTTTCTACTGAAAATATTTTTCAAATATAATATAAAAAAGATAATTTTTTATTTTATTTTACAGAAGGTAAGTGCATTAACCAAAGATTAAATTTCAGTTAAGTGGAGTTGTTATACTCGTTTTGAGAAACTTTTTACCGAGAATTAAACGGTGCGCGGCCGCTCCGCCAGGGACATTTTTTTCAAAACTCGGACCATAGATCTAATTTCTCATGTAATCGATTTTTTGTCAAAAGTTAAGATTCACATACTACATCCTAAGTACAAGAAAATTTAATTCAGGCTAAAATGAAAATCAAGCTTGACTGCTGTCATTTAAAACTCGATTTAATAAGATTTAAGTTTAGGGCGAGTTTATGGCGAAGCGAAAAAAGCTTAAGTATAGTACATAACATCTTTGTTAAAAAATTTAAAAAACAAAATACACAAAAAGAACAATGAGGCCAATTCTATACAAACTTATCTTACTAAAAAAACAACAAAGTAAATTAAGTAAATCACTTTTTTTTCCCCGCAGGTATAAAGTATTAGAGGAGATGGCTACTAATATTATTTTTCTTTTCGTAAATGGGTGTGTGAGAAAGCTAGTGCAATGTTTTTAAATAATATATTGTTGTATAATTAGCAGTAGCCTCTACTAGCAACCAAGGATAGTCTATGACCTAGACAGATGTAGTTAGGTCAGTGGCCCAGAAGGCAATTGCAGCGAAGCAGAACGATGCATTTCCTTAAACGTCATTAAGCTGCAGACGTAGTAAGTGCGTGGGGCGCAACTTTTAATAGCTCTATTTCTTCTGTTAACATTTTGCTCATTATCAATGTACTGTCTATTAGGTGAAAGTTAAGTACAGTGGATATCGGATAGATTGTGTTAGGTTACCTAGACAGATGTAGTTAGGTCAGTGGCCCAGAAGGCAATGGCATCGAAGCAGTACGTTGTATTTCCTTAAACGTTATTAAGCTGCAGACGTAGTAAGTGCGTGGGGCGCAACTAAGTCAAGTATATTGGATATAGGATAGATTGTGTTAGGTTACCTAGACAGATGTAGTTAGGTCAGTGGCCCAGAAGGCAATTGCAACGAAGCAGTACGTTGTATTTCCTCAAACGTCATTAAGCTGCAGACGTAGTAAGTGCGTGGGGCGCAACTAAGTCAAGTATATTGGATATAGGATAGATTGTGTTAGGTTACCTAGACAGGTGTAGTTAGGTCAGTGGCCCAGAAGGCAATTGCAGCGAAGCAGTACGATGCATTTCCTTAAACGTCATTAAGCTGCAGACGTAGTAAGTGCGTGGGGCGCAACTAAGTCAAGTATATTGGATATAGGATAGATTGTGTTAGGTTACCTAGACAGATGTAGTTAGGTCAGTGGCCCAGAAGGCAATTGCAGCGAAGCAGAACGATGTATTTCCTTAAACGTCATTAAGCTGCAGACGTAGTAAAGTGCGTGGGGCGCAACTAAGTCAAGTATATTGGATATCAGATAGATTGTGTTAGGTTACCTAGACAGGTGTAGTTAGGTCAGTGGCCCAGAAGGCAATTGCAACGAAGCAGAACGATGCATTTCCTTAAACGTCATTAAGCTGCAGACGTAGTAAAGTGCGTGGGGCGCAACTAAGTCAAGTATATTGGATATAGGATAGATTGTGTTAGGTTACCTAGACAGATGTAGTTAGGTCAGTGGCTAAGAAGGCAATGACAGCGAAGCAGAACGATGTATTTCCTTAAACGTCATTAAGCTGCAGACGTATTAAAGTGCGTGGGGAATACTTGTGATAGGTTAGCATCACGATGAGGAGCTAACATGGCGGTATGGCTACGTCTCAATTCCCGTTGTCTATCAATTTATTCTAAATATATAGATATACATAAAAAGTTATTGAAAAACGTGTTATATATATTTTTATTTTCGTAAATTAAATTTTTAAAACATAAATTGGTTTTTGCACGTCACATTAAAAAATTCTGATTATTCACAACAAAAATTTGCAATGCTTATAAAGCTCAAAGTTGTAAGATCTAAAGTTTAGATAGATCTAATATTAAAATGCATTATATTGTAAAAGCCTGTCAACTAGTTATATGTTTATAATATCGGGCAGATTTTGTTCTTATTGTTTAGAATAGACAGTTTTCAAATACATTACAAAAGATTCCATTAAGTTGTAGACAGAAGTTGAGTTCAAGTCACCTCTTTATCATTATTTAAGGATTTTTGCGGTATCAGATCTTCAGCTTAACCGGCTTTATTATTACGGAATAAAATAAAACAAATCGTTAAAAATATTATAGGTATAGAAAAAATAAACTCTCAGAATAAAATAAACGTAGACTCCGCTCTAGAAATTAAGTTTTACTTTATTGTGTAACCCATAACAATCTTACACACGCTTAATTATGATTTACATGAAACTTTTACTAGAAAAGTTAGGGTTCATCGTGAAGATTCTAAACTTAGGAATTAACGAAAATTGTTAAAACATGACATAAAAAATGTAAAATTGTCGTCTTTACTAGCTTACAGATTTCACTGAAATATTTTGAAAACAGCCGATCGTTGGAATGATTTTTTTCCTACGAATTAAATATTGGAGTTTATGAAGAAATGTTAAGTTGCATATAGGCCCCTACAATATGTCTAAAATTAAAAATATATTATCACCAGATGTAAAATCGTAAATACTTGCAGAAAAGTCACATTAGTTTCAATTTAATGGGGTTCCAAGTTAGTTTCAGATCTGAGGGATCCTGTACAAGAGACTGTTTAACGTGTGATTTATGATCCATCAATAATTTTATAATGAATGAACAATCATGACACCAAATACAAACTAATTGTCTTAACAAAGCCAAGCTAATTTGTTTGCTAAATGAAGGCATCGATACCCATTAATAGATTGTCATTAAGACCAAATGAATCATTGTAACTAACATAAATAATAAAACAAATTCAAAAGAAAAGGCAATGAGTTTTGGCTTAATTGGTACCTACTCATCTTATTGCACAACTATATCTTTGGATGAAAAAAAAAAACTGCACAAATCTTGGATCTTGGACATTATCTACCGTAGTTTATCCCACAATATTTCTGAATAAAAAAATTATATCATTAACTGAATTAGAAATTAAGTTGATAAAATACTGATGGTACGTGAATTGTCGATTTCATCTCAAAAACATGTATTCTATAAAACCACAATCTGATTGAACCATAACCCAACCAACATTTGTGGATTAGGAATAATGTTTAAAGGTCAGGAATACCTTCTTCCATACTGCATACCTCAGCGTTCAATTGAAAGGCCATGCCTTAGCCTATTTCAGTACGTGATTAACATATTCAATAATATAATGTTAAATTAAGTATTATTTGAGTTACTAAGCTCTCGCACACCGGTGGTAGTTAGTTCACTATTTATAACTACACAAAACAGATTCATATGAAATTAAACAGTGCAAAATATTGCACAAACTTTCTCACTCACCAATTCCCAAAACCAAACCTAATCGTCACCAATAATATAGGTTCAATAGTTGAACGATGAACGTCTTGTTCTCGGTGTAGGCCTTAATCAAGCTTTGAAATGAGTCAATGGTAATGTGTTGCTTTCTTACCAGTTATTTCTGAGCTAAAATATTTTTTACTTGCGATTTCGCACACAGTTTTGAGTCACTAAATCTTCACATTTGATTGAAATTTGTGGAGCCGATGAAAAAAAAGAAAGAAATATTTATTTTATAATAACAACCCCATTTATTAACCCTTTCCGATAGCTGACTAAGCTAAATAACATTATTTTTGGAGGCGTTCAATGGAAAAACGTGTAGCGGATTGATAAATTTAATATGGTTGGAACTGAAGAAAGAGGCGATAATAAGAAAGAACCCATCGGAGAAGATTGATCAAGACACTGTAAGGGAACAACTGAAATAAAATCAAGGACAATTTGAGAGCGTAGGATATTTTGAATACTTAAAGGAAGAGTTGGGATGGTGTTAATGAGAGAATACTTTTGTAAACAAACCAAAGATTCGAAACTGATATCTATCAACAGTTCAAAGTCCTTATAACATCCGGCATTTCATATTATATCAATTTTAATTTAAACATCTAATATAAAACACACTTCTTTATTATACAGTATAAACCAAAGTACAAAATATGATCGACTGTACGTCAAAACGTCCCAATAAAGTTTTGTTGCTTTGAAAGTATGACCATGATTAAAACCCAAGTTATTAACAAGTCTATCTTATAATAATAATAATAATAATATTAGTGGATTATTCGTACATCACACGTGATAATACACCCTATTAATAATATAAAATACAGTTTGTTGACTGCAGTTGTACTTTCATTGCCGTAGATATTAGAATACTATATTGGACAGGTTCTATTCCATCAAATCATGAAATCAATTCAAATATTGGACATACATGTTTCTGTGCCACATGATACGTTGATGGATTGGAAACATACGATCTAATCGAACAGTTGATTTGATTAAATCGTGTATCTTCGGCTTAATAAGTAACGTGATAAATTATTTTAATGCAAACATTAGACTTAAAGAAGTGCTCGTGTGACAGGTTTTCCAAATCTGATCTCATCGGTACATCTTACACTGGCGGCTAGATATTTCGTTGTAACTAAACAATACCATTTTCTTTAACATTAATTTCATATCATTGTGCTTCTTTGACTTTTATGTTTTTACAGTTTATATTTGTAACAAGACGTCTAATTTCGGGCGTAGTGAAACTGCACCGACATTTTGGGTACTTTTGAAACTGCCCCGCTCATTAAAGAGGATTAGGAAGGGTCGCCTCGCAAGACTAGAAATGCTGAAATTGCCCCGAGCGTCCAAATAATATTGAAAATTTTATTTTACATGTTACGCTACGGGACCTAACCTAACCTTACAGGCTTTTATGCTTGATTAAGGTTAAATTTAAACACATACTACCGAAATTGCGCTTGGGGCAATTTCAGCATTTCTAGTCTTGCGAGGCGACCCTTCCTAACCCTCTTTAATGAGCGGGGCAGTTTCATAGTCCCCACAATTTAAATGACTAAATCATTATCTTCAGATACACTAATGTATATTTATCTTCAGATGGTACTATGTGGTACTACGTTATGTTTTTGGCAGTTGTTTATGATCAAGTAACCAATGAAAAGGGTCACTTGAAGTCTTTGAAACAACGCCTTGTTACAAAATAAAATATTTATTATGAAAATGTGTCCTTTCATTTAGTGATCGATGTTTTCCATGTGTTGTCAATAACATCTGCGAATTTATGTACTGATAATGGCGACTTTGTCATTGAAACTTTGACGTTGTGAGGTTTTTATTGTGGGAATTATTGATTCTTTTACTACTGATAACAAAAGAAAGTGATATAAAGTGCATTAACACACACACACACACACACACACACACCCCCACACACACACACACACACACTAACAACCCACCCCGCCTAGTAACAAATACGAGTTTCTTGATCACCTAATACATAGATTAATGATGAAAAATCAAAATACACTAATCTTTCATTTCAATCTAAAACTCTGACTAGCAATGCTAATTGCTTTGCTCACCAGCTGCAAATCATTTAGATTCTCCCGCACAAAATCCTTGCAGCAGCTGTTAGCTTTCTTTCACCTGTTGGTGAAATAGGCGAGTGAAGTAACAAAATAATTAATTTTTTAAACTTAAAAATAAATGGAATAAATGCATTACGATGTAGATTTTATATAGTCGCAATAAAAATAAGTAAAAGTATTACAACGAAAACCTCAAATATTTCACATTCTCGTGGATTTTTTCTACAATAATCAATTGTTTTGTACGAGCACACTCAACATTTTGTGAAATATACTACTAACATTGTTGCAATAATAATTTCTCCCACTGATGCAGATGCAATATTTCAAATTTAGATAAATGTAGATCCACTCAACATGCTACCACTGTAAATTTAGAAGATAATATAATCACGCAGTGAAACAGAAATAATTTCATAATACTATTGGGCTGTAGGAAATAATGTATGTGAACAGTGCATGACTTTCCATTACTTTATAATCCCAGTTAAGTTCGAACTACGGTCTTAAAAACATAAATATTTTAACTTTCATATAATCAGACGATGGCGTAATTTTAGATTTTGTGGGTGTATAGGATTCAGTAGGTATGATAACAAATTCAGACTTAATAAAAATAAATAGAATTAAATAAATATAGTCTATACAATTCATGGGTAACAAAATTAATTCACAGACATATCGCAAATGGTTTAAAATATCCATCTTTCATGTAACTAAAAAATAATGTTAATAAAATAAAGTTTTGGAATGTATTTATGATTAAAATATATATATACAAAATGATCATATATATATATATATATATATATATATATATATACAAAATGAGGTAAAAAGTTAGGCTTGGGAACGAATATACCCATGGATCACTTTTGATCATTTCCAAACCCCATAACTCTGGGGCCCAGAGTATCCTCTTTAACCAGACTGGATAGGCATCAGTCCAGACCCGCAACTGGAAAGGGAGGAACCTACACCTCCCTCATCGCGACACTTCCTCACCAAGGATGGAAGTGGCTGGCTACTGAACAGAAACAGCGCATACGTCATAGGCAGAGTAAGCTCACATCAGCTTACCAGATTCTCTATATAAATGTAAAGTGTTTATATATCCCATGTGAATCGTGTAATGTAACAGCCTCTACGAATTGTAATATATGTATGAGTGTTGTATGTGTATAGAGGATAAGCCTACTACGAATTGTATTGTGCTTTGCCTATGTTAGGTATTCCTGTTATAGGATGAATTGTACTGTGCTTTACCTTATAGAGGATAAGCCTACTACTGTTACAACACGAATTGTCTTGTGCTTTGCCTATGCTAGGTATTCCTGTTATAGGAAGAATTGTACTGTGCTTTACCTTATAGAGGATAAGCCTACTACTGTTACATCACGAATTGTATTGTGCTTTGCCTATGCTAGGTATTCCTGTTATAGGACGAATTGTACTGTGCTTTACCTTATAGAGGATAAGCCTACTACTGTTACATCACGAATTGTATTGTGCTTTGCCTATGTTAGGTATTCCTGTTATAGGACGAATTGTACTGTGCTTTACCTTATAGAGGATAAGCCTACTACTGTTACATCACGAATTGTATTGTGCTTTGCCTATGCTAGGTATTCCTGTTATACGAAGAATTGTACTGTGCTTTACCTTATAGAGGATAAGCCTACTACTGTTACATCACGAATTGTATTGTGCTTTGCCTATGCTAGTTATTCCTGTTATAGGATGAATAATTGTACTGTGCTTTACTTTATAGAGGATAAGCCTACTACTGTTACTTCACAAATTGTATTGTGCTTTGCCTATGAAAAATATTCCTGTTACTTAACTAGTTGCCTTGTTAAATGACAAATTATATTGTGATATGCCTTATAGAAGATATATGACGGTTTTTAATATAGAGTACTTTGGTCCTACGATATATATATTTAATCCTGTAGGAGGTTGGGACGATTGAGCTTTGGCCCAATGACAAATATATTTTCATTAATTTAATTTGTACAAAATAAATATCTGAATGATATTACAATCAAATAAGTATAATCACTTTGAGTAAAGTTTTTGGACAAACATAATGACAAGTAACCTTTTGGTTGTAAAAAAAAAAATGTGTGATTCAAAGAGAGTTTAAAACAGATATCTCAAGATCGGACTCATAATAAGATTTGAATTTTGTTCAGTAGATACTAATTACACTGACAAAATAAAACACAGAGAAAAAATCAAAATCATTGATCTTAGTCTATCAGCTTATATCATGACGAAAAAATTCGGAAACCTATAAAATATCAAAACCTATTTGAGAATACAAGATGAAAAACTTGGATATAATGGTTTTAAAATGCGGATTTCATCTTCATGATTCCACACATGTATATATAGGTTACACACTTTTTTAACCTCACTGGTGGCTTCATCAAATAGAAATGAGTATACTTTGAAATATTAAAGACGCAGACCTATTATAGCCAACAGTTAATATGAAATATCAGTTTGACAAAAGTCTATAAAGATAGCAGCACAGTACGGCTCCACATGGCAGCAATCGATAGGACTCCCACTATTCTGTTCCCCCTCCTTCTACATTGCAGGACCACTTCCTTTCTCCTTAAAAAAAAAAATTCTTTTGGAGTAGTCAAAGTTAGCGATCATGTTTATTTTCTCAACTCATAGAAACAGTAAGGTAATGGAGAACGAAATATTACGATCCAATCAAAAACGCTGAGAGGGCAAACGTTACTACTATTGCATGTTTGTTTATTATAAAATATGTACATTAAAGTGCGTGGTTTAAATCTATTTCGGGCTTTTATTAAAAACAATTATTGTAATTGAACAAATCGTCTTTCTACTTTGTATACTTCAAATATTATATCCCTAAAAATCACATAACATTAAATACTGTAATGCATAAAGAGACACTTTTAATAAGAACGCCAGGTCTTAGGTAAGGATACAACTTTCTATTTTCATTAAAATTAGTGAATACTATCGAAAGATATACTGTCTACAATAACAATCGACGTCACAACTAGTAAGGAGCTTCAGAGACGTTATAATGACGTCAATACCACACCCTAGATCAGAAACATCAATGAACCCACAGACGACAGAGTACCATACACAATTATTGTCTTAACCCTGAGCCATAGTGTTTAATTTTGTCAGACAATGATGGAAGGTAGTTTGATTCCGGAACTCAACAAAAACAACTACATTGTTAACACCCCTACATACATTTAGCATATATCAGCTTTCACTGACAATGGTAAAGATAACATCTCAAATTTAATGATAAAAACTAAAAAAATTACATTATTTTCGCAATCTCAAATTTGAACTTATTTATATAAACTTATGTGGAGTATTTCGTAGTTATATTAATTTTTGTTTCCCTGATCAACAACACAATTTTGTAATCCGTCTATCGTCTGTCTGTGTGCCAAACAAGTGTACCAATTTTTAAAATTTGGTGTGAGAAAATACCTATTTTGGTAATATCTCGCACTGTTTTCATTTTTTCGATAACTTACAATTCAAGGGTAAATGCCTCCAAACAAAAACATAATATTCAAAATGGCTTTAACGATTTTGATAAAATTTTGTTAATATGTAGCCTCCAAAGACTCAAATAAAACGTACTGGTTGTCATAGCTAAAACAAAACTAATAAAATCGTATAATATGAAGATTATAAAACTAGTAATTTTTAAAAACCATCACTACTATTGTACCAATTTGGGCGAGTTTATTGACAGAAATAAAGCAAGCTTATACTTTATTTAAATTTATAAATATCTTTCAAAATTTAACAAAAACGTTGATATGAGGGGGGACTCTCTGTACCAACTCTCTCATAAGAAAATCAAGAGAAAATTCTGTAATTTTTTTTTCTCCCACGTATTTTGGTGACATGACGCCGAATATTACTTTAGTTACACTATACTTTTATAGGTGAGAGAGTATGAGAGAGTTAGTGTAATATGTTTGCATTGTTTATTTAAATTAGAGTTGTTAGGGAGTTAACAACCTAAATAACTCCATAATACAGCCTTTCCCCTACTGACAATAGATAGTTAATATTTGAACTTCAATGATGAATACCCTAAATGAAGATCTTTTGCAATCTAAAATTACTAATATGGAAAAGCCAATACTCGTTTCCAATCAACTTGATATCATGTCAATGAACGCAGGTGAAGCTCGACAATTTAATGCATCCTCATCACCTCAGGTTTGTTGTGTTAAACAAGAGAAATTCCTAGAAGAGCAAAGAATGCGGCGGCTTCCGGAATGTTGGTAGTATATCAGGTCTGCTGGGCCCGATACCACTTGCTATAACTTCAAACAAATATTGTAATCATAAAACGAGATAACAATTAAGTACAAGGTTAAATGAAACGAGCAGGAGGAAGTAAAGATGTCTTCCGTTTAAACATATTAAATATAGTCGATTTTAAAAGAATTGGATCTAATATGTTGGAACATTAATTTCTTTGAATATTAACAAAACTAAACTATACAGGTTATTTCACGAAGTTCTCGCGACACTTTTAGAGCCCCTTCTCAAATTGAAAACAAATGAAAAAAGTTTATAAAACATATGTCCAAAAATGCTTCTTCTTCCGGCTATCCGCCATTTTGTTTATATAAAAAAGTTAACTTGAAAATAGATTAGATATTGAGTTCAGATTTCGTAAACGCATTTGTAATGTAAACGGTTTACATGTGTGCCAAAAACAAAGACTTTATTTAAAATATTTTCAAAATGGTAGGCCTTTTTTTCAAAAAACTGTTAACTTTACAAAAAAAAAAAAACAACAGACCAATATTTTTGTATTTTAATGACGAAGAAAATGTTTTGTTTTGTTTTTTAATTTCTGTAGCTCAAACGACAACAGAGTATCGAGAAAAAACTAAATAAATAAAGTTGATAAATTACGACTAATCATTTCAAATAACTGTCTAATAATGTTACAAAAATAACGAAATTTTTCATAAGTAAAAAAACAATAATTATTTATGAACAGTTTATTTCATAGGTTGGCAATACAGTAATAGCAGCTGATCAACAATTACAGTTTTAGAATTGTACATAATATTAATATGAATAATTTTATTAGTTTATCAGGTACTAGGAATGGTTTCTGTTAATTTATATTAATTTAACTGTGGATTAATGGACCCATTGTAGTAATGACGCACTTATTTTTACGACCGCAGAATACGCTGATATCGGTCTACAGCTTGCTGCTGCTGTAGAATATCAAAGATGTTTACCCCAATCGCTATTAGAGTATTCGAGGGATAGAGGGTCTTTATCTTGTTTCTTTTATAAAACGATGATGACCGAGAGGTTTACAACAAGGTAAAAACGCAGGATTCCAGATTCTAAAACAATTAGGCCCATTCTATACGAGCGTTAATGCGTCGCGTTAACGCCAACGCCCGAAAATAGTGGTGACGTTCTATACGGGCGCTAAATGCGTCGCGTTGTTAGCGTCAACGCTCAGCAGTGGACCTTCTATACAGGCGCTAAATGCGTCGCGCTGAGCGCGAAAACCTTCAGTTCAAGTCACCAATATGGATGCTGTGCAGATAGGTGCTTTAGGTTTTCAGTACCAATTTTCATACATCGCTCTCCAATGTTGGTCCAGCACTGTGCTTTTAGTTGTTTATTGGCATAGTCTTTCGACTCAACATCAAACACTGCTGGTCTCTTCTCAACTTCAACAATAAGTTTCTCAATGTCATACATTGCTTAAGTCTAAATCAAACAATCACACACTCAGATATGCTTTAAACACCGTTTCACTCGAAAAAGTCGAAAACCACGTGACGACAACGCTGGCGCTAAAAGCGTTCGTATAGATGCTACCCGTCTCGCGCAGCGTTGTTTGCGCCGCGTTGCTAGCGCTGCCAGAAAGGCAGGCGGCGTTAATAGCGTCAACGCCGAGTTAACAGGGTAACGCTGGGCGTAGAATGCGCTCGTATAGATGCTACAACTTGACTTGTATTGACTTCCAAAACGAAAAATAACGCGACGCATTTAACGCGACGCATTCAACGCTCGAATAGAATGGACCTTAGTGGAGCATTGGTTCACTTACCAGTCATTAATACCAGCTACGAACGTTCTATACAACATCTCGCTGATATTATTCAACGTACTCGAAGACTATCAGAGTTTCACAATGAAAACAATTTTGATCCTTACCACAAACAACCGATTCAAGAATCTACATCCAGGACACGGTCTACGTCGTTTCGTGTTCTACAATTAGTTGAATATAAATCTTTAACTTTTTACGAACATTTTATTTAACGATAATGCATATTTCACTAGGGAGATGTCAACAACTTAAAGGAACGAACACACTTGGACAGAAATCAATCCCAACGGTAGAAAGCAAGTTTCAGCACAGATTTAGTATAAATGTATGGTGTGGCTTAATTCGCCATCAGCTGATTAGACCATTCATATTCCCTGGACATTTAATTTTTGAGGTCTACTTTGAATTTCTTCAATAAGAATTGTCAAAGCTGCTAGAAAAAGTCCTCTAGCTTTGAGACGCAATTTTTAATAATATTGCTAAAACCTAATAATAAACCATAGGGAGTTCCCAAAGTTATTCACTGCGCAGAATCTGAATCTATCAAATGTTAACACCTATGATTAAACAAACGATAAGGACATTTAATTACTGTACCTTCAAACTACAAATTTTGACAAAATTCTTTAAAGAGAATTATTATTCTCATCATTATTTTTTTTTCTCTCCTGAAAGAAACATAGCGAAAGGTTCACCGCAATTTTTTACTTAGGGGTTTAATGTTTACTTCTTCTTTCTTTTGACCTCTGAAAGAATAGTTTAAGTAGAACCCCTTTCTTATCTCCTGAAAAAAAACACAAGAAATAGTTCAAAGCGAACTTCTACTAAGGGAATAATTTGAAGTAGATTTTTTCATTCTTTAATTTAATGTTAATTTTATCTTTCTTTTCCTCTTCTTATAATCTCCAAGCAAAGTTTGGAAATAATTTAATCTATACTACTGTCTTTTTTTGACCTCCTACGCGAATTTAGAGAATAAACTGAATTGGAAACTAAATCTGCGAGAAACTGAGGTTAGAGATTAACGTTAGTTTAATCCTACTTTTGACCTTATTATACCAGATCTATGGAATAGTTAAAAGAGAACTTCTTTCATCTTTTGATCACTTAAGACGAACTTGGGCTTTTAATCTCCCTTTTTCTAATCTGAGCCAAACTCAGAGAATGTATACTTTTTCTCACTTTTACCCCTTATACCAAAATTAGGTATAAGTGAGGTTCTCCTTTCTAGACATATTGAGTCAAACTTAGGGATTAGTTTAATATTGAGTTCTTATTTCTCCTGACCTCCAGAGTCAAGCCTAGGAAATGGTTTATGTGAACTTCTCCTTATTTTCACTTCCAGAGAGAAACTTAATGAATCTTCTAACTTTTGATCTCGGAGCAAATATTAGTTTAATGTGGAGGACTTTCTCCTTTTCTTGAAATGACCGAAATTTAAGGAAAAGTTATCCTTGACTTCTTCTAACGGCCTGAGTTAAACTTAAGGAATAGTTTATTGCCAATTTCTTCTTTATTACAAACTCTTTAACAAAGATAATAGCTTAATTACAACTACTACTCTCTTCTAACTTTTCGGGTAAACTGGATGAATACTTTAATGTGCCTTTCTTTATTCTTCTAAAGTTCTGGGCCAAACTTATAAAGAGGCTAGTAAACCAAGAACTTGTTCTTTCCTCTATCCTTCTTCCTGCATTCAACTCCTGGTCAAACCATAGGGAATATTTTTAAGAAAACACTTCCAGAACCAAACATAAAGTTTAGTTGGAGTATTTACTTTGTCTAACCTCCTGTACAATGCAAACTATTGTTTATTTTAATCTCCTGGGATAAACTTAACAGATTTGATTAATGTGAACAATTTCCTCTTCTTACTACCTAGGCCAAAGTTACTGAAAACTTTAATGGAGTCTTCTTCCTTTTTGAACTTCTAACTATAAAATAGTTTAACATGGACTTCTTAGTAAACGCTACATCGATTTTTCTGACCTATCACATAATTCTAAGCACATACTTTTCTTTTGCTAACATTACAGTTAGGCCTATGCCTATTATTATTTTTTAAATCACTGCACTATTTAAACTACTTAGATCACTAATCCACATTTTACATTATATGTTATCAAGTACAAATCCTTTGCAACCAAAATGTTACTAAAATTAATGCCGAGTTTTACGAGAAATAATCCGTTTTGTGGACTCCAGAGTTCCACAAAAGATGGATTTTTAATTATTAAGTCTATCTGTCTATTCAGTTCTCTACAACCCAAACTAGTGGGTCGATTTTTATCAAATTTTTATGTGAACATATTTTGACCATATCTCTAGAAGATTGTAACTTTTTTTTCTTCTTCTTCTTCTATAACTCAAAATTTGGTCTTACTTAACTGCCATAAGACCAAACACAAAATTACGTATTTTTCAAAATACGGTTCAACTATTTTGGTTTTAATTGTGTTAAAAATAAAATGTAACCCTTAAAGAACAATACAAACAAAAAGTATCGGCTTTACAGATTTCATTAAAATTTTGGTCATGTGTGAAGATTAATTATTCAAAACATGTGCAAAATCGAACGTAAAGGAAAATGAGTGTTCGCGAATATTTTGCAAAAAAGAAAGAAAATGAACTTTGATCGTCGTCATTTTAATTTTGTACGATTTTATAGCACTAGTCAAGGAATCTTAGCCTTTATTTAAATATCTTTCAAAATATAGGCTATATTAGTTTCGTATTCAAAAAACCGTTGATTAGGGGGGGTGGGTTGTTTATAATAATTATAATATACCTCCTTATCTTCCTTAAGAAAATTTTTCCTGTAAATATAAAGACAAATTGGCGAAGAACACTATTTATGTTCATATTCGTTTTTATAGATACTTATGAGTGCGATGTTTTGGCACAATATATTACAGTAGACCTACTTGTTTGAATCTTGTCAGTAATAAGCTACTAATGATTCAAATACTGTATAACAAGATGTTTCCTTAAAAAAAACAGCCGCATAGGTCACAGACAACGAGATGTGTTACAGTATATTGAAAGTGAAGAATTCGTGATTAAAGAGCAGTTGTTATAACAGGTACGGAGTGGGGGAACTGGACCAATCAGCAGAGGACACTAGCATGAGTTTGCCAATAGCAGAACGTTGCAAACTAGAGGGAGGATTTGTAAAATGGTTCCCCACCTGCAACTGCAATCTCTCCATCCGTCCTTGAAACCATTAATTTATATGCTGTTCATAACTTTACAGATTCTTTTATTACAATTGGAATGATATCTTTCAAACTTATACAGTAGACGTATTTGCTTACTTATTCTAAAGTGTTATTGATTAGTCATTTAAAGCGTTAAAATATATTTTTCTTACAAAGGAAAATGTGTATACCTATATCAATCATAGAGGAAGTGCGCCAAAACTGACATAGGGTTCCTAAACCGACATACCAAGGTATCTTGTTTGGTAAGTGCTACCATCTACCGGTAACGGCTAAAATGTGTTCATACAAGTCCCATGATGCTTTGCAAACAGAGTTAGCCATATTTCATTGCGTGCCTACAACCTAGTGATCGTTTGTTTTATTCAACACATTTCAAAACTTTATACTGCTTTAGAATAGTGCTTCGTTACTTTTTTTGGAACGGTGAGTAGTTATTTATATATATATATTCTTATTCTAGGTTTAATAAGGATTCAAAATATATATTTCAATTTGTTTTTATGTTAACCAGTGTTTGTTTAATTGAGGATAAACATACGTCTTATGAGGTTCCTAAACCGACATACCGTCATTAGTGGGTTCCCTAAACCGACATACCTACATTTATTTATGGTTGAATAAATCTACGTTTGTTTAATAAAACGTTATTATACTACATTTAATGATCATTAATCACATTTAACAGTGTTATTACAATTAATTAGTCTGTAACAATCTGTTGTAGATGCCTCCAGAAAATAATAAAGGAGCCAAAATTAGGAAATGGGAACCTGCTAATATGACTTTGGCTATAAAAGCTGTTCGGAACAAAGAAATGGGCTGGCTTAAAGCGTCGAAGACCTTTAAAGTTCCACAAGCTACTTTACGTAGACTGGCTAACGAAAAGTATGGGTCTCCAGAAGAGGCATCCATAACAAAACACGGGAGACCTCCAGTTTTGAATTTCGATCTAGAAATTGAATTAGTTCGTTATTGCCTCACAATGGAAGCAACGTTTTATGGTTTATCTAGGACAGATTTACGACGAATGGCTCTACAGTTAGCTATAAAAAATAATCTGACCCATCCTTTCAACAATATCATGGCAGGTAGAAAGTGGATGAAATTATTCTTACGTCGTCATCCTGAGTTGTCACTACGAACGCCAACTGGAACGTCAGTTGCACGAGCACGAGGCTTCAGCAGAGATAATGTCTGCAAATATTTTGATTTATTGGAAGCTTGTTTTGATGAACATAGCTATCCACCGGACAGAATATTTAATGTAGATGAGACTGGTCTCAGCATTGTGCAGAGTAGAGTTCCCAAAATTATCGGTAAAAAAGGAAAACGTCAAATAGGTGCTATTACTTCGGCAGAAAGAGGCTCTCTAGTGACTCTAATTTGTTGCATGAGTGCTGCTGGTATGTTTATACCACCTATGCTCATTTTCCCCCGTAAAAATATGTCTGACTTGTTGATGAAAGGTGCTCCTCACGGTTCCATTGGAGTAGCACATCCATCTGGGTGGGTTCAAATGAATTTATTCACGAAATGGTTTGTGCATTTTGTTGCAAAAACAAAACCATCAGAGAATGATCCAATTTTGCTTCTTTTAGATGGACATTTTAGCCACACACGCAACATTGAATTGATAGATTTAGCTAGGAAAAACTATGTTAAAATCATTTCACTGCCACCACACTCGACCCATAAGCTTCAACCACTAGACAAGAGTTTTATGGGTCCTTTAAAGAGTTACTACTCTGAAGAAATTAGACAGTGGATGAGGTCCAGCGGGAAGCCAGTCTCTCAGTATGACATAGCAGAACTGCTGGGAAAAGCCTACTTGAGGTGCCAAACAGCAGAAATTGCGGTCAACGGATTTAAAGCAACTGGTCTGTATCCATTAAACAGACATTTGTTTACAGACGCTGACTTTCTTCCTTCTGGTCAAGAAGAACACGGCAGTCACTCTTCTCAAGAACCTCATGTAGACCGACTGGAGAAAGAATTGGATGTACAACAGCAAGAAAGTCCAACTTCCAGCCTTGCCAAGCTTCCCATCGCAATATCTCCATTTCATGCAAGACCATCTACTTCTTACGAAACCAGTCCTTTTCAAATTGTTCCTGTCCCAACAATTAAAAAGAGAAGCTCCACCAGAGGTCGTAAAGCAACATTTTCTTCCATCATAACATCTTCGCCATATAAAAAAGATTTGACCCAATCGATAGATTCTAAAAATAAAACTGAAGAACAAAAAAGGGTGTCAAATAGTGACAGTGTTTCTAGAGGCACGAAAAAGAGAAGACTGAATTTCGAAAGTGTTAAGGCAATTAAACTCAATAGAAACCAAGTTTTAACAAATTCTGGTGACGACAGTTCATCCGAAGACATTGATGACCCTCAACTAAAATCTACTGCTCCGGATAATGCAGATGCTGAATGTATTTTTTGTGAAAGACATTTTTGCGAAGATCACAGTGGGGAGCTTTGGGTTCAATGTGTTATGTGCAACCAATGGGCCCATAATTTATGTGCAGGTGCAGATAAGGATATTTACATCTGTGATTATTGTAAATAATAGACTAAGTTTTAAACCTTCTAATATAACACTGCTTTTAACTATTGTATTTAATCACCATATATAAATAAATATTATTGCTACAATAAATGTTAGGTCTATTATTTGTCATGTTTTCCTTGGGAATACGGGTATGTCGGTTTTGGAACCCATTTTCGAAATGCCGTAGTTCGACTCATGTTTATAAAAATTACGTTTTTTAGAGATTTAATATTCTTCTGAGAGTTTTGAGCTCAAATAGTTACTAGATACTAAATTTAGTATACATTCAAGAATTAACATTTTAAATTTTACACTAAAATACTTCAAAATACTCCAAAAACAAAATGGTATGTCGGTTTTGGAACACTTCCTCTACCATACTGATACAATCATAATCAGTAACGTCGGAATGAAAAAATAGGACCCCTAACAACAAAAAAAAGGAGAAGGTGAGTTTATTATTTTAAAATATATAATATAGAGTATACATAATTATTTAAATATTATATTTTTATAGAATGGCTAATCTTTTATCAATGAAAATTCAGATATGCAAATCATATTCACTTGAAATGAGCAGAAACTTCAAACACCAAATGAAAGAAAATACAGAATTTTTCTCACAAACATCAGGGTACGCAAACCTTTTTTTTTTTTTGTATAGGCCTACCTATTTCGATATTTATGCTTAAAGAATTACACGTGACATGCCCCCCCCTTCAATTGAAAAAAAAATTCAATCCAACTGTCCTGACCATAGACTATTTAAAAAATAATTCTTCTGTCTGCAGAAATAGACATAAGTTAAAATAATAATAATAATAATAAACGTTATATTTACACTTTCTCCATTTCATTTCCAAATACCAAAAACATTGATAAACGTTTCAAATCTCTGATAACCTACAGAACTAAATTTGTGAATTGTTAACCATTGGTCTGAAATTTCCTCCCCAAAGTAGACATCGCATTAAATACCTAGGCTCTACAAAAATAGAAAAACTATGCTGACACTAATTATTTTAAATTTTAAGGAGGGAATCAAGTTTTAGACTTTCCCTAGAGAGCACGGAACTCTTACCAGTGCACAAAGCCTATTACAGACTAAGAGTATCGGATCATCCTAGGTAAGGTTAAATGTTTAGCTGGGTCTTTATGAACTTTGGCTCACAATAACAGTAAGGGAACTCCAATAACTGTCCTCTCTGAAATTGAGAAGAGTGAAAAAGTGTCTAGACTGTAACCCAGTAATCAAATTCTGTTTTACATTCATTAGTAATGCAACTAATGCTTACTATCAATAGAGTGCGAGTACGAGTGTTAACAAATGATTCCGATAGGGCATAACTTACGTTTTATCTTGTACAATTTACTACTATTACAAAATAAAACCTACAACAACTGAAAGTAGGCCTAACGTAACCTAAAAGAATAATAATGTATAACAGTTTTTGGAGAAAACTAGACCAACTTGTTTGATAAACACAACATTCAATCAAATCACGACCTACGACAAAAATGTCAAACACTAACCAAATCTAGGACCGAACACTGGCCAATAGCGAAAATCAGATATTGGCTCAAGCGAACAATGAAAACACCGATCACTGTTTTTCACGTTTAGTACAAACACCAATAAGGACAAAACAATTACTTGGAGAGAATCACGGTTCTGTGAATGTCCTACAAATAACATACATCAAAACGTCTTTCTAAGATTCACTAACTCCAGTAGGTATAGTAACTTGGTTAAATTGAATTGTTGGAAATGGAATAACTGTGATTGTCTTGTGATTTCTTCTAACTAAAAAAATAAAATAAATAAATAAAATAAAAAATAAAGGAAAGAAAGAAAAGAAGAAATAGATGTTTTTGCGACTTTCCAACTATGTTAAGTAATTAATACTCTTTTTAAAGATTTGAATGACTTTTTTAGGTATTTGATAGAGAATGTAAATATTCCTCCCTAAGATACGAATCACATATGGGACACATTAAATATAACTAAAAACTAATCAAGATAGAGATATATTTAGCATGGCCACGAACTAACAAAAATAAAATGGTTCTTTGGTATTTAAAAAATGGTTAATAATGTCCATTGTAACAAGTAGTACAAATAATCTTACATTGATAAAACCAAATAGGACAATAAAACATTAGATATTACAATATTCAGAAGAAAATACCAGTGAAAACATTAATAAATCGTTAAAATTTGTAGTACTGGATGATAATATAATAAATTGATTAACAATAGTTTACAATAAACCTACAAATTTAGTGCTAAAAGTGAAGCACTTACTACTGTTACCCTGTTATTATTATTACACATACACTGTTACTAGTATAAAAAAGACGAAAAACGGAAATAAGACAACAATTTGTTGTACTGGGTGAGAATATAATAAAATTATTAACAAAAGTTTACAATAAACGTACAAATTTAGAAGAGTGAAGCACTTAGTCTACTAGTATTAAAAAAAAAACGAAAAACTACACAACAGTTTACAATAAACTACAAATGTAGTGTTAAAAGTGAACCACCTAGTGTAGGCTACTACTATAAAATACGAAAAACAAAAATCAGACAACAATTTGATAAGACAAGATGATTAACCAATAGTTTACAATAAACTACAAATTTAGTGATAAAAGTGAACCACCTAGTGTACTACTATAAAAGACGAAAAACAAAAATCAGACAACAATTTGATAAGATATAACAAGATGATTAACCAATAGTTTACAATAAACTACAAATTTAGTGTTAAAAGTGAACAACCTAGTGTACTACTATAAAAGACGAAAAACAAAAATCAGACAACAATTTGATAAGATATAACAAGATGATTAACCAATAGTTTACAATAAACTACAAATTTAGTGTTAAAAGTGAACAACCTAGTGTACTACTATAAAAGACGAAAAACAAAAATGAGACAACAATGTGATAGGATATAACAAGATGATTAACCAATAGTGATGAGCAAATGTAAGACCAAGACCAAGACTCCCAAGTCTTGGTCTTGGTCTTGGTTTTACGGTCTTGGTCTTGGTCTTGCATAGTGAGTCTTGGTCTTGTTCTTGCTGCAAGAGTCTTGCGAGACTCTTGCCTTGAAATTAAAAATCACATCTTTTCAATAAAAGGACTCACATATACATACATATCACTCTCCGAAACGACCGAAACATCCATTGAGTCCTCGTCACTCGTTTTTTCTTTTTTAATTAACCAAGCACAATTCACAGTATTTAAGATAATTATATTATTTTAAATTATAATAACGACTAAAAATAAAAATCCCGTATTTACAACATAAAATTAAAAATAATAACAATAGAAAACAAAAACGAAATTGTTACTATTTACAGTTCGCACAGCTTCACTTTGAATAATGACTAAAAATAAAATCTCACAACATAAAATCAAATATAGTAAAATTTTAATAGAAAAAGAAACAAATTGTACTAACAATAAAGAACAAAAACAACCAAAATGTACTTGTTATTCACAGGTCGACAGCTAACACCTTGTAGTTTCACATTGAAAGTTAAAAATCAACGAATAGAAAATACGACAATTTGATCTAATGAGTAAGGATATGTCAAAATGGATCCTACAACAGTTTACAATACTCACTACAAATTATATAGTAATAAGAAGGTAGCACCTATTCTTAGAAATACGTCCACCTGATTTGATGTATCGAATAGAAAATAAGAAAGCGAAAATACGACAATTTGATCTAATGAGTAAGGATATGTCAAAATGGATCCCACAACAGTTTACAATACTCACTACAAATTATATAGTAATAAGAAGGTAGCACCTATTCATAGAAATACGTCCACCTGATTTGATGTATCGAATAGAAAATAAGAAAGCGAAAATACGACAATTTGATCTAATGAGTAAGGATATGTCAAAATGGATCCCACAACAGTTTACAATACTCACTACAAATTATATAGTAATAAGAAGGTAGCACCTATTCATAGAAATACGTCCACCTGATTTGATGTATCGAATAGTAAATAAGAAAGCGAAAATACGACAATTTGATCTAATGAGTAAGGATATGTCAAAATGGATCCCACAACAGTTTACAATACTCACTACAAATTATATAGTAATAAGAAGGTAGCACCTATTCACAGAAATACGTCCACCTGATTTGATGTATCGAATAGAAAATAAGAAAGCGAAAATACGACAATTTGATCTAATGAGTAAGGATATGTCAAAATGGATCCCACAACAGTTTACAATACTCACTACAAATTATATAGTAATAAGAAGGTAGCACCTATTCTTAGAAATACGTCCACCTGATTTGATGTATCGAATAGAAAATAAGAAAGCGAAAATACGACAATTTGATCTAATGAGTAAGGATATGTCAAAATGAATCCCACAACAGTTTACAATACTCACTACAAATTATATAGTAATAAGAAGGTAGCACCTATTCTTAGAAATACGTCCACCTGATTTGATGTATCGAATAGAAAATAAGAAAGCGAAAATACGACAATTTGATCTAATGAGTAAGGATATGTCAAAATGAATCCCACAACAGTTTACAATACTCACTACAAATTATATAGTAATAAGAAGGTAGCACCTATTCTTAGAAATACGTCCACCTGATTTGATGTATCGAATAGAAAATAAGAAAGCGAAAATACGACAATTTGATCTAATGAGTAAGGATATGTCAAAATGAATCCCACAACAGTTTACAATACTCACTACAAATTATATAGTAATAAGAAGGTAGCACCTATTCTTAGAAATACGTCCACCTGATTTGATGTATCGAATAGAAAATAAGAAAGCGAAAATACGACAATTTGATCTAATGAGTAAGGATATGTCAAAATGAATCCCACAACAGTTTACAATACTCACTACAAATTATATAGTAATAAGAAGGTAGCACCTATTCTTAGAAATACGTCCACCTGATTTGATGTATCGAATAGAAAATAAGAAAGCGAAAATACGACAATTTGATCTAATGAGTAAGGATATGTCAAAATGGATCCCACAACAGTTTACAATACTCACTACAAATTATATAGTAATAAGAAGGTAGCACCTATTCTTAGAAATACGTCCACCTGATTTGATGTATCGAATAGAAAATAAGAAAGCGAAAATACGACAATTTGATCTAATGAGTAAGGATATGTCAAAATGGATCCTACAACAGTTTACAATACTCACTACAAATTATATAGTAATAAGAAGGTAGCACCTATTCTTAGAAATACGTCCATCTGATTTGATGTATCGAATAGTAAATAAGAAAGCGAAAATACGACAATTTGATCTAATGAGTAAGGATATGTCAAAATGGACCTCACAACAGTTTACAATACTCACTACAAATTATATAGTAATAAGAATGTAGCACCTATTCTTAAAAATAAGTCCATCTGATTTGATGTATCGAATAGTAAATAAGAAAGCGAAAATACGACAATTTGATCTAATGAGTAAGGATATGTCAAAATGGACCTCACAACAGTTTACAATACTCACTACAAATTATATAGTAATAAGAAGGTAGCACCTATTCTTAGAAATATGTCCATCTGATTTGATGTATCGAATAGTAAATAAGAAAGCGAAAATACGACAATTTGATCTAATGAGTAAGGATATGTCAAAATGGACCTCACAACAGTTTACAATACTCACTACAAATTATATAGTAATAAGAAGGTAGCACCTATTCTTAAAAATATGTCCATCTGATTTGATGTATCGAATAGTAAATAAGAAAGCGAAAATACGACAATTTGATCTAATGAGTAAGGATATGTCAAAATGGACCTCACAACAGTTTACAATACTCACTACAAATTATATAGTAATAAGAAGGTAGCACCTATTCTTAGAAATATGTCCATCTGATTTGATGTATCGAATAGTAAATAAGAAAGTGAAAATACGACAATTTGATCTAATGAGTAAGGATATGTCAAAATGGACCTCACAACAGTTTACAATACTCACTACAAATTATATGTAATAAGAAGGTAGCACCTATTCTTAAAAATAAGTCCATCTGATTTGATGTATCGAATAGTAAATAAGAAAGCGAAAATACGACAATTTGATCTAATGTGTAAGGATATGTCAAAATGGACCTCACAACAGTTTACAATACTCACTACAAATTATATAGTAATAAGAAGGTAGCACCTATTCTTAGAAATATGTCCATCTGATTTGATGTATCGAATAGTAAATAAGAAAGCGAAAATACGACAATTTGATCTAATGAGTAAGGATATGTCAAAATGGATCCCACAACAGTTTACAATACTCACTACAAATTATATAGTAATAAGAAGGTAGCACCTATTCATAGAAATACGTCCACCTGATTTGATGTATCGAATAGTAAATAAGAAAGCGAAAATACGACAATTTGATCTAATGAGTAAGGATATGTCAAAATGGATCCCACAACAGTTTACAATACTCACTACAAATTATATAGTAATAAGAAGGTAGCACCTATTCACAGAAATACGTCCACCTGATTTGATGTATCGAATAGAAAATAAGAAAGCGAAAATACGACAATTTGATCTAATGAGTAAGGATATGTCAAAATGGATCCCACAACAGTTTACAATACTCACTACAAATTATATAGTAATAAGAAGGTAGCACCTATTCTTAGAAATACGTCCACCTGATTTGATGTATCAAATAGAAAATAAGAAAGCGAAAATACGACAATTTGATCTAATGAGTAAGGATATGTCAAAATGAATCCCACAACAGTTTACAATACTCACTACAAATTATATAGTAATAAGAAGGTAGCACCTATTCTTAGAAATACGTCCACCTGATTTGATGTATCGAATAGAAAATAAGAAAGCGAAAATACGACAATTTGATCTAATGAGTAAGGATATGTCAAAATGGATCCCACAACAGTTTACAATACTCACTACAAATTATATAGTAATAAGAAGGTAGCACCTATTCTTAGAAATACGTCCACCTGATTTGATGTATCGAATAGAAAATAAGAAAGCGAAAATACGACAATTTGATCTAATGAGTAAGGATATGTCAAAATGGATCCTACAACAGTTTACAATACTCACTACAAATTATATGTAATGAGAAGGTAGCACCTATTCTTAGAAATACGTCCATCTGATTTGATGTATCGAATAGTAAATAAGAAAGCGAAAATACGACAATTTGATCTAATGAGTAAGGATATGTCAAAATGGACCTCACAACAGTTTACAATACTCACTACAAATTATATAGTAATAAGAATGTAGCACCTATTCTTAAAAATAAGTCCATCTGATTTGATGTATCGAATAGTAAATAAGAAAGCGAAAATACGACAATTTGATCTAATGAGTAAGGATATGTCAAAATGGACCTCACAACAGTTTACAATACTCACTACAAATTATATAGTAATAAGAAGGTAGCACCTATTCTTAGAAATATGTCCATCTGATTTGATGTATCGAATAGTAAATAAGAAAGCGAAAATACGACAATTTGATCTAATGAGTAAGGATATGTCAAAATGGACCTCACAACAGTTTACAATACTCACTACAAATTATATGTAATGAGAAGGTAGCACCTATTCTTAGAAATATGTCCATCTGATTTGATGTATCGAATAGAAAATAAGAAAGCGAAAATACGACAATTTGATCTAATGAGTAAGGATATGTCAAAATGGACCTCACAACAGTTTACAATACTCACTACAAATTATATAGTAATAAGAAGGTAGCACCTATTCTTAGAAATATGTCCATCTGATTTGATGTATCGAATAGTAAATAAGAAAGTGAAAATACGACAATTTGATCTAATGAGTAAGGATATGTCAAAATGGACCTCACAACAGTTTACAATACTCACTACAAATTATATGTAATAAGAAGGTAGCACCTATTCTTAAAAATAAGTCCATCTGATTTGATGTATCGAATAGTAAATAAGAAAGCGAAAATACGACAATTTGATCTAATGAGTAAGGATATGTCAAAATGGACCTCACAACAGTTTACAATACTCACTACAAATTATATAGTAATAAGAATGTAGCACCTATTCTTAAAAATAAGTCCATCTGATTTGATGTATCGAATAGTAAATAAGAAAGCGAAAATACGACAATTTGATCTAATGAGTAAGGATATGTCAAAATGGATCCCACAACAGTTTACAATACTCACTACAAATTATATAGTAATAAGAATGTAGCACCTATTCTTAAAAATAAGTCCATCTGATTTGATGTATCGAATAGTAAATAAGAAAGCGAAAATACGACAATTTGATCTAATGTGTAAGGATATGTCAAAATGGACCTCACAACAGTTTACAATACTCACTACAAATTATATAGTAATAAGAATGTAGCACCTATTCTTAAAAATAAGTCCATCTGATTTGATGTATCGAATAGTAAATAAGAAAGCGAAAATACGACAATTTGATCTAATGTGTAAGGATATGTCAAAATGGACCTCACAACAGTTTACAATACTCACTACAAATTATATAGTAATAAGAAGGTAGCACCTATTCTTAGAAATATGTCCATCTGATTTGATGTATCGAATAGTAAATAAGAAAGCGAAAATACGACAATTTGATCTAATGAGTAAGGATATGTCAAAATGGACCTCACAACAGTTTACAATACTCACTACAAATTATATAGTAATAAGAAGGTAGCACCTATTCTTAAAAATACGTCCACCTGATTTGATGTATCGAATAGTAAATAAGAAAGCGAAAATACGACAATTTGATCTAATGAGTAAGGATATGTCAAAATGGGTCCCACAACAGTTTACAATACTCACTACAAATTATATAGTAATAAGAATGTAGCACCTATTCTTAAAAATAAGTCCATCTGATTTGATGTATCGAATAGAAAATAAGAAAGCGAAAATACGACAATTTGATCTAATGAGTAAGGATATGTCAAAATGGACCTCACAACAGTTTACAATACTCACTACAAATTATATAGTAATAAGAATGTAGCACCTATTCTTAAAAATAAGTCCATCTGATTTGATGTATCGAATAGTAAATAAGAAAGCGAAAATACGACAATTTGATCTAATGAGTAAGGATATGTCAAAATGGACCTCACAACAGTTTACAATACTCACTACAAATTATATAGTAATAAGAAGGTAGCACCTATTCTTAGAAATATGTCCATCTGATTTGATGTATCGAATAGTAAATAAGAAAGCGAAAATACGACAATTTGATCTAATGAGTAAGGATATGTCAAAATGGACCTCACAACAGTTTACAATACTCACTACAAATTATATAGTAATAAGAATGTAGCACCTATTCTTAAAAATAAGTCCATCTGATTTGATGTATCGAATAGTAAATAAGAAAGCGAAAATACGACAATTTGATCTAATGAGTAAGGATATGTCAAAATGGACCTCACAACAGTTTACAATACTCACTACAAATTATATAGTAATAAGAAGGTAGCACCTATTCTTAGAAATATGTCCATCTGATTTGATGTATCGAATAGTAAATAAGAAAGCGAAAATACGACAATTTGATCTAATGAGTAAGGATATGTCAAAATGGACCTCACAACAGTTTACAATACTCACTACAAATTATATGTAATGAGAAGGTAGCACCTATTCTTAGAAATATGTCCATCTGATTTGATGTATCGAATAGAAAATAAGAAAGCGAAAATACGACAATTTGATCTAATGAGTAAGGATATGTCAAAATGGACCTCACAACAGTTTACAATACTCACTACAAATTATATAGTAATAAGAAGGTAGCACCTATTCTTAGAAATATGTCCATTTGATTTGATGTATCGAATAGTAAATAAGAAAGTGAAAATACGACAATTTGATCTAATGAGTAAGGATATGTCAAAATGGACCTCACAACAGTTTACAATACTCACTACAAATTATATGTAATAAGAAGGTAGCACCTATTCTTAAAAATAAGTCCATCTGATTTGATGTATCGAATAGTAAATAAGAAAGCGAAAATACGACAATTTGATCTCATGTGTAAGGATATGTCAAAATGGACCTCACAACAGTTTACAATACTCACTACAAATTATATAGTAATAAGAAGGTAGCACCTATTCTTAGAAATATGTCCATCTGATTTGATGTATCGAATAGTAAATAAGAAAGCGAAAATACGACAATTTGATCTAATGAGTAAGGATATGTCAAAATGGACCTCACAACAGTTTACAATACTCACTACAAATTATATAGTAATAAGAATGTAGCACCTATTCTTAAAAATAAGTCCATCTGATTTGATGTATCGAATAGTAAATAAGAAAGCGAAAATACGACAATTTGATCTAATGAGTAAGGATATGTCAAAATGGGTCCCACAACAGTTTACAATACTCACTACAAATTATATAGTAATAAGAATGTAGCACCTATTCTTAAAAATAAGTCCATCTGATTTGATGTATCGAATAGAAAATAAGAAAGCGAAAATACGACAATTTGATCTAATGAGTAAGGATATGTCAAAATGGACCTCACAACAGTTTACAATACTCACTACAAATTATATAGTAATAAGAATGTAGCACCTATTCTTAAAAATAAGTCCATCTGATTTGATGTATCGAATAGTAAATAAGAAAGCGAAAATACGACAATTTGATCTAATGAGTAAGGATATGTCAAAATGGATCCCACAACAGTTTACAATACTCACTACAAATTATATAGTAATAAGAATGTAGCACCTATTCTTAAAAATAAGTCCATCTGATTTGATGTATCGAATAGAAAATAAGAAAGCGAAAATACGACAATTTGATCTAATGAGTAAGGATATGTCAAAATGGATCCCACAACAGTTTACAATACTCACTACAAATTATATAGTAATAAGAATGTAGCACCTATTCTTAAAAATAAGTCCATCTGATTTGATGTATCGAATAGAAAATAAGAAAGCGAAAATACGACAATTTGATCTAATGAGTAAGGATATGTCAAAATGGACCTCACAACAGTTTACAATACTCACTACAAATTATATAGTAATAAGAATGTAGCACCTATTCTTAAAAATAAGTCCATCTGATTTGATGTATCGAATAGTAAATAAGAAAGCGAAAATACGACAATTTGATCTAATGAGTAAGGATATGTCAAAATGGACCTCACAACAGTTTACAATACTCACTACAAATTATATAGTAATAAGAAGGTAGCACCTATTCTTAAAAAATACGTCCACCTGATTTGATGTATCGAATAGAAAATAAGAAAGCGAAAATACGACAATTTGATCTAATGAGTAAGGATATGTCAAAATGGACCTCACAACAGTTTACAATACTCACTACAAATTATATAGTAATAAGAAGGTAGCACCTATTCTTAAAAAATACGTCCACCTGATTTGATGTATCGAATAGAAAATAAGAAAGCGAAAATACGACAATTTGATCTAATGAGTAAGGATATGTCAAAATGGACCTCACAACAGTTTACAATACTCACTACAAATTATATAGTAATAAGAAGGTAGCACCTATTCTTAAAAATACGTCCACCTGATTTGATGTATCGAATAGAAAATAAGAAAGCGAAAATACGACAATTTGATCTAATGAGTAAGGATATGTCAAAATGGACCTCACAACAGTTTACAATACTCACTACAAATTATATAGTAATAAGAAGGTAGCACCTATTCTTAAAAATACGTCCACCTGATTTGATGTATCGAATAGAAAATAAGAAAGCGAAAATAGGACAATTTGATCTAATGAGTAAGGATATGTCAAAATGGATCACACAACAGTTTACAATACTCACTACAAATTATATAGTAATAAGAAGGTAGCACCTATTCTTAAAAATACGTCCACCTGATTTGATGTATCGAATAGAAAATAAGAAAGCGAAAATAGGACAATTTGATCTAATGAGTAAGGATATGTCAAAATGGGTCCCACAACAGTTTACAATACTCACTACAAATTATATAGTAATAAGAAGGTAGCACCTATTCTTAAAAATACGTCCACCTGATTTGATGTATCGAATAGAAAATAAGAAAGCGAAAATACGACAATTTGATCTAATGAGTAAGGATATGTCAAAATGGACCTCACAACAGTTTACAATACTCACTACAAATTATATAGTAATAAGAAGGTAGCACCTATTCTTAAAAATACGTCCACCTGATTTGATGTATCGAATAGAAAATAAGAAAGCGAAAATACGACAATTTGATCTAATGAGTAAGGATATGTCAAAATGGACCTCACAACAGTTTACAATACTCACTACAAATTATATAGTAATAAGAAGGTAGCACCTATTCTTAAAAAATACGTCCACCTGATTTGATGTATCGAATAGAAAATAAGAAAGCGAAAATACGACAATTTGATCTAATGAGTAAGGATATGTCAAAATGGACCTCACAACAGTTTACAATACTCACTACAAATTATATAGTAATAAGAAGGTAGCACCTATTCTTAAAAAATACGTCCACCTGATTTGATGTATCGAATAGAAAATAAGAAAGCGAAAATACGACAATTTGATCTAATGAGTAAGGATATGTCAAAATGGACCTCACAACAGTTTACAATACTCACTACAAATTATATAGTAATAAGAAGGTAGCACCTATTCTTAAAAAATACGTCCACCTGATTTGATGTATCGAATAGAAAATAAGAAAGCGAAAATACGACAATTTGATCTAATGAGTAAGGATATGTCAAAATGGACCTCACAACAGTTTACAATACTCACTACAAATTATATAGTAATAAGAAGGTAGCACCTATTCTTAAAAATACGTCCACCTGATTTGATGTATCGAATAGTAAATAAGAAAGCGAAAATACGACAATTTGATCTAATGAGTAAGGATATGTCAAAATGGACCTCACAACAGTTTACAATACTCACTACAAATTATATAGTAATAAGAAGGTAGCACCTATTCTTAAAAATACGTCCACCTGATTAGTAATAAGAAGGTAGCACCTATTCTTAAAAATACGTCCACCTGATTTGATGTATCGAATAGAAAATAAGAAAGCGAAAATAGGACAATTTGATCTAATGAGTAAGGATATGTCAAAATGGACCTCACAACAGTTTACAATACTCACTACAAATTATATAGTAATAAGAAGGTAGCACCTATTCTTAAAAAATACGTCCACCTGATTTGATGTATCGAATAGAAAATAAGAAAGCGAAAATAGGACAATTTGATCTAATGAGTAAGGATATGTCAAAATGGATCCCACAACAGTTTACAATACTCACTACAAATTATATAGTAATAAGAAGGTAGCATCTATTCTTAAAAAATACGTCCACCTGATTTGATGTATCGAATAGAAAATAAGAAAGCGAAAATAGGACAATTTGATCTAATGAGTAAGGATATGTCAAAATGGATCCCACAACAGTTTACAATACTCACTACAAATTATATAGTAATAAGAAGGTAGCACCTATTCTTAAAAAATACGTCCACCTGATTTGATGTATCGAATAGAAAATAAGAAAGCGAAAATAGGACAATTTGATCTAATGAGTAAGGATATGTCAAAATGGATCCCACAACAGTTTACAATACTCACTACAAATTATATAGTAATAAGAAGGTAGCATCTATTCTTAGAAATATGTCCATCTGATTTGATGTATCGAATAGAAAATAAGAAAGCGAAAATAGGACAATTTGATCTAATGAGTAAGGATATGTCAAAATGGACATCACAACAGTTTACAATACTCACTACAAATTATATAGTAATAAGAAGGTAGCACCTATTCTTAAAAATAAGTCCATCTGATTTGATGTATCGAATAGAAAATAAGAAAGCGAAAATAGGACAATTTGATCTAATGAGTAAGGATATGTCAAAATGGACCTCACAACAGTTTACAATACTCACTACAAATTATATAGTAATAAGAAGGTAGCATCTATTCTTAGAAATATGTCCATCTGATTTGATGTATCGAATAGAAAATAAGAAAGCGAAAATAGGACAATTTGATCTAATGAGTAAGGATATGTCAAAATGGACCTCACAACAGTTTACAATACTCACTACAAATTATATAGTAATAAGAAGGTAGCATCTATTCTTAAAAATAAGTCCATCTGATTTGATGTATCGAATAGAAAATAAGAAAGCGAAAATAGGACAATTTGATCTAATGAGTAAGGATATGTCAAAATGGATCCCACAACAGTTTACAATACTCACTACAAATTATATAGTAATAAGAAGGTAGCACCTATTCTTAAAAATACGTCCACCTGATTTGATGTATCGAATAGAAAATAAGAAAGCGAAAATAGGACAATTTGATCTAATGAGTAAGGATATGTCAAAATGGACCTCACAACAGTTTACAATACTCACTACAAATTATATAGTAATAAGAAGGTAGCACCTATTCTTAAAAATACGTCCACCTGATTTGATGTATCGAATAGAAAATAAGAAAGCGAAAATACGACAATTTGATCTAATGAGTAAGGATATGTCAAAATGGATCCCACAACAGTTTACAATACTCACTACAAATTATATAGTAATAAGAAGGTAGCACCTATTCTTAAAAAATACGTCCACCTGATTTGATGTATCGAATAGAAAATAAGAAAGCGAAAATACGACAATTTGATCTAATGAGTAAGGATATGTCAAAATGGATCCCACAACAGTTTACAATACTCACTACAAATTATATAGTAATAAGAATGTAGCACCTATTCTTAGAAATAAGTCCATCTGATTTGATGTATCGAATAGAAAATAAGAAAGCGAAAATAGGACAATTTGATCTAATGAGTAAGGATATATCAAAATGGACCTCACAACAGTTTACAATACTCACTACAAATTATATAGTAATAAGAAGGTAGCACCTATTCTTAAAAAATACGTCCATCTGATTTGATGTATCGAATAGAAAATAAGAAAGCGAAAATAGGACAATTTGATCTAATGAGTAAGGATATGTCAAAATGGACCTCACAACAGTTTACAATACTCACTACAAATTATATAGTAATAAGAAGGTAGCACCTATTCTTAAAAATACGTCCACCTGATTTGATGTAGGCTATTGAATAGAAAATAAGAAAGCGAAAATAGGACAGCAATTTGTTATAGTGGATGAGGATCCCAACTTACTACAATAAAACTACTACAAGTTATAGTAGTAATCTGGGCTTACCTTTAGCAACAAAAGGAACAAAGCTCATAGTTGAGTTTGAGTTTCCTCTGTGAGGAAGGATCTGAATGCAGATAAAGTACGTAATCGTCATCCCCTTTGCTACGCCATTTTATACTGAAACAAGGTCGTATACAGTTATATGCTTCGTATAGTTTAGTCTACCGTGTGTAAATTGAAATAAATTTGATTAGAAAAATAAAGTGTGTGTACCTAATTATTTATATTTGACGAAACTAATTAAAACAACAAAAAAATAAACTACTGTACTGTACAACGGATCTAGGTGTTGGAATACAGCTACCAAGAAACATTTATTAAAAACCCATCCTTGAATTATTACAATTTAAATTGTACAACGACATGATATCTAGCACTTTTCGAGAAAGACACGTTTGTAACTTTATACAGTTTTTTCGCGATATTTAATTTCATTCTACAATGTATTTAATCCGAAAATACGCTCTAGATCACACACACGCGCACGCACGCACGCACACACACAATGGACGTCTATCGAAACATTAAAGGGAAGCCTATAAAATTTTGAATTCAGTTTTTGTTTTTGCCTACAAATTTACATTCTAAATCAATAATTTTAATTCGACAATTTTCAAGCTGTGGAAATGTTTTAAGTGTTATTTAAAGTCGAAATATCTCTAGGTAGTGATGAGCAAAAGGAGTCTTGGTCTTGCAGTCTTGGTCTTGGTCTTGCATAATATACGAGACCAAGACCAAGACCGCCTTTCGAATGCAAGACCAAGACCAAGACCGGAGTGTGCAAGACCAAGACTCTTGCAGCATGTGTCTCGCAAGTCTTGCGAGACTCTTGCAAGTCTTGCAGGTATCGTGTTCTAGTTTGGCCGGATATCAGACTCTGTGCGGCATTTGATATCAGAGAACGCCGGCAACGTTTTTAATTTTTAAAAAACAAAACCAACTACATTTCCCATCTTGTCACTTCTTGGAATTAGAGTTGAATTTTCCCACGAACAGTACATTAAAAAGTGCCGAATCTTATTTCCTCAAAACCTTTGAGAACGGAAATATTATTACGTCGCTTCCGTCGTACTTTACAGTACAGATAAAGAGCAAAGATATATTGGTGTTATATATATTTGTGTTGTAATGTGAGTTTTTTTTTAATTGTATTACAGGTAATAATAAATAATAGTGTGTATGTGTGTGCGTGTGGCGCGGACGTGCGTACGAGAGAGAGAGAGAGAGGACTTTCATTTAAAAACTCCTTTTTTCTAATTTGGCAAATGATGTAGTAGTTGTTTAAAGTATGATATTAATGTAAACCCTAAATATTTTACCGTTTAAGACCTTTTTCTTATGGTTTTAACTAAGAGATATTAAAATTTGCATATGCATTTATTAATTTTTTCGTTTTAAAATAAATATATAAATTCGATTTTGTGTTTCATTAATAATACATTCTGTAACTTAAGAAAAATATGTAACTTTTTTTCTAAATGTAGGCTGATCTATACATGAGTTTGCGTTTTGTGAATGTATGTGTTTTTTGTAAACATTAATTCCCCCCCCCCCAAATTTTGTAAAGTACATAGATTTAAAACATATGATATAGGCCTACTGATGTAAAATACATACATTTTAACTTTATAAACAATTCTTTTGCAGTTTTATTTTAAATAAGGGACATTGATGTAATGTGTCAGTTTAAAAAACATATTTTTTCAAGTATTGTAAAATGAATAATATTTTAAATCTACTAAAAAATTTTTTTTGCAAATTTTTAATAGTTTTTTAAATATAATATGAACAGTGTGTATGTTTATTTTAGTGGAAATGTATTTTTTGTTCATTTTGTAAAATAGGACTATTTTTTAATGTGAGATGTAATTAGTAGTGTGCTTTAAAGAAATATATTTTAATTCATTTTTGCAAACATTTCAATTTTGTTAAACAATATGTATGTATATGTGAGTCCTTTTATTGAAAAGATGTGATTTTTAATTTCAAGGCAAGAGTCTCGCAAGACTCTTGCAGCAAGAACAAGAGCAAGACCAAGACTCACTATGCAAGACCAAGACCGTAAGACCAATGCAAGACCAAGACCAAGACTTGGTGTGCAAGAACAAGACCAAGACCAAGACTTGGGAGTCTTGGTCTTGGTCTTGCATTTGCTCATCACTATCTCTAGGTATTCAACACTTGTAAGAAATGGAACTAAGAACATAAAATAGAGACCCCCCTAGCCCTCGAATACTCTAAATAGGAACATGGTCGGAAGTTAACAAGAGAGACTTGAAAGAGAGGGATTTACCCCAGTGTAGGAGCCCCTGAAGGTCCTGTCGATCTAACAGCATGGTATTATCTTGTCTCTAGTCAAAATATTGTGGGCTTATTCAATTTTGGAAAGAATTATTTAATATAGTTATTATTATTCCTATGTAATAAAATACTAAAATTAAAAAATATATATATTGCATTATTAGTTTATAAAAAATAACTTGAATTACGATAATACATTGAATCAAAAATTAAAATACTGTTATAGAATTAGATACCTATTAGAATATCCTGATTTAAGATTACCGTGGCATTATCACTTTAATATTTGACTACAAAGAAAAGTGGAAAGTGCAAATAATTATACTTATTTTGGTAGGCAAGTTAACGAAACATATTTATTCTCTTAGCGTCTAAGCTACTGAGCAACAAAGTCCTTTATACAATTGTCCAGGAACTGATTGGGTAGGACAAAATATATAAAAAATTCCATATAACATAATCTTTAGCCTCTATCCGCCATTTTATTATTTTTTACAAAAAAATTATAACTTTGGAAATAGATAGAATTCCGAGTTCAGATTTGGTATAAGCATTTTTTATGTAACACGTTTTACACTAGTACCAAAAACAAAGAATTTATTTCATATATTTTCAAAATGGCTGGAGTTTAAAATTTTAAAAATCAAGTATCTAGAAAACTGTTAACTTCATAAAAAATATACAAGAGACAAAACGTTTCTCTTTTTAATGACAAACAAAACGGTTTTTTGAATTTTTACTGTAGCTTGAAGGATAAATCAGTAATAAACAAAAAACATAATTTCTTAATAATTCTCGAAAATACGTCTAAAAATTTAAACGGCAGCCATTTTTAAAATATAGAAAATAATTTCTTTGTTTTTAGTACACGTGTAAAACATTATAAAAATACGTATACCAAATCTGAATTCAACATCCTTTCTATTCCCAAAGTTAACGGGTGGGGGTGGGGGACCTTTCTCCATAGATTTACGAATATTAAAAAAATATTATTATTACATTAAGAAAACAACATACTACTTTAAAAAGAAAGCTACAAAATAAAAAAAAAACAATATACTAAATTTTAAAGCCAAGCAATTTTCTTAAAAAGATTATCTATACCAGTTTATTTGACCAACTAGTGTCGCAATAGCTTTATAAAACGCCACAATAGCTTTATAAAACGCCACAATAGCTTTATAAAACGCCAACATAGCTTTAGAACTTGATAAGGAGTTAAAGATGTTGTTTAAGCAAATAATCTCTGGAATGCTTCATTTAATTGTCTAGGTAGGTACTGAGAGTATATTTTTAGTGCTTAGTTTTGTTTTATATTCACATGTATTCGTTTTAATACTAATATAATGTTTTAAAATTAAATCCTACTCCAACAAATTACACCACATTGAATTCTTCAAGTCCAAAATAAATTCATCATTACACCGAAACTGGACAAATTGTCTTAAAATAATTAATAACTATTTATTTAAATTTCCTATATTTATGCGATTTCCAATTAAAATTTTAATAATAACCTCTCAATTTAAACTACTTTGTTTTTGTGCTTAAAACCAGCATACAATTAATATTAAACCATGAAGTAATCTATACAAATCTGCCCAGTAACGAAGAGCTGTAACGCCAATAAATATTAAAAATGACGACGCTGTCAGGACTGATTCCCGTGGAACACCACAAGACAATCAGAGCAAATATACAGTTCTTAAAACTTTTCTTTATCTAGGTAAGAATTAAAAAAACAAAACTGTTAAAGATATAACTGAATGAGACACATTCATCATAGTTAAAAACTATTAATTAGATACAAAGAGGATTTTATAACAAATGTTTGTAGTTTTGAACATATTAACTAAATAATTGAAACATGATTGTTAAGAAACTTTGATCCTTTTAGATATTACCACTTCTCAAGTCAAGGCTTACCTACCTTCTCCAAAACGATTTTGTCCTCTAATAAAATAAATTGTATATTACATATTTTATCCTGTTTTTGAATTTTTATACAATATAATTTTTTCAACATCCCTGGCAAAAATGAATTTCGAAAGTTCCATTATTTTTCATAAATAAATCACAAATTTCTTACATACAACTAACTAAGCGAATGAAAAGATAAAGTAACTGCAGCAGGTATAAATAACTTTAGCCGACAACTTGTTGCATAAATAACCGGTAGAATTAGGGTGGCTATTGGTTATAATAAATGATTAGAAAGGGTCAATACGGCTAGACTGAGGCTAGACTTAGAGAAACACGTTTCTTCCCTTCCCCAGCTTAGTCGCATTTATAGAACCTCATAACGTACAAATTGTAATAATTCGGGTTTTAAAGCTCCTCGGTTGTCGGGAACACAAATTTCATCGTGCAAACATGAACTCTCCTCACAAGACACAAGCTCTCTAATCCAACTATCAATAATTCAGAACGGGGATGCTTCCATAAATAAAGCAGATTTTTTTATCCAATATATATCCAAAGGTAATTAAATACGTAGTTTGTCATGTACTTTTTCATTTCTGATATCTTCATTACAATAAATAACAAAAATCGGAATTTTTAGTAAAGTTCACCTTAAGATAAATAAATATCAACAATTTTTATGATCTTTGAAATTATTAAATCATTTTTTAACTGAAAACTAGACGACATTCGTACGCTCTGATCTTTTAAATAAAATGTCTGCACATTTTGCAAACATTATTAAATCCAAGATATTGGTTAGGTCTGCAGAGACTTAACTACCTTACATTATAAATAACCCCCATGCAGCATGCAGCTGATGTACACCTACATGATAGGTTTTATTATTGTGTATCCGCACATTTGCCGTCCTAGATAAACTAGATATCTATATAACCTACATAAACTCAATAAAATAAACTAGATATCTATATAACCTACATAAACATGTCGAATTAAATAAACTCGTAAACTGTTTACATTCGATAAACTACATAAACTACGTAAACTCAAAAAACTGCATAAACACTATAAATTAGATAACTACCGGTACATAAACTCTATAAAGTTGATAAACTATATAAACTGGTTTAAATGTAGATAACTCGATAAAATACATAAACACGATAAACTACATAAACTCGATAATGTAGATAACTCGATAAAATACATAAACACGATAAACTACATAAACTCAATAATATAGATAACTCGATAAAATACATAAACACGATAAACTCAATAATATAGATAACTCGATAAAATACATAAACACGATAAACTACACAAACTCGATAATGTAGATAACTCGATAAAATACATAAACACGATAACCTACATAAACTTGATAAACTGCATAAACTCGATAATAGAGATAACTCGATAACCTACATAAACTTCAGTGTACCTCTGAAGATGATAGCAGAGCTATCGAAATGTACATAAGGTAATATAAACGCATTATACAGTTTTGTGTAGTTGTGTTATTTTGTGGTTTTTCCTTAATCATATACAATCACCACAGTGCTCTAGTGATTTATTTATACACAAACACGCGGAACTACACAAACTCGATAATGTAGATAACTCGATAAAATACATAAACACGATAAACTACATAAACTCGATAATATAGATAACGCGATAAAATACATAAACTCGATAATGTAGATAACTCGATAAAATACATAAATACGATAAACTACATAAACTCAATAATATAGATAACTCGATAAAATACATAAACACGATAAACTACACAAACTCGATAATGTAGATAACTCGATAAAATACATAAACACGATAAACTACATAAACTCGATAATGTAGATAACTCGATAAAATACATAAACACGATAAACTACATAAACTCGATAATGTAGATAACTCGATAAAATACATAAACACGATAAACTACATAAACTCGATAATGTAGATAACTCGATAAAATACATAAACACGATAAACTACATAAACTCGATAATATAGATAACTCGATAAAATACATAAACTCGATAATGTAGATAACTCGATAAAATACATAAACACGATAAACTATATAAACTCAATAATATAGATAACTCGATAATATAGATAACTCGATAAAATACATAAACTCGATAAATTACATAACCTGATAAACTACACAAACTCGATAAACTACATAGCCTCATGTAAGTCTTAGATACTAAAATTTTATGTAATAGGTCGTGTAGAAACTATAAAAAATAATAATAAATAATAATAATAAATACAAAATAACCTACTCTGAGTACCTACTGCTAATAGGCCTACTCATTATCATAATTTTTTTAACTTTTTTTGAAGTAATATAATTTAGTTTTTATTCATAAATAAATATTAATTTTTTATGTTTGGCTATCATTGAAGCCAGATTTAAACTGTACAAAACGAGTTATTTCGAGATGTCAAATTTTTCTCTAAATTATTGACTCAAAATTCGAGTTTGCAAAATTTGAGCATAATTGATAACTAAATCATGACTTCTATAGCTTTTACCAACACGTAAAAAAATGCCGACAAAATACTGTTATGGTTAAAATAGTGTACGACATTACTTTGAGGCCAGAATTTCTATTACAAATTCGCTAATAGTAAAAACCTATATTAAGTGAGAACTTGAATTAAATTTCTTCCACTGAATTTAAATTAGATAGCTCCATTTTTTATAACATTAATGTTTACTTGTTTAGATTAATAATTTCTCCTATATATTATAAAGTAGTTTTACTACAGTGTATAGTTTCTATGATGGAAAATGTATGAAGAGATTAAATAACATTTCAGATTATTAAAGTAAGAGAATTCAATCAGTTAGAATAGGGCATATCATTTTGGAGAAGGGATTTGTACACCAATAATAGCTATTCAAAAGAAATATACTATATCTGCATTATTAAGACCAAAACTTGGACTAAAAATTCTATTGAACTCTAGAAAGTTTTGAAGATTTGTTTTATATTAGTTGTGGGAATAAATTGAATACAGACGATAAATATTTCAGAAATAGCGACTACTTCTCATATCTAAACCAAGAACGACTTCTTTTTAAAAGTTTATTCGTCTATGTCTATAGCAACTAGAAATTTTATTCAGGCCTCAAAAAATATTGCAAAATATTAGACAACTTAAAACGTAAACAAAATTTAGTTATTAAGTATGAATGAGGTAGATCATTTAGGCTAATGTAAAACATGTTGTATGTGTGAAAATATTTAGTTGGAAAATGTGTTTGTGTCTTTGCTTGGATGATTGTGAATGGTCGTTTGTGTGTGTGCGCATGCGCGTTAGTATGACGTCTACTTTGAGTAAATGCGTCTTAGCTATAATATATAATAGCTTATAACTAGATTGTTTTTCTTATCTTCTTTTTTGTGTGCTGTGTCCAACAGTCTGGCTTGACAGTACACATTAAAATATAGCAGTTTCAGAGCAAGGCTTGAGATACTACTAATGACGTAGGCTATCTGTTTTTTATTCATTCATTTTTGTTATTGTTATTTCTGTTGGCTATGTTGCTTATATAATCTAGTATTTGTTTATGTTTTTAAGATATCATGTATACCTAGTGTAAAAAAAAACTCTAACAGAGATCCCACAAAAATTACTTGTATTTAATCAAACGCGTTTCAACGACAAAGTCACCATCCTCAGCTACAATAACTAAACTACAAGTATAACTTGTTACATATAACTTTAAAGAGTTATAGTTTTATTAATGTTGCTCATGTATCACTGAGGATGGTAACTTTGTCGTTGAAACGCGTTTGATTAAATAATCGTAATTTGTGTGTGATCTTGTGTTAAAGTTTTTTTATCTAATATTATCTCACAAGTCAAGCTCAATATTTATAGAAAAACCATAGAAACGATTTAAAAGCACAAGTCAAGAAAATTTCTGACTCTGTTTAATTTACTAATGAATTTTTTTTAAGATGGAAAGTAGTCTTATATTACATATTTTAGAGTTTCAAATTAACCTAACCCATTACTTTTATTACAATAGGAACACATTATGTTTTGCTTCCTTTACTATTAGCAACATTTTTGTTAAGGATGGTCCCATTCTATCACTTTACAGTTTCAGACGAAAGGTTAAAAAAAAAAAAAAAATGTGCATAGTTAAATCAAAATTTATAATGGCTTAATAGTGCACAATTAGACTACCTAATGAAGGCAAATCGTCATAGTCGTTTATAAAACTGTTGAGACTCTAGCTTATTGATACATAGGCATCAGATTTCAGATTTTTGTGTCTATTTGATCTTAAATAAAGCATTAAACGATAAGTTGTAACGTTTTAATTTCTGAAATTTAAATGACTACCTAAACTTTGAGAATGAAACTCAAGATGTAACGTATTTTTACCACGTTTTTATTAGTTCGGTTTTCGTCATATCTGTTTGTCTGTCTGTCCGGGTGGAATTTTGCAATCGAGTTTAAACTACCTTCCCGATAAGCTAGAGACATGAAATTTTGAACGTAGGTCAGAATTGGATGACAATACAATATTCAGTTGTCAATTGAAATCTTTCACCCGGACATAAGACTAAAAAACAGAAAATAATAAATTTAATAACTTTTTTTTAACATACCAAGTTTTTAAAACGGACTAAAAAGTAAAAAATAATTTTTCATGACCCTTCTACAATTTTGAGAGAGGATTGTTAGTGGCTATGGATATATTTGGAATACTTGGAGAGAAAAACGTGGGGCGCAGGCATTCTATGATAGTTAAGGAGGAGTAAATAAATTAAATTACAGTGAATCTCATTTCGGGATATCCGGATTGTCTAATTGTATTATTTACTGGCTGCGTCCCACTTTTTTCTCTCCAAGTATTCCAAATATATACATAGCCACTAACAATCCTCCCTCAAAATTGTAGAAGGGCCATGAAAAATTATTTTATACTTTTTAGTCCGTTTTAAAAACGGATGTATGTTAAAAAAATTTTAAATTTGATTTATTATTTTTGTATACAAAAGTTGCAACGAAAAGTGGCCCTCCATTGAACTAACCTAAACTCTCTCCTCTAGTACAATATAAGCTAAGAGATAAGTAGAATTACATTCACCATAACGTAACAAACAATGAGTATAAAGCTAAACTGATGTAAATATTACCTAATTATATTTATATAGGTTCAGGAGAGAAAACACTACTCGAAACTGAAATACAGTAGTTGAAAACGGCAAACCATCGCAAGATTGTTTACAAATAATTATAAATTGAAGTTGTCTTCAGAATCGATCTAAACAACTTACTTTCCTTTTCGATACTGAACTAAACATATTTTCATTACGACAACCAATTTTTTTCTAAACTGAATGAATCCCAATGTTTACCTGTACAGCGAAAGGAGCAGAGCAACAGAGATAGGAAGTTCAATTATCGGCTCACCGCTGAGTTAGTAAACTTGCTCTACATTGTAAATCCGATCCAGATTATTTTCTGGAATTAATTTTGCTGTTTACTTCCTTACTTACACATATTGTACAGTAGGGAAAAAATAATACTGTACTATATTCTTTCTCATTCATACACACAACAAACAAAAAGCTATGTCCCTAAATTTACCGGTTTGGGAGTATCTGTTAGAAAGTTAAATACAGTACTAGGTACTACCATAGAAGATCGAAAATCTCACAAGTGTGATCGATTAAATTATGGTTAATTTTATTCCAAATCAAAATGCCAGATCACAGGTAAAAGAAAATTACGGTCGCGACTTGAGTTTATTTTTATATTTTAAAAATATAACACTCTTGGCGTTTTGATTTCTGTCACAAACATTCAAATTTATCCTCCTAACTTAGTTTGGGCCCGTTTTGGTATAGCCTATTCACCCATCTAAGACACCGTACTAGATCCATTTTAACTTCTGCAAGTTTTATTTTGGATCCTCAAAAGTTTATAACTAGGGTGCATTTCAGAAAATCGAAATTTGATTTGGTAGGCTTAAACCAAATTTTAAATTGTTAGAAAAGAGAAAAATATCGTTTTGATTGACGGCTTAAGTGGCTCACAAATTTGACTAAAACATGTATTAATTGTTCGAAACAAAAAACTCCTCTAGATAACTTATGACAATATAGGCTACCTAAGTTTATACAACTCGGTAATTCCATTTGGACAGATTATATCAATCATAAACCACGTAACTCAGGAGGTTTCAACTTTGATCCCCTCCCTCAGCATAACTTTCTCTGTTCTGTAAGTAAGAAGAAATCCTGCACCCATTTCCAATGGAAATATCCGTTTTGACAATTAATTGAGCCCAAAAAAATTGTTTTTTTTTGCAAAATATATGCCCGTTTATTCGGAATGACCTATAAACAACAAACAGTTCAGCCATTTTAGTGAGTGTTGGTTTAAATACTAGCTTTACTTATTTAGGTTTTTTTTTAAAACATTGTCTTTATCTAGCATGTACTCGCTTAAATTAGAGTTAAACATTTTTCATTATTAACATACATTTTTTTTAAAATTGTTGTTGTAAATGACAACTTTAACATTCTAATTACGTATTTGGAAAAGTAATGAGATGGTGCTCAAATTTCGATAACCTTTTCCAAGGGTGCTCGTCTTTTTGAGCTTCTTAAATATACATTTACAACAACTTAAGATTTTTCTATCTATCTGGTCGTCCATATCTGTAACCTTTTTGTTGCGAATGATCTCACGTACTAGTCCTAGTAAAATATAAAGTTTGATGTGGGGTGGCGATTAAATTAGGACCATATGACTTTTAAGAATTTAGGATAAAAACAGGTGAGGATGAAAAAGATTTTTTGCCATTATCTCAAAGACGGGTGATTTAGAGGACTCACAATTTTTTCAGTTCGGTGATACGTGGGTGTCCAAATAGCTTACAGTGTGGTCGTGAAAACACTTGTGTAAATGTTTAAATTTTTGCTCATTTTCTTTAACACATCGCTATGGGAAGTTGCGAACTTGTAAATTAACAAAGATTCACAATTACATTTGGCGGCGTTGGTTTTGACGTATTTATCTGTCCTCATTGACTTGATATAAAGGTAATAAACTAGAAGGATGTAATTTAAAAAAAAGAGCAAATGTAGTTTAATAGATATAACATTAAATCTAAAACCCGATTATTTGTAATCTATAACAGCAATTGGTAAAGAAAAGTCATTATCTCGGTTTACTTTAAATAAGTTTTAAACTGGTATGAAGATATATTTAATGTATGTTAGTTCTAAAAACCATTTGTGCCAGTACAGTGGGGTCCAATATACGAAATAGCCTACTGTATTATACAGAAAAAAAGTAAAATTGTGAACTTCTTACATCCTGGGTGAGTGAAAATTTACGAAATCGTCAAACTATTTTCATTTTTGACATTCTTACTAAACTACCCAAAAAACTAAATACAAATTTTGTATAAGAACTAAAGAGAGCTAACCTAGCTTCTTTGTCAAGCAGTGTAGGTATTTGTAAATATGGCGGTTGCCCTGATGAGATAACGAGACCAAGATGATTGAATCCCGTCGTCAAGTTATTGATTATCGTTTAGGCCTACAGTGCGCCTTGTAATTCTAAATCATTACTGTAGATAGATCATTATATCTTCAGTAGATTGGAGGGGAATTATTTTCCTCACCTCATAAGAATAACATTAACAGCAGTGTCTTCAAGTTTGTTACCTATAATACGAATGATTCTGTTGGATATATCTCGATTACCCCTTTAGATGTTTCTTTGATTTAACAGTTTTGATTTAAGTGTCAAATGAAAGAGAAACTATTGAAAATTGTTTAGAATAGCTTTGATGACCTTGCAATCTGGAGAGGGGGTTGACTCGTCTCCACGAGTTAGTTTGATTCTTAGTAACCAACATACGGCACTGACAACACAACTTCAAATATAAAAATATTAATTTAATGAAATATTCAATTAAATAGCATCATTTTACTTCTTTAGTAAAATTGTTTAGAAAAGAGTTCTTCTGTGAGTTTTCACGAAGATGGACCCGAAGTGCTAGATTATATTAATGACTAACAAGCTCTCCAGACCTTAAGCAAGGAATTTAAAATGGGATTATCCAAAGAAAAACAACTAAAGCATTACGATACTAACACCTGCACAATCAAATAAGGAAAACTATTACATCCAATGATTTCTGAAGTGTGTGTTCCTAATGGAAGATAGCCCTGATGTTTAATAAAATTCACTAAATAACGTTGAGACTTGTTCTTATTTTCAACCTCTTATACTATTATAACAATCGTACCTAATGGTTCGTGTAGCCCGAACGTCTCCCGGGCTAACATGAGAAGCTCATGTCCAAATTCACTGAACGATATTCAGAATTGTTCTTTAATTCGACGGCTAAGCTATTATATCCAACCCATCTGAAGTTCTTGGTCAGTGTGGCCCAAATGCAGGATAGCCCTAATGTTCCCTCAGCTGTCGTGAGAATTTCACGTCCAACTTTACCGAACAACGTTGAGGATTTCTATTTCATTCGACGCCAAAGCTATTACATCCTCCATCACGCCTATTGTTCTGGGTCGTGTGATGTAAAAATGCAGGATAGCCCTAATGTTCCCTCAGCTGTCGTGAGAATTTCACGTCCAACTTTACCGAACAACGTTGAGGATTTCTATTTCATTCGACGCCAAAGCTATTACATCCTCCATCACGCCTATTGTTCTGGGTCGTGTGATGTAAAAATGGAGGATAACCTTGATGATTCCAGGACTAACATGAGAAGCTCAACCAACTTCTTGTATGAACACAAGAAGTGCTTGTTCTCATGAGAGTGGACAAGCATGAGAAACCCAAATTTGACTTCAAACTACGTTTGAAGTTGCTTTTTCACTGCAAGAATAAGAAATCTCACCATAACTTGTTTTTATAACAAATAATTGTTGTCAAAACAGATGTATACGTCACGAATATAAGAAGTAGACTAAGGGTAGAGGTAGCATGAATTATACTTGAAATGACACTGTTATCCGTAAAATCTTAAATATTTACGGAATTTCCTTATTTAAATTGTAGTGATTCTATCAGATGATAAAATTGTACAAATCACGAGAACTCTTATATAATATAATAAATATGAAATATTCATTGTGACTGCCCCATCCTTGATCTCTGCCAACAGAAAATTTGTTTTTAGAATTTATAGCAGTTTTATTAGTTTAATGCAACCAATATACTGAATGTGATTTTGACTTTATTAGATCGAAGCCTAGAGCTGTAAGTCGAAGAGGGTGTGATATTTGAGATAAGCATTCAGCCCTCACACCTCACATTAGTTTCCTGGAGCTAATAGAAATTCTGATAGATTAGTAATTAAATTATGCCATAAAATATTACGCTTTCATACGGTACAAATAGCATTAGAACCAATTTACATGTTCGGAAAAAGTGTCGTTATAAAAATAAACTACTGTCTAAAGGCATCAAACTACAGTAACTAAATTGTTGATGTGATTGCAAATCCATAATTATTCATTATTTTTTTCTGGATTAATAAATAAAAGAGCTTCTATCATCCCTGAACTAATCTGAGTAGTGTTTAGAAACAAAGTTCACTAATACAAGGAAGAGTTGATAATTGGACGCAGACTACACTCTACCATCTAATCTAGCTCGCTATTGTTCTGTTACTACATAGCCTACTAAAGTAACATTTTGCCTAAGAAGATGAAGATATATATTGTAACCAATATGCGGCACTTTTAACAAATAAAAAGAACAACAATAAAGAGACGTGTTATGCAACATTGATATTATATTATACACGATTATTTAACACAATAAACATATTCATCTTTCAATTAATATTTGAGTTCACAAACTAGCTTCGTTTTTTTTTACTGATGTTTTCCATGTTTTTTAAAGCAGAAAAAAAACCTTTCGGTTATCATCGCCTTGATAGAACACAATATAAAGACCCCCATAGCCTTCGAATACTCTAAATAGCGTTAGGGTTGGTCAACAGACCTGATAAGAATATGAAAGAGAGAAATCTAACCAAAGACAATATGAAAAGGTGTAGACTCCAGCTAGGTCCCTCGGGATTGCCAAGCCCATACTCGTTAGAGTGAGCTCTGAGATAGAAGGATGTTCTATAGGTGTACCAGTACCACGAGTCGGTTTTGTCTCGCGCAGGTAGAACTGTGGTGGAAGGAGAAGCCAGACATACCCGGCCGCTGCTTCATTGCGTAGGGCTTAATATTTTCTTTTTCAACCATGAGCAATAAGGGTCGATTGCTATATATACAGGGTTACTTTTTCAGGTCACTTTCAAATCGACAATGTCAACGTTAGTCTCCAGTTAGTGAGAAACATATATGAATATTAAGACTAAATCTAAATACATTGATTCATAAAAACTGGTTAACAAATAACGATTAATAATGTTGGCCTAAAGTGTCTCTTTAAGACAGAAAAAAATTACATTTCAAGAACAAACTTAATTCAATGGATAACTGTAAGGTTTTAGAGAATTTGTAAATATAATATTACCTCATAGATGAACCAAAGTTCATACCATCACTTTATAAAACTATTATCAGCTGTTTAAATCAATTTACAGAGATGTCCAAGGCAACATATTAACCTAACCTTAATTTGTTTTAACGAAATGTCTACAGGTATGGCAACCCTGCCGCCCATCTATAGAAGTTCAGTAATGAGCTTCTTGTGTTCACTCTTGCGTATCCCTTGGTCAGGGATAAGATCTAAAGTAGGACAACCTAGGTTAGGGTTTGCAACAAAAAGTGCGAGGAAGGTTAGGTAAAGTTGTATAAATAAGATAGTACAATTAATTATAATGGTGTGGTCGCTTTATAGCATAGTAGTACTAACATACTTGTTTTGTTTTTTTATAGGTTATGAACTTAACCAGAATTGGACATTTTTTTAGTGTTATGTTAAAGTTAAGGTTGCACAGAATCATGACGTAACTGATTTATGCAGCCCTCAGATATTTCACTACTTGTAACTCAAAAGGTGCGATTTTGACACACATCAAAACCATCATTTTGTAAACAAAATTTTAATTGTTAATATTATGTAATGATATTTATATGTGAATAGAAAGGGAAACACGTTGTTAATATTAATGAAGTAGTTGAAAACAGCCAATCGTAAAAACGATTTTCTGATTTGTACGAATTATGAATCAGAGTTTTCTTGAAAAGTTTTGTGTTTCATACATGTACAGTATATACAATTAAAAATTAAGGTTGTCAAAGTAAAAATGCTTGTAAGCGAGGTTCTAGAAACTCCCTCACAGATTTACTATTTTATTAGTGTGGTAATGTGCATCTCACCTTAAATATACGTTTCACTCGACCTAATAAAACCAACCAATGATTAATTAGAAGAGTTTATTCATTGGAACAGAAAATTTGAATTTGTTTTTTTGTAAAATTGCATACACTCCAAAAATAGCTCACTATATATTTTCTTATCAATGTTTAATTACTAAACACTCTTTTTTTAAATATATTTTTATAAACCCTTTTTTTCTCCAAGCTGAAATTGTATAAAGCAATAACAAATTTTGTTTTTTTAAATTGACAGTATCCGATAGGTCACTTACTAGTCTTCTCTGATGTTCTAAAGGACAGACTACGTAATGTATCCCTAATCTTGTAACTAACTACAGTCGATATTTTGAGCCTCTATACGTGTCGCATTTAAATAAAAAACCTATACATTTTAAAAGGAATGCGTTACAGTTTTAATATTCAACATGATCAACAGAGGGTTAAATACCCCCCCCCCCAATAGGGGTAAGTCACTTCATTTATGATTATTTTTCGCTGAGGGTAAGAGCAGGGTTAGTAACCGCAACAAATATAACTTTCTTCCCCCGAAGCAAACGCACACCCTTCAGCAACCACTGGCTTTTAAACTGAGGCAAGAACTTGTTTCCAACAAACCCTTGTTTTGTCCTTCTATTAAAACCTTTGATCTTGTATAACTTGAAATGCAGTGCAATTATTACAATACTTTTAAGGTAGGAAGTGCATTCAAATAGACATACACAAAAATTACTACAATTATTGTACGAAGTCTACGCCAAAAAAACCTAACCAATATAACAGTTTTGATGTGTTAAATACAAATGTTTCCCCACGTACCAATAGACGCATATTTATGATCAATGATTACTTTGCTGTAAAGAAAAGTAAAACTGTTATTACAATATTTACTTGAAATTTGAACTTTATCCAATAAAATAGGTTCTGTCGTTATTTATTGTTTCTTTTACATCAAACTTTTACAAATGCAACCAAAGTAATGCTAATCATCTTATATGTTTCTACTTGTCACAGTTTCTAAACAATCAAACATGATTACATTTATTTTCAGACTATTTGAGGGTTTTTGACATTCAAACAAAATCTGAAGATGCCAGAATGTTAATATTTTTGTGTCGTTTCTACAGTCCAACTGAATTTAAACCCATATGGGCCTGTTCCTAACTTTCTGTCTTTTTTTGTCCTCACATATACGTAGGGTATATAATGAATCAAAAATCTAGTGCCCAATTTTTCGCAAATATATATGTTTTGTGGTCGTACCGAATCCTACTGATGTCTGCCTAGCATCTATCGTCTTGTCTGTACAGTGCTCTAAAGCCCAAACAAGTAGACTAAAATAAAGAGATATGTGTGTATATTTTGTTCACATTTCTGAGTGTATTTTCATTTTTCGATAACTCAAAATTTGGGGACACCCGCAATGAGACAAAACACAATATTCAGTTTTCCTCAAAATCAGCTGAAACATTTTGGATCAAATTTTGCTCATTTCGGACATATTTTAAAACAAATCAATATTACAATCGGAAGACACCACAACATCCCTATTTTTTTGTCGCCGCTACAGCCCAATTTGCATTTTATCCTATAAAATTCTCCTTTTTTTTCATGCCAAATCTATCTAATAATATATCTTAACAAGCTTTTTTAAAATAGACGAACACAGACAATTTTTTATTTAGTTTTAAACCATTAGAGTAGAAATTTACTCTATGTGTAGTTGTACATTTACTACCGAAGCACAACTTATTATTATTTTATTTTTTGTTCTTCTTACTTTAGTGTAGTTGTACATTTACTAAGGAAGCACAAGTTTTTATATTATTTTATTTGTTGTCCCCCTTTCATTAGTGTAGTTGTACATTTACTACGGAAGCACACTTATTATTATTTTATTTTTTGTTCTTCTTACTTTAGTGTAGTTGTACATTTACTAAGGAAGCACAAGTTATTATATTATTTTATTTGTTGTCCCCCTTTCATTAGTGTAGTTGTACATTTACTACGGAAGCACAACTTATTATTATTTTATTTTTTGTTCTTCTTACTTTAGTGTAGTTGTACATTTACTAAGGAAGCACAAGTTATTATATTATTTTATTTGTTGTCCCCCTTTCATTAGTGTAGTTGTACATTTACTACGGAAGCACAACTTATTATTATTTTATTTTTTGTTCTTCTTACTTTATTGTAGTTGTACATTTACTAAGGAAGCACAAGTTATTATATTATTTTATTTGTTGTCCCCCTTTCATTAGTGTAGTTGTACATTTACTACGGAAGCACACTTATTATTATTTTATTTTTTGTTCTTCTTACTTTAGTGTAGTTGTACATTTACTAAGGAAGCACAAGTTATTATATTATTTTATTTGTTGTCCCCCTTTCATTAGTGTAGTTGTACATTTACTACGGAAGCACAACTTATTATTATTTTATTTTTTGTTCTTCTTACTTTAGTGTAGTTGTACATTTACTAAGGAAGCACAAGTTATTATATTATTTTATTTGTTGTCCCCCTTTCATTAGTGTAGTTGTACATTTACTACGGAAGCACAACTTATTATTATTTTATTTTTTGTTCTTCTTACTTTATTGTAGTTGTACATTTACTAAGGAAGCACAAGTTATTATATTATTTTATTTGTTGTCCCCCTTTCATTAGTGTAGTTGTACATTTACTACGGAAGCACACTTATTATTATTTTATTTTTTGTTCTTCTTACTTTAGTGTAGTTGTACATTTACTAAGGAAGCACAAGTTATTATATTATTTTATTTGTTGTCCCCCTTTCATTAGTGTAGTTGTACATTTACTACGGAAGCACAACTTATTATTATTTTATTTTTTGTTCTTCTTACTTTATTGTAGTTGTACATTTACTAAGGAAGCACAAGTTATTATATTATTTTATTTGTTGTCCCCCTTTCATTAGTGTAGTTGTACATTTACTACGGAAGCACAACTTATTATTATTTTATTTTTTGTTCTTCTTACTTTAGTGTAGTTGTACATTTACTAAGGAAGCACAAGTTATTATATTATTTTATTTGTTGTCCTTCTTTCTTTAGTGTAGTTGTACATTAACTAGGGATCCAGAACTTATTATTATTATTTTATTTGTTGTATACCCTTCTACATTTCACTTAATTTTCTTTCATAAAAAATACACTGGAAAACACTGCAAAAACAAGAAAAGTTTCTGGTTTTCACTAATTTTGATAAAACTCTAGATTCTTCAAAGCAAAATTGACTCGGTCTTTCTTGTTTTCACTATTCATATTCATTTAATGGAAAATAAAGTCCGTCTAAATACTGTATCTGAAATTCAACCTTCGACTTATTTTCACTAATTTCGGATGTCTCAACATTTTTATGGATATACATTTTTTATTAATATTTGCTTCATAAGAAATAAAAGATATTTCACAAATAAATTGACAATAGGCTAAACCCAAAGAATAGATGACAAAGTTTGTTCAACATCTATTATCAATAAAGAAGACTAAATTTTTAAAAATACAGTATTTGATAATATGATATAAATTATATTGCTTCTAATTAATCATTACATTATTAGTCTTTTGAGTATTCACATTTAATAAAATACAGTACATCGGGAATTGAAGAAGTGTAATTTAATTTAATCCATAGTTTAAAAAATACTGTAACCTATATAAAGAGAACTGTTTATAAGAAAACTAGGTTTTTTTAATATTTACAATTTGAACATTTGAAATTTATGTTTACTGTATAGAATTAAAGACCGATATTAACTTACGTTATACACTTAATTCAAGTTTTTGTGTTTTCTTAAGATGGATTTTGAATGTATCAATTATAATCTAGTAGGCCTAAGTTAGGCGGAGGTTTTAGATAAAACAAATGTGTTCATTAAACGATAATAAGAACACTAATTATAATATCAATGGTTCATAGAATCTTTTCATAAAGGAAAAAGATTCTTCTTTAGCGAAATAAGGTAAAACGAAATGAAATTGTTTGTGATAGTGAGTGTACTAGCGTAGAGGTAGGGGGACAAGGCCACAACCATCATGGCCGCTATTCTCCCTTCTCCATTCATCCCTTCCCCTCTCCCTCCGGCCTAGACTTGTACTATGCCATTCGGGTCTATTCTTTTCGCGCCCAAAATGGTTCTTGGCTTAAGTGGAGGAGGGGTGAAACCATGAAAACCCTTGTCCTCATAATTTTTTACCTGACCTAAGTTTCCATTTGGATTATTTCCAACATGGTTGTGTAGCTTATAACAGTTTTAAATACAACCACAGGAAAACATTCAATTAGCTTCATAAAATTATCCTCATAACAAAATCACCCTTCCTTTTTATTTCCAACTTGTTTTAAAATTTAATAGAATTGATTTTTTGTAAGCAATGATCAGTTTTAAATAATATAGTCAAATATACAGAACATAAAAACTATCTATAGGCCTAAGCAATGTCATGGTTTTAAACTCAATTTATAGGTTACTTCACTGACAGGAACATGATTTTATTCTCAACTAGTAACCTCCATATTAAAAGTTTTGAACATCATTTCTAGCTTCAAAAACAAAATATTCGGACATGATAGCAAGTACCTAAATTATAAATACAGTACTGCAATTTAAAATGTACACCTTTGTATGCAATTTTTAGGTAATTGTTTATAAATTGGACTAGTTATGAATACTATTGTTACAAAATGTAATTCTCCTGTCATTGCTTAAATTTACAAGTTTTCAGAACTTAAATGTAGGCCTATGAGGAGGATTCGAATATAGGCCTAATGTTACATTGAACCTTGTTTGTCTACGCGCTTTGGGAACTGTTATTTACGCTCCCCTTTAGTTCTAAGGATGGATCGTTAAGCATTCCTTGATCCTTTCTGGTAATGGAATTGAACCAAGAATACATTCTTCCATAAAGAAAATAAATATAAATCCTGAGTAAGAGATATACATTCTTTTGAATTACTTGTCAAATAAATGTAAATGAAAATAACATTTTGAGTTTGATAAAATAGTAAGAAACCCCGACCCCCCCCCCTTTCACCCGTAAAATAATTTGATTCCAATAAACCCAAAGAAGTAGGCCTACAACCGTCCTGACTAAAGTGATAATGAAAATTTGTATCCGATAGTTAATATTAGTCATAGATAAACACGTAAAATATTGTCAACGAGTGATTGTTATTTCCTGCAGCAGTGAAATAAATACTAAACATTCAGTTAGAAAGTACTCTCATTACTAATATTATTGTATTTGATAAGATATTACATAAGGATCCATTTGGAGTTAAACATGAATAGTTCAGTCACTGTTGGATGGATGCACAAAACATTGAAGTTATAAATGAATTAAACATCCATCTCTTTTTGCTCCATAACGATGATTTCTTTTTACTACATCCTCGTATTTCAAAAATTTACATACGTGCAAGTGGAGGCTAACACAATCTAAAAAATAATAGATTAGTAGAGAGAACTAGTTGAGAACCGTTATATTCAATTCTCAATAGCAGTACTGTATATCACAGTTTCGGAAACCAAAAGATGAGAATCTCGTTAGATCACCTATTAATTTGGTTAAATCCTTAAAACCAACAATTTAGCAAAATGTGTGATCAATATCTTTAGAAATTACTGATTTTGAGAAAATGGAATTTTGAGTTTTAGTCGTAAGACCCACATTTTGAGTAATTAAAAAAACAAAATCTCGAAATGTGACCAAAATATGTCCATTACCAAAGCTAATCAAAATCGGTCCGTTCGTTTAGGGTGCACAGACGTAAATATAATTTTAAAAATCGCATATATTTTATAGGAGAAGGGGAGGGTCGGGCAACTTCTTCGCGATAAACTCGGCATAGATCCCCCCCCCCCCATGAATGCCTTAAGTTTAGACGACATCCATGGTACAGTTTTCCTTAATTCAATAGACAAAAAGTAAAAATTAATGAAACACGGAGATAATTAATAAATCATCCTTTTGCGATTACTACTCTATTCAACTTTAATGGTGACGTAAAACAAAACTACTAACAATTTCAATTACATTTTGGTCATAGTTTTAATGTTAAAATACAACGTAACTCTATAAAATAACAATAGTAAAGTTTTACAAAAACCAAGAATGAATACAAAAAATGAAATTGGTAGCTCAAATAGCCTGGTAACATTTTGTTTCTCGGCCACATGTTGTGACTAAAACCTTTTCTGAAAGTAGTCACGGTAATCTCAAAACATCGCTTTTGTATAACGTTCACCTGACCGATTTGCTTTAAAAGAACTGCACCTTAAAACTTCTTTTCTTAAAACTGTCAGTCCCAGTAAGTATCACAGTTTCATAACCGTGAATTTCTGTCGAATCTTTGTAATGAGAAGGGTGGTGAAATAGTTCGTCACTAATCTGAATTTCCGAACTCATTTTGATTAAAACCTATTGAAAACTTTAATTTACATACCAAAGATAAACTCCAAGTAATATACACACTAAAAGTTAGCTTTTTAGTTAACCCACCTTTTAAACTTTGATTAATCTTTTGAATAATCTCATAAGCAAATGTCCTGACTGCGGACTCATCAACCTCCAGCCCTAAAGAAATATAAAGTTTCGCGGGAGTAATTCCTTCCATAATTGAGCGACCTTCTGTAAAAGAATTTTTTTCCCTTCAAAATTTGATTCCTTGGGGGTTTGAAGGGGTAAAATGTATTTTCACGGATATCACCAAAAGCCTATATTAGATCCAATGAAATATCGACTTTTTGGTCGAAATCCGTTATAAGCCTCCAAAGTATACACTTTATTAAATTAAGTTAGGAAATAAGTGTCCATTTTCGCACTTCTTTTCCTTTAATAAATATTTGCACTTTGCAAAAATTAAATCCACCTTTCATAAGTCATAGAGTTCGAACTTCCATGATTTGGTACACTCACTATCAAGATCAGACAATAACTAACCAGGCGGCTACGCGGATTATTTTTTAAATGCCCACATAAATGTTGAATTTTGTAACTCCGTGGAGACGATTCGATAAATCTACAAATATATTACCAAAGAATCAGGTCAAGCTACTTTTTAGACTGTCAATGAAAGAAATGAATTGAATCAGTATATTAATGATCAATATATATGTACATACATCTGAGGTAACTTGGCATTTAAAAAAAAAAATTTCTAATACATCTACAATATTCCACTATTGGTTAACCAGTAACGCATTTATTTCACCGAAGAAAATCTCCAACAACTTCTTAGAAAACTACACTTAGCTTTGTCAGTCGGATGACTTCGCTAAGACACACTGTTATATCCCGAAGTTCCTAGCTACTATATTTGCAATAATAACAAGTTTAGCGGTTAGTAAAACGGGGGAACTAAAGTTGAAGAATTTTCTGGAATCAAAAAGGATGCCGATTTTGGTAGAGTATTCACAATTATCGATGAAAATATCGGTACCGTTGTGCATACTATGCATGACTTCATTTCCAATATTTATTCAGAAATTGATAATCTTTTAGAAAAACCATAGGCTATAATAGAAAGATCTATTCTAACTCCACGAAATATTTCTGCATTTGAAATTAATAATATTATTTTAGAAAAATTGAAGGAGAAAGTAAGGAATCTGTAGATTAATACTGAAGTTAAGGTCCATTAATACACCAGAATTTTTTAATTCTCTCAACCCTTCAGGTTTTCCATTACATAATCTCCACCTTAAACTGGGAGTTCCTATTATTTTCCTATGAAACCGTAACCCTCCAAGGTTATGTAATGGCATGAAATTGGAAATCAAAAGTGTGCATAATCACAGTATTGAGGCTACTATTTCAACAAGTCCAGCTGTGCAGGAAAGGTTGCTCTCATACCTCGCATTCCAATGATCCCCACAGATTTACAGTTTCAATTTAAGAAGCTGCAATTACCTATAAAACTTTCTTTTGCCATAAGAATCAATAACGCGCAAGGAGCAGACGTTGGTGATGGTTTTCACATGGATATGTTAGACTTTCCAGAACTAGTAATTCGGATAGAATCTGTTGCCAGACAATCAAAGTGTCACAAAAATATCATATACCCTGAAGTTTTATAATTTTACAACCGTTTAAAAATGGCTCGGTCACATTATTATTTTGGGCGAAACCGAGGCGTGAGATGCTAGTATGTCCTGACTGATTCAACCTCCAGTACAAACTCCTCTATCAAGGAACATGTATTTCACGGAGTATATTCTCTTAAATAGTATGAACCCAATATAAGAAGGGATTTTTCGAAAACTAAATGAAATTCTGGTCGATATCATTAGCTTGTTTGGCCCGTACAACGCTGAGTGTAAAAGCTAAATAAGATATACATTCTATAATGCTTACTTTTACAGTACTTCATAACATATTTGATAAAGCTGCCTGTATTAATCAAAGGAAATGCTGTTTGCTGAGAGAGGATGTTTTTATTCGGTTATCTTGTTTATATAATTGTTATCCTTTTGAGTTTTGCGGCGAAGGTGATTTATATTGGAGCCCTAATCTCAATATTTGTTCTTTCGGAATACCGTTACGTTATCTTCCCGCCAGAGATAGGCCTGCGCCTGAGAGCTTCCAAAGTTCAAACAAGAAGGAAGAATCTATTTCAACATTCTTCGCATGAATACCCAACTTAACTGTTTTCAAGTCAATTCCAATATGGGAAAAAACCATTGGATGAACTCTTTGACACAGCCATCCATCCATCCATCCATTAATCACATATCGTCGGCCTTTATTTAACCTCCTAAGTCGCCGTCAGTTGTTCATTTAAACTTTTTAATAGATAACTTCCGAACTTCGGAATATTTGATGACATGACAATTACATAACTTTTATTTGGATCCTTAGGATATACAATCTGAGCATAATTTAATCAAAATTGTTGTAGTCAATTTGCAAAAAACAACAATATATTTTGTTTTGATATGCATCAACAATTTCGAATTATTTTACAAATTTAATAAATGATAGCAGTGTATGAACTTCAGACATCATTCCAAAAAACATTTTTATGTACTCAAGAGAACTCAGAATGGATATTTCTATTTAAAAAAATCAACATCGATGTTTTGATCAACACAAAACTTTCTCTATGCTGTGCAAGAAAGTAAAAAGGTAATGACAAACTTATTGATATGCTATAACGCGTGTGGGCGCGATCAAAGACAAATGATCATTAGGCATAATCACTTTAACTTAACCGTTGTGTATTTGTGAATTATTAATATGTGCAAACAACTGTGGAGAAAGGTAAGCGGCTCATCATTAGACCCCCTTCCCCCAACCTTGACAATAATGATAAAATCAATTTCCCTAGACGGTATGCCGCCTTGCACATATTGCAAATACGTTGCTACATCGATTGAGAATTTAACTTGTCGTTATTAAAAACATTTTACATTTATCTTCGACAAATTATTAAATTATAATCAACTGTTTTTTTGATTTCTCATATACTGCGCAGTTCAGCGAAAACACTCATATTTTCTCATGTTGACTCCATTTTTCAAAAATAGCAGAGACTCTTTAGTAAACTTTATTTTCACAAAGACAAATTTATTTCTTACTTTTAAACAACGCCACTTCAATTCCTAACCGATAGCGAAATTAACCCCCTTGGGGAATGGTGAGTGGGTTGAACAGTAGGCTACATAATTTTAACGTTATCTGCGTTCGAGTAAACTATAATTTTGAAAAAATTGCACAGCAAAGAATACACATGATCGGTACAGGTAAAGTTGGCCGGTAAGGAAATGGAGTGAAATTACTTTACATTTATCTTAAAGGGACAACAAATTTTTTAAACCGGTCGAAGATTGTAACAAGAATTATCGCTAAATCACATAAAACAATCCAAAACAAATAATTGGCACAATGACAGTCTATTAAATTTAAAACACAATTTCTCTAATACATATTTCTTAAAAAGTTAAGACTTAGTTCAAAAGGACATTTTAGGGGTTGATTTCATAAGAAATAAAATCATACTACGTGAAAAAAAAATGTACGAATGACTTTAAAAACCTACATTTTGTATTTTGATCAAATTTGACATGTGGATACTATTAGTAATTTAAAAAATATATATCATTCAAAATTTGAAGATATCTTCCAAAACACAATTTGATAAATTTTCCCTTAATTTGTTCCAAAGGACCAGAACAAAACGATCCCTTCAAAATTGCAGAGTCAGATGTTTTACGTTAAAATGAACCATGGAAACAGTTATAAAAGGTCGACTACTATTTATTCCGTACGACGATTTAAGAGATAATCCAATGTGAAAAACAGAAGTTTATGTTTCGCGGGTCAACTTTGAGTTTACTTTGGTATTTTCCTCAGAACAGTTTTAAATATTAAATTATTTAATCCACGTAGCTATAACGTGGGCTTCCCAGGGGTTTTCCCTGTTGTTCTGTCCCGCACACAACGTGTTTAATTTTCCTTGAAATTTGTGTCCCAATCCATCAAAAAAGTCTTGTCATCGACGTCTGTCCAAATTTACAATGTAACTCAACATTTGTTAAAACTGTCCAATGATTATTCACGCCATCAAATTTAACTTTATTTGTTTACTTTTTAAGAGTGCATACACTAATACAGTATAATTCAATATAAAAGGGAAATGAAAATAATTAAATCTTAAAATATCTAATAAATATAAAAAGAGATATATGTTATTTGTTATTATTTGTTTTATTTTGTTTTGAGAGATAAATTAACAAAATGAAACAAATAGAAAAATACATGACTACAAAATACACTGTTCCCACAAATATAGAAGTTCTGCATAATTAGGCACTCCAGAGGTAATACATGTTTTGGTATTACCTTCACTACATGAAACAGAATTACGTGGTTAAAAGTTAAAAATATGTACGCTATAAATATATTTTTTTAATAAACAGAAAAGGAATTCTAAAACATACTGCAATTAAAATACGTTCTTCAATTTCCCTTATTACATATTTAATCTGTAAACCAAAAACCCTTATAAATTAAATATTAAGCTCGATTTGTGAGATGGTTTACTTGACAGAATAAAACTTGAACACGAATCCTCACAAATAGTACATTTATTTATTCAAACGCGCTTCAATGACAAAGTCACCATCTTCACTGATGCAATGTATGATTTAGTGTGTATCACTGAAGATGAAGAGTTATCGTTGAAATGCGTTTGAATGAATAAATGCACTATATATAGTTGTAGTTAAGTTGTCTTCTATCAAAACCCCTTAACAAATACTGAACATCAAGCAGCTTGCAATTGTATATGAAACTGCTTTACAAAACTCGCAGATTTTAGATAGTCGGACAATTAATTAAATAAAAACGGAACAACAAACTGAAAACATTTCTTGACAATTTCTAACTTGGGCCTTGGGACAGAATAATGTTGATTTTTACAAGTACGAAAATGGATTTTATAACTTCTTTTTAAATAAAATCCAGATCTTAAATAAAATATCTTTAAAATTAAAAAAAATATATAACGTTTAGCTATTTATGTGTAGAATTTTTTTTCTGAGGGAAAATTATTAATTTTAAGTTAGTATTATCTCTAACCCCCCCCCCCACTAAACTGCAGACGAGATTGTACCAAACTAAAATAACCTAATGTTAACACAGGCTTGTAAGCAAATGTTATTAGAATGTAAACGATCTTTATTTGTGAACATAATATAATCATTTGTCAGCTTATAAACATACATTTTGATGTAACACTTAAAACAAAACAAAAAAAACTTTTGTATATCAGAATTTAATTGCAAATCATTATCAGAAACATAGGCTAAGGCCGGTATCATCGGCAAAAACATTCTTTACACCCTAATGAAACCATTACATTAACTATTATCATAAATCAAGAATAACATTTATTCAAGGACACAGATCATGAGTTATCAAACACTCTTACTCTATATAACTTAAAACCATTCTTTATCAATTCAGCTAATACCAGCCTCTTGAAGAATATCCAACAGTAAAGAAGGCAAGATGAATCAATACGACATACATTCACCCTCACAGCATCTTACACATTCGAAAAAATCCAAAAGGGCCTCTTCAGACGATTTACCTTTTAGGAAACCTAATCTTTATAAATATCTTTCATTGGAAGATTCTTAATTTATTCTATTAATTCATGGTCAATGTTCACCTCTCTGATAAGGTATACTTCGGCAATATCGATGTTATCTTTATATGATTTCTTGCACTCCAATACATTGTAACAAATCATTTGGTTTTCTTTAAAATAGTAAGGTCTAGAAATATAATACACATGTCTACGTGACATTTCGCCTTCACAACTATTGCTCCTCCCTCCCTCCTACTTGTATTTGATTAAAACCGAGTGTTTTAATAAAGACGATAAAATTTCATTTACTATTTTTACAATTATAAACATCGAACTGTCTATTTCTTTCTGGTTTGGGTTGTTATTGTTCATATTTCACCGAGATCTTTAGAGATGGTTTTGAGAAATGTGGCCTTTTACAATAGCTTGTTGAATTTTCGTTTGACCAATGAACATAATTTTTGAGGATACAGCTACCAATGCGTTTTGATCTAATATTTAAAGAAATTTTTTCAACATTGCTAGAGCCCATTTGAGAAAACCGGAATTTTCGAATTTTTGGTAGACGACACCTCAAACTGTATATTATTCAGTGACAAACTCCATATAGATTTTGTCACCAAACACATATCTACTTAGGCTATATGTAATAAATGAATTTCAATAAAATTTTCCAAGACATTTATAAATTTCGAGATTATTTTGCGTTTGTAAATCGGAAAGGATTAATCGTAGAGAGTTGAGCGACATTTTAATAGCTTCAGTAACAAAATTAACATAGAATTAAGAATATTTAATTTACTATGAAGATACTACTGACTTCCCAATATTATACCATGAGAAAAAGCTAATGTCCCAGTATATACCATAACAATAATTGCAAATAATTTAAGAAATATTGCAATTAGAATATGTTTAAATTGATAACTAGTTGAACCAATATCAGTTTTAAATCGTTTTATTTAACTGGTATTATTATTTTTTTTTTTTTAAATTGTGACATTTTGCATACATTTTTGACATATCATATGTTTCAGCTTTTAAAAATTAAAGAAGAATTTTTAAATATCTACTAAAACACTTGATTTCGTTTCAAACGTATCAAAAAATACACACGCGCGCACACACACATATAAATAAATAAAGGGTGATGTCTGGGTTCTATCATTTCCGGAGATTACTCATTGGCAATGCTACAAATGATAAACACGTCGGCGAAATCGGTAGAGCAAATTTCGACAAATAAAAACAGATCTATTAATCGATACTGCATAAGCGGCATTTTAGGAGAGAACAATATATAACATGTTCGGTTGGGTACTTGGAGGTTACATTATTGAAACGTTTAGATATAGCAAATTTGATCAAAATCGGCCTACTCGTTTGGGTTGTAAAGCACTGCAGAGACGACATGTTGACAAACTTTTAGGGTCTGCGAAAGACTCAACATTGACTTATAGTTTTAACTTTCTCTATATGTATTCCTACGTATATTCGAGTTAAATGGCTAGACATAATAATTTCATTTCCTTTCTACCTAAAAATTAATATTTCAGTTGATTGCATCATAAAGTAATTACCGATGAAATAAAGCCAAAAGGTTAACACATTTATTTATCTGTAATTTAGTAAGACGACATTACATCATAACATATTTAGCTAAATAGGCCTGATGCAATATTTTAATTGCTTTACATTACCTTTATAAACGGAGGTTTTCTTCATTTATTCCTCCTCAATTTTAAAAGGCAAACACGACAGACTAGGGAGTCAGCTGTTGTTTAACTGATCTTTTGTTCATCAGCTGACTTCAAAACGCACTATTCTCCGACCTTAGCTTGGTCAGTTTCTCACAAAAAGTTGATCTGTGCGTATCGTTACAGTTACCTTCAACTTCAGTGACAATGTGTTTGAGGTTTACTTCTTGGCACACACCTCATCTTAGTCTCTTATATTTTCGCCAATAACTTTTTCATCATCTCCATCCCGGGATGACGAAACACACAGTAAAAAACACAACCTTGGAGGGAACGGAAGCTGACTTGAAGGCGAGCAGTCGACTAAAAGTGGAACGTGTGAGGAACTCCTGCTTAATTGGAGTGTTCTACTGAGCACTAAACCAATCTGATAATGTAGACAAGTTCGATATAACCTCGACAGTCGACAAGAGGCAGTTTCCCCGTCTTAGGAAGATCGGGTGGACGTGATAGAGAATAGACAAGTTTGGTTTGCAGATGAGTCGAAAACAAAGGTGGGTAGTGGAACAGATATGCACATCCTAAGAGGTGGAAACCTACAGACTAATTTTTCTGCGTCATAGGTGTGAACACTTTCGCAGATGTGGGAGATGGTGAAGACTTGAGATAGACTGGTTCTTGGCAGGCCAGTGGTGACTGATTGTACACAATGTCACCTTTGACGTAGGTGGACGTTGCTGCCACCGGCGCCGGCGTGACAGTTAAATGTAAGTGTGACGCATTGGCATGAGGTAGCAGTGTTTCGACCAGGGTATCCTCATATTGGCTATCTACGAAGAAATTACACGATACTTTCTGTCCTTTGAAAAAAGATTGGTCTGTCGTAAGCTTCTGCTTATTCATGGGGACAGAGAACTTCTTGGTTTAGGCGTATTGATCCTAATAGTTCAATCGAAAAGATGAACGGAAGGTGACATTAATAATAAATCCTTACATTAAGCTCTAACAACTCGATATTGAATAGTACACAGTAAAATGGTGATAATAATGTAAAACTTTTCACCACCGAAACTCTTGTAAGATATTAATAAATTTTGTTAATCACTTTATCACACACCTATTCACAAACCAAATGTCAATAAAGTTGTGTGGGAAACACAACAATTAAACATAAACTCAAAAATCTCATTTTTCCAAAATATCGACTCTGATGTTATTGATAGAATTTTGTAAACTGCAGGCTCAAGAAGGCGATTGGGGTTAATTTTCCACTTTTAACAGACGGTATAAGTCCTGAACATGCTTGTTTTGTGAGGGATGGCGTTTTGTTTAGGTTCTTAGATGCTATATTTTAGCAACTTTATATATATATATATATATATCCGTAAAGCCGATTTTGAGAAAATCAGAATTTTAAGATGGCAACTACTTCTAAATTCTAAATTATCAGGGAACCCCCACCTCTCTAAAATATGACCAAAAAACTTCACAGACGACAGATAAACTGAATTCGAAAAACCACTTTTTAAACTCTGGGTAACCTAAAAACCGAATATTTCCACAAAACTTTGTATCAAATTTTAGTACTTACACTACGTATATCTGAGCAATTAAAAGTTACAACAAATTGTATTTACAGAAAGTCTGTATGGAAAATACTCTTGATGACATGGTCGAAAATAATACGTAAAACTTGTATATTGTTCTGTTATTACAATATTAAATTTAAATCAATGTATTTACAGAAAACCTCTACTGTATGTATAGGCTACATAATAGTGATGACATCAATAGTTGTTTACTACCTCGGAGATAAAAAAAAGGATCTTATACCAATATTAAAGGTAAAATAAAATTGTACGTATACTGATGTATTACTAACTATGTTATGTTATAAAATCACTCCAAGTTCCAAAGATTATTCAATTATTTACGTCTACCGTATTTCTTCATAATGACGATACAGATTACAATTATCTACTACGCAAATAGTACCTATGAAAAAACTTTAGCATAATTAACCAACGTCATAAACTAGCAAATATTACATGACGCAAACAAGAGTGACTTTGAACGATATTTGCCCTTTATATCAGAATCAAATCGGTCATGGAAAACAAACATCGACTGAAGTTCAATAGTTTGAATACAGCTACCCCACCCTAGAGCTACTGCTACCTGTTGGCGAAACTCCGTACTTCACTCAACTAGCAGCTTCTAATAATAATTACAATTGCACTTATTATAAAGTTATTCCAAAGGAGATGTTGACCGGAAATGAAGATAAGTGAAGTTAATTATATTTGTTAGTAGTCTACATTTCATGGTTTGAGTTACACACTTTAGATTTACTGTTTTAAGGATCTAAAAAGATAGTTTAGAGCTATCCCAATTTATATAATTTATTGGGGTGTATTAGCCTAACAAAATTTTTTTTATTATTTGTAACAATCTAGAAAACTGAACACATACAGCTCAGTCAACATAACCTTCAGATTTTTTATATATATTTTAGACTAATTTGATATTAATTCAAGAAACTTAGAACTAGGTCTATTTTAAAATTAAGATATTCTAATTAAATTTGATTTCAAATTAGCAACGAGATCATCCGATAAATATATATATATATATATATGTATGATTACTATTATTTTTGTTGACACCCAGATTAATGTTGATATTCATTTTTATGTCCATGTAGGCCTAAAGATATTAACAACAAAAATCTAAATTATTGAATTTTATTTTACTAAATACTTTGGTTTTACTACTGTAGCTAATTTCAAAATGATAAATCATACAAGAGTTATATGAAATATATATTATTATTATATATATTATTATTTATATATAATATTTATTATATATATATATATATATATATATATATATATATAACTCAATATTTAAATATATATTTAATATAGAAATTAAAAAATTTAAATATTTAATATATAAATCAATATATATTTCAAATAATTTGTTTTATGAAAACTAATAATGGCATCCTCCCATAAATGTTCCTAAAATTCCCTTTTAATACTGGTTATTCATGTATAATTTATAAATTGTAGTGTATTTTACACAGGTTTTAGTTCACTAAAACATTTGATTTAAACTTATGGATGTACTTGTATGAATATATGACTATTAGTCCATGGGTATGCTTGAAGTTGATTCAAAGGGAAACACAGTCTAGGCTATCAATGGAGTCTAATAACAAGGAAGGAAAGATCCTAGATGAATTCAACCTAGGGAAAATCTTGATGGTGGAATATAATCCATGCAAGGAAATCAAAGGACAGAGAGGGAGGGTTAGGGGTTGATAGAGAGTAGAGTAAGTAGGTAGTCAAAGTTTAGATTGGTCTGATATAGTTGTAGGTGTCACTTCATCTGTTAATTGGAACAATGTACAAAAATTAATACTTATTTAAAAAAATTTCAGAAAGAACAGTAAACAGTTCTGGAATGTGGAGGGTTTAGGTGGAATAAAATCTGATGTTGAAATCATGAGTCCCATTTCATCTCTCATTGATGCACAGAGATTGTGGGAAACTAAGGTATCAGAGAAGTGAGAGCAGAATGGTGTAAAACTTTTGGCAAGCCCAGCAACTGTTCTAGGTTGTAATAGAGTTAAAGCATGGATACCAGAGTGAAGTGATCATATCAGAGTTTTAAAAATGAATGAGTTGAGACTCGATTCAACCAGTTAATTTACTGTATATAATAATAACTTAGAATAATTAATTATTTTACAAAATGTACATATTGAATTCATTTTAAGGGAAAATGGTCCAAATAGTAATTCTAATAATTTGTTAATTATCTCCAACATGGATTAAAAAATTAAATAATAGTGTGTTTGTTGACATGATGAAAACACAAACCTTTTCATTATTTATTACTTATATTAAACAGTTAATCAACAATCAAGTTGGAAGTTATTTTGAAATTGACAGAAGGAATTACACGATTTTCAAACTTGCCCATGGCATCAACTAAAAAGGCATATATATTAAGTAAAATGTGTCTAATACTTTTCAAGAAATAATAACAACGGACATTTAAAAACCAATGGTAGAATAGAATACACTCAGAAACTGGTATTGCAGTTATAAAACACTGTTGACAATGAAATAGTAAAAAGCCTTCTATAATACAAAAATAAACTTTGACTTCTTTGTAGAAATCTATTTCATCAAATACAGTAAAAAAATAAATAGATTAATGTTTGCCAAACATAATGTAGGCTAAGCATCATATTGAAATGAAAAATTGATCAATGAATTCAGTCGTCTCTATAGTTTTTAAGACATTGATTTAAATTAGAAATTTAGCATGTTAAAAAGGGGACAATAGAATTAACAACAACCATCTACCCGCACTCAGAGTATTAAACATTTAAACAGTTTTAGTTTCTCTATTAATTTGTATAGCAATCTGTATCTCAATCATTCTTGGAATCCTGATATTCAATATTTAAATATTGTTGCCTAATACAAAACTTAAATGAATTTAGAACATATTTTCAAGATGACATAGCTTTATAAAGGCCTATGGTATAGTAGAAAAGAATTATAGAGTAGAAAAAGTAATATAAGGATAAATAACTTATACATAGATAAATAAAGTGAAACATAGCAAACATTAATAAATATTTATACTGAGCTCTTTATAAGAGCAATAAAATTGGCATGGTTTATTTATTTTTAATATGTGAGTGTATTTGCCCTTTTTTTATTATTTTATAAGATTTCTTAAAACCATAAATTGAGGATACATTATTTGCAATAAAAACAAGACACAACATTATCCTACAATGATTTTGATTAAATCTAGCTGAATGTAATACTCAAGTTCCCAAAAAATTCTACTGCTAATCTATTTACACACACATATTTTAGTTTTGAAAAAAACAAGGAAAATTAACTTCATATACAGAGATCAACAAATTATGGTAATGCTTAAATTGGATAAAATGATACAATTCAGAAATTTTTGTAAAATGTGAATGCTAATTATTCAAAGAAACAGAAATTAAAAGTGATGAATTGAGTGCATAATGTATGAACCTTGGCCATTATTCCTGATGGCTAGATTCCATAACAACAAATTTAAAATAACAATAATAATATATTCAATCCTATTTAAGTTAAGCAATGTACGAAATTCCATAAAATGAGAAGACATTCCATAAAATTTGAACAACTGCCCCAGTTTCAGATATCTAATGTGTGTGTGTGTGTGTGTGTGTGTGTGTGTGTGAGAGAGAGAGAGAGAGAGAGAGAGAGAGAGAGAGAGAGAGAGAGAGAGAGAGAGAGAGAGAGAGAGAGAGAGAGAGAGAGAGAGAGAGAGAGAGAGAGATATCTTATAACAATTTAGCTCTTTATTAAAGACCATTCAACAAATATATTAAAAATACACATCTAACAACAAAATATATTATTTATTATTTGTAAAGAAATAATTAGTTTTTAGATCTTTTATGTAGTTTCAGTAAACGAATATTTGATTTTGGTATGATTTAATATAGAGTTCATCAGACTCAATTATGAAAAATGAAAGTCAATGGTGTATCCTGTTGCTAAACTATGGATGTGCTGTAATTAAGTTGGGGTTGTTTTCCATACAGATAAATATACAGATTTAGCACCAGTTAATAAATACAATTTCAGTAAAATTTGCCATATTACAGAATTACAATATTTAGTTCCTTACATAATATCTGAAATATTGATATAATTAAATAATAATTATGTACCGGTACAATAAATAAAAACAAATTAAATAAGAGAAAGAATAATATATCATGTAAAAACTGACAAACTATTCCATCTTTATTTTTTATTAACACAAGTAAAATTTAATCTATAGCATATTTATTTATTAAAATTTATTTTTTTAATCATTAAAAAATATGTTTTATTCACTTATAAACTTATTCTAGCCTTCTTTTTTAAGACAAAACTTTTAAATCACTAGATCATAAAACCAGATTTTTAATCTTACTTTGTGCCAACATTTCCTTCTCAACTTAAATTAACCATAAACTATCTTAAATGGTCTTTACCATGATTACACCTTCAACAAGTATCATTATGTTTTAAAACTAACCTTCCACAGAGCTTGTATTACAGGTAATTGTCAAAATAAGTACTTGTCAATTTATTTACTACCCCCAAGTTCAGATATTAGGATGTGTAATGTTCAAAAACTTAACAAAATTAAAAAAAATAGGGATATTTTGAATTCAGAACAGACATAAATAACACCAAGTTCACTTTTAAGCTAAATGTGGTTTCATAAGCTAATTTTACACAGTTTAAAAGTTCATCTGAAAAGATTTCCTGTAGTGGTCAAATTTTTGGTAGAAGAATATTAATTTGGAAAACAAACCATGCCATGTTTTTATTTGCTCTAGGCCTACTATAGTTTTACAGTATATTATATATGGCAGTAACGTAGATTTTTCCTTGTGGTTTAAAGGAGAGACCTTGTGGTCATCTTTGTCTCAGAAAAAATGAAATAAATAGAGGGCATAAGATAGTTATAAAAATACAGTCCTAAAATACAGTAGATTCCCTTTCATCAGACCCACACAGGATCTGAATGAATCCTGATCGGATACAAAAAGGTTGGGAAACAAAAATGACTTAACAACTCTTTTATAAAATCTAAATTTTTCAAAGGTAAAATATATGACAATATCCATTTGTATCAGTTAAAAAAGGACAAATTAAATTGTATAACAAAACAATAATTACTCACCCAAATCAGAAGTTTTAATTGTCATTTATTGCCATGACATTCAAAGATTATAGATTTCAAAACAAAACACTCAAATACAATACTTTCACAGATTTATCGATTCTAAACAAAGACAAAACTAATTGATTATAATTGAGTAGTCTATTACTGAATGAACAAAAGTATACACGTTTCTAATACAAAATGTATGAACTAAAAACAAACTACTGTATTAATAAAATAATACAAAGGATAAACAAAGAATACATACAATTAAAAACTATATTTAAAAAAATTTATGATTTTCTTTTGTGTTTTATTGTTTTCTTGAATACTTAGTTGCAACATTTTTGTATGAAAATTAAATCAACTGCAGTTGAGTCATTTTCTTGTTTAATATAATAAGATACTGATAACTGTAACATTTTCCTTCCTTCTGGAAGACTTATTCTTCATCATCGATATCTTCTTACTCTTGCCTCTCATAATAACAACCTGAATGATTTCTTTACTGGTTAAAATGTCATTTTCAAAGCAGGAAGCAACTAACTTAAATTAAACAGATGATCGAATTTTGGTTATTCACAGTGTTTCTAACTATTGTACCTATTGGAACAATAGTACGTCAATTGCTGTAAGGTGAATGGTTAAATCGACAGGTCAGTTAAGAGGGAGTCTACTGTTAATATTATAGGATCAGGGTTGGAAGAGAACAATAGTTGGTCAATAAATATTTGATAGGAATGAAGGAAGAGCAAGATCTAACCCAAAATGAGATGGAGAAAGGTCCAGCTAGTTATCCTGTGCCTGCCACATCTGTACTCTTTATCAGTGAGCCCCCATAAGGGGGCGGAAGGGTAGATTCCCACAATCAGTCAACCTCTTTTAGTCCTAGCCTCTACATCATCTTCTTTTAATTTTTTGTGCTACTGCTAAGCTACCAAAGTGTTTAGAATAATTGTAAGTCAATTCCTGGAAGGCGAACGGTTGACAGAGCAGTTAAGAGGGAGTTTACGCTTCCAAATAGTTTATAATATATCATCCTGTCTGCTATTTTGTAGTTGACAAATAATGTCAATCTCATTCTTATTATAGTAAACAAAACCTATTGTTGTAGTCTGGAGAATATTGTACAATAAATCTGCATAGGAAAACAATTTTGAAAACATTCTAACTAAAAAATTGTATAAAAAACGCCTGTTTCACAATAATATTCGCAAATAGTTTCTGAGAAATAAATACGTGTGCACATTTCCCAGAATTGTAAATGAATACAGAGTCAGATAGAAAAAATATGGCATGTTTTAGAACAGTGGTTATACTTATGGTCCTAGGACACTGAGTAATGTGCAGAATTGAAGCCGCAAGCAGGCCAGCAATAGGCCACTGCATCTCCACACTACATACTCTCGCCCCTATCGGTCTCACCAAAGCCATAGCAGTGAAAGCTTGTCCGGCCATCTTCACAGCACATCCTAGATTATAAACTACTAGATTTCACACCTCATACTAGATAATACATGGTCGCCTGTTTTTGTAATAATTAGCCAACAAATTTTACACAAAAATTCATCCTCTAATCAATAAATAGAATCATGAGATGTCTTATAAAAAACACACGGAATATACGCCACTAATATAAATTGTCAAATATGAACCAGCAGAAAATAGAGCAGTCCATAGACCGTGGTACTTCTCTATAATTACTACATTGAGTAGAACAAAGCGCCAAGAGAGGAAACTACTGTATATGTAATGGGTAATTAAAATTGTACAAATAAAAATAATAAAATTGTACGATAATAGGTTAAAAATATATAATCAAAGTTATTATATGTTGTAGTTAAAAGGCCAAAAACCTTGCATCATCGTCACCTTTAAAAAAGATGAAAAAACCTGAAATAGACTCCTAGCTGTCAAAATATCATCAGAGTCGGAAGAGAACACAAGTAAGTAAAGATAGACCTAACAGGAAAGATGAAAGAGAGGGATCTAACCCAAGACTACTCCAAGAAAAATGTATATCCAGTTATGAACCTTGAGATTGACACACTGTAAGTGAACCTTGAGTGGCAAAGTTGTTACAATATACATTATATTAAAAGTAAACACAAATTGTTTAGCTAATCGTGCTTTAACACAACAGAAGTTTTAGCCAAACACAAAAGGATGCTAGGATAGATATTGTCATAATGTCGTCCCTACAAGCCAAATTTAGAAGGAAGAACAGGGAAGTTTTGCCAATGATCATAAGTTGTCCTACATTTAATATTGTCCCTAAAGAAGATAATATGTATGGTTAGCCATACACAGCTTTGATGTGAGATCAAAGTTTTTAAAACATTTCATCCATCACCTATGCCACAATAAATTTAAACTGTACAGAAGATTTACGTTCCCACATTTATATAGTTATACTAGATCCACATTCATATATATACATATGTTACAAGTCATGATCTCTGCAAAGAGACTGTACATGGATTCCTAGAATCATCAATTCTTTCGAGAGTATGGTGATGTAGGGGATTTGTGTGCAGTTTAAAGTTCGGACGAAAACGCCTCCTCACGATGCAGAATGGGCAACGTAATAGTGCAGTTGAATTTTTTGAGATGGGGATAAATGTAGCGGAAGTGTAATGTGGAACCATCTCAAACCCAGGCGGAACAGCATATAGCAAGGGTTGAATGGTTAAAGGGGAGCTTAGCTTTTAATATGCGGAATCCAGATACAAGACGACCTCCAATTTTAATTAGTCTTACTTATGCATGCGAGGATCTACATGGGTGGACTGTTTATTCCCATAGCTACTAGTGGAACTTTAATGAATATGGCAATAAACTGTTAAAAAAAGGCAACCTGGAGAAAGAAAACAAAATAGAGGTGGAAGAAACTGGGGTTTTTCACCAAACCCTTTGAAACCCATTTCCCAATCTTTCCAGCAATACCCAAGAGACTCCTGGACAACTGAAAGAGGGATCAATCTTCTCAACATCAATAGGAAGCGTGACTTTTTCAGGAGTGCAAAAGTCCAAAATAAGAAGGGAAGAGAATGTGGCTTAAGGGCTTCCAATAAAACCCAGAAATATATAAACAGAGATCAAATCTTTGTGGGAAAACATACAACCATTGTAGGGGAAGGTTTGGGAGTCGGTGAGAAGTGTGCAAATAACTTAAACTCAAAGATGATATCTGATGTGAGTATGTCAACAGCATAGGAAAAGACCTTGCTACGATAGCACGTTGGACAAGAACATGAATTGAAGATCGGAGGTTTGTCAGCCAGGGATGTTCTGAAAGTGTTCAAGATGGCCATAGTACCAGTGACCTTAACTAAAGAAAGAGCAGATGTGATCCAGGCGATGAATGTGGGAAAAGTTTGTCCTTTGAATAGTAGGACACTGCACCCAAATTACACAACCCCTACTTTCAGAAGAGAGCCTTAACACAACATGAATGAAACTCAAAAAGTAGCTGGAGTACACATAATTGTGGAAGAAGGCTTAAAATTGAAGGTGAACTTGGCAAACTAGGGAAACTTCCACCAGATCAAGTGCTGCGGATTATTAACACACAGAACATTATGTTCTGTTAACTATAGAGGGAAGGCCAGTCGTCAATAGGAAGGTAGAGAAACTAGGTCAGGCTCTAATGATGACAGCTGATGTAGATTTGGGGACTTCAAGCAATGGGCCACATGGTGCATTTGAACCTCTTAAAAGTTGTCTTCAGCCATCTTCACTCCAAGGAAGGATGAGAGTAGTTCAAGTCAACCTTCATCGCAGTAAGGAAACAACTGCTGTCTTATGAAGACTGCTTGAACACGAATGAAGACATCTGAAAATCATCCGTTGATCAACTGCATGCATGCAACTCCTGATGGGAGCAAAAGTTAGTGCACATCACACAATTACAGAGAGTAGCGACAAGAATGATAAAGATGAATCTTTAATTTCTTGTATTATAGCATCTAATCTTTATATTTTTCATAAAGGAAACACAGCTGCTTTTGTTAAAAGGCTAGAAGTGAGGTTTTAGTTTTTACACTTGGAATTAATTGCTTTTAACACAGTTTTAGGAAAGTGGGGTGATCTCAACATCCGTCTTATGTCGGATCATAGACAGATTGTCATTGAACTCAAAGTACAAAACAGTTTATACTTTTTGTAATCCTAGGAATACTAAATGGGGAGCATATCAGAATAGTCTCAAAATTAAACTTCATGTGTTGGGATATCGATTGCACTATACAAGAATTGAAGTAGGCGGCGAGTATGTTGACGGATGTCGTTGTGAACTCTTTTAATGAAATTTGTCCTCTTATAATGAAGATGAACGAGGCGTATGCTAAATGGTGGACACAACCACTTTCCAAACAAAGATAACACAAGTTAGGAGGCTGTTTAATGCAGCCAAACATTATGGTAGATTGGTGGTTTATAAGCAGGCCCTAACCAAGTACAGCATAGATTTAAAAAAAAAAAAAAAAAAAAAAAAAAGATTTGGAGGAAGTTCTGCGAGGCGGTAGATCACACTTCTCAAGGAGCACAACTTTATGAGATTCTTGCCTCTGATTCCTTAAACCCAATCAGGAGATAAACAGCTTAAGCAGGGGATATGCCCTCAGTGTCTTTCTTGACATGCCTCCCATGATTTGATGGTTTATGTCCCATCACAAAATGGGGTTACCAAAAACGTGTGTGAATGGGTGAAGACATGTTAACTGGAAGGACAGCTAAAGCCTTGTTGGAAAGAAGTGGAACCTGAGGTTACCAGGAGTCCGCAGTGGGGAGTTTTATCCCCTCCTCCTGTGGTGCCTGGTAGTTGACTCACTCCTGGATCTTCTTTCGTCATAGAGTTACTATTCAGATGATGTGGTGTGCTTATCTGAGGACTGTATGGTTTATCTTATGAAATTAGCTCTATTCCTAGTACATGGTTGGTACCACAAGGAGTAAACCCAAGTAAGACAATACTGATTCTATATATAAGAAGAAGGATTATCCCAAATCTGAATGGTAATAAACTCTCTGGGAAGACACTTCCAACTGTGAATAAGGTCAAATATTTAGGGTCAGTACTAGACACCAAATTAATCTGGAATCCACACTTAAGGCACACTATAAAAAAAGCCAAGAGGAAAACTTTCAATACTGGGATTATAAGATGAATGATGTGTTACAGTGCCATAAAGTGGTGAATTAAAATAAAACCCAAGAGAGGAGGCAAAACAAAACCATTTGTAGGCCTATTATAAAATCTAGTCTGGGAATGTGCAAAACCTCTTTGTTTATGGAAAACCAAGTAACTTTGGACTTTGTTCTGGAACAAGGGTGTTGAGGGAAACGAAGAGGCAGACAGGTTGGCTAAACAGAAATCTGCATCCGAGTTATTAGGACTTGAACCAGTAGTAGGGATACTTTTTATGTCTGACCAGGACAGCCATTAATAAGTGAGTTCTGAGAAACCAACAGCAAAGATGGGATAGTTTTGGGGAGAACTTCCATAGTAAATTACTATTCAGAGAAGTTCATTCAGGTAGACCTGTGGAGGGACAACACTGGCTTTGGGCAGAAGAGAATTCATGCGAATCATAGGACTTATCAAAGGACACTATGATTTGAGTTTGCAATTGCACAGGCTATGAATATGCCAAGGGGAAACTGTTTGTAGGCTATTCAGATTAGATGAGGAAACTGTAAGCTATATAATCTATGATTGTGAAACTCTTACTAAAAAGAAATACACAGTAGGGGGAGGGGGGTTGGCTTTCAAAGCTTCTGGTGAACTCTCGTTGGATGAGCTAGTAAGTGGAGTACTACAAGTTATAGAAGGGAATCTACTGAAAAACCTTAGTTATCAAGATTTTTCAATGTTTCCACGATCATAATAGGTACCTAAAATTTCATGTTAAAAACTTCCTAACATTATATTAAAATCTGCGGTGACATTTAATGCTTCACAAATTTAATGTAAAATAAGGGATGGATATAAACAAAATGATTAACGATTTATTAATATTCTCGTAAGAAGGAATTTCAAAATACTTGTTACAAAAGTTGTAATATGTGTCACAAATTAAGAACGTATAGTACCGTCATAGGTTAAGTTAGTCCAAATTATTGTGATTAAAATGGAATGATCCTTTTTTTTTTAGGCAAAAACACTTGAATCTGTCATGATTACATTAGCTCAAGATAAGGTTGTTTAACCTAGTATATATAACACTGTGAAATTTATTATTAATTTTTTTAGTGGAGAAGTAAATGTTGTTGCAGACTTTTATCAACAGATTTTTCATTATCCACAACTAGTTTAAAAATTCAAGGGCAAACTCAAAACTTGAATTATTCACGTCGCATTTATTTTTCCCCTTCCAACTGTGACATTCCTTTGGTACATTACTTGCGACTTCTTCACCCTTTTTCTAAAGTTTAAATTGCCCTCTGATGTAAGAGTTTGCTATATATTGTTTTAAATGCATAATTCCCACACTTGTAACTGTAAATGTTATTGCACACACACACACACCCCCCACACACACTATATATATAAATTTAATTTGTGTTGTAAAACAAAATTGTTATTTATTGTTGATACTATATAATAAAAAAAAAAAAACTTCATAATGGAGCAAAATAATACAGAGACTCCATCCCTAGATATGAATATAAAAAGTATTATTTGTCAGTTTAATAAATAAGAAGTGATCCAGTAAATATACAAAATATATATTTTGTAGTAATCACTTCAATAACAAAGATTATGAGTATAACATTAAAATAGAAATAGCAAAAATAGGTACTTACGTATTAACGCCACCGCAGCAACTTTGCGCATATATATATCATGACAGGTTTGGCCAGTAGCTATATATATATATATATATATACATAAACACCTGCCAAACCTTATATATATGCGCAAAGTTTCTGCGGTGGCGTTAATACGTAAGTACCCAAAAATAGATTATTAATGGTAACAAAATAATAATTTTAAAAGACAGCAGGAATGAAGTTACTCTTTCCACAACCTGTTTTATAATGTACCAAGTTCTAAATATGTAAGATTGTTTGTAATGAGGAGAAAAAATAGATTTGCAAAATAACAACAAGAAGAATTTGGAATGTAGCACACAAATATTGCTGACCTTATTTTAAAAGATCAATTAAAGAAATCAAAAGGTATCAAAATGCAAAGGTTTGTTTTGAAAGTTTGATTTGTTGTTTAAACAAATCTATGTCATTACACTTCCTTCCACAGTTACATTAAAAATGTGATATTTCTGTTTCAAAATTGTATACAATTTACTACAATTAAAGTCATAAACTCAGTAAACCTTATTCGAACTGAAAGATGTATTCTTAGTTACCATGAAATGCACATAGATAAGTCATTCAATTAGGCATACCGGAATGGAAAACTTGTTTAAAACAAAACAATAGTTATCAATTTTTTGATGCAATATTGTAAATAGGTTAGGTTAGCATTTAAATTCAAGCAGACCGATGAATTAATTTAATTAGTCCTTGTAATTAAACAAATTTTAAATGACCTCATGTGTCCGCAGATTTGTTTAAACCAAAAATCCTAATTATAGCTGTAACCTCGTACAAGTATATTACAAATTGCACTGATATTTACAACTACCGACATACAAAAGGACTTATCATTAGAATAAACTTACTTTATATTTACATCCAAAACTGTAGAAGAATTTACTTAATCCAATGTACTTAGCTGTATTGGGAATAAATAACAACTTCAAGTCTTTATAAAGATATAAAACACATAATATTAACTTACATCACAAAACAAAATACAACACTTATTTAATAGGAATATTAATGAGTTCATTGGGTACATACAGATTTTAGTCAAACACTATATTGCATTTTTGCACATAGTAAATGTTAAGCTAAATTATTTTAGTTGCTGATGCACTGTTATAAACAATTGTTTTCTAAAAGTAAAAGAATATTTCTAGCTATGAAGGTTTCTGGAATATAACGGTTTTTTATAAATATTGTAGTAGATCACCTTTAAAAAATAAAAAAAAAAAAAAAAAAAAAAAAAAAAAAAAAAAAAACAGCTCTTTTAAAAATCTAATGAAGTTTAAATTTAATGTAAGTTTCTCAGTTATTTTGCATAGGACTTATATAAACTAAATAATATCCAAAGACTATTTAAATATCTAAAAAAAAAAAAAAATAAATAAATAAATAAAAACTACAGTTCACAATATGAGTTTCTCAGTCATTAAGTGACCTACATGAACTGAATAACATCTAGAGATCATATATAGGCTATCTGAATTTATTGTCTGTAGCACAGTCCACACATTAGAAATTTAATGGATTATTGGAACAATAAAAATTTGTTTATAAGCTACTAAAAAAATAATAATAATAAAGAGTTTATAAAAATGACCCAACTTCACTATATATACAGTATATATATAAAAAAAAAATTTTTTAATGCAAGTCTGGTTGTGAGCTGATTTTCTATTATATTTCTAGACTACACTTCTCTAGGCATTAACTTTGAATAAGAAGAAGATGATGACCAAAAGGTTTTTGGCCATAAACAATGAAAAAAAAATTAAGTATATGAATCAAACTAATAACCATCACTAAATTGTTAACAAGATGATGACTACGATCAAGCATTAGTGGATACAGGTTGCGAGTTTAATTCCTTGTCGGAACGGTATTATTTCGAAAACAAAGAAATATTGGGAAAATTTGAAGAGTTGACAGTTGCCGGGGTTAAGATATTGGAGCTACCGGCTTACGTTAGAAAAACGTAAAAAAACAAATTATTATTGAAACAAAGGTGGGAGAGTTCCTGATAGACATTCATTTCATAATAGTGCCAGAATTAATTAGAAATTGCATATTAGGATTAAATTTTTTAGTGAAAAATAAGGCCGTCGTAGATTTTATTAGCAGTAAATTAAAGTTAAATACCATTACCGAAAATAATTATGGTATAAAAGGGGAAATTATGTTTGAGGACCCAGAAGAAAAATACAATCAAACGTTAATCCAACATATGATAACTGAAAATTATGAAACAAGTCAAGAAGAAATTTTATATAAAATTAATAAGTTAGGGCATATTTCAACAGAAAAAAATATAAAAATGTATTTTGTAAAAAGCCGGGTTTAATAAAAACCTATCAACATAAACTACAAGTAACAGATAAAAGCCTTTACTGTCAAAGGAGTTGGCCTATTGCGATGAGGTTCAGAGAGAGTGTTGACCTTGAGATAAAAAGGATGCTAGAATACGGGATAATTAAAAGATGCAACAGCCCGTATATCAACCCTATCGTTCCAGTATGCAAAAAGGATATGTTTGGACACAAGGATTATCAACGCACGAACGGTTCTTGATTATGACGGATCGCAGCTGATACAAGAACTTTTAACAATAGAATAAAGGGTTAACTGGATGAGTAGTTTTGATTTAACCAGCAGTTTCTGACAGATACCACTACATGTAGAGAGCAGAGATTACACCGCTTTCTTACACAAAGTGTTATGCTACCGCTACAAGACCGTGCCGTTTGGCTTGAGCACTAGTTTAGCCAGTCTCACAAGGGGGCTAAATTCAATATTAACCGACAAAGTATAATATTGGGTAACTTATAAACCCATAAATGCCATGTTTTAAGAATTAATTCATGCCACATAACTGCATATTTATGACATAACCACAAATTCACCATTATTTTGCTCACATCGATATTAATGAACACTGCCTGAAATGTATTGTCATTTATGTTGAAATTATTAAATTTTTTAATTTCTTCTAAAAATTTATAAATATTTGAAGTTTATATTCTTAATTATCCGACTATTATTACCCTGAAAGTTCTAAGAACTTTATATAATTTGTAAGAAGTGTTTACACCATTTATTTTTATGTAAACATGATCTTTAAACATCAGAGATTATATAAAACAAAAAATATATTATACACCATAAGACCTCGATATTGAGATATATTACTAAGTGAACCTAACCTCTCCTAGATATTTTACAAGTTTTTTATTACCAATTTAATACATTTTGTTTGCTGATTTAAAAATATACACTGAGGGACACTTTATTTAAAAGACAATTTTGCGGTAAACGTAAATGATTCATATATTTATCACTTCATCAGGTAATTATTTTGATCATACCAACATACTAGTCGGTATAACCTGGATTTGCCGGATGAAAATTGTTCAAACAGTTTATTGGTCAAATAAGCTGTGTTTCTTATCAGCTTTGGATTTCACTGAAGGCTCAACCGGCTTCATTCATCAGTGTCCATTTACTGTAGATTATTTTCAGTTTGTTCTTAAAATGCCTCTTTCAGAAGTAAATTGTTTCAGTTGGAAGTTGACTAAGTATGTACAAAGTGAAAATATCCTTGGACATTCCAGATCCAGCTATAACAGAGTTGTGATGTGTTACTGTCTTACAGGGAGCTATGAATAAGGTTCAAACCGGAATAGGATTACAAATGCAAGGGATGAGAGGTATGTTGTTTGAGTTTGTGCAACCGGTTCCCGACATCTGTTGAGCTTCGTACCAAACTCAGGATGGTATGAGGAATAAATGTAAGTACAAGAAGACAGCAAGAAACTGGATTTAATGTGATCATCCAGCTAGAGTTCCTAGGCTAGACACCCCCAAAGAGCTTCTTTAAAGTTTGTAATAGACCATCTTAACTAGAGCAGAGTTATATATATACTGCCCCCTTATATAAACCTTTATTTTTACATATCCATACTAGATTAAACCTTTTGTTCCCACGTACCCCTTGGATTGATAAATAACACATACTGCAACCAGAGTACATCCCAAAACATTAGTTTCACTTTCTCCCCATCCAAAAAACCTCATATTTAAAGTGACCCCAAATTGTAGCAGTTACAATGATATACCAATTTAGATCACACCATATGCATTTCTGTAACAAGATGTTAATCCGAAGGCTACAATAGTTTCTAAGAAAAAGATTGTTTAGTGAGCAATTTATTGAAACTGCTATACATTTTATTTTATACAATAATTTATCTATCTACAAATTAAAAAATACAAATTTTAAAGTCGGTATAGCATGGATAATTCATTAATATGTTTTGAAAAAATAATGTAGGCTATTATAATGGCAACCTTCAGCTTAATTGTATTATGTATTTTGTTTTTTTCTGTGAGATACATAATTAAATCAAATTGCAATAAACACAAAACTATTACGGTAATTTCAATAACCAACATAGTAAAAAAGGACTATGTAAAAAACATACCGTACATTACCGGGCTGTAAAACCGATCAAAGTAGGCTAACAAAATTTAGTCTGTTAGAAACAAAAACTTACTTCCTGTACTTCATTCACTTTAAAATGTACATAAATTAAATTAATGTAAACATGCCTACTTGCCTATATATTAGGCTAATTGTTTTCAGCAGTTTAAATGAACAAAAAAAAGTTACTGGTCCTATAATTTCTAACTTCAGACATATTATGAAACTTACAACTACTGAAACTGATTTTTCTTTCAATTCTTCAATTTAAAATTTATTTTTCCAAAGCCCTCAGCGGCTCACATTAGCAAGTTGAAGTTGGCGATCCCAAGAGAACCTAGCTGGATCTACACCTTTTTTATATAATATTTTGGCTCTTTTTCATCGTTACTACTAGATTTCTCTTGACCAACTCTTGTTCTTTTCCGAGCTTGACGCTATTAGAGTGTTCAAAAGCTATAAGGATCTTTATATTATCTTCCTTTTTTATAAGACGATTACGACTGAGAGGTTTTGCAAAGAAAAAAATATATTTTCGAAAATAACTAGGTAATTATGTATTGAAGCTTCCCTCAGATTTTAGTTACTAAAAATCATGCAAACTTAAACTATTTACTTTTTTGTCACTAATTAGGCTAGATATTTCTTAACAAGGCGAAACAATTTTCAAGTCTCATAACCTAATTGAAGAAACTGACACTTTTGACACAAGGAATTAAGGCTTATTTGGATTATGACGAACGTGTACAATGACAACATGAGTTAAGTTTGTGACTGCATTATGAGTCTATGTTTACAAAGGTCTGGGGAGATAATTATATATATCTTCCCAGAACTTTGTCCTTTAATTTAAACACCATGATTTACACTATATGCTGTATGTAACATACAGCATATAACATACATATATATTGGTAATGCAGTCACAAACTTGACTCACGTTGTCATTGTACACATTCGTCCTAACCCATAAAATCCTGAATTCCTGGTGTTAAAAATTGTAAGTTTCTTAAATATTATTGGATTTTGAGACTTGAAAATTACTTGAAAATTACTTGAAAAGTACAAAAAAAAAGCTTTTGATTGTTGAGAAATAAAACTTGCCCATATGTGCAAATTACTGACGACATTATACTAAAAACGGTAAATATCAGTTGTACCTCATCCTCTGATTTTTCTATAAAAAATTATGAAAAAGTATTTACCTTGTAATCAAAGGATCAGATCATAGGCCTATTATTTGTTGCAATAAACGTTTCAAGTCCCAAAATGGATTTCTTCACTGTTAAAAACACATGGAAAACAAGGGATTCTAGCTGTTAGGTTAAATATAGCTCTGATAACAAAAGACTATTTTCGTCAAGTGTCATCACTCGATGCTTATTGTTAAAACATATAATATAAATATTATTTATCATGACAAATTCCTGATCATGTGAGGTTCCGATAACAACGAGTTGTTGGACGCATGCACAGTACACGTCTTTTGACAGGTTAAATATCACTACGCTGTCATAATGAGTTCATAATTATGCGAACTAGTTCTCACCAGGTCACTGTGTATATAATATATAGTGACCTTCCCAGACCCTGTAGTTCCTTTACTAGGTCTGGTTAGGTAACCATACATAATATATATAGTTTTACATTCCCAGACCTGTAGTTCCTTTACTAGGTCTCAAAACGAGATGTGAGATTCAACAAGCGATCATACATTCCGTGAGTTGATGAACTTAGTAATTAGTATTAACGTTGGCATTCCTAACCTACATAGCTATTACCGATATTTACCCTACAAACGTCATGTTTACAGTGACAACCTGGACATGAACATAACCGATGTTTTTGTTGTGATTTGGCTTGAATATAATGACATTAATATTAAGTGATAAAAATAACAACATTCTAAAGTGCCAACTATAATAAAAAAAACATTACTAAACCTGCTAGCCTAATGAGTTTACATTTTTAATTCATAGGTAAGAACTACATGAATGAACTTGCAAGCTATTAGTCTACAAAATACATAATATTGGAATGCTGGTTTGTAGCCTAAGTTAGCATAAATAAGTAACAAGTTTAACTGGGAAAAATTAAAAATTCGTATATGTCATAGGCCTAATGTATGCCTAAAGTCTACACAAATATAATTAGCCTATGAACATATTAATCCAAGTAACTATTTATTCATAATTAGCATCATCGATTAGAAAAAACAACACATATTAAAGTGCTTTGACTTAGGATTGATATCTTTAACCCTTAGACATTTGCTCATATGAAAATCTTACGTAGGAAAACTGAGTCAAGTGAAAAATAACAGAGGTTAGGTCTATTGATGAACTTGCTATGTGGGAATACATTGCATTAAATCCAAACTTATCATCTTTTAGTTATTACAATACAGTATATAATATGTATAGTGTATTAATTTTATAACGAAGTTTTATAGTAAGTATATAATTATAAATAAAGTCTTGTTTTGAAAAATTTCGACCTAGCCTATCAAAGCAATATTTTCAAGTGCAAACAAAGCTTTATCTAAAACAAAATAGAAAAAGTTTCTACTTACAATCATCTAAATTATCTCCATCTTCAACGTGTAAAATATCTGAAAACGAAACAAATCATCAATGACAAAAAACAATATTATTAATAACGTAATTATTTTAACCACATAACAAGAAACTCACCCGCCATGATGAAACAAACAAGGAGTTTTTACGAACCACGTGACTTATCAAGTAATGCGCAATTTATGAATTGTTTCTTCTCATTGGATAGTACTCTTGACTCTTGCAATTCTACTCCTTGACACAAAAACTGAAGATTTTACCTATTAATAAATTTTAAACGGTAATTATAAATTCTATTCTTAAATATCTATAACCATAAATTATAAAAAAATAGTCTTTAAATAATATAATTGAGATATTGTTCAGTATGAAAAAAGAAGGTGCCAAAATACGAAAAAAATATTGGGGGATTAGGGGGTAGGTACTTGGAATACTCGATAAGACTTGTCAGTCGATTTATGTGATTTGTATCTATTGTGGCTGAATTCAGTTTAAAAATCTCTTAGCAACAATGACAATTTTATTTAAAATAATTAATTGTAATCCAAATAGAAACAGACAAATTTATAGGAGTGTTCTATGAATTTAAAATAATGTTCATTACATACCGTATTTAGAATGAATTGTGTAAAACCATATTATAATATAGGATGGTAGATATCAAGGTAAAAGGAAATTAGTGAAGTCTGTTGATAATTTTAAGGCGACCATTGATTTAATGAACCTCTAGCTGACATAGAAACGACTATCTTTAAAGAAATTACAAATAACAGGACTTTTGAGGGAAAACTAAGTTCTGATAATAATTCTTTTTCTCGTTACTAGGGACTCATGTAACATGACTGGAATTTAGGGTGTTTATGTCTGATGTGATAAACACTGAACAAAATTGGAACTAGAAAAGTTATTTAGAATTTTAAATCAGACAAGGCTCATTCTTTGAATCATAAAGGTGTAATAGCAGGCAGTAGATGTGTTGTATTTATTATATCAGTTGGGGTTAGGGATTTAGTACAAAAATCCCAGGAGGGGTAGCAGAGGATGGTAATCACATCTACGTAGGAGAAAGCTACCCTCAGGACCGCTGTGCTGGAGCAAAAAGCTGCATCCAGCTAGAGGTAACCCTGCTTTAACAAAACACAGTGGATCTAGACCATAAGGCCTATAAAAATTTCCCAATCTAAGGCGTCAAGTGTCCTTAGGGTAATCCTAAGGTTAACCTGTACCGATGGATGAATTGTGCAAGGGTAATTATGCATCAAACAGAGGCTATTGAGGACCAGACCCTCCATAGTAAATAGCCATATTTTTAAAATGTTAAAACTAGTGGAACATTTATGATTCTATATAAAGTAAACAAATTAATACCATAGAGTGCTTAAAACAATTCATCAAACTGGATCTGTTGATGATCTTAGAGGTGGTCTAACTTCTTCAGGTAAATAAATGCTACAAGTTATACTCAAAAGACACTTTCCAAATAGTATTGTAATGGGAGAACTGGCATAATCCATAATCAAAATGGGACAACCTCTATAAGAGCCTCTCATTCTGTCTGGAAAACTGCCAGAAAAGTTATTACTGTATCCAGGTTGGGCTATCAATAAATTTGATTTATTTAAGTCAAAACTAGAAGATGGAATCTCTTCTTACTTTAATCCAAAAGGCTTCAGAATTACACCTCCTTCTACTTTGCGAAACCTTGTGGGCCAGCTAGGTTTATGGCTATATATTAATAGCATTGAGGTGTAGTAGAATAGTTTTCATAGCGAAACTAGGAAAGGGAAATTACACAAATCCCAAAGGGTTTTGTAAAATATGTTAATCCTTTAATGATTTTAAAACAATAGAAAGATTATACAAGCACCCTTACAGATTGAAATTCTTAATAAAAATCCTATTCACCGTAACCAACTTGGATACCAATCGGGTAAGTCCTGTGAAACACCCTTACATTTACTGGTGAGTAGAATCGAGGAATCAATACATAATAAAGAATTATTTGTGTTATATCCATTTCTCGATATACAAGGGGCCTTTGATAATACTGATTATCAATCAATTATAGCAGTAGTCAAAAATCGAGGGATAGAAAACATTATTAGAAATGTTAAGAAATACAATAATCAGTGCAATACTCTACTGTGATAAATTAGATGTGATAGCTGTGAGAGGTACTTCACAAGAAGGAATTCTCCCACCGATGCTGTGGAACACGGTAGTTGACCCCCTAATAACTGAATTAAGTAAATTAGGTTTTTACACACAAAGTTATGCAGATGATATAGTAGTATTAATAAGAGGTGTTCTTCTTATCAATTATAGTAGAATTAATCATTCTTAAGTGTTCTTGTAGAATTAATGAATAAAGCATTAAAGAAGATCGAAGACTGTCGCAGGAACGAGGGATTTTTCGTTAACTCGGATAAGACTTCCATCATACACTTCACGAGGCACATTAAAATAGACAGAGTTAAGGTAAGTCTAGTAAATACTACCATGGAACTTCCATATGATGTTTAATATCTAATGTGTTATTCTAGATAGAAGACTCACCTGGAGTAAACATGAAAATTGCATTTTGCAGAAATCAACCAGATCACTTATGGCATGAAAGCTACTTCTTGAGGTGTATTGCGGTCTCCGTCCAGCTATGACTAAATGGCTTTATGGTATTGTAATTAAACCTCAGTTACAGTATGACTCCTTAGTGTGGTGGAGAAGAACACTTCTAGATGTAACTAGACTTAGGTTGACTAGTCTACAAATGTTGGCTTGCCTATGTATCTCAGGATCATTTAGAATTATACCTACAGCAATAGGAGGATCTATTGATACAGTAATAGTAGTTCTGTTAGGAATAGCCCCTTTAGACCTCAGTAAAAAAGCTGAGGCGAGGGTTCAGAATGGAATACTCTGGAATGTGTAAAGGAAGCCGTTGGCGAAATGGTTACAGTACTCTTTGTAAACACAAATCATAAAATTATGTACTTACTATGGGAAGTGATTACATCAGTAAAAAAAACCTCATGGACCATACCATTTGAAGTTATAGAATACTATACAGACGGATCCCATACTAACTTCGGTGTAGGTGGCGGGTATATATGGAACTACAACAGAACTACGTAAAAAGTCTTGTAGGCTGAATGTCTAGGGGGTAAAAAAATATTATATCAGGTGAGTAGTAGGAGTTCATGTAAAAGGCGAAACATTATCCCCATAGCAAATAAAGAACATAAATTGCTCCTTAACAAAGAAACCAACAAATTGAACTAAAAATTGTTAAAAAACCTAATAAAAAACACTAATGACATTAAATAAACAACAACATAACAATTACATTTGATACAGGACTATAAAGGAAGTGGTCATACAAATTAATAATGATAACATTCAATCGTTTCAACAAAATAGAATATAACAGGACTATAAAGGGGCTCTGCAACAATCTAATAAAATTATTGTAAATAAATTTTGCTAAAAATGTTCAGACTACGCAAAAATGACAAATCTTGATTGAGGATCACCCAACATTGCCTGGATCAAGAAACGTATAACAAATGTCCTACATACATCTTTTAGTTCAACACAACGATTTGGATGTGTCAAACTATAAGAACATCTCGAGATGTGAGCATGGTACTGGATTTCCCTTGTTTAATTTTGACGACTGGAACAAAGATGGATATACTCCACGAACGAGACAGTATCTTTTATTTCCGTTAGCTCATTGGACACTATGTTAGTCCATTCTTCCTCTTATTGACCATACAAATACGAATTTAACAGCTGTGTGACTGGCATCTGAATTGTAGCCACAATCTCCAGGTACCCTGTAAAATCCCGTATCTCCAACATCCCGTAGCTGAGGTCTGTGTATGGTACATGGAATATTCTCAACCAAGGGGTTCCTAAAACACATTACCTGTATAGCCTGTAAAGAACTTTTTTTAATAAGAACACAATACATAGTGTTGGGAAACTGATGGAATGGTATTAAGACCTTTCATAGTAGAAATGAATTCGGCAGTAAAAACATTAGGAACTGAGGGTAATTCTTACGTGTACATCCTTCCTGATGAGTAATATGCACAACCGACTTAATTGACAAGTTTAGAACCATCTGTGAAAATAATCTTACTAAGTTATGCCAGGATACCTAAACTCCTGACGAATTGCTATATCAAAAGTGTTGTAGTTTATGAATCCGAACAATAACAAATCAAAATTTGGCACATTAATAAGCCATAGAGAAATAATACTTGGATAGAACTTATACATTTATTTTACAAAGTACTAGTCCAAAGTTGTCGACAATTCGTAGAGTTCTAATGGCAAATGGGGCAGTACAGTTTTGATTATGTTCATATTAATCCTCCAAAGAATATAAAAAACAATGTTATAAGCTTAATAATACGGTTTTGAGTCCAGACTACTAATATTTGTAGTTACTGTCTTCGTCGAGAAGGAGATGGTTTCTCAGTCTCAAAAATGAAGCTAGAATGAAGTGCAGAGTTATAAACCGATCGAGTTATTTAATTGCTGATGGTCTTATGTATGAGTAAAATATAGAGTCATAATCAATCTGTGAAGAACAGATTTTTGTGAAAAACACTGCAAAAACATAACATACAAGTGTAATGGCCCTCCACTGAAAATCACTGAGTAGTAGTGCTGTATCCAATAACGGGTAACAGCTAACCGTCAATGTTGACCATCGTTAACGCTCGACGTAGAAGTGCAATAACTGCTAACATTGATCAACTGATTGCAGGCGACGCATCAGCGGTTAATGACAGCGGCCCAATTCGATGCGCACGCACCCAGCTACACGTACTCCTCTCAGTCGTCTGTTAGTTTAGTTGAGCAACTAAAGCGAATCAATCAACGTCAACGTATATTTCTGCTGTAGCCTATATTTTACTCAATCTAAAACTGTATTAAATAACGACTGGATAATACGGAAATAGTGTGGTGTAAATAACTTTAGTTTTAGCTGATAAAAGATGTCTTGTGCTTACATTATTATTCTGGTTAAACTTTGAACAATCATATACTACATTTTAAACTTATTGTTGTAACGGAAATATTAGAATATAGTTTATGGTAGGAAATAGTAATACAAATAACTTATTCCTCTGTAAATAATCAGTTAATTAATCAATTATTATAATCAATTATTACAATAATTCCAATGCGTGATAAAATAAAATCACCGTTAACGTTAACAGTTTATGTTTACCGTTAATCATGCTCAATGTTAATTGGTGTTGATGTTGACCGTTGTTAGCGTTAATGCCCACCACTACTGATTAGATGTTACATGCCAAGAGTTTTATTAAAACGTGTTTTCAAATCAGATAAATATAAAATCCAAAAAGTCTGCTTAAATAATAGGCCCAATATTTAACCAGTTTGTGGATGTGAACATTTGAAGATGTGCTTAAATTGAGAAAAAATAAGGGCCAATTGCTATATAGGAACTAAAAGCAATACATTCCGTTATTGAAACAGAAAATTTATATCTTCACCATGATAGTAGTGAAGTTATAAATACTGATATGGATAGTAGTTATAAGATAATAAAACACAATTTTTTATGTTATAACTTTCAATTTTTATTAGTCTAGCCGACCAATGGTTTTGCCTGCTAAGGATGTGACGAGGCTGTATTACAGACAGCCTCAAAATATTACAGCCTGTCTGTAATACAGCCTTGTCAATGCCTTAGCAGGCGAAACTATTGGTTGGCTAGACTAATAAAAAGTGGAAGTTACAAAATAAAAAATTGTGTTTTATTATCTTTAAACATGGAATTCCACCAAGAACCTTCGGTCTCAAGAGTAATGAAAAATAGTAGTTATAACTAAGTTGAAGACCCCTTTCGGCTGTTGCCATAATTCGATTAGTCACATATATTGCAAAATTGTCAACAAATTAGAGAACAGCTAACAGAGGACTGCATATTAACGGTACTGCTGTTGATTGCCACAGGAAACAGGATCACACCAAGCACACGACTCTGTGGGAAACCATTCTCTAAATGAAAACGACCCGATAAATTAGTTCCAACACACTCTCTGAAGTATCTGTTGTTAAAAAGATTTCTTATAAATTAAAGAATATTCCCATTTATTTGAACTCAAAGATTTAAAGTATCTAGAATTCCTCTATGTTAAGCCATATCATAAGGCTTTTCAAAATTAAAAACACAGCAACCATTGTCTGATACAAGAAAAAGGCATTTCGAAATTAGAAAACTCTAATGAAACCAGCAGATTAAACTTGTCTAACGCCATATTGTTCATTACAATGCAACTAGTTACTTTGGAGGTACCAAAGACGACACCAATTTTCCATTTTCTCTATCAGTTTTTATCTGCCTGGATAAGTTTTTTTCTGGTTTAGAACAGGAATTACTATACCCTCTAAACAAGTGCCAATAAAACATTGCTATATTTTAAGAATGGTCAGTCTCCCTGAAGTTGGGAGGTGTTTAATCATAAAGTAAGCTATGTTGAACAGAATCCTGTCTAGACAATTAAACAGACTAGTTCCTGTAAGAAAAATAGGTGTATTTAATGAAGATTCTTTCGATGGACCTACAGTGATATGAAATATGAATTAGTTCTTGAAAAGAATTAACAAATGAAAGGAGTTGCTGTTAGCAGTAGTTGAGGAAAGTTTGCAAATGTTTAACATAACAATTATTATTTGTAATCAAATTTCATCCCGCTGCTAAAGTCCCAATAAGAGAGCAAGAGGAGGACTATAAACAGAACATAGATTTTCTACACTGTTACATGGGTTTGGCTTTAGATATTGTGCCAATGTACTAGGTCCAAAATTCCTTCCTACTCTGCTTAAACACCTGATGTGTTTTTTACAAACAATTTTTACCTTCCTCATAGGCATGCCAGAAAAAGTGTTGTGGGATCTTGAAAATATAATTTTCAATAATTATCTTCCGCTCCTCATCTATTGATTCATGAGAATTAAAAGTAGCCCCACAGAAAGAAGTCATTACAGTTAAGTCTGGCAATTTTGGCAGCCGGTTCTTAATTTCACTTCCCCTCTTAATCCATCGACTAGTAAGTTCATTGTTTAACACATGGGCGTCATCGCCGGGGGGGGGGGCGTCCCCCCCAATATTGGAGATGTAAAAATATTTTTACTAAAAACGAATGATTTACTTAAAACCTTAAAAGGTAAACATCGGGCATTGTCTTTACTAGGGTTTTTAACATTACATTTCTGTTACAAACGCATAAATAAATGCATAAAAACGATGTTTTGAGAAGTTTAATTTAAAAAAAATTTCCATACCCACAGACCCCCGGCATATGTCCCCCCCAATAATGAACTGGTAATGACGCCAATGGTTTAACAAATATTTCACAACATTAGAAGAGTGAAAAAGCAAGACCTCATTTCTGGAACTCTAAGGTGTGGAATCACTTGTTAATTCATGACATCATGGTACAGTACACGCCACGGAGATTTAGGGCAATGACACATGCAGCTGTTTTTAACTGAAGCGATTATCGAGTTGATGAGTCATTCAGTTGCTTAGAATTTACAATGACACATACAGCGGGGCGGACCGCCTGATGGTTTATAAACAGACTCGGGCATTGATCTCGCCCATCAATCGAGTCGGTTTCAGTATTTGACGTGTTTCTTGTTTCTATTCATTTTATATGTTTGTCCTGTTACACACGGCGGTTTTTGATACTATCTAGTTTAATTATAGTTTTTATTTTTGTAGTTTCTGACACTGTTCTGTTTTGTTTATCTAGGATATATATATATATTATTCATTATCAGTACTAAAGTGGAGAAAGCAATACTAAAGTGGAGAAAAGTAATGTAATGGATAATTAATCAATGAAATTCAATTGGGACCTGCTTTATTGGACATGAAATTACAAGATTATAGAGATCGAGTGAAACGGAAGCAGTGCTGAGAGGAGATAATTGAAATTTTTGGGAAAGAGGATATGACATCAAAGGTAAGAAAGGAACTAGTCGTGTAATAATATTGTTTATGAAATAACGAACAAAGAAAATTATTTGTTGTTTATTTACAATTTCTTTTCAAAATACAAGGAAAATTTATCCCTACAAGATAGAGCATTCAAATATCCTCTTTGATTTGCGTCTACTGATAACCCTGTTAAAGGAACTTTTTCAATGTTATCTTCAAATCTTGTTCCATCTCTTATCCTTACAAAATTGTATAAAACACAAGAAGCTTTAATAATGCTTTTGGCCATATAAATATTAACATCAATAAATCTGTAGAATTTGCGCCATTTATTAACCAAAATGCCAAAAGAGTTTCTATAAATCTTCGTGCTATTGATAAACTATTATTGAACGTCTGTTTAGTAGGAGTCAAGTATTTTTGTCACATAATTTTTTATATAGTTCTGAGTCTTTAAATATTTCAAAATCACTAGATTTTCCATATGATCCAACCTCAATGGATAAAACAATAATTTTATATTGCAAATAATACCGTAAAGAAATAATTATTTTAAATGTAAAACATTGAACCGCTATTACATGGGTGTTTAATTCTTATGTGTTTACCATCTATAGGGCCAATGCTATTTGGAAATCGTGCATGTTTCTCCAACCCTCTTGCAATGACAACCCATCTCTCTGTGGAAAATTTTGGCATAGTAGTATCAGCTAAACATAACCATATTGCATTACATACATCTTTTACAATAACAGTAGCAGTAGTTCTTCCTACACGAAAGTTGTACTGTAAATCTATCAAAGAACAACCAGTACCCAGAGACCTGAAATAAAAGAATAATTACAAATAGTAATACTCATAATAATTAAGAAAAAACAGTAAAAAAATATTATTTTTTAAAAATTACACTGACCTGTGGTATACGTTTTAATACTGAAGAGTATCGCTCCTTTAATCAACTTATGGTTTATGATGATATCATCAGAACTGAAATTTGTATCATGGTTTAAATGTAAATTAAAATATAATGAAATATATTTTCATTTGCAGGAGGTCTACTACACAGAAAGTGGAAAAATATCCGAGATAATTTTGCTAGGGACGTCCAGCTTAGAAGAGGAAGGTCTGGAGACGGAGCTTCTAAAAGAGCACCCTACATATTATATACACAGCAATTACAACTTTTAAGAGATACTCTGGAGCCCAGAGAAACAACCACTTCTCTACAATCATCTATTGGGGAACATGAAAATCAAATAGGGTCTACTTCTTCTTCTGAAGCCACCCCAGGTGTAACAGGAATCAGTAGAAAAGGACTTCATCCAGTAGAAGATAAAATAATACTGTCGTTAGGTATAATAGAAGAAAAAGCTAAGAACTATTCTGACGACGATAACAACCACCACTTTCTGCTATCATTGCTGCTGACATTGGTATCCTTACCAAAAAGGATGAACTCCAGTTACAGACAGTATTAATGCAAGTCATTAACAAATACAAAGGTTACGCTTTGCAGCAAGACCAAGGACGTTTGAGTTCACATTTCCTGTACAATGTCCATCTGACTTGCCAAAAAGATACTTGTATGAAGAAAGATACTTGTTGTTTTCAAGTCAACCACAATAACCATCATTACTGAGTACTACCAGTTCACAATCAGATAGGAGGCAAGGAATATTACACGACTACTCTCACCAATAAGAGCAACAACAGACACTGTGATAGTTTCAAATTTTAATTCATACGATTCTAATTATTAGTGTGTAAATTCATTAACACTGATATATATCACTTTGGTAACTTTGTTTGTATATTACTTTTATAGATATAATAAATTGATAATAAAGAAATTGGCGTATATTTATTGATTTTCTTATGTACCTGAGAGTTATGATGAGTTTTTCTTTTGGTGGTATGCAGCTTATCATACAAGTATTTCTCTTTATTATTTTCCCTTTTATAGTATTTAATAATCCATCAAAAGTAGCAGCCAACATCAGAGCAAAATTATAAAAATTTTCTTCATCTTCTCTCATTTACGAAAATAAAGTGTAAAAATGGCCTTTATCTTTATGTACTGAGCAGAAACGATTGTACCCACATTCAGTGACTTTTTCTTCACTTTCCAACTATAATACAATAGAGATAACAAACGTATATTATCTTCAGTATTTTCATTCATTTTTTCACAAGTTTACACCAATTCTACACTACACCTTTTACAATTCACAATACACTACAATAAATAAACAACAATTCACAAAAACCGAGCATCGCATGTGACAACGCTATTAACAAAGACTCGATTATCGCTTTGGTTGACATGTTCACGATCATTTACCCTACCACATTTTTAAAAAGAGCGACTACGCGTGGAATCGTTGATTTATTAGGCACCCTTGTTTCAGGAAAAGTTACCCTAATATCTTCCTGACATTTTAAAAATGATTGAGATTTAAAACTTTCAAGAATGAACCCAAGTTCAGCCTGGTAAAAACGAAAGTTTGTCCGCAAACAGCTAACTCACCACTGACATCAAAAAAAGGGGGGGATATTGCTTGAGTATCTATATTGAGACACCTATATGTCTCCCAAAAGGTCATCTGTTACCAACACAAGCGTTCCTGCTGGCAAGAATTCAAATTTCCCGCCACAATATGTTTTCGAATTTAGGGTTGCGTAACTTTTGGCTCACCCATTATTTATATGGCTACCACGTCAAATTTGACTTGTCTCTGTTCCCTACTGAAAACCCTTTAATTTGTAAATGGAAAATTAATAAATAAAATTATTGTCATTATTGTTATAGTTATTATGTGATCATGATATTCATTCTAGCTTTATTTACTGATTATTACTAACAGAAAATCTAATGAAGACATATTAGGGTAGAGCCTACTAATAAAATTACATTAAAATAATAATTAATGATAATTATTTTTGTAATGTACGAATAAACATATTTTTAATAGTAAAATACCGGTAGGTACTCTTTTTGGAATTTCCCTTCCAAAATAGTTGTTTCTTTTTTTATATGAGTTATATAACTAAAACCACGACAATCTTTGTAGATAGTGGGTGACTTTTCACATCCAGTGGGAACAGTCTACAGTATCGCGTCAAGCCAGAAACAAAAACATATTTATTTACCTATATATATATATAATCAAAAATTAATAATTTTGCCATCAAGCAATAATTATTTGTCTAAATTAAATTCACTAATATGTTGAAAAATTAATTCAAACAAATCATTTTCATTTTTATAACATTGACGCCATAAAAACTCACAAAAATAAAAATCTATAAGATTTTTTGATGTTCCCCTTTCTCTTTTAGTGTGTTGTTTCGCACACATCCACAAATTCTCATAATTTTGAGTATGTATGCCCGTCTCAGGCTCTATAAAATTTTGGGAATGATTTAATGTCATATGTTGGAAATTATATTCTTCTAATTTAAGAAAATCATTATACGATTTCCACATGTCAGATATAATAATGAACTTTAATTAATATATTCTTTAATAATTGGAAGCATCTTTAATTCGGTTGGGAACAGCTTATATAAAACATTCACTCGTTTTCGGACAAATGCCGCCAAAAACCCATTGATTAGGAAAAAGCCTATCCCTATTGTATTTCTATCTCGAAAAAGTAGATTCATCAATTTGTACTGTTAGGCCAACATCACATTTTCCTTTGGGTTTTAACAAATTATCTGCACAAATTTCCCATAAAAAATTCGTCCAGTCAGTAATAGCCTGTGTTGCCATATTGAGTTCTTTTAAACAAAACTTTGTCATAGTGTACTCATTAACACAACAATAAATACAAAATATAAATTTAAAAAAACTTAATATGCAATTTTACAACCACGTGTTTCTTTTAATACATTTCTTCATGACATTTTAGTTTCTTACAAACCTAGCGAATTTGCTTTGAATTAAATTTTAATGTCATTTTATGTTTTTTCTTATACAACCTACTTTTGTCCATGACATTCCTTTCTTGCAGAAATGTAACAGCTTTCTTAGGGCGTCAATCTCACTAATAATCAAAACAAAATTATAGCATTCCAATATTTACCTAAAACAAACAATATAAAAAGCAAGAAGATTAATAAATTTCAATATGAAAACATAATTATCGGTTTTCCTTATTATTATGTGTTATTTGGTTAATTGTTTATACGTGCGATTAAAAAGAGAAATTATCTATGAAACAAAGACTTAACATATAATATGCAATCTGTGTAATAAAGATACTGAGTAACATAAATTGTTCTGTACCTTGTCTGAAGCAATGTCCACATGTCTTCCTGGTAATTTGGCTCTCTCAGTGCACTGGGTCTCACTTGTAACATTACAGTTTAGTGTTACTCTTAATTACACAGATCACTTAACACATTTAAAGTTATGGTTTGGCACAGCCCTATGGTAGAAAATATACCGTGATAGCGTGTTAGCGTTAAAGGTGTTGTGAAAACCACATGATTGTTAATGGAGTTGAAAGTTCATACGAAGTATGACAAGTATGACGATTTATACGTTGATCGATACGAACGTATTACTGTAGTGATTATAAATACATATAGTGAATTATACGTCGTTTGATGCGAACTTATAATTAATGAGATGTGCTGAATAGCACTAGAAGCGTTGAGAAAGCTTAGCTTCAACTGATATGAAGTTAAGAGGAATAAGCATAGCATGTGCACGTGAACTGTACGCATGGAGTTGTAGCAAAAACCTACTAACAACAGCGTGGGTAGGTAATGCTTTGCGTCCATTATCACGTGATATCTGTCAACCTATCAAAAATATTATAAATGATGTCATTTGACCTTGGACTTGATATACAAGGTAAAACACCCTTTCAATTATGGAATTGACCTTTTTGATGTGGCGTGTTGTAGGAGAAAGAGAAAGTTTATGCTAAAGTAGGGTACTTTGGACGAAGAGAAAGTTTCACGTAGAAAAATGGTAAAAATTGAATTAAGAATACTGAACAGTGTTATTGCATGATGTTTCCAATAAATTGTAACAAAAAAAGTAAAACTTGGGGGGGGGATTCATTAAAGTACAGTAAAATATTGTTAATAACATATTTTTTACTGCAAAAGGAAAAACAGAATACACACAAATTTTTTCACGACAACTAACCACAAGAATACATTTAAAAATATATTTTAATAATTTTTCATCTGCATTCTTATGAAACACCAACTCTTCGATCCCAGAGTCTTTCTTCTTCGCCCTTGTCCTTTGAAAAGTCACTGTCTTTCATCCTCGCTCGACTCTATTCCAAATGGATTATAAATTATTCCACAGTGTTTTACAGGACTAGATTTTGAATAAAATTTTGTTCAATTTTCTTTACATTTTGGCCAGTCAGCTGAGTGATCATTTTAAACTTTTGTTTGGTTAAACTTCAACTTTATTGAATTTAAAAGTGACGTAATTTGCTACCTAGTTTTTGAAGTCAGCCCAAATTAACTCAATCACATTCAATTCAAGGTGGTATAAAGAAAGCCTAGAATGTTGTACCCATTTTTTTTTTTTTTCAAAATTTTATCAATTACCTTTAAGTGTGATTAAGGTAGTATAGTTTCTTAACTCGTAGAGTTCTACTTTAAACACAGAAGGTGAAAATGGTATATTTGCTACAGCAGCCAAGTTTTATTTCGTTTTTTTTTTTTAACTATTTAATATTCGAGCCTTATCAATTTGCTTGTTGTTGTAGGGGGTATTATCTACGATCACAACCGAATTAGGGGTTAAATTCGGGATCAATTTTTCAGTCAGCCATATTTAACATAAGTTTCGTTGTTCAAATTTTCGTGCTGGTCTCCTGTGTTTTATTATTAGCTTACCACAATGTTAAACAGTTTTCTATGAAACCATTTCTTTCCACGTAAAATTTAAATTTGTAATTTAGCTCAGATTTTTTAATTGTTGTCAAATAAAAATTATTTATTATTTGCCTTACAATGCTAAGATCAAAATAATCTAGACCCTTCAGTTATTTGGGTAGATTTAGTTGTTTATTTGGTGTTTAAAAGAACTAGTTACTTTCCTTATTTCTTGTTTTAGTTGTTTATATAGATTTAGTTGTTTATTTGGTGTTTAAAAGAACTAGTTACTTTCCTTATTTCTGCAAGTTAAGAGTTTTTTGAGAAACTCAAACAGCATCTGCCACTTGTTCTCTTACTTATTTCACATTTATGATGAATCTCTGCTTTTCTTTCTCGTTCCATGAAATTTATAATGTTTCCAATCCAAGAATTATAATGATTCATCTGTCAGGCGAGGAGTTCCCAGGAATTGGGGTTCCAATGTGATCTGTTTTAACTGGTAGCTTCCCCCTCTAAATATTCTCCAATTCCATTGCCCTGTTAGTACTACTGAACCATTTGCCTGGGTCACATGGCTGAAGTGAGTTTATTTAAAGTTACTTTTATTGTGTCATCTGACAGACTTTATGGATAATGACAGTGTGATGTGTATGACATTAATTATTAAATTTATAACATTTTTTTTAAGTAATGGCAGGATTTTAAAAAAAATATACTCATATTGCAAACGTTTTATCAGAACTTAACAAAGAACTTCCATTAACCCCTTAACCGTAACTTATTTTTTCGTTTTTAGACGATTTTTACCTGTTCATGAAAAAATTGCACCAGTTGTTTTTTACAGAAAACAGTTATCAATATTGTTTGCAGGCATCATAAAACGTTAAAAATATTGAACTTTGAGATGGTGGGAGAGGGGGGGGGGGTTCTAGAGTTATAATTATTAAAACTTACAATAAAATAAAAATTTACTCACCAATTTAAAAAATAATTTCTTGTCATAAAAATAAGTGTTCCTTTGTAGTAAATGAAGAAAAAAACTATTTACAATATGTACACAAGCTGCTTTTGTTCCTTTCAGTAGTGCTTCAGAGTGTGATATTCTCTGAAGCAGGGCATGACGCACAAAGCAACGCCGCAGTCTTCACACATGTAACGTGACTTTCGTCTTACTTGTTCCTGTCTTGACGTGTGTTTGCAAACGTGACACTGACATGTTGGGTATTCCTTTTTATCCGTGGAGGGAACACACGTCAGAAAATGACGTTGCGTAAGTCTTAGTGAGGGATGGGCGGCCACCTGTCTTCTGACGTGGTATTCGAGTTTGCATATATTATCTTCCAAGAGTTGACGAATTATCTCAAGATGAAATTCTTGAAGTGTTGGTTTTTTACCAGTTTTGCAGAGGTATATAGCATGACTATTGAGAATTGCAAGATCTAGTAAATGTAAGAAAAGTTTTTTGTATACTTTTGGGTACGCCTAACACTTTCAACATAAGTAAGCATCATATTGGATCTATCCACAGATCCCATATTGAGATTATACTCTTGGACACAAATGAGCTTCATAATCTTTTGAGCAGTTTGGTAGTGTACTTTGCCCCTATCTACTATTTCGTCGACATGTTCAGTTGTTATCATCAAGACTTGCCGTTTATCGACCCATCTGACAACCAAACTTATTGTGTCTTTACATGTCTCCGTTTGTCCAACCTCTAACTCTTGTTGAAACTGAGGCATCCCTAATCGTTCACCTCTAACCGTGCCACAAGCATTGGTTTTATTCAAGTGTAAGTACGTTAACAGATCGGGGCTACTGTACCAATTGTCGACAAACAATAACTGTGATCCTTGTTCAACTACGGTGTAAGCAAAGTAGTCACGATCGCTCCTGAAATACCTATGTCTTTGGTATAGTATATTTCACTGTCTACTGTCCATTCCAGTGTACACATTGAGGTCCAGCACATACCCTGTCTCAGTCACATAAAACATAGGTTTTTACACCAAACCTACTTCTTTTAGATGGTATAAACTGTTTGAAGGATAGTCTGCCTTTGAACTTTAGTAAACTTTCATCTATGCACAAATTTCTAAATGGAATGAAATTAGTAGAAAATGTTTTCCTAAACATGTCAACCAGTTCCTTTATTTTGGAAAGTCTACCGTGCTGATTTTGCTGAGCATTGTCTGAAAAGTGTAAAAGGCACAAAATGGTGCAATACCTGTTTCGAGACATAAGGTTTGGTATGTAGTTTAGCTGAAGTTTGTCAGTAGACCAATAATTTTCCAAAACATTTTTTTTTGTGGACCATAAGCACAGTAATAGCTAAATAGATTTTGAACTCTTCTACTGTCAAAGGTTTCCATTTCTGAAGCCAAGGTTTAGGTGTTGGGGCCTGATTTGAAATCACATATTCATAATGCCGGTTCGTTTGATATACAATAAATTTTTTTGTTTCTTCAGGAAACATTTTATCAAAGCAGTCTATTTCACGGCAAGGATCAGAATATAAATGTGGGCTAACTATACCACTCTGTGTATCATCGTAATGGTGATTTTTAGGAAGAAAAACATCATTATTCCAAACATGAAGATATTTATTTTTCTTTGAAATCCGCTTTTTTTTTTATTCGAAAGTTTTATTTTTACGTTCTTTTTTTAGTGGGGTTTTCTGGCTCTTTTAGAGGTGCTAGAAGTGTCATCAAAATCAAAAGAGGTTATCTAATAAATACATCTGTTTCATGCAGTACAATTTAGAAACTACTTAACAGTAACCATAACAGCTGTTAAATATAAAAATTAAAAAATAAATCACCTAAAAGCCAAAAAAACAATGTTTTATTTTAAACACAGCCATTTTGTTTACGTGTAAGATATTTACTTGAAGTTATACTTGCAAAATTATAATAAAATTAGTAAAAAAACAACTGTTTCATGACAAGATAAACATTGGAATACTTTATAGGACACACTATATATGTGTTAACTTGGTTATTATCATGACTGGGGCAACAGTTTAAAAATGAAGGTGGATTACTGATTTTGTTGTTGTAATAATTAAACATAAAACGCACTGAATTTGGTTAAATAGTATAGATTTTAATTTTCTTTATAATTTTACTAAGCTCACTGAAAGAATAAACTTACTAGACATGTGGACAATACTGTCTGTGGAATATCTTTGTCAGCAATTATTTAAATATCGATGTGATTAAACACTATTGATAATTTATTATGAAGACAGTCCTTTCTTTTTATTGTCGTTTCCTATTCTTCAGAGTAACTTTGCTCCTCATATTCTAAACTTGCTCATTAGTTTTAGTTCATATTTACGACTAAATTAAACTGCAATTTCTTCAACTTTTTGGCTATGGGTGTGAATTTCTTAATAAGAAAAAGTTTACTTTCAATTTTCTACCTATATTTTGATTGTTTTTTAATTTTTGGATTGCATTCCATCTCCAGTACTTTATGTTAGTCAACATTTTTTTTAAACAGTTTATAGGTACTGTATCAAGTCTTCCAAAATTTCTTTAGCATTTAAATCAATTTTAAATAGTTGAAACCAAAATAGTAATTTCCTTCTTACTGACTTAATAACAAATGCAAGATAATCAATCTCTCTACACAGAAGCAAAAATTTCAAAAAACTTTAAAACAAAGTATTAGTATTTTAAAAACAATTTAAATGTGTCATAAATTGAGATAGTTTTGATTACATACCATTAAAAGTGTGCACTATAATAAATTAACTTTTGAAGTTCTAAGACTGCCTCAAATCAAAAGAATCTGTTATTGTCTAGAGTTATACAGTAGAAATCATCTGTTTGCATTTGAGGGAGGAGCTGATAGATGGAATGACCTCGAAGAAACCATGCAGCGAGGTGCAGAATTGCCAAATCCTATGCTATGTTTAATCTTTGTTGTTCCCTGTTCAAGGCTACCAGTTTGCAAATTACATAAATATTACAACACTGTGTCTTCTGTCTTATTTTTTTGGCTCCCAATCAACTGCAATCTCTCATATGGTTTCTAGTATTTTTAAATAATTTAAATGAATTTCTTTTTGCATATTGATGAAAAATCATTACCAAATTAAGTTTGGTTTACTTATGGTTAATGACATTTTTGTTGTCTGAATAAGAAACATAACCAGTTTCCAAAAAATATAGTATCCTCAAAATATCTTTCTTTGTTGGCCAATGTCTGTGTTGGACTACAACCCAATATACATGCCTATTGAGACCTGTTAGAATAGTTATTTACCAGGAGGGAGCTTTTGACTGATACACAATTTTATGGAGATTCCTCTTAATATTTTTTCAAGTTAAACATAGTGGTGGCACACATTTTACATAGTAAAACTCTGAAGATAAAACGGTATATGTTTTTTAGAAAACATCAGGAAAATTGACCTATATGAACCTTCAATGGTTTCATAAATGGACCTTTAAAATCAAACCTACCTTAACCTTAGTTTTGGCATGCGGCTCATTTGAGCCGTAGAAGCCATTGACGGTTGACAGACAACTGTAAAAATCTCTGATATTGCAACTTGACATTAGAGTTACTTAAAATCATCCTACTGAAATAAATGTTATACCATTGTAAAGCTGACGTTTCGTAGATGCATATACATGTAATCAAAAGTTCATAAAACGCTATAAAAATATTTAATTAATTGGTAAAGTTTGGTGTGTTTTACTCGTAAAAATGGCGACTCGCCAACTCGCATTACAATATAAGCGTCCTATTTGTGTAAAGGTCAGGAACTGTAAATTATTTCAAAAAAATGTGCAATTGTACTGTCTTTAGTACAAATCTTTACCTATCCAACAGAGTTCGCCACATGTCTATAACTTTTATAGTATTCAATCTATAAATTAGTTACAACAAAAACTCATTTTACAGATGTATTCAACAAAAAAAAAAGTTGTATTCTTCAACTCAACCTTTAGCCTAGTAAATGGAGTCGTAGAGAAATGAATTATACACCATTGAAAAGCTCATGTTTCAATCTTTCAAAAGTGTCTAACCTTAATTTCATAGAGAGAACAGAAAAGACAGAAATATTTCTCGTAGTTCGGCAGTTTCGCGAAAGGGGGCACCATGTTACGGCACGGCAAAAGTTAATGCCAATTCCAGGGTTAAATCGTCGGACCAGGTTAAAAAACACCAACTGATTTTACATATAGTATCACTAATACAAGCCAAAATTTATAACTTGGATGTAACAAGGATGCTTACTAAAATTTTATTCAAACAATACAAATAAAATATGATTTATCAATATCCTTTGCAGTTTTATTTTAAATCTTTACAAATTCAATTTTATTTGTAAAACTTGCAAATAATGACTTAAAATTTTTATTTTGGTGATCTTAAATAGAATGGAATATACGTTGGACTCAATTGTCTGATGTTTTCTGTAAGTAGAGATGATATGTTTTTTCAAGTATAATTTTCAAAATCTTTCATAAGTAAAAGATTTTCTTTGTATGAATTATAATTTTGATGTTTTGAATTAAAAAAAAGAAAAGAAATAAAGTTTTTATGAAATTAATTATATAAAGTAAAAAGAATATTAACTTCTCAATACATAAAAAAAATTTAATTTAAAAAATAGGTTGCAACCATAAATAAAATATGTAGGATGTTATATACAGTAGAACCCTTCTTAACCGGTCTAGTCGGGACTGACACCCGGGCCGGTTAATCCGAGGTTCTCGTGAAAAATCGGTTTTCGTTCAAAGAAAGCTTATTTAATCAGGTAGCACTAAGAATTAAGCAATTAAGATGTTATTGCAACTCATTTTATTGTACATAAATGTATCGTATATATTATGTTATGTATATTATACATCAAACATGAAAAAATTAAACACTACAAAGCTTTTTTACAGATTCCCCTCTGTCAAGTCTTTTGACACATTTAACCGTGTCTCAAACGAAACCAACACACGCTTCCCTTTTCGTAACTCGCTCATTTTTATTTACTGTATATACTGTAAGTAGATCATAACCAGTCAAAGACAAGAAGAAAACTGAAAAGAAATGTTATATTTTCCATAATGTATACTTAATTGATTCGTGGATAAAAGGCGGACCATCAAACGGTTTTATTGCTGTATGACTGCTATACCGACGGGTGCTAATGCCGCGGTGTTTTTATGCCGCCGACAATGGGATACCGCTATCGACAAAGTCGTTTGACTCGCCGCTGCTTTGGTGCTGCAGTATTTTTATGCCGCCGACAATGGGATATCGCTATCGACAAAGTCGCTTGACTCGCCGCCGCTTTGGTGTTTTAATTACAATTTATTTTCAGAAACTCTCACCCAACCAGTACACTACGATATAGGCCGGTTAATCCAAGGACCGGTTAATCCAAGGACCGGTTAATCCGAGGCCGGTTAACAGAGGTTCTACTGTATATAATTTCATTTTTACAGGTATTATTTGATTTATATGTATTCTGGTGTTCAATTGTGTTATTTTAATAATAAAATGTACATTTCAGAATAAAAAGGATTCTGTACTTTATTCAATATTCTACTAAGTACACTTTTTTCAAAAGAACTTACGACCTCAGAGATATTTTACACTCTCTTCAAGAGTGATAAATTTCATAATTAATTTTTTGTAATAAAATATTACAAAATGGCGCCCAACTTAATCAAATAAGAATTTCTAAACTAGTTCTCCCTTCTTAAATTTTAATTGTTTCAATTGTCACACAACGTGTGGCATTATAAAAACCTTTGTAAAATTTTAATTGTTTCAATACAAACAATTTAAAAGCAAAACTCTACTATGTTTGGAAAATATTTGAGTTAAAATATTATTATAACCACCAAATAAAACCTCTTTTTCAACTTTTACAAAAATGATTGTATTCAACCAACCTTTAATATATTACAAGCTAGTCCAACTACAATAACATTGTTATTAAAAGTATATAAATGATTTATTTGGATGCTTTTACAATAATTAGGTAAATACAATGATTACTAGAGCTTAAATTTGTCTAAATTACATGATCACATTTTCTTGAACATACAACACAACAAACTTATAATCTATGTTTAAAGTCTATTAATATTTATGCTATACAGTACATAAATTTACAGCAATTATAAAAATATATAAGATTAAAATATTTTTTTTTACAAAAACAAAATATTATAAACTTTATGTAAATATAAAAAAAATAAAGGCAAGTTTAAAATTATGATTAAAAAAATTTAAGAAAACAAAATACATGTTAATCTATAAGATTTAGAAATTTATATCATTTCCAAAGACTAGTCTACCTGATACCACTAGAATAGTACAATTTCTAAAAAATCTTACAAGTTTGTGTAGAGTTAACGGAAAATATGTTATTACTGTATTTATTTAATATTTAAACTTTAGAAATAAGTGAAATGGAAATACTTTATGATTTAAAATAGGTTAACATCACAGCTAGTTAAAATCGTAGGCAATATTTATGCTACATATATCATGATACTAAGGGCATAGGGACTGAATTTGTTCATTTAAAGAATTATATGATTTTAAGCAATACTGCATACATTTATTAATGTAATTCTAAACTTTAGTTGAGCTCAAAACTCATTTGCATAACAAAGGCCTACCACTTGCACTTGGATTTAATTAAGCACAATTAGCAATAGACTCATCACCTGCGCATAACTGTAATTTAGTGTTATAGAAATTCTTTATTAGAAAAACTCAGCTTTGAAGGTTATAATTTCTTAACAATAATTGAAAAGAAAATTATGTTTTATTTAATAAATGCATTTGTTTCTAATTTAAAATTATATATTATATGAACTCTATTTTATAGAAAACTTTTTTTTTTTTACAATATTTATGTTTATAAACTACGTATCTAAAGATTAAAACTATTAGAAATTCTGGTAACTAGGATCGGACAAACATTCTAATTACTTTCTCATACCTCAAAGCCAAAGCCAATACAAATAAAAATGATTCATTTCTATGACCCAAAAAATTTCAAATGAGTTTTTTGTAAATAAGTGAAAATGTATTATGGTTGTCACCACATAGGCCAAATATCTCAAAATCAACTGAAGCTATTTTGACAAAATTGTTTATGAAATGTGAATATTCATGATCAAAACAAATATACTAAATTACACTTATAAATAAATTAAAAGTTCCCAAATAATTAAAAAATTACTGGATTACAGTATATTTGTACGTAAAATAAATTTTTATATTTCACAAAAAATCAGTTGACCTTAATTAGAATTTATGGCATAAATGGCACATTTCACTTTTCCATCAATAACGATTAATTCGGAATTGGTATTTTTGAATAAATAGTGAGAATACATTCGGGCACTTAGGGGCACAATTTTATCAAAATTGTTACGATTCAATTTTAAGAAAATCAAAATTGTTTGATGTGGTCTTATACCATAATTGGGGGGGGGGGGGGGGGGTTACTAGAACCTAGGGTATAACTTGAGCCAGTTTTTAAGGAATATTTTGAATGCTGATATTGGTACTTCTATTTTACTGTTTTCATTTATGTAACTACATCAATGACTGCATAACATTATCCAAAAGTTATTAATACCATTTGAAGGTATTTGAAAATTTGAGTTAAGGTCATAAAACTTTGTTCTTTTGAAATTAATTTTATAACAATTCTTTACTTAGGGCCTACTATAACTTTATCTCTCACGAAAATAATGTTTATGAATATCAATGACTTCCATGTTTTTCCTAACCTCAACATCACTGTTCCCGCCTATTCACTATAAAGATTATGTTTATATTGTTTGTTTGTTTTTTAAATTTTGTTCTATTATCAGCTGTGTCATTGTTGGGGTCACTTGAGCCACTCAAGAAATTGGCTCAAGTTACCCCACAATTCAAATTCTATAATATTAAGTAAAAATCAAATACTAATTACTATATTTTTTAGGATACAATTTGGTCCGTAACTATCAGAGGCGTCCTGGTGCTCGAAAATACAAAGACATAAACACATTTTCTCTAATAAGTTATGTCAAAATGTGAAGAGAAGCAGAGCAGCTGTATGTGAAGAAATCATAAACAGTTACTTCGATGAACTTCAAGTGACAACTATTAAAGATGTTGAACCAGTCATGATCCTCAATAATTACGACAAAACTAACATCGCTGATGATCCTGGGCAGAAAAAAGTGGTGATGAGACGAGGCACTTGTCATTCAAAACGGATCATTGACTCATCAAAGTCAAGTACATCTGTTATGTTCTCAGGAACAGCTGATGGAATCCTCCTTCCACATTGTGTCACTTATAAGGCAGGAAATCTCTATGATTCCTGGACAGAAAATGGTCCTAAGGGTGCAATATAGAATAAATCCAAAAGTGGGTGGTTTGAAGATTGGTTCAGGAAGGTTGCACTGCCTTATCTCAAAAAAATTGATGAAAACTCTACAAAGGTTACGATTGGTGGCAATCTTTCTAGCCACATCTCACCATGGATCATTGAAGAGTGCAAAATTTACAACATCAAGTTTGTTCTTCCCTCAAATAGTACTCACTATACACAACCACTAGATGTTGCTTTTTCCAACCGCTAAAAATAAAATGACATCAGACTTTAGATTGCTGGAAACAGAAAAATCAATGTAGTGTACCTAAAGACAGATTTCCTCATCTTCTAAAATAATGTATTGATGACTTGAATGATAATATTTAAAAAAACTTAATGAGTGGGATTAGAGCAGCAGGAATTGTACCATTGGACCGCCAGCAAATTTTGAAGAGACTTCCAAGTGGTCCTAACAAAAAAGATACAAATAATGACAATCTTGATTATAGTACCAAGTGGGTTCAAATATTTGAAAACTATCTTGAGGAAAATCGAAAAAAAGAGACTTCTTCTACAAGAAAACAGAAGAAAAGGAAGTTAAATGTGCCAGCTGGTAGAGGCGATGAAGGAGTTGAAAATATACAAGACTGTACTACTGGTAATGATAATCCTCAACCACACACTTCTGGTTGCAGAAGGGCCAGAAAAAATAATAGTGGTACTTGTATAAATTTTAGTGATGATGAAGATGATGATAGTAGTGAGTTTTCACTGTGAGACTCAGATTCTGAATTTAATTTAGGTGACAGTACTGATGTTGACTGATCTACTAAGACAGAAGAAATCCCTAAAGTGCCAAAGAAACAAACAGTGCAAATGGAGGAGCTTAAACCGGATCTTTGTCATTGTTAATCTTGTCTTCAATGAGAACACTAAGAAAGGAAGATACAAAACAGTTCTATGCTGTTGTGCTTGGAATTTACCTAGTGAGGAGTAAGTAAAAATTTATTTATTTTTTTTGAAAAAGTTCAAAACCTCTACAAAATGATTATGTCTACCCCATTGTTGATGATGAGTTGGAAGTGGAACTTCAAAATATTTTTGCTGTTGTACAACCTGTTAAAGTTTATAGAAGTAGCTATACATTTATTTTTGAAATTAAAAGATGAATGACGCATTTCACTGTTTAAATAAACTTAGTAATAAGAATATTGTAAAATTTATGATTTTAAATATTTTAACACTTGGATAATAAATATATGACGAGGAATTGTGCATTCTTATACTAACCATGTGTATGGTTTTTGTTACCTCATTTAAGGGGTAACTTGAGCCACTCACTTTTTTAAATATATCATTGTATATAAATTATTTCTGAACATTTATAATATGTGTGTATAAACTACAATAGTAGACCAAAGTTTTATAGGAGTTAACTATACTCTAGCGTTATTAGTTCTTGAAAGGCACATATTTGAATCTTAATAGTGACTCAAGCAACCCCTAATTACGGTACCAAATGGTATTTCTAAATTTTAAATTATAAAAAATATTTTTTAAAATAGCCCCCCGAGATACAACAAAAATATATGCAGAGTTCAAATTTGATACAAATCAGTCTCCCTAATTTAGCGCACTCTAAAGATGGCAGACAGTTCAAAAAGTACTTTTTGAACTCAAGTCACCTCAAATAGATTTTCAAAAAAAAATCTTAATATATACTTTTTGACCTATCATGAAAGTTTGTATATACTCTACATATATATATATATATATGTAGATATTTCAATATGGAAGTTAGATAATGCAGTATATCAAATAATTATGCTCAGATATTTGTCACAATTTTTAGACTTAGAGAAATCCTATTATAAAAGACTACTTCTCAATGTGTAAAATCAATTATCATTTATGAATCTAGTCAAGGTAGTCTTTGGAAATCAATTTTAAATCTTAATATAGAAATATTCATACCAATGAATCATTTTGACAAAATAAAGGGACTTTAAATATCTATAAAAAAATAAGAAATATATTAATTAATTTGTATTAAAAACAAGGTTAGTTTTTTATCGCCAATAAGTTAGGTCCCTGTTGCACTTTGCACATAAACATATTGTTATATTTATAGATAAGAAATTTGCCAGTCTAAAGCAATAACAGTATTAAAAATCAATACATAACAACAATAATTTTACCAACAACATTACCTAAATATACCCTGTTATCTATTTGAAAACTATCAACAAAATCTGTTTATAAAACAACTATTGGAATTTGTTAAAACTGTAGGAAACTTGTAATGTTTGAGTTGAGCTTATCTTATATAATTTTCTGCTTTAACATAATTATAAAATGAAATTTGAAGGAAAATCAAAATAATAAAATATTACTACATCATGTTAAATTGCCTCAATTCTAATAAACAAAGAATATAACGCCATGGCACACGAAGATGGTGTTTATCAGATGTCTGACAATTTCACATATAATGTACAACATATTGACTAGCGTTATTACATATAAAATCATGTTAAAAGCTATAATTGTTCTTTCAGTTACTATGTTGGGAAACAGAAGCGCTTTGTTCATTGTTTTTGGGATTCGAATTTATGACTTCCGTGCTGTGTCATGTGTTGTCTTCCTCCATTGTACAAATGGTCGCTCTACACATAGGACATTCGGACAGTTGCACCGAACAGTTTTGACAAAAACCCCTGTAAACAATTTTAAGGTATAAAAATTAAAATGTTTTATAATTTGTTTTACAAGACACAATAAATAACTTAAGAATAATTTAAAATATGTATTATATTTTTTATAATTAAAAACACAAAGTTGTACTCACCAAATATATATATATTTTTGAGTTTTACATAATATTTAATTCTTGAAAAAAACAAAATCCTTGAAAAATGTTATGTAACTTGATAAAACCACTAAAACTGCACACACACACACACACACACACCCACACACACACACACACACACACACACACACACACACACACACACACACACACACACACACACACACAATGTAGCTTCCTAGTAAAAAAACTAATAAAGTTATAAATTTTTTGTGTCAACCTTTATTTTTTGCTTTTGTGTTGTTTTTATGAAGTTTTTATGTGTTGTTATTTGATTTTACTTTTGTAATTAGAATGAAAAATAATCTTTCTAACCTCACCAAAACAATCAACAAACAATTCACTCACCATCAAAACAAATGTCCGTGATTATTCGCCAACAGATTAAATCAGACATTTAGGGAGTGGAGTCTAGGACCTGGACCAAGATGAATGTGCAATAACTGCGTTCGAAATTTTTAGTTCACGAGTTAGAAATATTCAAATGTAGAGCTAAATTACCAGGTTTGTGGTGTTATGGGTTATTTTCTTGGTAGGTTGTTTAACCTATACTAAGTCCATTTCTAGTTATTCCCTAGTTCTATAGTGTTATGGTGCAAAAGTTTAAAATCCCATTAGAAATAGGTTGATAATTTTATATGCAAGTCTCCTTATTGTTAATGTTTATAGATTAATTATTATTAAAGTTGTTTCTCTGGTGTGCTGGTTGATTTGGCAGGGTTAAAGGAGCTAAAGCGTAATATTTAAGTGTAGAGAAATCTACTGACTTGAATTAAAAATTTGGTGCCTAAAATAGATTTACCCAATAGCTCACCATTTCTACTATTACCCTTGTTTACCAACAACTACCTGTTACAAAACGAGCTGACCATTTTTGGGAGAAACTGCAAAAACCACGAAAAAACAATTGGTCTCTTCTGTCTCTAGCAGCAACTGGTCTTTGCACATTCATACAGGCTTATGTACGATACATAACAGGCCAAAAACAGGCCTTTTCACTCCAAGCATTTTTCCAAACAGAAATAATAGGTGGTGAATTAAAATAACCACAGCTTGTCTCTGATGTGAAATTTTAAATCAACGCTAAAAATTATGTAATCCAGGAAGTTTCTTCGTTCCTTATTCTTTCCCAACATTTCTCCACAGAATTCTTGATGAGCGAGTCTATCTGAATCAGTAATAATTGTTGCACCGTAAGAAGTTTGAACAGTTTCAAATGCAAATATTGACATACGACACCCCAAACAGTCGTGTGTGGTATCCCATTCTCACAAGATCTGCAGGATGTGTTGATTATTTAGGGCTATGGGCTAAATTCTGCCCGATTTGTTCTACAGCAGCATCAAGAAGTTGTGAGCGATCTGGTGATTTGTCATGTTGTACAGAACTACCAGTCTCGCCAAGAATAAATTGTATGCCTCCTCAGAGGATCTTTACCATACTGGGTACGAAATTTAAGTTGAACTGTAGTTGCAAAGTTTTTTTGTGAAACTTAAACACAGAGTGAGCATGTTCAGGACAAGTGAAAGTAGCTCATTTTAACCGCTATGGTGATAGCACTTCTAGTAACTACTTTGTTAATATCTGAATCAAACTTGTGTTTTCCTTAAAAATGACATCTGAGTTGATTCTGTAAGATCTGAATAAAACTCTAGATGATTTTACAGTTATAAAGTCCTTTATGAAAAACCCTGTATTTTGAAAATCAAATGTACTGTATATCAACCGTGATTAAACATGATATTTTACTTTGCTCTTATAAATAACTGTAACCCAATTTTACACACTAATTATTTAAAATTTATAACTATATTTACCTGTGACCACAAGGTTGTAGTATCACTGTCGCTTTGTAATCAAAACATATTGTACAAGAATCTTCTTTGACACTCAGCCGTCGCAGAAGTTCTAACTGTAAATGTCTGTGAACAGTCATATCACATTTACAATTATTTTTTGTAAATGCTGATTTATAAACATAATATAATCAGAGAATTATCATCATTTAAGTATAAAGGTTTTCATATGTATGAAGATGTATATCATAGATATACTATAATTTGATTTCAGTTATTCTCTACAGATTTATATCTCATTAAGGTTTTTAATTTTTAGCATGTAATTAGAAGAGTGAGTAGAAGATTAATCATATGAAGTCACTTGAATCAATTTGGAAAGGTAAATTTTTATTTTAGAACACAACTATTATTTAGCATTTAGGAAAAATTTAAGTTCTTTGGATTTTAATTTCATATAATTTAATTTAGAAATAAACAAACTTAATAAAACTAACTATGTAAAAATTCTGTAAGTGTGACTTTTTAGTGTGTTCAGTCTCTTTAACTGGAACAGGCCCGATTCTATAACTGGGCAACATGGGCACTTGCCCAGGGGCGCAAGCGTACAAGGGGCGCAAGGGTTTTGGGTCATAAATGTTTTTTTTTTTTTTTTTAAATTGACCAGTTTTAAGGCAGTATATGTCGATAAAACTTTATAAATTTAAAGAACTATAAAAAATTATAGAGCTGAAAAATCAAAATTTTAAGGTAGCACAACCATTCTTCAGATCTTTCTGAACAATTTGGTAACATTTCCATGCTTATCGGTTAGAAAATAGCGTCCGAAATAGAAAACTCTTTTTGCCCCCTCTTCACCCGCGCATCGCAAAAATCACCTCGTTCGTATAAATTCATTCAATGGTAGTAAGTGTAAGGCCTCTATTTGCCAAATCTTACTGAAACACAACGATTTGAAATTTTCAGCTCTCTTAGAGAAAAGCAGAATGACGATATAAGAGAGCAGGCTCAAAGGGTAGCTCAATGTTACTCCAATGACATTTACAAAGGAGACTTTGTGCAAGAGTGTCTACATTTTAAATGAAAGCTGAAAACATCACAAAAATTAGGGAGTGCTACGAATATATAAAAAAAAAACACAGCTTAGAAAGTACATTCCCAAACTTGGTGGTAGCTATTCGAATTTACTTAACATTGCCAATCACAAATTGCACAGCTAAGAGGAGCTTTTCGGCCTTGAAAAGAATAAAATCTGAAAATCGTTCTACAATAAAAGACGAAAAGCTGAATAGCTTAATGCTGTTATGTACGCAGAGTGACATTACACTGAAGCTTGACTTCAAAGATATAATTGATAGTTTTGCTACATCAAAGATCAGTAGAAAAAAAAGCAATAATGTAAATAGGATATAAGGAGAAAGTATGAGGAATAAGTATAAATATATATATATATATATATATATATATATATATATATAAAGTATAGTAATAAGAGAAAGAAAGTATAAAGGAAATAAGAGATATTATGGTTGAAGTATTAAAGTTGTTTTACAAGACTCAATTAAAAATAAAAATAAAATGAGCTATGGTTATGTATAGAAATAAACGTTTGCAATAATTAAGAGCTATTTTTTAGGGTGGGTGGGTAGTCCGTGATACTGTAAAATACAAGGTTGTTATGTTGTGACGTCAATCATAACACCTACGCCTGTAACTGCAGTAATAATACTTGCAAGTTTTTACAGTAGCCGGTTGCCAGTCCGTAACACGGCGGGTCCATAGGTGGTGGATAATAGAAAGACTTACCGACTCACCAAATAAAAGGAGTTCGATGGAGTTAAGGGAGAAATCCCTCCCGAACCAAAACTGCAAAGATGAATTAATTGGGGGGGGGGGGCATCTCTTTAATTTGCCCAGGGGCGCTAAAAGGGTTGAAAACGGGCCTGAACTGGAATGTTTGCAGCATATGACACTCGTAGGGAAGGAAATAATTTTAAAAGCACCATAGTATAAAAATCACGCATGTTACATATTTCACACTAAGATTGGATTTTAATTAGGGTTCTCTATTTCAAATATTTCCACTGACAGTAATCAACCACTCCTGACAGTCTTCGATAAAGTTGTAATTACTAATCAACATACTCATTAAATAACTAATTCACAGTTAGTTTTCATTATGAATAATATGTCACTAGGTTTACATTATTATATTTCCTGTGGATTATTATCCTAACCTATTATAGAAAAATTGCAAATACAGTGTGTTTTCGAGCCAAACAACCTTGTCCCCCACACTCAATTCTGCAAAGTTAATTAATTACGATGGATGAAACAATAATTAAAAAGCGTAGTTTCATATAGAGTTGGCCTAAATGAAGTTACCTATATCACTAATGGTGCAACATTTTTCTTGGGAACCTATAATAAATGAATTACATGATACAATAAAATGAGTAGCATTGTCATATTCTTATAACAACTACTGCATATTCTAGTAATGATCAGTTAATTAAATCTTTTTAAAATTTTTTCTCAAACAGAGTGCAGAGACGTATCATGCTTCAACAAACTAATAGTAATAGTTACTTTCAATTCTAGCTCTCACTTCAAGTTACATCATAGATATAATTTTTTGATAGTGGTATGCATATTTTATAATCGCTATTTTTGTTTAGTACAATTTGTGCAGTCCCCCCCCCCAGAAAAGACCATCTTCAATCTTGTGATACATTAGAAAGTGTGAATTCAGTTTATAGTTTTGAACAGTACAAATTACAAAAAGGACAAAGTGTGACCTAAAATTCAGCACAACGCTAAACCAGCAGGGTACTTCATCGTGACCTTCAAGGTTCATCGACAAAGGCTTTGGAGTTAAAGGTTGGTGATAGACATTATTATTATTTATTGTGAATATAACTATATTACTATATAGGAATACACAACATCATCCTCCTGGCTGTAATATTAAAATGTATCAAGTGGTCCAGTTCTAAGAACAGCGTCTTTATTAAAAAAAATCACAACTTAACAGTTTTGTTTTATTTAAAAAGATGCTTTGTTTTAACAAATTAAACAGTACACATTCAAAATTAGTGTTTATTAACCCTCCATCTGGCAAACGTCCACATACGTGGTTGATGAATGACGGATAGTTCAATTAAAAAATGTATTTTGCAATTCAACATTTCGCCAACTTATAATCGTCCTATCGCAATAAATAAAATACCGTTGGAAAGCTAATGTTCCGTAGATGCATAATCATGCAAAAAAAAACAAAAAAACCACAAAGCGTTATAAATAATATTCCAAAAATTGATGAAGTTCGTATATTTTTGATACGTAACGTCAAGGATTTGCGCTCAGCGGTTGTAAACAAAACTGATGTCATTTTTGTCTAATATTCCCACTTCGAAATTTCTGTCAAACAGATTTAACATACCACTGTTAAATCGCATCTTTCTGTTTCGATCTGTGCTTTTCAAATCCTTCTATGTGTTATAGTTTTCATTATATAAAAATCAAACAAAATCAAGAATTTTAACTCCTTTTTACACGCTAAAAATTATATTTTTTTTTCAATTCAACTTTTATCCTAGTAGATATTATATTATAGAAATGTATTATATATATCATTGTAAAGATAATCTTTCAATCTTTCATAACCAAGTTTAGAAAAATCCATCACACGAAAACTCTATTTTCTAGAACTCGATAAAGTCGCTGACTTTTTCGCTAGATCGCGGCACTTGCCATGACCGGGAATATGTAGACGATTCTGTTCTCTGTGTTCATATGATTTTACGAAATGGTAATACTTGTCCAAATGCCACAAGTTGACAATATTATATAGTATTTTTCTTTCTTTTTCGATCTGTGGTTTACAAATTTTGCTATCTGTCATATTTCACAAGATATTTCTACTTGACCAAAGTAGAAGCCTAACGGAATGAATTTCACTTGGCGATCGGTGCAGTATACTAAATAAGACAATCGATTATTCAATCGAGATTTTGTAACCGATCTTTACAGTATGTTGTAGAGAACATTTCAATTTACAAGTTGGTATTACTTGATATAGGCTACAGTTTCTTGTTTTTAACTCGGAATATAGCCAAGTTTGTGACAATCGTGAGTTAAATTGACATTGGCGTGGCGCTTATTGTTTTGGGATTATATATTTCTGTTATTCTGAAGGTTTGTGTATACAAATTGTATATAAATTGTGTATACAAATTACAAAATGTGTTTTTATTTCTAAAGTTTATTTTTTTGAGTGAAGTTCTAGTTTTTGAATGGTTTTTATTTGGGCTAAACTAGAAAAGTTACAAGCCTAGGCTTAAAAGTAAATTTTCTTATATGGAGTGTTTTATTTGATTATACAAGTGTATAAGTGTATTATACAAGTGTAATGTGTGTTATTGTTTGTAGAGTTTATTATTTTAGTGAAATCTAGCTTTAGATAGTTACAAGTTAGGCCTAGGTTGACGAGGTTACAAACCTAACCTAACTTTAGTCGATTTCCACTTTTACGGGAAAACATTATTTTTATTTTGAAAATTTTAGAATTTGATTTTTTTTTTTACTAATTGTAATTCACATTTATACTAGAAAACGTTTGTAATACTTGAAAAAAATGTAAAACAAAATTTTCTACTCTCAATTGGACTTTGAAGTGTAATTTAGCCTTCGATTTATTATAATTTTTTTTTTTGTTCTTTGCCATACTGACTTCAAAATTATTTTTCAAACTTTTTTTTTCACTACACTACTAAATTCTATGAACCTCTCTGAATATAATGATATATAGAAGTAGGTTTTCCATAAATATTACAATTTTTGGTGAATTTTTGAAAATAAATTCAACAAATTCCCTTTTTTCGTAAAGCAATTTCTGTATTTTTGAAAATGTAACAATTTCCCCCCCCCCTAAATATATTAACAAATATATTACAAATCTCTAGAAATAGTTGAAAAAATTACAATTTTTTTTTTGTATGGTGTACGTACATTACCATTTCTGTGAAATTCTTCCCTCTGTTACAATCCGATTTTTTGCTATTTGACATAATATCTCCAAATTTTTTACATCTAACATTTTTTTTCACTACACAGCTAAATTCTATGCACCTTTCTGAATATAATGATATATAGAAGTTGTGTTTTCCATAAATAATGTAACTATTTTTGGTTGAATTTTTGAAAATAAGCCTAACAAAACCCCTTTTTTCGTAATATATATATATATTTTGAAAATGTAACAAATTTATTTATTTTTCTTCTAAATATATTCACAAATATTACACACAACTTTTGTATATCTTGGAAAAAGGTGGTAAGCTATTGATTTTGGATGATACAGGTTTTTCTGAAAAATGTTAACTTTTTTTTGACATCTAACATACTTACTCCAAAACTGTTTCATATAATTTTATTTTATTTATTTTTTTTTTACATAGATAAATTCTACGCATCTTTCTGAGAAAAATTATGAGCCTTATTGAATGTGTAATAATAGACCTATTTTGACTTAGTTTATAGTATACATAATTTTATGAATTGAAAAGAGTACAAAACCGAAGTCTCTTTTAACCCTAGAACTGGCAATGTAAAGTTTCTTCGTTTGTTTAAAAATTAATAAAATATATTATTTTTACACAAAACCTAACTTATAAGACATCATTTTTCTCAGAAAGATGCATAGAATTCATCTATGTAAAAAAAAAAAAAAAAAAAAAAAAATTTGAAACGGTTTTGGAGTACGGTAAGTATGTTACAAGTCAAAAACGAAGTTATCATTTTTCAGGAAAAACCTGTAACATCCAAAATCTAAAGCTTACCACCTTTTTCTAAGATATACAAAAGTTTTGTGTTATATTTTTGAATATATTTAGAAAAAAAAATTATTACATTTTCAAAATTAAAAAAAAATTTTTACGAAAAAAGTTAATTTTATTATTTTATTTAAAAAAATTCACTAAAAATAGTAATATATATCTTTTACACAACTTCTATATGTCATTATATTCAGAAAGGTGCATAGAATTTAGCTGTGTAGTGAAAAAAAATGAGATGTAAAAAAATTAGGGTTACTATGTAAAATATTCAAAAATCGGATCGTAGCGTAGGCAAGAATTTCACAGAAATGGTAATGTACAGCATACTATTTTTTTTTTTTTGATTTTTTTGAAGTATTACTAGAGATTTGTAATATATTTGTGGATAAAAGTTGCTAAAAAGAAAAATCAATTTTTAAAATTTTCATTGGACGTGGTACATTTTTACGTAAAAAGTGAATATTGGCTAACTATTTTCAAAAAATCACAAAAAAATAAAATAATAATCAATAACCGAATTTTTATTACCTATGTTCTCACAAAGATACATAGATTTTATGTGTGTAATGCAAAAACTTTTAGATTTAAAAATTTTTAAGTTATAAGGTCATATATCAAAAAATCTGAAAGTAACGGAGGCAAAATTCCACAGAAATAGATATATAAACCAATAAAAAAAAATTTATAGATAGGCCTATATAATTTTATAAACATTTTGCATATATTTTGGCAAAAACAAAATCAATTTATAAAATTTTAATTAGACAAAATTATTCTGATATATAAAACTAATGGAAACTTGCTAATATTGGTCACACCAGATATACCATAACCTTTCTCTATTTATAGGATAGGCCTATATAAATTTATAGACATTTTGCATACATTTTGATAAAAACAATCAATTTATAAAATTTTCATTAGACAAAATTATTTTTATATGGAAACACATGTAAATTTGGTATGAAGGAAAACCAATTTCCAACATAACCTCTATCTCTAGATAGCCTCAATATTTGATGTCTGACAATAACATTCACTCAGAACAATAAATTCTACAAACAATAATACTGATATTGTAATTTGTATACACAATTTATAATAAATAAATAAAACAAACCTTCAAAATAAGATAAATATAATCCCAAATCAATAACCGCTAGACGGTTTCACGGCTTTCATACGTCAATTTATTCACAAACTTAGGCTTTATTCCAATCTCAAAAAAATAACATCAATGTTTCTTTTGTCTATATCAAGTGGTACCAACTTATAGAATGAAATCTCGTCTAAAACATACTATAAAGTTCGATTACAAAAATCGAATCAGTAATTCCATAATCTTATTTAGTAAACTGCACCGAACGCCGAGTGAATTTCGTGCTGTTAGGCTACTACTTCAGTCAAGTAAAAATATCTTTCAATCTATGAGTAACAGAACAATTTGTAAACTACGGTTATAAAGAGAAAGACGTGATCTATAAAACAGTATTTTGTTCGACCTGTTTGACAGAAAAATAGATTTGTGATCATATGTGAAAAAGTGGCGTCGCTTTTATTAAAAGGCGCACGGTTCAAATCTTTGACGTTGCGTATTAAAAATACGTGAACTTCAGCACTTTTTGGAATATTATTTATATAGTTTTGTGGTATTTTTTTTGTATATATCTACGGCAAAGCTTTCCAACACTATTTTTATTATTGTGATAGGACGATCCTAAGTGGACAAAATGTTGAATTGCACAAAACGTGTTTTATAGGTGAAACATAGCCAACTAGTTTGGGAGTGTGGGTCGATTTCGAATGTTTGCCAGTACGAGGGTTAATATTTATAAAAGTTAATAAAATTTAGTTAATTTTGAAAAGACAATGTTGCCAAACTAAGGTAATGGTTTAATCTCACCCAAGTCCTGTGTCTCTGAAATGATATAGTTTTTATTCTTCTTATTTAATAAATAAACTTCCCATCTTTAGATTTCTTTACTGTTCACTGTTTAACTCGCACTTATTAAAATCAAACTAATTCCTCTCTTCAAAATGGGTTCAAATCTTGTCCAGGCCTAGTCCTCCATCAAAGCGTCTATCTCGTCCTGCAGCTCAGCGTCGAGTCCCCAAATTTTGAATCCAGCTTCGTCTTTTTCGTTTGTAGGCGTTCCATGCTAGTGAAAGTCGACCTTCTATTAGTTTTCATAGAAATAGTCGCGGATGAATCTTTGTAGTTACTTTCGTGATGAGTGAGAAATTTTGGTTTATCATATGTAAATATAATTAATTTAGAATAAAATTTAGAATTTTTACTAACTGGTTCGAAAAATAAGTAATCTTAAATTCAATACGGTAACATCATGGCAATTCTCTCATTTTTCGCACGGTCGGCCGATTTTAAATCATTATTTTATGGTTTTCCCGATTAAGTTTTATGTGGAACATGGTATCATTGGATAGGAAAATTATTGGAGATTATCGTGGTATAGGTAGTTTATAAATTATTTCTTGTAATAAAAAGTACTCCGCGCATTTTTGGTGGGTCGTAATCAATTTCTATCATTTGCTTTAGGCCTAGTTGGTAGTTGTAGTTTTCCGATAACAGAGTTAGCCGTGTGTCTGTTTATAAGATTCCAGCAGTATTTGAATCCTACTTACACGTTCAAATTGTCTATTCGTTGGTTACGCCTATTTTAAATAATAAATTGGTATGATTGTGAGATGAAATATTACAGTATATTTTTGAGATTATTACATACTATAAATATAAATACATGGCTAATGTCAAGAGACAAGTGACATGGCTATAGAAAAAAACAAGACACTATAACACTAGAAAAAGATATAAGCTCCAAAGTAGGCCACACAGACTTGAAAACCATAAAAAATTGCCAAGTCAGGCTGGTATTATACTTATGAACAAACTACTCCAATAATTATAACAAGTTGAGAACTAAATGACCTTTAAATACAATCTGAGAAAGTTATTACTTTACGGATCCTTCTATTCGATAGAGCAGTTTCTCAGTAACAATTGGCAGGAAGAATAATTATCTTAATAAAGACAAACATATTGTTAAGTCTTCAACATACCATAATTTGTAATTGTATTTTTTTTTAAAATAAATTTTTTGTTTTATGCAATCTGGAATACATTTTTTAATGGAGCATTTCAATTTAAATTTAAGATAAATAAATCAATATTTATTAATGTTTGAGGTTTCATTAAATTCAACTGTAGATGAGACTGTAATTAAGTTGTGATGCTAATGCAGTAATTGTTATTGTGGTAACTACAGTATAAAATAAAATCTTTAGTGTCTTAATTATGTATAAAGCTGAGTTATATAGGTCTATGTTTAACCCTCCAACTGGTGCTCGACCACTTTTTGCCTTAAAAGTGGTCGCGGCATTAGTCATGGCTCACTTCACCAATACGTATGGAACTATAAAACACGTATTTTGCAATTCAACATTACGCCCACTTAGAATTGTCCTATCACAATAAATAAAATACCGTTGGAAAAGTAATGTTCCGTAGATGCATAATCATGCAAAAAAAAAAAAATCACAAAACGTTATAAATAATATTCCAAAAATTGCTGAAGTTCACGTATTTTTAATACGTAACGTCAAAGATTTGAACCGTGCGCCTTTTCGTAAAACGCAACGCCATTTTCCCCGATATCATTACAACTCTATTTATCTGTCATTAAAGTCAACTAAAACACTGTTCTATAGATCACATGTTTCTCTTTCTAACCGTAGATTACAAATTTTTCTGCGTCTCATAGATCCAGAGATATTCCTACTTGAACATAGAACAAACTTGACGAGACGAAATTCATTTGACATTCGGTGCAGTTTAGGAATAGACGTATTCCCTTTACTTTGTTTTAAAAACGTATTTTTCTTTACAGTATGTTGTAGGGGAAATTTTATTCTACAAGTTGGTACTACTTAACATTATCTACAGTTATTTTCAGATTCCTCTTTCCAAGACCAAATGTAGGCAATACTTTGCGATGCAATGAAATAGATTAGACGCAAAAGGGCGTAGCATTTGTGTTATATTTTTATTATTTCTTTTATTTTGAAGGTTTGTGTATACAAATTGTATATAAATTGTGTATACAAGTTACAATATATGTGTTTTTATTTCCAAAGTTTATGTTTTTGAATGAATGTACCGTTTATATATGGATAACCTAAAAGGAAAATTGTAAGTCTAGGCTATATGCAAATTGTCTTATATATAGTGTTTTATATGATTATACAAGTGAATATGTGTCTTATTCTTTGTAAAGTATATTGTCTTAGTAAAATCTAATGATTTTGTCTTAAGCCTAGCTTTAGAAAGTTACTAATTACGCCTAAATGTCAAGAGTTCAAACCTAACCTCAAGCGTCAGAATAGCAAATTTTGGAAAATTGTCATTCTTATATTGAAAATCTAACAAATTATTTTTCCCCCCCTTAAATATATTCACAAATATATGACAAATGTCAAGTAATGGTTGAAAAAATTCTGATAAATCTATTAGTATGTTATTCATTACCATTTTTGTAAAATTTCTGTTCCGTTACTCTTCGATATTTTGGTATTTGATCAAAAAACTCCAAATGTAATACATCTAACATTTTTTTCACTACACACCTACATTCTATGCACCTTTCTGGACATAATGATATATAGAAGTTCTGTATAAAATATATTTTACTATTTTTAATGTGTTTTTGAAAAAATAAAGAGAAAATTCAGTTTTTACGTAAAATATTTTTTTACATTTTGAAAATGTAACAAATTTATATTTTTTTCCCCCTAAATATATTCACAAATAATACACAAAAATTGTGTATATCTTAGAAATAGGTAGTAAGCTATTGATTTTGGGTGATACAGGTTTTTCTGAAAAAAAGTTAATATCATTTTTGACATCTAACATACTTACTCCAAAACTGTTTCAAAAAAATTTTTTTTTATTACATAGATGAATTCTATGCATCTTTCTGAGAAAAATGATATCTTATAAGTTAGGTTTTGTATACAAATAATATATTTTATTAATTTTTAAACGAACGAAGAATTTTTAAGACAAATTAACATGCGCCAGATTGAGGGTTAACTTAATTTATAGATTGTATATTCAAATATATTAGCTTTAGTCATTTTAGTGACACTTGGTATACAGTATGTTTCTTCAAAAGCAAAAGACAATAAATAAAACAAAGGTGTTAGTTCATGTTTGATTAAGATGAGTTTGGTAGTTCCCACATTATGACAATTTTTGTCTACACAGGTAATATAAAAATCAGAATTTTCAACATATTTATTCTTAAAATTTGCATCCCAACATAGGTTTTGTCGATGACAGAGTTGGTACATGATTTGAATGGTAAATAGAATGGAAACTTTTTTTTTTTAAATACTGTGCAGTAGTTCCTAAATTTTAATATTTTTTCCCCATGATTTAAGAAATAATCCTTACTAGTCTGTATGTATAGTTTTGCCATTTCGAAAACTGACAGTTCAGTCTAGTTTTGCCATTTCAGTTATTACATCTGATCAATAACAAAGTTGGTACATAATTAAAATGTTATTTACAATCAAAAGAATGATTAAAATTGGTTAGTTTGAACACAGTCATCGGACATGACTCAGAAGAGTAAAACGGACAATCGACGCAAGTGCCATTGTCATTTTTGCAAGCAATTAAGGTGGATATCTCTAGTACATTTTTATAATTCAATAACAATATGCATTTTATAAGCCACAATCACATTAATGATATGTACACAAAGCACAACTTCCACATGAAAGGGCTGTGGTTACAGCTAGTTCCTTATAATATGATAGTTGAATGAATGTAGTTATGACTCAGTCCAGTATGTTTCTATAGAGAACGGACGAAGGGGTTTTCTCCTTTCTAATTCAATTCATTAAATAATTGTTATCATAAACATATTTAAGCCATTAATTACTTTCTAACATATATATAGTGGAGAGAAAGTTATGTGGTAGGTAAAAAAGTTATATCAGCCTTTTAATTTCCCATTAATATCCAAGCAAATTTGTTTTCACAAAAAATGAAACTAAATATTACATTATGTAAGATTAATATTAACATTCATACCTTGGTAAAACAATTTTTTCATGAGATTCTAATGTAGCATGTTCATTGAAGTTTTGGAACTCTATATCTATAGGTGGAAATTGGAAAGGTTTGCTACCAAAGTTAAATCTGCATTGTTGGAAAGACATGAAACTAGCAGCAGCAAAGAAACCAGACCTAGAGACAAAAATATGATTTGTATTTTTTTAAGTAAGAGAAATTAAAAACACATCAAACTATAACAGTGTAAAATGAACAAATTTGTAATTAAAAGTAATAATAATTCTTTATAATAAGTTGTTTTTTAAAAATTTCATAACAATTATTTTGAACGCAAACAAAGATTGTACTATATAATTTATTTCAAGTTATCTTAAAATAACAATATAAAATTATATTTTATTTAGGGTGATGGTTGTAAAGAGGACCAACAAATAAAGAACAATTGAATCAGTGAAATCTAGAGGGATGACTAAATTATTTATATTTGCAGTATTAAAGTTTTAAGACTGTAGCGACACGTTAACCCTTTGTATCGTAATGCTAAATTGTCGTATGTAAATATAATTGTACACATTTGTAACATCTAGGCTTGTAAATAAATAACTTGCAGCAAAGAGGGAGAAACACTGAATTACTCAAGGCTGTGCAGAGTTGGGGACATGTACATGCACTAGGTTGAATTGTGAAAGCCGTATTCGAAATCATTCTGTTTCACAGAGTCACCTAAAGCACCTCTCTCTCTCTCTCTCTCTCTCTCTCTCTCTCTCTCTCTCTCTCTCTCTCTCTCTCTCTCTCTCTCTCGCTGCTCTTGTTATCTAATTTCTCTTGTTTTCTTTATTGTTTTTTACTGTCTTTCCTACCATGGTCTGTCGGCTGATCCCGGCAGCATGGATACCCCGTTCGTTGTCTGAGGGCTGATCCCCTCGGGACAAGCATTATCTCTGTAGTCTGTCGGCTGTTCTCGGTAGTACGGACTACCCCTTTCGTTGTCTGAAGGCTGATCCCTCCAGGACGAACGTTCCAAACATCTGAGTGGTCTGTCGGTTGATCCCTCCAGGACGAACGTTCCAAACATCTGAGTGGTCTGTCGGCTGATCCCAACGCACTCTACCTCCTTCTTTGTCTGAGGGCTGATCTCCCTCGGGACTAACTCCTTTCTAAATTCCTACTACGTCATTTCCTATTGAATACGCATATTGTTGAAGTCCTTCTGATATCTAAACGATAGTACCTCTATCCTTAGTCTAAACCGAAATCCAGCTCCGACAAAGACAAATAAATATTTTTCAAATATCAATAAAATTTTTAATGACAACAGCCAGGGTCCATTTTCACATTGTAATTCAAATTTGTAGTTATACAATACCAAGGATCTTCAACTTCGAATTACATATACTGACTTTAAAAAATAATTGTACAGAGGTAGAAACACATTAAAAAAAAAGTTATAAAATAAAATACAATGTCATCATTAAATCACATGGACTGGAGAGGAGCAAGTTTATTTGTTAATCCATTGACCTATTTTGATGGTAGTGGATGTGTTTAAGGACTTGCTATATAATGACGGAAAGGTTCTGTCATCAATTTAATTTCAAGTTTTCTGAAGAGATAACAGCACTTAATAAACAATAACTTAATTAAGTTATTGTTTATTACAGATTGTTAATTTATTTTATAAGTTGGCAGTTCTGAGTAAAATAAATATTGAAACCATGTCTCATTTACAGTGTTTAGTTTTTGTTTTCATATACTGAAATGGCGATCTTTGACGATTTGCGTAGTAGTGAAATCAACCGAATTATTGACGACACTTTTTTATTGAGTGACAATGAATTAGAAGATGTAGATTCAAATTTCAATAATAGTGTTTCAAATGAACCAAGTGAGTCAAAACAATTTTCTAATGAAAATTAGAACTTAGCCAGTAATTTTAATGTGGTTAATATGGCAGCTAGAATTATTGAGAGTGCCTTTTTAGGAATTAGTTTGATAAGTAGGCTAAGTAATTGAATGTTTGTTATTGAATGTGTAATTTGTGGTGAAATAGGGATTTTAAAAACTGATGAATGAAGATTTGATACAAAAAATGGTATCATAGGTAAATTTATATAAAAAAAAAAAAAAAAAAAAAAAATACAATTCTGTGGTAAACAAAGTAGGTCCCATAGTGTAAAATTTGATTGTGTAAGGTTAGATTATATATTTTTAGAGAAATTATGAACTATAGATAAACAAATAACTACTATTATATTATTACCAAAATCTATAAAAATAAAATTTCAAAATAATAATAATAATTTATAAGGATATAATTACTACCGTTAATTTCAATTTTGTAATTAATTTTTTAACACATAATTAATTTTTTAAATTATTTACTATTAACAAATAAAAATAATGATGTGTTAATTTTTGCTTTTAACATAGTGTCCTAAAATATAATATCATTTTATGTGATGTAAACCAGTTATAATAAAATCTCTATAGGAGTGCAAAAAGCTAAAGAAAAAAACTGAATTTCCTAGACCCTGCAGTGTTTAGAAAACTAGTAGGTCAATAGGTTAATATATATTGAAACATTTGAAGTCATACACACAACATTAAGAACTTGGTGCCATACAAAAATCCCTTTTTTTAAATAAAAATTTTCCTCGTGAGAAAGTATTGGTAAGTAACATTATCATGTACAAGAGGAAAATATACCAATAAGCCTATGTGACACACACACACAAAATGTATATTAAGATTATAATCTTTTGTGAATTTTATTGGTTAACCTAAACTCAACTTGATTTTTGATTATTCTAATGAATTATATGTTAGTATGTTATGGTAACAAATGTTGAAATGGTATATATTTTCAAGAAGCATACAGTTATTTTGTTAAGTTACTAAATGGCTTAGTGTATTTTAAATTTTGGGTCAATCAGAACTTTTGGTTCAGATCAAAAATTAAAAATTTGTACTACCAACATATAGTCAAGTTCTAATTAACGTTGATCAGTCAAATAGTTTTCATTTCTATTTCAACCTTTCACTTTAATTAGGTAATTATAAACCTACCAACCTGGCTTGGTTAAACAATTCTTTTGAGGTAGCAACAAGTTCCCCATTGATGTAAAACTTAACAATGGGTTGAGTAAGGTCTAAGATACAGCCTAGTACATCTCCAGCTTTCCATTGATCTTTACATTCAGAATGGCTACGAGCATTGTACCATATCAACTGTCTGCATCCATCATATGCTATAGAGTACTCATCATCACCGATTCCATAGCCTTCCTATAAAAGTAAAAAATACAACATGAAAGTATATTGTTGTAGGTTGCTGGAATTAAATCATCAGGTTTTAATACACAAATAATAACGATATACCTACATGATTCAGAAATTTGCTGTTTCGGGTGGCCCAACCAATCTGCATTACTCCTGAGCTTAAAATAGTTGTCTCATAATACCAGATTCCACTATGCACTTGAAATGTACATCGCACACTTTCAAACGAGTATGCATCACACCGAGCCTAAAATACAAAAGATTTCCATATTATTTTATAAAAATTCATGTTAAAATTTTATTATTTTTTCAATTAAAATTAAATGGAAAATCATACACGTATTTAAAAAAAAAATTTTATAAAGAAATTATTGGGACACCATGTTTCAATTCACAAAGAAAATAATTTTAATGAATTTGATCAAAATCAGATGAAATGTTTCTAACTGAATAACAAAGACAAATAGTTACTAGATCACACAGTCATATTATGGCTAAAGTCTGTGTTAAATTGAAACTTTCAAAAGATAAAAACATTTTAACAGATTGATAAATCAACATCATATTAAGGTGTTTTGACCAGTTTAACAAAGAAAAGATGCAATATGACATCTGGTGTTTGAATATGGAACCATAAACAACAGTTGAGTTAGAAGTTCAGTTTTATCAGAGAGTTTACAAGGTAAGCCTTCTTTCTTCCCTAACTTAAGTGGACATTGTTTTTAAATGGTTCCTTTTATAACAGTATTCTTTTGTTAGTCAATAAGGTGTGTTTTCAACTCTACTGGTGATGACACAATGGTGAAACATGAATAGGAGGGAAAACAAAAAGATTGTTGACGGATTGTTTTAAAAATACAATGAAGAAAGGAATCAAAATTACAAACTGATTTGGTTGTAAGGCAAAACAAAAATGAAAAAGCACTTATAATTTCACAAAAAACAATTTATTGCTACAGCTGTTTCGCCGTTAGGCATCGTCAGACAACTAAGAACTAAAAACTAAAATACAGGTCAACTTAACACTAACATCTAGGAATGAAGGTGGGGATGAAAGCAGAGGTGGGGCAATGACCTGGTTTTACCTGAAAGGGACATGGATAAGAGAAAGTATTTAAACAATAGGTTTTAACAAAGGGGATGGGTTATTGACTTGTTCATTCAGGTTAGAATGTCAATGTCTAACCAGCCAATGTCTAAATCAATATGATTTGGTTGTACTGGATTATCAAAGAGTTGGACATGTTACACGGCCAGACATTTTACATGGAAGTAATGTATAGATTTTTTAAACAGAATTTCTATTTTCAACTTCTGTTAATCTCTAAGCATATAAAATAAATTGATTATTAATTAATTATAAATAAAATAAAGTATAATAGTGATAGTTTCATTCTACCTTGACAATTTTTTATCATTTAGATTTGTTTTGTATTTCGTTGAATATCTTTACTTTATCCTCATTACTAATACAGGTACACTTTCAAAAGTCCCTTACCACACTTGGGAATAAAAAAAAAACAATAATAAAATTTAAAAAAAAAAAAACTCAGAGTCTTTGTTAAGATTTCCTCTGAAGATTTTACTTTTGACAAAATGTTTGTTTTTTGTAATTTTGTTTATTCCCAAGTGTGGTAAGGGACTTTTGAAAGTGTACCTGTATATATTCTCACCACAGTGCTCTGGTATTTGTTTCTCATTACTAAACATAAGGGAAAAATGCAATGCATTCAACCAGGTTCAAACTTACACTCCTCCTTATCATTTATAAGTTTTATATAAATACAATATTGTATAATGCTTTTCTGCCTACCTCTAAGCCATCAGGAGAAATCTTGAGGTATTCACTGACATCATTTGTGTTCAACATAGAATTGATGCTACTCATATCTATATTCTCATAGGAAAACATTCTTCCTTCTATTACAACTAAAACACAGTATAAAGATTTTAATAAAACTTTTCTAGAAAATAAGCAGACATGGGAAAGATTAAAAAAATAAATAACCTATTAAAGTTATAACAACATGACAAATGTAGGTCAAAAGGATTGTATTATAATGATATGTATTATCTATTTTTACTTTTTTTTAGGTTTGTCTACAATCCTAATATTCAACTTAAAATTACAGGTCATCATCAGATTTCTTCCATTAGGTAATGGTCAAGCCCCTATCATATCACGGGATTAATACAACAGTGTGTGAATGAGTGGGGGACACGTTGAATGGGAGGACAGTTGTAGCTAAAGTATTGGGAGAGGAGCTGGAGGCTGAGGTCATCAGAGGCTGTCCACAGGGGGGAGTTCTCTTTCCCTTTCTGTGGTATCTGGTGGTTGAGACACTTCTAGATGATCACTCTTCGGAGGGTTACTACACCCTAGGATATACTGATGATGAGGTGGTGCATATCAAAGGGAGGTTTGGGAATACAGTGGTAGATCTCATGTAAAGAGCTCTGTCAATAGTAGAGGGATGGTGTCCCAAGGAAAATGATCAACCCTTACAAGATGACATTGATCTCATTTACAAGGAAGAAGATCACTCCAGATATGAGTAATATCAAACTTTCCGGAACAAAAATTCCACGCATGGACGAGGTCAATATCTAGGGGTGGTATTAGACACCAAACTACCTGGAATTCACACTTGAGGCGCAGTACAGAAAAAGCCAATAAATCGTTAATGGCAGCAAGAAGGGCAGTAGGTAGAACATGAGGTCTACGACCAGCAATGATGAGATACATCTATATTGGCATTAAACGACCTATGATGTGCTATATGGTAGTGTGGTGGGTTGAGACTGAGCGGAGACATGCCAAAATCATTCTGACTAAGGTTCAGAGGATAGATGTCTATGCACAACCAAAGCCATGTCCACTACACCAACCGCTACAATGGAAATATTACTAGGGGTTCCACACACTGACCTGTTTATATTGGCAAAAGCAAGAAAAGCAGCCTACCGGCTGAGGTACAGTGGCGTCTGGAAAAACTCACACGAGGCATGATAGAATTACGGAAAAATTGGCCACACGATTCTAAATAAGGGTACTGATAGATACCAGATACTCGTTTACAAGACCTTTTGAAGTTAATATGACCCATGGGGACGAAAATCGAGTTCTAGGAAATACGAGAAACCTGCTGTGGTATACCAATGGTTCAAAAACTATAGCAGGTATTATTGCCAAGGCATATGGGCTGAGACCAGGGTTGAAACATTTGTTTCCCTTGGGACAATATGCCACAGTTTTTCAGGCCGAGATTATGACCATAAATGTAAATTTGAGGAAAAAAAATTAAAGGAAAATTTGAGGGGGAATTTAAGAAAAACTGTATCCACATATATACAGATAGTCAGGCTGCAATTAATGCACTTACAGGCTCTACAATAAAACCTAGTTTGGTATGGGAATGCCGAGAGAACCATTAAGGCTTTATTCCAGGAAAACCGGGTAACTTTGCACTGGGTGCCGAGGCATAAGGGAGTTGAAAGTAATGAGAAAGCAGACAAACCTTCTAAACAGGGCTCTGCATCAGAGTTTGTAGGACCTGAGCCAGCAACAGGAATATCTATGTATCTGGCCAAGATGGCCATAAATAGGTGGGGTCATGTAAATCCCAGCAAGATGGGAAGCTTTAAGGGGCACAACCATAGTAAATCATTACTTAAGGACATCCTTCAGGTGGTCCTAAAAGGACAATAATGACCTGAGGACGCTGAGGTAGAGGACAACTCAGACAAATTACGGAACTTATTATGGGACGCTGTGATCTGAGAGTCCATTTCCACAGGATAGGAAGCTATCATAGCAAAATTGTGTGTAGACTGTGCGGGAAGGATGACTGTAGACCACATAAATTTTAATTCTGAGGCCCTAACCAATAAGAGGTGAAAGGTTTTTGAATTCCAAATTCCTGGTGACCAATCATTGGAAGAGCTAGTTAGTGCATTACTTAAATTCGAAAAGGGAATTAATCTGCTAAGCTAGAATGAGGAGGCTTTATTAGTTGCACAATAGGGCATTTGTTGCGGTGCCAGGGCTGATTTTTTTTATAAAAGGCTCTTAAACTCCAAATAAAATCAACCAATAAATCAGGTAATGAGCTTATTACTATGTAGAAAATACAACAGAACACAAAACATGACACATGTAAAACAAACAAAAGTTTTTTCACTATACATGGAATCACAACAAAAGTCTTGTAGTACGCTTGAAATATTAAGTGAAAGAAACACCACATTAATAATCATGTAAGACATTTCTTAGAACATCTATAAGACATCTTGACTTTATTCGTCAATTTTTAAGCTTATTTATTGTCAAGTAATAATAGGATAACACCGGAAAAATAAGTGAAGTCTTGAGCCATGTAAAAAAAGCCTTAAAATGACAGCGAACTTTTGATTTTATTCATTGAAGTGAAAGTGTTGTCTTAAAAAAGGTTTAGATTAAGATTAGTCTTATTTTTTTATACAACCTAATATGTGTTGTTGAAAACGTTTTAGTAGTTTTCAAAGAAAAATTAACATGGACATATATTGATGTAATAGCCATCACCTTACTTGAATTAAAGTCTCACAATCAAAATAATACAACTGAGTACATTAAGCCATCAATAAAACAAGGTTTATTAAAAAAAATTAACATACTTAAAATGATTTTCATTTTGTAGTTTAAAATGGTAAGAAAATTACTTATATACTGAATTTTTTCCCCCATTATTTAAAAGCACACTTTGGGACACCATTTAAAATATATTTAAAACCAGAGCATAATTTTGTATAAAATGATATAACACCTAATTTGTATGTAATTAATTGGAAAAATTGTAATAGTTATTTACTGTGTCTTTTGTTCTGTGAAAGAGTATTGTAAACAATTAACTGCGAATGATCCACTAAATTTAACATTTATTTGTAAATATAAAATCTGGTGTTATAAAATTGTTTTAAACACATTAAACAACTTAATCCTTTTAGTACGGGAGTATTAATTTGGTATAAAACCTTTAAATTATGTTTTGATATTATAGCAAGTATTCTCTCAAACAAAGTTTTTACCAAAGACATCCTCTTAATAACTGAGCAGCTCTAAATTTGTGAAGGAAGCACTAATAATCAAAGTATTAATTTGTGACTACTGACTCAGTTGTTTTAATGCAAGAAACTTTTTAGTTCTAACAAAGCAAATTTATTTATTTTAAGTTTTACAATAATTCAGTGTCCTATTTTTGTAGGTAAAGTGCACTTTTTCTACTCCCATGTCTTTTCTGTTCTCTGTTTTGTTTATCTGTTGTATTTTGACACCAAAGAAAGAAGTAGTGATATACTTTTAATTTGTAGATACTAACAAAACTAGCTGCTGTTCTATCAACTACAGTAGACCCCTCTTAACCGGTCTAGTCGGGACTGACACCCGGGCCGGTTGCCCGTTTGGCCGGTTAATCTGAGGTTCCCGTGAAAAATCAGTTTTCGTTCAAAGAAAGCTTATTTAATTAGGTAGCGCTAAGAATTATGCAATTAAGATGTTATTGCAACTCATTTTATTGTACATAAATGTATCGTGTATATTATGTTATGTATATTATACATCAAACATGACACTACAAAGCTTTTTTACAGATTCCCCTCTGTCAAGTCTTTTGACACATTTAACCGCGTCTCAAACGAAACCAACACACGCTTCCCAAAACTGAAAAGAAATATTATATTTTCCATAATGTATATTAAAATGATTCGTGGAAAAAAAGCGGCCCATCAAACGTTTTTGTGGGTGTATGTCTTCTATACCAACGGCTGCCAATGACGCGGTGTTTTTATGCCGCCGACAATAGGATACTGCTATCGACAAAATCGTTTGACTCGCCGCTGCTTTGGTGCCGCGGTGTTTTTATGCCGCCGACAATGGAATACCGCTATCGACAAAGTCGTTTGATATCGCCGCCGCTTTGGTGTTTCAATTACAATTTATTTTCGGAAACTCTCATCCAACCAGTACACTACGATATAGGCCGGTTAATCCGAGGACCGGTTAATCCGAGGCCGGTTAACAGAGGTTCTACTGTACCAGTATTCTATCTTTTCAAATAAACTGTTAAGTTCAGCATTACCACCTACCATTTAGATTTCACCCCCTCCCTCTCGTCAATTACAAAGTATCACTTCATAATATTTTCATTGATGATTCACAAATGGAATCATACTAAATAATGCCAGATGAGAAATATTTAACATAATAATCTACATACTAATATTTTACTACAACATAAACTAAATATTTGTGTTTTATTAGTGATGGTGATTGGACTCACAAAGATTATCAAGGCACCATTGAGCACAGAATCCAACCTGTGCATAGATCAGTTCGGTAGAGTTTAAGTGTTTTTCCAGTTGTAAGAGAGGATTCCCTCCAACACAGGTACTTAGAGCTCTCATTATTGTTGCTTTGTTTTCACCTGAAAATAAGAGTTAGTCAAGTTTTAGTATGATTTATTCAGTTCTATATAATATGAAGAACACATCTCGCACAGTTTTGGCGTGGTTTGTTAAAGAATGATTTCAAGTAAAATTTTCTGATGTTTATTACAAATCTGACTGGGAAAATATTAAAGTACAACTTTCAGATATTACAAAATAAAATTTTACCGAAGAAAAAAGTATTTGTCATTATTTCAAATTGATAAGTAACAGGAAAAATTGGGTAGAAATAGAAAAAGCAAATCAAACTAAAATGTACAACATAAATGTAGCAAATTTTTTTACCCAAATAAAATATAATTTTCCTTTTTTTTATACAGAAAAACATTAATTCAACGACTCAAAAAAAATTTTTTTTAAAGTACACCCTCTAATTTTTGTTTGATTGTTATCACAACCCGTTTACGTTTCATTGACGTAATAAAATATTTTGCGCTAATACAAAATACACAGTATATAGAGCACAGTCCACTAAAACTAAACATTTAACAAAGAGTAAAGTTTAACAATTATAGTGGACGCGGCAATAAAAACAAAAACTAGAATACTGTATGTCATGACTGAAGTCCATGACGTAGTAGGACCTTTCAAGACCCACAACTCTCCTCTCTGACGCACCTTTTTGACATGATTTTATTCTGCTCTAAAAGCGATACAAAAGATCGTTGACGGGTCGGATGCATTGTATATACTATAATTTTCTCTTTCTTTTTATTTATGTACTGAACATACAAACATTATTTATTTATTTAATATTATATATTATTTTTGTATTACTGCATATCGGTATTTAATGATAAAAGCATACAAAAAATTATTATTTTTTTCTTGGTTTATTGTTCCGGATAAACGCTATTTCGGTCAAAAAGGTTTCGGTTGATAGAGGTATATTCTATTGCGCCATAATAAATAAACATACTAAAATACAAATCAAAATAAGTTAAAAATCTATTTAGTAAGTAAAGATTCACCTGGTATCTAGTCAGATATATCATTAAAATGCAACAATACAAATAGAAAATTATTTCTTAATAAAATGAATGTATTGAAGAATAACTAACCTGTGACGTTTTGCCACAATTTAAATTGTCGCGCCAGGAAATCGACACCAGGTGCATATTTGCCTTGCGCAAGGATACTGTCCTTGCGCTGGGGATGTGTGGGAGGCAGCAAAACAGAACAGTTACAGTAGATAATCGGGTGATAGTTTAAAGTTTCACACCCATATTAACCTGAACAATGGTCGGCTAAGGCCATTTGGACGGGTCTAAAGACCCCCAGGAATGTGGAAAAGTGCTCGCGAATTAACTGTAATTGTATCAGAGATAGTTAAAACGGAAAATGGTTACACTATCTTTGAACCAGACCATGTTTCCCCTTAACAATTGTTAATACGTAAGTAACCACTAGATTAGCATAATTGATATAATAATTAATTGTTTAACTCATTATAAGCTGGCTTAGTATATCAGTGATCTGGAGTGTTAATTGCAATAATGGCTAATTAAGTTAAGGACCCACACACATTCTAACACCCCCAATATTTGCCCCTATGTAACCATATCTCCCCAAATTTTACCATTACGTTACAAACCACTTACTAGAAGTTCATACAAAACACAAAATGTGTTATGATTACATTTTTATTCCTGTAATAAGGAAGTAAAAAAAATACACCACAGTACAAGAATTTTGTTTTAATAAACAGTTTTTAATTTTAATTTAATAAAAATTCACATTTACATATAAGAACAGTATAGTACAGTCGATAAGGTAAATATTTATCTTACAATAAGTAATTATCTTATTACAATAAGTAATCTTTCGCAATTTTACTTTTATCTTCATCTACAGTTTTCGTTTCACGGACATACTGTAGCACAAACCACTTCACAATTGCTTTAATAAAAAGCAAAACTTTAACAAAATACAGAATGGTAGACATATATTATACTACAAGGGAAATATCGTTGTATGGGAACTGTATTTGACAAATTTTTGAAATAATTAGAATAAAGTTTAACATGCAAGGATTTTGTATAGTAGAAGCGAGCTTTCCTGTTTTGAACGAGTTTGTGGAAGTGGACTATGACTTCTGTCTGACATCACGATTCACGAACCCATTAAAATGGCAAGTTTCTGAGATAGTCATTTTGAAATAAAAAATCAGTTTTTGAAGAATTTTGAAAATATGAAATAAACAGTTTTAAGAGTATGTAATTGTAGTACAAGTTGTATAGAATTCATATCTAATACTGATATGAAAATTGACGTAATTAAAGTTAAAGACAAAGTAAGAAAGGGAAAAAATTTCAAAATTGGTCAAAATCCAAAAACTTAGATTTCCATAAACTACATGGAAATATAAGAAAATGTTATTCTTGAAAAAATTTGGGAATAATGATTAATTAAAAAGTTAGCAGAAATATGCTACTTATAAAAGTAAGACAAAAGAAAATTTAACCCTTCAACTGCAGAGCGACCCCATTTAGGGTCGTTCGGTGACGCATGGTTTAGTCTAACGACAGGAAAACACGTATTTTGCAATTCAACATTTCGCTCACTTAGAATCGTCTTATCGCAATAAATAAAATAACGTTGGAAAGCTAATGTTCCGTAGATGCATAATCATGCAAAAAAACCATAAAACGTTATAAATAATATTAAAAAAATTGGTAAAATTTGCATATTTTTATGCGTAAAATCAAAGATTTGAACTGTGAGGTTGTAAGTAGAAATGACGCCATTTTTCTCTCAGATGTTCACAAATCTATTTTCCTGTCAAACAGGTCGAACAAAACACTGTTTTGTAGATCACATCTTTCTCTTACGATCTGTGCTTTACAAATTGTTCTATGTGTCATAGATCACGAGATATATCTATTTTACCAAAGTAGTAACCAAACCGAACGAATCTCATTTTTAATTCGGTATATTTTAGTAAATAAGATAATCGATTATTCAATCGATATTTTGTAACCGATCTTTACAGTATGTTGTAGAGAAGATTTCATTCTATCTGTTGGTAGTATTTGCTATGTCCTAGAGTTTCTTATAGGTTATTGTTTCTTACTTGGAAGTTAGCGATGTTTGTGTACTAAAATGACATGTGAAAGGCGTAGTGGTATGTGACTTGGGATTATATTTCTGTTATTCTGAAGGTTTGTTTTATTTATTTATTATAAATTGTGTACACAAATTACAATATCTGTATTATTGTTTGTAGAATTTATTGTTTTGAGTGAATGTTATTGTCAGACATCAAATATTGAGGCTGTCTAAAGATAGAGGTTATGTTATAATCTGGTCTTCCATTTTAGCAAATTTACATGTGTTTCCATATAAAAATAATTTTGTCTAATGAAAATTTTATACATTAATTATGTTTTTACCAAAATGTATGCAAAATGTTTATAAATTTATATAGGCCTATCTATAAATAGAGATAGGTTATGATATCGGGTCTGACTTTTTTAGCAAATTTCAATTTGTTTACACATAAAAATAATTTTGTCTAATGAAAATTTTATAAATTGATTGTTTTTATCAAAATGTATGCAAAATGTTTATAAATTTATATAGGCCTATCTATAAATTTTTTTATTGGTTTATATACCTATTTCTGTGGAATTGTGCCTCGGTTACAGGGTAATTTTGTTGATTTCGTACATAATAACTCCAAAATGTTTCCATCTAAAAGTTTTTGCATTGCACACATAAAATCTATGTATCTTTGTGAGAACATAGGTAATAAAAACTTGGGTTTTGAATAATAATTATATTTTTGGTGAATTTTTGAAAATAGTTAGCAAATATTCACTTTTTATATCTCTTTCAGGTCAAAATATTAAATATTAGTAAAATTGCAAGTGCAAAAAGAAGTGAGAAAAAGTGTGAAAATCAACAAATAAGGAAATCGGACAATTTTTTTCTTTCGGCTACGAAACTTATACGTGTAATTCTAAGAAACTACAGAGTTTCGGTGAATTAGGAACAAAGGTGCAAAAAGTAGGATTACGAAATTACGCAAAATTAGTATCAACGATATCAGAAGAACGGTAACATCTGGAATCACAAATCGAGATCGTGAGGAAAGACACGGCTAAGACCAACAAGATGCAATAATCAAAAAGTAAAAATTACAGAAAATTAGCAAGTTTAAAATAAAACAAAAGGATTTCAACCTGTGGAAGTTTAATTTTGCAGGACCAGAAAGTGCAGGAAACGGTGATGTTGCGAGGGGCGGAGCCATGAAGCTAACTGACAGGAACAGTTAAAATATAAACTAATTAATGGAAAAAGTAATTAAAAAAGGGTTTAGAAGAGAATCAAGAATGAGTAAAAGTGGAGCTTATCAACTAACATATAAAAGTTGTTAGTATTTGTTTGTTTGGCTATATAGGTCAAACTGGCCAAAGTTTTAAAATTAGATTAGATGAACATGAGAGAAGTTCATGTTTAGGCTGTGATGACTCTAGTTTTGCCAACCATTTAAAAATGCATAGTGTTTCGTATTTTCATTCCAACATGAATTTAAAAATCTTACAAGTATCTAATAAATCTAAAAAATTTAATCATTTAGAAAATCTAGAAATTAATAGAATAGTTAAGAATCAAAAAGTGTTAGTTTTAAATGAACAACTAGAATTTTACAACTCCCTACTCCTCAATCCATTAACTAGGTCATAGCCCTCCTTTATTTAGGTTAACAAAGGGGTTTTACCCAACTATTGTTTGGAAATTGTGAAATTTGTTCATGAGCTCCCTGAACTAAGGGAAAATTAATAATAATTACTAGAAGTATTAAATAAAGGGGAGTACCAATAGTTTAGGCCCAACCTAAACTGTTGAAGGGATTAAGAGGTTCAGGTGAAAATTGAAAAAGTACTTCCAGTGAACCGTCTAAATCCACTGGAATACTCTCGAAAACAAAACCTGTAATAAATTTACAGGGTTTGAGGTAAGTGCGTTAATTTTAAAGGGGAAGGCATACAGCCTAGTTCAGTGTACAACAGAGTAGCTGAGTTTTTCTGTTGTAGTATATACTCAGAGTGAACAATAGAGCTGTATTGAGCGCAATTGCGCAAAAATGCAAGGACCCGGGAGTGAGGAAAGTTAATTTAATATTAAAATTTTGTCATCTCGCGCAGTATGGCTATCCTAAACTTTGACTTACAAAGGTCCGTGACCCAAAACTTCCAGTTATAGAGGTGATTATATTAAAACTGTGAATTTTAGAAGTTTACCGATGTGTTCAGGAAACCAACAAAATTTGACTTATAGAGGGCCATAGAATTTATAGAGTTATAGACTTTATAATATAGACTTATAGTTGAAATTAGAATTGGGCCATGGGAAGTTGAACGGGAATGGCAAAAGTTTGAGATATCAAGGAATTCGAACTATCAAGGTTTTTGTTATCAAGGTTCCATAACAGAATTTACCAAATTGTTTATCAGCAAAGCTGTGATCCCTAGCCAATGGTTATTTTCCACACATACTTTTATGTGACTGTATTTTTAGAATTAATTATTACTACAGAGATTTAGTTTATAATACTTACTTGTATGAGCAAATTTTTCAAGAGCAATTATTGAAAATAAGGTAACTGTAGGATCAATTCCATCTTCCTGTAATCAATGAAATAATAAATATCAGACATTTATTAATTAGAAAAATATATTTAAACCAAACCAGTAAAACATAAGGTTTTTTAGTTTCAGTTTCCAACATGACCCTAAACTACTAAGCTATGTTAGTGTTTTTTTTCTTTCATGTTCTAATTTCACACTTGATAACGAGAGTTGATTTATACTCTCGAAACATTGTGCATTAATTTTGTATACCTGTATGATGGCAAATGTCCGATTAAACCATATTAATAATATATTCATTTAGTTTTATTTATTATAACAGTTTCTCTGTGGAAAAAGTTGACACAAATAAACATGAAACAATTTCATCATGAATTTAGTGCAAATACTTTTCACAAAAATCAATTATTTATTTGAAATAACTCTTCACTTTTGAAATTGTAGGGCAACAAAATACCTCCAAGTTAGTATATTTCAGCTTTTTCCACTCCGCCTTGCGTTTCTCTTAAGCTGCCATGCTCATTATTCTTTCTGAAACATATTGTCATTGTACTAAAGCTACGAAGTAAGGATATGTATCGCATCGGCAAAAGTAAGATCTTCTCTCATCAGGAATTATGGGTAAAACTTTTAGGCAGAGTATTTTCCCTGACAAATATTGACAAAATGAGGATAAGTATGATCTTTAAATTTTTTTCTTCTATTTATAGCTTATCAGGTGTGTGTTTTTGTGAAACATTAAAAAATTAATTATATAAATGTATGTTCGTGTAGTAGAAACTTTAATTTGACACAACAGTTTTTCAGTATTATAAGAGTGATATAAAACTCAATAAAAAAAAAAAAAAAAAAAAAAAAAATGCACTTTAATCTTTAATTATTATGCATATCCAGAAATAATAGACAATATAATTACAGAATTACAGCAATGTGAAGCTCGTAATTTTAAAATTGAATAATATGTGTCTCAATCTGTGAAGATTATGAACAACTTTTCAATGAGAAGAAAGGCTTACTCTAATGTTAGTCACCATTAAAATGTAGGCCTTTTTAGGATTTGTTGGGCTAGAAGTTCAGTCACAAAATCAAAGTTATAACAAACTGAGAAAATTCATTTAATAAGATTATTTACAAGCTTCACAATGCAATGAACTCTAACTTTAAAAGTGAATTGAACACTTAAGGTTAATGATCTTTCCATTGATATCACCAACACAGCAATCTGACATTACAAGCCGTCATGAGTCAAGTCCATTGGGGGAGGAGTCAGTAAATAGCCTGACTTTGAAAAAACCAATAGGGACCGTGAGGGTTTGCCAACTTATATCCCTACTGTGACAGCAGTTGGCACTGCAATTCTTCTGAAGTTAAATTCATTTAAGGCGTTCAGAAAAATCATAGATATTGCATTTAACTTTCCATAAAAGTTGAAAAAAGGATAATTTAATAAACAATTAAAAAAAATACATCTGTAGCTGCTGTCCTTCCTTGTAAACAAATCATCAGAAATTTCTTAACGAAAACAATATTTTCTCGACTAAATAAATAAATCTAATAGAAATCTTTCCCTTTAAATTGTAAGAAACTTCAATTAAAAATTAAAATTATATTTGTACTAGGTTATTACTATTATTACAAGGGAAATAATTATTACCATTAAAACAAAAAAATAAATATGTTAGTACCGCTGATATAATATTAATGTGTCAGACTAAACATGTTTAAAAATACATAACTAACCATTGTTTAACAAAACTATGCAAAACATAATAAAACTACTTATTTACGCAACTCTATTACCATTGCAAGGTAAATTGATAACTGCGAGTTAGTCTTGCTCTCCTATTGGCAATTACCCTACGGACTTGATTTGTGATGCATGGTACAGATATGAATCTGCATAGAAAGTTGTTAGCAAAAAGTTGAAATTCATACTAAATAAGTGATACCTGTATGAGAATTGAAACTTGTATTCAACTTAAATAAAATAGCTTATTGTGAATGCCTTCCAAAAATTCATAAAAGATTATGGTGTCTTTGATGAAACATTCTATACAGATAAGTGATTATATTTAGACAGGGGTATAAACATTCACAATTTATCAAATATACATACTTAAACTGAAAATAAATGTTTGGGGTAATTTTCAAGAAAACAAATTGTAGATCGTTATTGTACTAAAATATTGTATTCATTCATTGTACAGCTTGATGAAAGTAAAATTTTGAATTTCTTCTTCCAGAAAGATGCTATCTTTCACATTATTAGTTCTTATTTGCACATTTTTTATATTTCTAGCCACAAAAATTGTATAATAAATTTTAAGTTTTATTTCCTCTTTTGGTCAGTCACAATCCTTATTTGAAATAATTTTATTCAATGACCATCTTTGACAATTAAAATCATCATATTATCCAATTGCTTCATTAAAATACAGAATTACACAAAAAACTAAAACAGGTGTAGAGTATAGATTCTACCTTGAAATTTGTTCGTTAAAAATTATGTTTAAGTGTTTTGTTTAAATATTTTTGTTAAAATATAGAATACACAAAAAGAATGGTATACCAGACATTCAACAACCATGCAAATTGTTGGTTAACATTTTTGTTTAACTGTCTTGTTTAACCCGCCGTTAGTCGGGCCGCCTTAAATTGTTATACCATTAGTCGGTTGCAAAGATTTTTTCTCATACCCAAAACTAAAATTTTTTTTCAACCTAATATGTTTAAAACTACTAAAATTAAATTCTAGTAAGAATTAGACATTATATAACTACTATAACAAGGAATAAATATTATTTTATATGATTTTTAATGCTTCAGAAAAAAATGAAATTTTATTACATTTTAGAAATTTTTGTATATAGTTTTTTTACAGATTTTTTAAAGCCCAAAGAGGAAGAAGAAAATGATCATAAACTGTACCACTAATTTTTAATTTCTACTATGCTATTTTTTTAGTTATAATCTATTAGGAATTTCAAAAATAAATAATTGTAATAATGTGACAGTAAAAAAATGACTTACAATTAAGAAAGTTTATTACATACATATTTGAATTTCTTATGTGAGTAATTCATCAATTGTTAAATGTCTTTTTTGACAACATTGAAACCAAAAACATTCACAAGAAAAGCTCACTCATCTTTGTTGGTAAACTGACGATGCAGATGAAAACAGTTGAAGCTATGTGCTCCTTACAAATGGGTGCTTTCTCGTTTGCACTTGAGGTTGACCTCAAGCATCAAGTAGCATGTTCACGATCAGTAGGAGCATGACCTCAAGCTATTGGATGGCCACGAATAGGATTCAAAGAACCATTAGCTAAACCTGTTTTGTCACTATTAACAACAGATTGATAATGGGAAGTAAAAGGTTCTAGTACTCATTTGTACAGTTTCACACTGTAGGTTATTTGGCTGTAGAGGAACAACTTGAGGAATAGGTGGCAGATATTTTTCAACAAATATATTATGGTCAATGCTCACTGAAGAAGTATTATCAGCCACTGACACGGTTCTATTGTTTTATAATGAACATTACCTGGTGTTTCATGTCTGAGCAGGAGATTTCAGAATTCTGGTCATTATTATCATGTTACTGGATCCATCAGAAGAGTCTTCAGAATCATTGTATTTCTCATCCAACCAACGCAACAACTGAGATTTTTGTTATTTTTCCCTTTGAATAATACACTTTTCAATAAATCACACTGAAATACTATACATTATAAAATACTATAGAAAAAATAAGAATAATTAGACATGTGGTTAGTGGGACGTAGAAAAAAATTCTCACAACAAGTGCAACACGACTAGTTAGGTATAGAACTTTCTCCTCACTGACGTGCCCTTGCTTACTTCACCTCTTTTCAATAGGCAACAGCTCAGTGGTATAAGTTTGTTTCCGCTACTACAACGCTCCTAGTATCCTAGTTGATGAACTTCTTGAACGGTTTCAACCGAACGTAGCTAGATTGCATTTGACATTCAATAAACGAAAAATGTGAGATTTTTTCTGTCCCGACTAATGAGGGAGGTTAAATGTTTTTGGGTGTGATGTATTTTTGTATTTTAATGAAGAAATTGGATAATCTGATGATCACAATTTTAAATGCCGAAACCAGTCATTGAATAAAATACTTTCAAATAAGGATGGTGACGGACAAATAAAACTTTAAATTTGTTTTTAGATTAAAATTATGCAAGGAATATTTGGAGTCAGCATATTTTGAGCAATTTCTGGCCACTAGATTTTCTTGACCTTTCACTACCTGAATTTTATTTCTGAGAAGCAGTAAAAGCAGTTGAATATAATGTCTAATTGTAGGCGATTGTAAAACTTCAACTTATAATGCTCCTATTACATGTCAGACATTGACATCTTTATAAACATGACTAGAAGAGTAGAAGTATGTCTAGAGAAATGTGGGAAAAAAATATACAATGTTTTCTCTTTATGTCAAGGTAGTATGTTAGTATGGTTTTAATAAAGTAATACACATAACAATTCTATTCTAATACAATTTTGTCATAAACATGCTCTAAAAATCATAACACTCACAATAGAAGCACTTTTTGATCATACTATACTTTTATTTTTCACAATATTGACATTTTGAGTTGCAGTAAGGAAAGGCTACCCATGGTCCAAAAGGGAAAAAGAAAGAACTCTGAAAAAATGATTAAAGTATTTTTTTATGGCCTACATTTGATAAAGTAGAAATTCACTCCCTCCAATATTACTTATATTCACTTCTTGCGTGTTTTTTAAGTAAGATCAGTTTTTAAATGAAAAAAAAAAATATAATAAAAATAATTAGTAAAACCCAACAAATCTTCTTTATTTTCAACAGCCATCAATGATATTCTCACATTTTTGATATCATTTCAAATTCTATCTTTTTAAAAGCCATAGTCTAAAAGTCTTCAACCAGTTAGTATCCCCAGCAATCAGTTCATCATCATTTTCAAAGTTTTCCAACCAAATTTTGGCAACAATAGAACAGTTTAACCTGTTGCATGAGGTTGAGCTTTATCATGCAAAAATACAACCCCAGTGAATAACAAGCCATGTCTTTTGTTTAGTATGACTTGTCTAAGTTTCAGCATGGTTTCATAGTAAGTGTCGCCATTAATAGTTGTTCCGTGTTCAATAAAATCAATTATTAAGATGTTTTTCTTAAACTTTTTTGCATTTGGAGATGAGTCTCGTCATTGAATTTTGCTACTGTTTTGACTTAAAATGTCTCCATGAAACCCATGTATCATCTCCAGCGACAATGTATTCGATCCCCTCCTTTGCAGAAATGTCTGAGCTGAAACCCAATCCGAACTGAAACCCAATGTTTCTGTTTGTGTGTGTTGTTCAACATTTTTGGAGTGACAGTTTTTTTGTATTGAAGTCACAAAATGACATAAATTATTGATAGTGAAAAATTACAAAAATGAAAAGACAATTCTGAAACTGTAAATCAATAGTTTTCACATTTAATTGTTTTGTTAAACCATCTGTTATTAATGGTGACCACTATGTTCTTCATCATGCCGTCATCATTTTACTTCAACCATCTCTGAACAAATGACAACTTTTTCTAACATAACTTTTACTCATAACATCTGGCTCATAAACCATGACAAGTTGCCTTTGATATTCAGTAATACTATTGCTTTTTTCTTAGCAAAAAAGTATCAGCCAGAAATCTTCACAGTTGGTGGGATTATTGATTATAGCACCCATTTGAAATCATTTACACATCATCACAATCGTGTATCAAATATCAACAGATGGTTATTACATCATAATAAAACACAGTACATGTGGGTTCCTGCTTCACTGCCACAGTCGACAGTACTTCAAAACGGTCCTTACTTTAAAAACAAACCTTGTATATACATAATATAGTATTATCATATAAAATTCATTTCAAAAAATCAGGATAACATTAAATTACATTTTTTAATATCATCAAACATTTAAAATTAATAGCTATTTGTTATAAATAATCATGATAAAAGATCCACTCAGACAATATATATACTAAGCAATGGAATTTATATATACCAAATTAGTAACGAAATATGCTAGAGTTCCAGGTGTAAGCATAGCCACACTACTAGGTCCTGATAGTTTCTCTGCCAATACTCCAAGAACAATACAAATATTACGTTGATGTCTTACTGTTTTACGTCCCTTTCCTGACGCAGCGTGCTGGGAAAGATTAAACAATTTAGATAATCGTAACACTGCTTCCTGCAACATAGAAATCAACAATTCTATATATAGTTTTTATTTTTATGATTAGTCAGGAAACAGGATTTATATCCTAGACACCTCAGGCTAAAATACTTATTATTCTAATCCAGTCAGCTTAGCTCTATATCCATCACAAGACAGAACTTGCTTCTCTAAATCATTTGCATTTCCTGAAGTAAGAGATGGGACAAAAATCAATAGTCTCTTTGCTCCAATATTTCATATTTCAGGAGTAGGTGTATCAGAGTTTCGATTTATTTGGCACAAAGTCTGCATTACAAACCCATGTGTTCAGATGTTTCTTGAATGGTTTATGTCCAGTGACAAAGCTCAAAACTTTGCTCAGTTTATGTCTGTTCACTGAAACTAAGTATCTAGAAATTTTTTGGGTGGGATGAAACAATGACCCTTAGAATTTATCCATCAAGGTTTCCCTCCATTGTTTTTAAGGGTCTTTGTCTTTCCTGATCTTCTTAAGGTAGTTTTTGGTTCAGATTTACTTACAGCGCAAGCAGGTTCTGGATCAATGACTAGAATCCATACACCTTCCCTTGTGACTTATAAGCCTTTTCGTTACTGTCAAGACCTCTAGGACCAGCTACCCATTGTACTCCAACTGGTTGAGAGAACCTCTACATGTTGTAAATAATATTATGATGGGGGTTGTTTTTTCTCAACTATGCTCAGGTTCCAAATAATTTAAGAATACAATTTAGGCACATCACAGTGTGTTTAAGCTTGATAAAACATACAGGTACACTTTCAAAAGTCTTTTACCACACTGAAGTCCAAGTGTGGTAAGGGACTTTTGAAAGTGTACCTGTATATATTGTCACCACAGTGCTCTGGTCTTTGTTTATTGATAAAACATATTTAAAACAATACTTAACTTTATTAGATATCAAAATTATTTTCATTTTATAAAGGAAGTGAATAAGTAAAGACAAATAAGGACAGGTAACCACCAAACCCAAGTAAAAAAGATATGATATTAACTGGGGCTTGAACCTTGTTCAGAGAGTTCTCAGAGTGGCATATATATGGTATAGACGGGTTGGCTATCGTAGCACCAACTATTTAATGTAATATCATGGAGTACATAGGGACATCTAGAAAGCAAAAAGTATAGAAATAATGTATTTAATAAAAAACTTATTTTTTTAAAAACTAAAATAGAGACTTAAATATTCAGTAACATGACCACTAATTTTTTTTTATATATAGTCTAAATTTATATATGACTTCAATTTTCTAAAATTCTCCAAAATCGAATTATAAACAGTTTTTAGATTTTTTATGTATTTAGTCCTTATGTGGTTAATTAATCTTTTTATGCAGTAGTGGCGGGTCATTCAGTGGACTCATGCTCACACATTAATAATTGCCACTATTTGTTGATTTTAGTATCAGTGTTTAGGTACGCTACAAAGTATTCTTTAATGTTATGAAGATTAGTTTATTGATGATCAATATAATGATGAAACTGTAGTCGTTTATAAAAACCAAATTTTTGGGCTTACTGATGATGCCCAAAAATAAGAAACTCTTTGCTTACTTGGTTTGTATATTCTTAGCCATAACAAACACAGATAAGCTCAATTTGACATGAAATAGTCAAGCTTAATTTTAATGGGAAATTCAGAAATTACACAATCCTTAGAATTGTTTCAAGAAATGAAATGTGGAGTCATTATTCTTCATGGATACAGTTACGGATCAATGTTAACAGGATATAATTTATCAGTTCATATCACAATTAGAAAGTGATGAATAGGAGCATTGGTTACAATAAGACAAGATGGAGTAACAGAACATGCAGCAAATTTCATTATGTTTATGTTTTGGAAGCGTTCTTTGGAAAACAAATTATTTTTTGTAAATTGTGGGCACCTAGGTCCCTAGACCTTTCTCCTTCATACTTTTATTTGGGGTCACCTAAACAAGAATATCTATAAAAGCAATCTATGTACACTTAAGGTCACATCATTTTATAGTGATAATACAAAAAATTGCAGCAAACAGTGAAATGCAATGAAGCTAATGGAAGATAATTTCGGCATTTATTGTAGACTAGAAATCTAAGTCTGTTTCTTTTCCAATAAATTAATGGTCCATTTTAAATAAATAATTAATTTTATATTTTAATATTTTAATTTTAATAAATAATCAATATGTATTTTCTTAATGAAAATGTATTACAAAAAAGTTTGATTTAATTTAAATCTATATTGTTATGCACTCATTAGTTTTTGTTACTCAGATGATGGTAATAGTTTTAACATTAAAGTGCTGATTTTGGCAAAAAATACTCTTAGTTAGCAGAATTATGCCATGTTATACTAGAGTTATGTCATGTCATTTCTGCCTTCTGTCAATACGACCCAGATGTATCTTTTGTGGCTACTTTTACTAATATAATATCCAGTCCAGACCTAAGTTTCTTACAAAGCTTTTATGCTCATTCCTGGGGCTTGTTTCCAACCTCTGAAATTATGAAGTATGCACCATCAGAGTAAAACAGTCATTTATAATTTAACAACTTATATAGCCAGTATTCAGTCATTTCTTTACTAGAAAATTTTTTGCAGAAGTGGGATAAATTCATCAGTTCATGTTACTCAGGTGATGTGGTAATGGTTTTAACATTCAATTCCTCTGCTGTTTTGCTAAAATATATGTGGGATAAGCAGGGGTAGATCTACCATAAATAACCCAGGATTCAAAATTTTAATTATAATATGGCATATTTAAAAAAAACGAATGTGCTATATATTTCCTTTAGTAAATAAAGTGAACACAAAACTCTTAAATGTAATTGGTAAACAGAATTTATTGAAATTTAAGTCACATTTGGTGATTCAAACAAGATATCATCACATGTTTCAATCGAGTTTGAATTAAAACAAAAAATCAATCTTACTTTGAATATAATCTTAGTTAAGACACCAATAAACATTTTTCACAAGTCAAATAAATTTGTTTTCTGGGTATTACTAAAATATCCATGTCCTATCAACATTTATATTTGAATATATTTTGTAGTAGATCATAGTAGATTAGACCTTCAATGATATACAAAAGAAATTTTCTATCAGTCTAGTTTAATACTTCTTAAAAACAAAATTTGTAATCAATTAGTTTTATTTCGGAGGTCAAAGTTTTTTATCATCTTCTTGCATAACTTAAGCAAATGAAACGGGTTTACCAATACCAAAGATAAATAACTTTAAACTCTAGTACACAGGGTGATTCACGAAGATATGCAGAAACTTCGGGAGCTCATTCTACATATAAAAGTAAAGAAAAAACGTTATAAAAACATTGATCCGGAAATGCTTCGTTAGCGAGTTACAGCTAGCGAAAGATTTCGCCCAGAATTTTGTACCCTGGGTTAAATAAGGGCCTCCTGCAATTCTGTTGTTGTTTGTATTCTTCAACAGCGGTCGTAGCACTGACTTCATATACACCGTAAATAAAACAGTATAACAAATACACAGAACACAATACCGTAAATAAACACCATATCGGCGTATACTTCATTTGAAAATAAGTATGGCATTACTACTCCAACAATTTATAATTACTACGGACAAAACAATACTCACACGGACTGAAACTCAATTATTACGAACAGAACAATACGCACATGGACTGAAACTCAGTTGTTCGCTCTACAATAATTTTATTCAAACTCTACAATTCAAATCACATCATTGTTGAAAAGCTGTTACTATTGTATTGCCAACTTATGAAATAAAAATTTCCCTGTTTATTGGTAAAATAACAAAGTTATTGTTGGCCAAATGTAAAAAATGTGTTTTTTTTGCCCCATTTTTTGAATTTTACACTGGTTTTCTCAAAAACTACTTAACTTACAGTTCTAGGTCCTGTTTTATTCAATTTGTTAGGTCAAAAACCATAAGAAACAATTGAATTTGCCTATTAATTTACCTTCCCAGAATTCCAGGAGGCTCTTATTTAACCCAGGGTACAAAACTCTGGGCGAAATCTTTCGCTAGCCGTAACTCGCTAACAAAGCATTTCTAGACCTATGCTTTTATAACTTTTACATGTAGACTGAGCTCCAGAAGTTTCTGCATATCTATGTGAAACACTCGGTATAGATGTTTTATGTATTGATTTACTTCTACAGCAAATTATAGGAGTGCAAAACTTAGCCAATGTGAAACAGGTTGATTGATATTGTCAAAACCTTAGAATGTCATTGTAATGTTTATAACATAATTATACAATGAATATTTGGTGTTTAGTACATGTTAGGTTAGGTTGTTTTGATTATATAATATCATATAAAATTAACCATTTATAATTAATAGGTTATATTTCTAAAAGTCAGTTTTTGTGACTTTACGGAAGTTATGAGACTTTTGTAATAAATTCATTTTAATGAAGGATTAAATATCTATTTCCCATGTAGCATGAAAGCAACAAATCACAGATTATGGTTGTTATTAGCACTTGAAAAAATGTTTGTGTTTTATTTTTATGGAAGATAAATAAATACATTGCAATACTGCTGGTCCAATAAATCTGGGTTATGCTAATTGTGTGTGAACATTAAATTAGTTCGAGTTATGTGATGTTAAATTACAAAATGTTATGAAGAATGGCTTTCCAACTTATAAATCTAGGGGTCATGCATATGTCAGATTTACCATTTTTTGTCTAGGAGACTAAAATTCTAAAGATTTGGCATTCCATAGTACAATAATGTTAAAAAAAGATTATAGAGTTTTCTTTATATTAATAAAGAATCAGCACTTGAAAATGGTAATATATAGAAATAAGAATTATCTATACTTATGATAAAAATATTATAATAAGAGCAACACCAATTTTAAAAGGAGGTTTATACTTGAAATATCAGCTAATCAATTTTTTAAACTGGAGAAAACATGATTCCCATTAATTTTAAACAAGTACTTGTTATAAAAATGGAAATCATAAGCATAAAATCAATAGTAAAGGATATGTTTCTACGTAAACTTTGAATATATTGTTTTTTAAGGCGCAAATATTGTTACTGTAAAATTATAAATTATATATTTTGATAAATTATTGGTTTTCATTTCACTACATTATTTTCCTATGTTGTTATATTAAAATTTGAATCTCTTTTAATTTAAATTTATATTCTTTATGAAATAAATCATCTGTGGATCTACGATTTACGGTGGTAAACAAATGATTTATCGGTACAAAAAAGGAAATAACCTTATTAGTAAGATATCGGTAAGTAAAAGTTTTTTACAAACATTTTGTGACATTACAAAATTACTGTAAGAAGTTGAAATGGAAACAAACATCTTCCTTAAGAAGTGCATTCAACACAGACTTAAATATACTCCCCTTATTGTTTATTTAATTTTGTAACAAACCATGTAGGTTAAATTTAAAATATATTTTTATATGTTTCTTGCCATACTTTCAGATGGTGTAAAGCCATAGTTTTGAAATGTCAATGATATCTGAATTGACATTTTAAGGATTTTGAATTACCAATATTATGAAACTTGTGATTACAAACTTGACAGATATCTTTATGTGGTAGTATTTTTTACCAATGTAGAAGAATATTGGATTTTTTTTTTGAAGGACCAATAATTGAGAGAAGTGGATATAGAATAAATTGTAAGGTATGATTATTGTAGGTTAATATGTGCTTTTATGATAATGAATTGATAGCTAAAAGGTTTTCTTTTCAATACTCTTTAAATAGTTATTATATTTCTAAAAGAAATACAGAAACAGTATAAATATCAGTGAGTTATTCTAGACAATTAGACATCTTATATTCTGAAGTCTAAGCTAACCAAAACAGTAACATTTTAGATTATTAAAGAAAACATTAAATAGTACTTAGGTCATTCAAATTAAATTATTCACTTATCAAATATACCTTATTTGGAAGGGGGCAGTCATCTAGAAGCAAAGTAATGACTGCAGGGCCAAGAGGGTCTTCAATAGGTATCACTTGAACCATAGATTGCACTACCTGTATCCAACCTTCATCTTGATCTGCAATATTGTGCAGCTTCAGTAACACTTCAGGAGGTTCTTCTTCACTGTTAATAATAAATTGAGGTTATTTTATATAGACAATCATTCTCACAACATATATTAAATGCTTTGATGATACTTACCCAGGCCCATCATGCAATGCAATACAAGCTTATTATATTATTTTATTTGAGTTATTTTATTTTTATTTAAATTAATTATAAATAAAAAATTATTTCTAATTTTTATGTTCTTTATAGCACAATAAAAAAAATATTCAATATAAAAAAATAAATGTTTTTTTAATATTTTTATCTCGGGGTCAGATTTGGGTTTCACAATTAAACAGAAATATATTTAAACAATAATCAGTTCATCTCACCACCATTTACAATGCTCCCCTTATACACTTCTTCCTGGTAATTGTTAAGTTCAACACAACAATTATTTCAATATTTCACCTTCATCAGACTGTTCCACTTTTCAATCGCATCCTATACATTTAAATATGTCAACTACCTTCAGATAATCTTACACACACTAGAATAATTTGAAAATTTCTTCCTCTTTTTTAAATTGTTATTATAAATCATATGATTCACTGTTGTTTCACTCACATGGTTCCCCTGCACCTGCTTATTAAATTTTGAATTTTTTTATGTAATATTTGAATAATTTCCTATAACTTTATATTTATAATTTTATTTTATTTACAAATTTATTCTTCAATTGTATAAAAATGTTACATTATCTTTTAGATGTAATACCCAAAAGTTGTTTTTTTAGGCCTTGTATGAAATGTTAAATTGTATCAATAGATTCAGTTTGTTTAAAACAGGTTTTCTTAACCTTGTAATTGTGAATATCACTACTTTTTTGACATCGGCTAGGTCTAAACAAGCCGAATATATTAAGCCTCTATTCATTCTACTCATGTCAGTGTCACAGACCTTCCGAGCCTCAAAACTGTACATAACTTGTCTGTGTATATAGGTACACAGTTACAATATTATAATTCTATAGAATACAACAGACACACACACACACACACACACACACATTTAGGAGGTCAGGATTCGAAATTACATTTATGACAATAATTTTGCCATTTAACATTGTAGAGAGATGGGATTGGTTGGTTCATTACATAGAAAACTGAAATTATTTCGGTTTCCTGACATCATCAAATATGTGTCAAAAACAGAGGTCGAAATTTTTGATGATTGGGTCAATCCATATGAAGTGGTCCAGAAGTTTTTGTATATGAAGTATGCAAAAACGTATCCTCTCCTTTCGTGTCATTTTTCTTGATTTTTGAGATGGCATAACTTTTTTACTAGTTCAATATACAAGATGATTTTTTATTTTTCACATATAAATACAAAAACAGTATAAGTTTCAGAATTTTATCACCATTTCCATCAGAGATATAGTTAATGTATAATAATTGTTTTAAAAGTATACGAGTATTATTAATGATATTTATTAGAACAACACTACTACTATATAACTACACACAATATTAGGCTGTATGTACCATTGCTTCCTCATGAAAAAAATAATTTAAATGAGTAAATTATTCATTTTTGAAATATAACTTCAGCTCAAATTTTCTCATAGAATACACATAACTAAATTTATACAATGAAAATTACCTACAAAATGGTTTTTGTTTCAGGGTTTCAGGACAAATAGTTATGAGCATTAACATAAATGATTGTAAACACAAAAATTAGCATCCAAGGGGAAACCAAAATGGACATCATATGTAAATGGTTTTGAACAAATAAACATTTGAGAAACAACAGTAGCAGTAACCACCTCTGGACCATTTTATATGAATTTTAATCGGGTCACGATTATCAAATTTACCCTATACGAGCTAAGTAAAATGGCAATGAACATTGAAAGTCATTTGCATTATTTCCTATACAAAAAAATTCTAATTCTTTGACAGATTGAAGTGAGGTCTGTTTTAATTCTACAGAACCATTTGATTTGTCTGCATGGTTGTTTCACAGTTAAAATAAAATGTGTCATGATAAAATTTAAGAATAAAGGTTTTTGCAACTAGGCTGAACAATGTGTGTATAAATTTTCCTATTATATTTAAAGTTTAGTTTGTTGTTAATCGAAACAGTTATTGTACAGTTTTAAAGTCAATTCCTATTATGAATATTGGGATCACTCCAAAACATTATATATAAACATGTCAACAAGGCATAATGACCAGTCATACAAAAACATGAAATGTAATTTGAACTGAAATCTAAAACTTTCTCATTTACTATTTCTTTGATGTCTTTAAATAAATTACAACCTTTTCAAATTTCACAGGGTTAAAAAATAAAAATAAATAACATAACAGTTATAAAGTTGTTTTACTGCATTCAATATGTTTTTGTCAATAGTAATAGGGAAAAAACTCCATAAAACAATGTTTTAAAGATTAGGGAATTTTCAATAAATAATTAATGAACTACAGTAGGCCTATACAATACAGCACACCTAGTCAAATAAAAGTAATTTCGTTTACACAATTGTTAACACCACATGTCAAAAATACACCAGTGTAAATTTTGCTTTTTAAAATTAACATAGACCTTTGAAATAATTTGAAAACAACACATCAAGATGAAATTTATTTGTTATTTATCACAATTGTTGTTCTCTTAAAATTTAAAAATACATTAATGAATTAGAATTGGGCAATGTCTTAAATTTTATGTTATATATCGATGTCCGATAGCTTCCAAGGAAAATTTATTACAAGCTATATATGCAAAATTATATGCAAAATTATATGCAAAATTACCAACACTGATTCGTAATATCTGTCTCAATTTGTTTTTCATATGTGTATATATTATTATTTATTAGATGAAATTAAATACATCATAAATGACTTTGATTTTCTTCATCTGTTTAAATTAATAACAGCAATACAATTATAGATCAACAGAGAGACAGATCAAAATTCATAGCCCTTTTTGTTTATAGATATCTTGAATTTATATAATTATTAATACAAAGCAAATAAACTAATACTAGAGCATAAAACAATAAATCTTATATGGACATTTAATGAGATATTTTAAATTCAATGAATGAAAAGATAATAAAATAATTAGGGGAAAAAACATGTCTAATCATTGATAAAGTCGACGTCATTTCTTGGCAGACAACTTATCTCAATTGTCAACTGTACTTTATCTGTAAAACTTGTCCTGGTTAAACAGCTGCTAATTAAACTATGACTGCACTAAATGGACTGTAGTAGATAAATTAATTTCTTAAATATCTATCACACAATTCAATATAGAATTATATGTAGGTTTATTAGCAAATTTTGCAATGGAAAATAAGCTTTATTGGTCCTGTACAAAAAATAATGAAATCACATAAAGAAGACTTGAAATATAATAAATATTTCAAAAAATTTTTACAATTTTTTATAAGAAGAAGAGTCTTTACAACAATAATAAAAGAGAATGGTAAAAGCAAATAATTATAAAAATTGGGATATCATACGATTAATAAACAACACTTAAACATTGCGTAGATTTTCTCACACACTTACCACAAAAGAAAAAAAACTAATAAGGAGACAAAAAGAATTCGCTGCCATTTTTCCAATATTTATATCACCTTAATAGTAATCAGTAAAGAAAAAACGAATATGGGATGCCATCTATATATTTAAATTAACAAAACAGTTATATAATATTTAAATAAAGTTCACACTTGCTTTGCTTGTGCCAAACTGTAGCCCAGTTTTGTTTTGTTTATTCTGTAATATTCTTTTACTTGAGATTTAACACACCCGTTGGGTTATTAATCTACACATTAAATCAAAATTACAAAGAAATCAGTAGAGTCAATTTTGAGAAATTGGGCTTTTTATACAGCTTTAGACAGTTTTATGTTTTTACTGATAACTACCAAATTGGATTCTTTGGGAAGTAGCAACCAATACGTTTTATTTGGTTAAAAAATTCTTCAAAAACATTAATAGAGATAATTTTGATAAAATTAGAATTATGAATTTTAGTCTTATGGTAGCTACACCAAATTTTTAAGTTACAAGTATAAAAAAAGAAGAAATAAATGTTTCAACATACAGTACGTTTATATACCAAATTTGATAAAAATTGGTCCATGCTTCTGGGGTGTTGATTGAGCAAGGGTATCTAACAGACAAACAGATTCCATATCTATTTTATCTATTTTTGGACTTAGAGAACCAAAAATAACAGATATTTCCACAAAAACTCAACTATGTTTTGTTAATCCATCACATAAGTTTCTTTCGGCTACTTGTATGTACGAAAGTAATAATTACTTCCAACTTTAAGTTGTTTATATATTGCAACAGAGTTACTAAAGAGTAAATTTACAACATAATTTTTGTTATTCCAAATGAAAGTTATATAAATTTCTCTCTTCTAAATAAACAAATATATAAATATATTCTTAGTGTATAATTTGTAAACTTACTTTGTCTATGTAATGTATGTAACAAATCAGATGTTTTTGAGGTTGAGTACCAATCACAAACGACTAAAACTGGGAACTTCTAGATACATCGGAATATCAATTAGAAAAAATATGGTCAGTTGAGAAAGGAAACAAGAGGTGGATGTGAGTGAGTTGTGTTGTGAAGTGAATATGAACACTAGATTTTGGATATTCTAAACATTATGTGTTAGTAGTGCCGAAGATATAGATATTATTACTATTATTATGTTCTAAGCTAAGGGTACAGGTAAAGACAGTTTAAGCTAATTATAGTTTCACATTTATTTATTGATTGGTATTGTTATCTATGACTTGGCAAATTAAATGACTGAATACTGATTTTGATTATATACAATTTTTATTTGATTATATGGGTTTATGTATTTGTATTTTGGAAGTAGGAAATTAAACAAAGTATTTAAAAGTCTTAAGAGAAATTGGAGTCTCTAGTTATGTGATTGGGAAGACAAATATTCAAGTTTGCAATGTATAAAAATGTATGGGAATAGTTCTAAGTTCACTTATGAAAACACTTACAAGAGAAGTTAAACAAGACCAAATAAGCTTTAAATGTAACTTGGCCCAATTTTGTGTCAAATGATAACATAACTTATTCAGCAAAACTGAACATATTTAACACATTTAGGAGAACAATAATGTGTTATGGATTGGTATTGAAGAAACAATATTTACAAGTTGATAAACTATTGTTATTTTTCGTTCTGCCTATTAATGTATTAAATCATATAGTTTACAAGGTGACAAAATTATTGCTATTATTTTAATACATTAAAAATACATTTCAATTATCTATTACTAACTCCTGTTTCAGGGAGTTATTAAAAAAAATTTTAATTTTGCACACACATAGGAGATCCAACTAAAAGATTTTAAATTACAAACGAGCTAAATTTGGGAGACAAAAAATGCTGTGTTAGTTTTTGATATGATATAAAGAAGATACCAAAATTAAATTAAGATAAATTTGTTGAGTGTGCTAGAAAAAATAAATAGCAGTGTCATAAATCACAGTCTAGTTTACAATCTAGATAACCCATATATTATGAAAAATTATTCACAAGACAAAAATAAATGGATTTTTAAATGTGGGGGAGGGGGGGAACTCTTATATCTGAATTACAAAATATATGTTACAGAGAATGAATTTTGAGAAAAGTGCAAAGAGACATCATCATGAGCTCGATCTAGCTTTCCTTTGTTCGGAGGAGCCTCCAGCCTATAGGGAACTAGAAGTGGTTACAAACTTCTGTGTACAAGAGAAGGAGCATTTCCTTGTGGGATTAGACCCCAACTCTCATTATGTCGCATGGAGCTCAAGTAATACTAATACTAGAGGTAAGTTCTTTTTCGAATTTATTAACAATAATGGTTTACTGATAGTTAATCTTGGTGATGAACCTACCTTCATCAAAGTAAGAAAAGAAACAAAGTAAGGAAAGAAGTCATATAACAATATAAACTTTGTTTTTATAGAATATTTGAATGTCCAATTTCTCTTTAATTTGCCCCACGTTGGGAAGCTATTTTATAACTATTACTTTAAATTAGATTGTAAAATTTTATTGATTTCTCTTAAATATTAAATATTGGCCCTACTTAGTTCAAGCCAATAGTTGAAATTTGGAATAGAGATAAATTTGATTTTGCTTATGAGTAGTTTTCTAAATTCTAAGTCTAAAATTATTAAATGAAAAACTAGAGATTAGGTAACAATATCACTTCAAACAGTTATTTATTAATTATTATAATACAAAATTATATTTGATATACTTTTGATTAGTCTTTGATCTTTAATAATTATACAATTGCAATAAATGTTCATTCAAATGCCTCTAGGCTTAGCACAGTCTATATAGTAAAATTTGGGTTTAGAAATATATTTTAATTGGTTCAATTAATCTCGGGATAGCCACTCGGCTGGGATGATTGTATTACTTTATCTTAAAAACGCATATATAAATTGTAATTAGAGTTTATTAAATTTTGAAAAAGGAATTTAAATGTTCAAGTTCTTGTAATAGTTAATTAATAGTTCTAGGCCTTTAATATGGTTCCTTTTAAATTGATAAAAACGTTTAACTGTTATTAGACAGAATATACCAAGTTCTGTGTCTGCACTGCTTTTATTCACTGTATTAAAAACACTTATTAATTATAAAACTCTGGAGGTGGAATTTTGGCTTCTTGCTGTGTCGAATGCTACAATGGTACTAAAAAAATTTCATATCCAAGCGGGTTTTTTTTTGTTGCGGAGGGATCTCTTCTCTGCATCGTTTGTTGAAGTGCCTGTCGTCTTCCGCTGTAGTATATAGTCCTGGTATTTTATACCTTTTCTGGATATTAGGCAATTTTTGATTATACTGATACTTTCTTACATTCATATTGTTTATAATGATTCAATTTATGGGTTAATTAGTTATTATTTAAATGGTTAAAGGTTGTTTCTAATCGCGATCACAAATATCAGCTGGGCGCTGCCGCTGGGCGTATATTTACTAAGTCATTCGATGGGGGGCTTTGGCTTTTATTTTACCCTAATTTTATTTCTTCTTATTTACTAATTTATAATGCTTACAATTGCAATTAACATATGTTTTTTACACACTAACAGATGTAATTAGTGAAATCTTATAATTATTTATAATCTAATCATTTTATTTAATACATCGAAACTTTTGGTTTGAGGCCTATCTTGTAGGTTTATAGGAGTGTTTGTTTTAGTATCGAATTGATATATGGATGACCTAATAAGAATAAGTTATATACAATTTCTGATATTTGGGCCTCATAGTATAGGTATTTGTTTTTTCAAGCATATTTATCTAAATTGTTTGGTGATATTTGGCTTAGGTTGGCACCTTGAGAATATAGGTTATGTTTGATCATAGCCAATGTTGATTTAGCCTTACCTAACCTATCGTTTGAGTCTCAGATGTTATTTGTGCTGTTATAGTCATTTACATTAAAATTTTTACAGAGTATATTAATTCTTTTGTAACTTACTTACATGTCTTGGATGAAATTCCAACATCTGACTACTGTCATATTCTGTGTAACTTAAATTTTGATTCTGAAAACCAAGTTTAGAAATCCCCCAAAAAACTAACTGGAACTCTTATCATGAAGAATTAACCTACAGATTAGATTCCCTTAGTAAGAAAGTTAGAGACATAAATGATATTGATTTAATGGGGGCTAATATAAAAGAGGCCATTATCGACTCACATAATAATAACTGTCCTATCCAGTCAGAATCCACAAAAAGGGGAGCTAAATGGTGGAATAAAGAGTTAGATGGGATATACAGAAAATTACAAGGTGATTACTTAATAAAGTTAAATAATAAGGTCAGTGGGACAATTATTATAAATTCTTAACTGAATACAACACTCCACGACATAAAAGAACTTGGAGAAACTTTTGCCAAGAGATTGACTCAACTAAACCGGTCTCTAGGATATACAAAATAATTTCGAAGAAACCGATTCAGCTAATTGGATCTGTTGATAATCCTAGACGTGGCTTAACTTCAAGTAAAGACACACTGCAACTGTTACTTAAAACACACTTTCCAGATAGCACTCTAATGACGGATACTAATATAATCCATATAGGAACCTCTATAAGAGCCTCTCGTTCTGACTGGAAAACTGCCAGAGATGTTATTACTGTATGCAGGGTTAAATATTTGATTTATTTAAGTTCCAGGGAGAAGATGGAATCTTTCTGACCCTAATCCAAAAGGGTCCGGAATCACTCCTCCTTATACTTTACAAAACCTTCAGGGCCAGCTTGGCTTATGGCTATATACCTATATCATGAAGGTGTATTAGAGTAGTTTTCATACCGAAACCAGGAAAGGGAAATTACACAAATCTCAAAGCATTTCGGACAATATGTTTATCCTCCTATGTTCTAAGAGTTCTAAAAACAATGACAGAATAATACAAATACAGCTACAAAATGGAATCTTATTAAGAATACTATTCACTGTAATCAACATGCATACCAATCAGGTAAGTCCTGTGAAACACCTTGCATAAATTGGAAGCAGAATCAAGGAATCAATATATTAAAAAGAAAATGCACTATGTCCATTGGTTAATAGATGAACCCAATACATGATAGACAGAACCATTAAAGTGTCTCTGATACTAGTTTTTAAAAATAAATTAACCATATTAAAGAAATAGCTGTATTTAATTGTTTTGACATCTTAAAATTGTATTTAATCTAAAATTGTTGACATCTTAAGGAATCAGAGACTAAAGAAATGCAGAATAAATGCTATGACTCTCCAACCAGAAAAAAGTAAAGTCAGATATTGTAGTTTACTTTTTGATTCAGCCCTCACCAATGGTCTGGGATACATTTTTAACAATCTAGACATTAAGATAGCCTACAAAAATCAATACAACCTTAAAAATTTATTAGACAATCCAAAAGACAAAATTCTATTGTTGAAACCCGGTATTTATGAAATCAGTTATAACGAATGCGACAAGGTGTATCTAGGCCTAACAAAGAGAAAAATCGTAACTAGACTTAAAGAACATGTAGCTCATATTAAGTATGATAGACCAGAGAAATCTAGTGTAGCTGAGTACAAACTTAAAACAAACCATGAATTGAGAATACAAAATGTGAAAATTGTTAAGAGTGTGTATTTTAACCTTCAATACATTGTTAAATAGCTATGAAAGCATTTTCATTGTTAAAACTAATAGTGATTCTATACTCAATGCAGATAAGGATCTTATTCCTAATTCATGTTTATTTTATTTGTTGCAACCTAGGTCATATCTTTTTATTAATCAGCCGTTGATCATTTTTGAATTCAGTATTCTATTGATTTGTTACATGCAACAGATTTTGTTTTTGTTTTTAATAGTAAATGTTTGTAGTTACAATAAATTAACCTGTTGTTTGACATATTCTAATTTTATATTTATACTAGCAGACCCGGCAAACGTTGTTTTGCCATTTATATTTTTTTTAGAAAACATTTTTTTAGTTTAATAAAAATAACTATTTACTATAAGTGTGCGGGGATGTACTTATAATCGAAGGCGTTGCAAATAATTAAAGTATACTTTATTTAGGTTAATAAATTAATCTTTATTAACTTTACGAATATATTTTAAATTACAACAATTCTTTATTAATTATGACAGTTTGAAAAAAGATAGATTAATCTCTCAGCGCAATGGAGTTTACAATATTCTTGGTTAGTCCGTCTTTAGCCAGCACAAATAAACTGGATGGTTTTCCCACGCGAGAACATGCCACGTAAAGTTGTCCGTGGGAAAAGCATGGTGTTTCCAAATCTAAGCCACATACAGATAATGTTTGGCCTTGTGACTTATTGATCGTCATAGCGAATGCCAATCTAATTGGAAATTGAGTGCGTTTGAATTCAATTGGCACATCTGTAGGAATCATAGGGATTCGTGGCAGCAACACATTTTCGCCTCGAAACTTCCCATTCAAAATGGTGGCTTCAATGACATTTTTCATTAATTTCTTAATTACTAATCGTGTACCATTACACAGCTGTGGTGGGTTCAAGTTACGAAGTAGAATGATCGGAGCTCCAACCTTCAATTGTAAATTGTGTGGTGGCATGCCTGGCAAATCCAATGAATTTAAAAACTCAATTGGATAATTCACAGTTTCGTTGGTATCACAAACTGCATCGATAGATTTGTATGACACCAAATCCCCAGGCAACAACTGTTGTATTTTTAAATTTAATCCATTGACGTCCACATTTTTTGCTGACAAAATCGCTCTTTCTGCCAACCACTTATGATTTTGATATTGTGTGTGTACATCGGGAAATATGCGATCGATGAGAGTATTTTGCGAGTCGATGATTGTGCAGAAGTCTGTTTGTAATTTTATACATCCAGTATTTTCATGTACAGCAACTTTCCCATCGCCAATATCTATTAGTTGTTTAGAGAAAGTTTCGGCGGATGGATCCCGAAGCAATTGAACACGCATGTTCATCGTCAGTTGTACTTTTTCAACATTACGCCACAGTCGCGATGATTTTAAGCAAGCATTGATTTCATCAGCGTACGTTGAACGTGGAATAACGGGAAGAGTTTGTCTGAAATCACCTGAAAGTTGTAACAAAGTGCCGCCAAATAGTTTATCATTGTTTTTTATATCCCTCAATGTCCTATCCAATGCCTCAAGCGAATGTTTATGTGCCATAGTGCATTCATCCCAAATAATAATTTTACATTGTTTCAGCAATGCCCGTAGTCGATTGTTTTCTTATGTTGCACACTGCATCTGGATTATTTTGAATGTTCAATGGCAGCTTAAGTGCTGAATGAGCTGTTATGCCTCCATCTAATAAAGTTGCTGCAATGCCAGAAGATGCAACGGCCAATGCGATGCCATTTTTTGATCGTATCTCGGCAAGTAGTAGCGAAATAAGGAATGTTTTGCCAGTTCCACCTGGTGCATCAAAAAAAAAAGAATCCTCCTTGTCCTGCCGATTATATATTATATTGCCATCTAGAAACGCTATTGCGGATTTGTAGATAGAATAATAAATTTGTATGTATTTCTATATGCTGTACCATTAATATAATAAATAAAAAATTTTTGTCGAAATAATTAAATAAAAAAATTAGGGGTGAACCACCCTTAACATTTAAGGGGATGAAAATAGTTGTTGTCCGATTCTCAGGCCTAACGGATATGTACACAAAATTTCTTTAAAATCGGTCGAGCCATTTCGGAGGAGTATAATGACTAACACTGTGACATGAGAATTTTAGCCATTTCGGTGGAGTATAATTAGGGGTGAACCTCCCTTAACATTTAGGGGGATGGAAAAATAGATGTTGTCCGATTTCCAGACCTAACGGATATGTACACAAAATTTCACGAAAATCGGTGGAGCCATTTCGGTGGAGTATAATTAGGGGTGAACCTCCCTTAACATTTAGGGGGATGAAAAATAGATGTTGTCCGATTCTCAGGCCTAACGGATATGTACACAAAATTTCTTTAAAATCGGGTAGCCATTTTGGAGGAGTATAATGACTAACACCGTGACATGAGAATTTTATATATCGGAAAAATTAAATTAAATAATTAGGGGTGAATCACCCTTTATCATTTAGGGGGATGAAAAATAGATGTTGCCCGATTTCCAGACCTAACGGATATGTACACAAAATTTCACGAAAATCGGTGGAGCCATTTCGGTGGAGTATAAATAGGGGTGAACCTCCCTTAACATTTAGGGGGATGAAAAATTGTTGTTGTCCGATTCTTAGGCCTAACGGATATGTACACAAAATTTCTTTAAAATCGGTCGAGACACTTCGGAGGAGTATAATGACTAACACCGTGACATGAGAATTTTAGCCATTTCGGTGGAGTATAATTTAGGGGTGAACCTCCCTTAACATTTATGGGGATGAAAAATAGATGTGGTCCGATTCTCAGGCCTAACGGATATGTACACAAAATTTCATTAAAATCGTCAAGCCATTTCGGAGGAGTATAATGACTAACACCGTGACATGAGAATTTTATATATCGGAAAAATTAAATAAAAAAATTAGGGGTGAACCAACCTTAACATTTAGGGGGATGAAAAATAGATGTTGCCCGATTTCCAGACCTAACGGATATGTACACCAAATTTCACGAAAATCGGTGGAGCCATTTCGGTGGAGTATAATTAGGGGTGAACCACCCTTAACATTTAGGGGGATGAAAAATAGATGTTGTCCGATTCTCAGGCCTAACGGATATGTACACAAAATTTCTTTAAAATCGGTCGAGCCATTTCGGAGGAGTATAATGACTAACACTGTGACATGAGAATTTTAGCCATTTCGGTGGAGTATAATTAGGGGTGAACCTCCCTTAACATTTAAGGGGATGTAAAATAGATGTTGTCCGATTTCCAGACCTAACGGATATGTACACAAAATTTCACGAAAATCGGTGGAGCCATTTCGGTGGAGTATAATTAGGGGTGAACCTCCCTCAACATTTAAAGGGATGAAAAATAGATGTTGTCCGATTCTCAGGCCTAACGGATATGTACACAAAATTTCATTACAATCGGTCGAGCCATTTCGGAGGAGTATAAATGACTAACACCGTGACATGAGAATTTTATATATAAGAGGGGTGAACCACCCTTAACATTTAGGGGGATGAAAAATAGATTTTGCCCGTTTTCCAGACCTAACGGATATGTACACAAAATTTCACGAAAATCGGGTATAAATGACTAACACCGTGACATGAGAATTTTATATATAAGAGGGGTGAACCACCCTTAACATTTAGGGGGATGAAAAATAGATTTTGCCCGTTTTCCAGACCTAACGGATATGTACACAAAATTTCACGAAAATCGGTGGAGCCATTTCGGTGGAGTATAATTAGGGGTGAACCACCCTTAACATTTAGGGGATGAAAAATAGATGTTGTCCGATTCTCAGGCCTAACGGATATGTACACAAAATTTCATTACAATCGGTCGAGCCATTTCGGAGGAGTATAAATGACTAACACCGTGACATGAGAATTTTATATATAAGAGGGGTGAACCACCCTTAACATTTAGGGGGATGAAAAATAGATTTTGCCCGTTTTCCAGACCTAACGGATATGTACACAAAATTTCACGAAAATCGGTGGAGCCATTTCGGTGGAGTATAATTAGGGGTGAACCACCCTTAACATTTAGGGGATGAAAAATAGATGTTGTCCGATTCTCAGGCCTAACGGATATGTACACAAAATTTCATTACAATCGGTCGAGCCATTTCGGAGGAGTATAAATGACTAACACCGTGACATGAGAATTTTATATATAAGAGGGGTGAACCACCCTTAACATTTAGGGGGATGAAAAATAGATTTTGCCCGTTTTCCAGACCTAACGGATATGTACACAAAATTTCACGAAAATCGGTGGAGCCATTTCGGTGGAGTATAATTAGGGGTGAACCACCCTTAACATTTAGGGGATGAAAAATAGATGTTGTCCGATTCTCAGGCCTAACGGATATGTACACAAAATTTCATTACAATCGGTCGAGCCATTTCGGAGGAGTATAAATGACTAACACCGTGACATGAGAATTTTATATATAAGATGTAACACATTTGTTATTGTTTTTAATAGTTAGTATTCGTAGTTCCTAAAAACCAACTTAGTTTTGTCAAATTATTCAAATTTATATTTTCACAAATCTTTATTATTGTTCATTACATAAAGTAGTTTTATGTAATATTGGTAACAGTATATTATTGTTCATTACTTATTTAGTGTTATGTATTATTGGTTACATTATAATTTTTTGTAATTTTGTTCTCCTAATTAACTGTATAGTTTAAAAAAATTTGTAATATCTAACTTCTGGCAATTCCGAAGGACAGGGGATAGGTACCATTTAGCCTCTGCTACCAGATGCTTTTTTCAAAAAGGTTTATGACATGGTTTAACTATGATTGGCCAATCCACCTGAACTGAAGTAGGGGGGAGATATTGTCAGTTTATTTTTATAACTTTCATTTTATTTTGTTAATTTATTAGTTTAGAACCCTACGATGATAGTAACTTGGTTATCGAAATGTACATCAGGGAACTGAAATAACATAAATTAATCAATTTTTGCCAAAACTTTATTTGTGTTGTGTTATTATACCTAACCATGCATTTCTTAATATACAAAGGTCTTTGATAATACTGCTTATCAATCAATCATAGTGACAGTTAAAAATCAAGGAGTAGAAAACACTATTAGAATCAATGCTTGAATCAATTGATTAGAATCAATGCTAAGAAATAGAATAATCCGTGCAAACTCTCAGTATGGAGAGAAATTACATGTGATATCTATGAGAGGTATTCCACAAGGAGGAATTCTCTCACCGATGCTGTGGAATATGATAGTTCACCCCCTAATAACTGGACAAAGTAAATTACTGATAACATAGTAGTATTGGCAAGAGACAAATTCTTAAATGTTCTTGCAGAATTGATAAATGGAGCATTAAAGAAGATCGAAGACTGGTGTAGGAAGAGGGTCTTACCATTAACCCGGGAAAGACTACCATCACACACTTCATAAGAAACATTAAAATAGACAAAATCAAGGTAAGTCTAGTAAATACTAACATAGAAAATATCTAGGTGTTAATCTGGATAGAAGATTCACCTGGAGTAAATATGAAAACTACAATCTGTAGAAATTAACCAGATCATTTATGGGTTGTAAGCGAAATCTTGGAAATAACTTGGGTCTCTGTCCAGCTATGATTAGTATGGTAATTAAACTTCAGATACAGTATGGCGCCCTAGTGTAATAGAGAAGAACACTTCTAAAGTGTAAGATAACTACTCTATAAAAGTTGGCCTGCCTATGTATCTCAGGAGCTTTTAGAAACTTACCTACAGTAGTAATAGAAATTCTGTTAGGAATAGCTCCACTAGACCTTAGCATAATACCTAGGGCAAGTTCAGCGGCATAAGAAATGGAATACTCTGGTATGTGGAAAGGAAGCTGTTGGCAAAAAGGACACGGCACCATTTGGAACACAAATAGTATAATTACGTACTTACTATGAGAAGTGATTACATCAGTAAAAAACCTCATGGACTATACAGTTTGAAGTTATCATCCAAGAGAGAAAGGATATTGACAGAGACTAGTCTCCTACACAGAATAGTAAAGAATACTATACTGATGGATCTCGTACTGACGTAGGTGCAGGAGTATATGGAAAACAGCCAAAAAAAGTATAAATATAGCTTAAGGAAAAACACAACTGTATTCCAAGCAGAAGTTATGGCAATATTGAAATGTGCACAAATGTCCATAGCAAAAGGATATACCAATGAGTTTATTTTTATCAGGTCTGATAGTTAGGCTGCTTTAAAGTCTGTAAGCTCACACGAACACTATTCATCACTAGTGTGGGATTAATTAAGCTTTCAACACAAAACCAGGTATTACTGGGCTGGATACCAGCTCACAGAGGCTACGAAGACAAAAAAGGGAGATAAACTGGCAAAAAATGATTCCATAAAATCGTTCATTGGTACAGAACCTATATGTGGAATAACTAAAGCCGTAATAAAAGATAGTCTAAAACAATGGCTAAACTTAGAAATTAAGGAACGATGGACAAAATACTCCATGGGAAAACTTTACGGATCATGGTTCAGATCTGAAACTCACTAAACGTAAACAAAATCCGAGAAAAATATTAAGCTTCGTATCAGGCAATTGCGCTTTCAAGGACATCTTAATACCATGGGATTTTTCCAAGGAAACATGAAATGCAGACTATGCAACCAGCACCTAGAAACTGCAGAACATATAAGTGTGAAGTATTAGGTCGTAGAAGACAACTGATCTTTGGTCCAAATGTAACCTTTAAAGCAATAAGCAACCTGGCTAAGAAAATCGTGTCCTTAACCAAGAGGATAAGCTAGTCAAGAATAAGAAATACACAAAAGCCTTACAGGGTGAAGTGTCTAGGGGGTAAAAACCTGCTTCTATCCATAATAAATAAATAACTCCCATCACAAATAGTAAGTCAACCACTTATACTAATTTGATCCTCATGGCTTCTGGATTCAGAAGAAAACATTTCCAAATTAATTATAGAGTGTTCATACATTATGGAAACGATTTAAGTTAATAATTTTTCAAAAAATAAAACAACAGAAACTGCCTTTAGGTGTAAGCATTATTTTCCTATTCAAAATGACAGTTTAAGTTAACATTTCCAATGTAAGTTAATTTTAAGATAGGGTTAATTATAATTTCAACACTTTTTAATAACATAGAACTTTTCTTACCAGGTAGTGATTTTGAAAAGTTGTTGAAAATATAGGATTTTTAGCTATAGAACCTAAGCTTCTGATAAAAAAAATTGACAGAATAAACCGTTTCTAAAAATCATTTTTTAGTTTTGAGAGTTCAGAGTCTGATTTTGCAAACAAAATTATAACTTTACAAAATTCTATTTCAAGAGAATTTTATTCTTACATTATTTTGGTTGAACTTTAGAAATTCTAAAACTTTAATAACAATTTATGAGAGTCACTTCCTTTAAAAGCATTTTTTAAAAGCAGAAAGAATAAAATCATTTTAGTGAGATTTTTTTAAGAAATCATGTAATACATATAAACAAAATATTTATTTACATTTATTAAATTTTGTGTGTGTAATATTCAGGAAAATGTATAATTACTGATATACAGAAATTATATAACATTATCACTGGAAAGTTTTTATGTAATCGACCATTCCACAGATTTAATTATCCAAATTCAAAGTCAGACTTGTTCAAATAATTAAAAACATATTCTTTGACTAATATTTCCCCTCTTTAATCTGTTCTTGATTATTTTGTTTGTATTCTGATAATTATAAAAAAAATATAAATAATAAAAATAATAATAAATAAAAAAAAAAAACATTATTAGCCTACATCAAAAAATTAAGTTTTTTCATTAGGCCGAAATTTTGTTGATAAAGAAAGATAAATTAGCCTACACTCTATCAGGGCTTTTTATTACAAACAATACAAGTCTGAGGCTTTGACCTTGAGAGTATCAAGTTAAACAACATGTACTTGTGAGGTATTAAACAGTATAATCACAACTTTTCAATTAACTTATAAAATTCTCTTACTTTTGTTCTTTTCTCTTAGCAATTTTTTGTCATTTTTTGATCTTATTTGAAATGTCAGGTCCTTTTGACGGATTTATATGATTTATGAACAATACGAACTATATAATGTCAAACTTAGACAGTTGATAACCACCAGTTAATCATAAGCAATTATAAAAATGGCCTATAATATATTTATATCTGAGGGGTGCAAAGTATGTGGATCCGTATGCTATAGCTTCGCCCATACAAGTGTCAACTTCACCATCACGATAAGCAACTTGTTATGCATCCTGTGTAAATATATAAAATTAGGGGTTTAAAAATAATATTGATCTGAATTAAAATCTTAAATTGGCACTGTTTAACATTAAATATTTATTTAAAGAAAAATTGCTCAGCTTATGGGCGCCAGGTAGCATTAGCTTACCAATTTTGAAAAGTTAAAAGTTACTTTGAATTGAAATAATCCCAGGGTCGTGATTTCTTTTGAAAGTGTACTAACAGTGGTGGTTTGATAAATAAGAATCCTTATTTTTTCTGCTGAAACTGAACATGGTTATTTATTATGGTTATGCATATATTCATGGTACATTCTTTATTATATTATCTGAAATTATTTATTGTAAATTTAAAATTATCCTGTCTTGAAGACACCAAAATTATTTTTAATGACTCTACTTAAATCAGTTGCAACTTTTAATAATGATATTAGTTATGACTTCTTTATTCTCATGTATCAAAATTTATATTATTTTTTATTTTGAAGTTAAATTAAATCTTTCAAAATTACTACTTACAATACAACTACTTATTCATTTAAACAAATTTTAACATATTTTTATCAATGGTTCTTTTATATAAATACAAAAATCTATATAAAACTGTCTATCATTTTTTTTTACCGCATGTGGTCATTTCCATGATGAAAATCCTTTGTGGTAAACTGCCCTCATCCTGAAATGCAATTTCCTTGTAGACGCAATCAGCCCGTCGACGATGTCAAATTGTCTTTTCAAATTCACAGTACTACTCAAAGTGTTCATCACTCCCTATACACTCCACAGTTAATTAATTTTAAACTGTCCCTTCTATTTACTTTATACCTTACGTTATTTTGAAACTGTTTTAATTAAAACGTTTACACTACTTTGTCAGTAGATTTCCTCGAACAAAAAATACGTTTTACAACGTCAGATGCCGTCTCTCAACTCCTAAAACATATACACTACATTCTCCTAAAATTTCTTTAAACAAAAAATAATACTCTGTCAGATGTCACCTTAAGACTGAACTAACCGCATGCTTGCTTTTTGAGATGCCACCAAATAAGCATCCTTTTTCCAATGTACAAAGTCAGCTAAAAACTGTTCACATACTTTGCACCACAGCTCAAATCATTTATATGACAACTGGTTCTGTCTGTTATCACAACACAATATATCACTTAACATTTATTACAACTTACAACTAACATTTTATACTTCAAATTAATATTTTGGAAATCTATATTAAATTTTTACTACCCTTGTTTTAATATTTATTTTCAGTCATTCATTAGACTCACGTGGTCTTCCCTCTAGACCAATTATAAATCTCCCGGTTTATTTTCATATTTCAAATCCTAATACAACCATTTCTTTGGTATCCAAATTAAAGTTACAATTTTAGGGAATACACCTGTGATTGCTGACAAGACTCTGGCGACCGAATGACAATCGGTATAATTGGAAAATTTATCCTTCTCCTAACCAATTCCTTCTTACAACCAGAAACACTTAGCATACCTAATCTTTAGCTAGTATTTCACTTTTTTTTACCTATCTCTCTTCTGCTTCTGTCTAAGATGCTCTGGGCACATGCGGACATTCATTTATTCTTGATTTCAACTATCTTCACAATCTGCTTATTCCTCCAATCCTAGGTGGAACAGCGCTTTGAAGCCCAAAGTACAAACTCAGAGGCTGGTCCTAGCTCAGTTGGATAAACAACAACTACAACTTATGGCCAAGTGACGGTAGGGATCAGGGGAGGCTTTTTAGCTGAAGAATTCCCCGGTACTCTGCTCACAAGTGAGCCAAACAAAATTGGCGCAAAAGGAGGTTTAGGCAGAAGTATTGCAGAAAGGGAGGGGATCAAACCCAAGTTCCTAGATGTAATACCAAAGCCTAGAAGAAACAGCAAATTGGAAGTAAGAAACATAGCCAAAAAACTAAAACCATGGGAAAATGCTGCTTTTAAAGCAGTGTCGGAGGGAGACATTCCTCATAGAGAGGTTGTGACAGCTTATTTCCCCAATAGTGAAGATGACTCTAATGAAACCATTCTTCAATACTTGAAGGCACAAAATTAAGGCCTAAGTCTTCATCAATGGAAAGTTCTTTATAGAGAGCAACAAAGCTCTCTTATGACACAAAGGCCCTCTCAGTGGATGTATTGATGGCCACAAAACTAAAAAGAGATGAGCTTAAACTTAGTTACAAGTTTGGAGAAATTCAACTTCAGCTAAAAGGGAAACATGATCTTTCTCCTAAAAGGTAACAAAGGCTACAATGGCAAAGGCTCTGGCTGCTGGTAGTTCTGCTCCTGGTTTGCTAGCAGAAGACTCCTCGGAGCCTGTGTTAGTGCATGGAGGTGGATCTGCTGCCGTGGGGGGGGGGGGGTTGAAATTCTAAACAGCCTACTCCACAAAGCAAGGATAGGATGGCTGTTTCTGCATAGCAGGCCGAAGCTTCCTCCAAAGCTGTCCGAGGAGTGAAAGTGGTTGGTGGTACAGTGTCTGGCAATTCATTCCTTCTAAAGGAACAAAAACTTAAAGGACTAGTAACAACCACAAAGAAAAATTCTAGGAGGAAAAACTCGTGAGAAGTAGGCCAAAGGAGTGGTCCAATACAAAATAAACTGAAGATGGACACTCCTAACTGTCCTAAACTGAAGAATTAAAATGCCTTCAACAAATGTGAACAACATTCAGATAAATATCAACCATGCCAGGATAGCTTCAATTGTCCACGGCAAGAGATTTACTGAATGCACAGAAGATATAGCTCTAAGATAAGAACCATTGGTCAACGGAGAAAACATCAGAGGACTCCCAACCTAAAAATGTAAGTTAATTTACAATAACATGGTAGAAAGACTGAGGGCATTTCCCTGCTCCATTGTGTTTGATCCCATAAAGATTATCTTGTACCTCACTTCCTTAGTTGGAGAAGGAGGTTAGGTTAGGTTAGTTGGGCAGTGGGGAACCATAAACCATACAAATCACCAGGGGAGATGAGGTTTTGCCGGCCCTATTGTAGCAGGGCTTGGAGGAGCTACTGCCACTACTGGTATCACTGTTTAGGGCTAGTTTTTCCCTGTCATATATTTTAAAAAGATGGAGGAAAGTATAAGTGGTTTTTATACCAAAAGCTGGTAGAAGAGACACTCAGACCCTAGGTCATACAGACCAATGAGCCTGACATACTTCTTAATTAAAACAATGGAAAAAATACTAGACAAGCACATATGGAGTGAAACCCTTCACAAGGATCCATTGCATGATGCTCAGTATGCCTATCAAATGGGTAAATCAACCTCTAACACACTACAACATCTTGTTGCACAGGTTGGCAAGTCAATAGAAGATAAGGATAAAAGCTTTATGTGCCTTTTTGGATATTGAAGGAGCTTTCGATAATCGTCCTACAACTCTATTTAAAGAGGGTCTAGGGATAACAAAAATGAGCCCCAGATAATTAGATGGATCAGATCTATGTTAATGAGTCAAAGGATGAGAGCCTACTTGGGTGGTGAGTCCAAAACAGTGTCGGTAGTCATAGGCTGCCCACAAGGAAAGGCACTGTCCCCTTTCTTGTGGACGCTAGTAATGGATGAACTACTTGGACTGCTGGAAGCTGACAATCAGCTAATCATTCTTAAAAGAAAGCATGATCAGACAGTGTTTGACCTCATGTAGAGAGTGCTCTTCTATTGCTCTGTAAGTGGTGTCAATTTGAGGGTCTTAGCATTTGCCCTCATAAGACAACTATTCCTTTCACAAGAAGGAAGAGGTTCACTCTTCAGCCTTTAATGATAGATGGTATAGAACCCACTCCTTCTAAGGAAACAAAATATCTGGTTGTAGTTCTTTATCAAAGACCCACCTGGAATAAAAACATTAAAAGAGTGAGCATGGCTATTTGGGCATGCAGACACCAATATGGTAAAACTTGGGAAGTTAGCTACAGATGGCCTACTGGTCATATCTGGCTATAATTAGACTTATGGTCTTCATGTTTTGAAAATATGATGGCCAAAAACAAAAAAAATCTACGACAATAAAGCTTTAAAAGATTCAAAGCCAGGCTTGCCTCGGAATTACGGCTGTTATGGGTGGCTTTGGATTTGCTACCTCTGAACCTACAGGTAAAAAGGTGTTGCTCTCAGGCAGAAACAATACAATGTCAAAAATACTGCTGGTAAACTGGAAAACCTGCAAGAACAGGATACCATGCAGTTAGCCATAACAGTATTGTATGTAATGACTAAGACGACAACTTTTAAAAATAATTTCAAAACTAAAGTAAGGATCCCTCCAACAGTTCATTGATGGATCCAGAATGAAAGGTAAGAGTAAGGGTAAGAGTGGGGATAAAAGGCCCAAATTTTAACTTTAGCAAATCCCTAGGAAAAACTCCATCCATATTTCAAGCTGAGATACAGACAATAGAGCTCTGCGTTAGAAAGAATATCAAAAAAGGTCTCAAAAGCAAAGATATCTATATCATGTCAGACAGTCAGGCGGTTCTTAAGGCTCGAGATTGGTCTGGGAATGTCTACAAGTAATCAATCAATTGACAACAAACAACATAGTCTTGTTACTTTGGGTGCCAGGACATGAAGGAATATCAGGAAATGAAGAAGCTGATCACCTTGCCAAAAAGGGTGTAGAGGCTGATTTTGTTGGGCCCGAACCAATCTTTGGGATATATAAAAAAATATTTTCATAATATCTTGGAAACCTGGGAAGAAAATCAAAAGATCAAGTATTGGACCACCCACCCTGGTTTAAGACAAGCCAAAAAGTTTATACTCTACTCTAGGACAAAGGCTAAAAAATTACTAGAACTCAGTAGAAGGAAGCTTAGGCTTATTATTGTCCTACTGTCCGAACGCTGTCCAGTGAATTACCATATAAAACACATATGGAAGGTTGCAGTGGATACATGCCTCTTCTACCAGACATATAAAGAAGCAGATGAACTCTGGTTGTGTGAGTGTGAATCTCTAACCTACAATAGGCTACTTTATCTCAGCATTTCATTCCTCACCACTGCAGAGGTAATGATATGTCCTCCAGAACCATTTTTATATTCTTAGGAGTCTTAAATCTTGGCTAGGTCTAAAACAAACTTAGTTGGGTAATCACAAAAGATCCAAATGCATCACAGTGACAAGAGAACTACTAAATCACTAATTAACTAACTATTTATATCTGAATTAACAAACCTATAAAATCAAGTGGTCTAATAACTAAACAATGTAACACAATACTGGAAAGAATAAACTATATTTGAATAAAATAAACAATTGCTTTAAAAAAAAAAACACAAAAAAAACAGCATTCATTTGGAACTTTATATAATGAGAGTAGTGGAGGCTGTTATATAATTTTGAATGTAAATAGTATTTAAAAAGAACCAATTTTTTTTTCAAATATTATTAAGTGGATGGTAATTATTACCTCTTGTTCTCAAACTTTTCCACCTTCTCCTCTTTAAATTAGATTAAATTAGAGTTAAATACATTTCTCTCTAACTACACAGAACTTTTTTTCGTTATTTTCAAGTCAAAAAGTTAAACCAACATTGTTAAATTAAATTTAAAAAAAATTAAAAATTTAATTTGCTAAATCAGTACTAAGCCTATTTGAAAAGCCTATTTTAAGTAACTTTAAAATAACATATTATAATAAGGGTGCCAGACGCTGTACCACCAGATAATAAATAACATGAGATCACTGGATATTAAAACATTTTCCCGTGGTTGTTCCAAATGATAGTAAAATGCAAAAATTGGTAATTTAATAATAAAAATTAGCATATGTATTTTTACAATTTATTATTTTTTTAATATAATAAAAACCGAAGATGCCATTTTGAATTTGCTGAAGGACTTTCCAAGGAAGGAAAAGGGAATGCAATAGGTTTTTTGATAGAACAAAACCTCTAACACAAGATCTCATAAAAATTATGTTTACTTAATCAAACGCGTTTTGACAAAGCCGCCTTCAACAGTGATACACGAGCTACAATAACTATAACTATAAAAAGTTCTATCTAATATTATCTCACAAGTCAAGCTCAATATTTGTCAATAGGGTTTTGTAAAAATATTTTGGAATTTGTATATTTTTTATGAAAGAAGTATGGAGTTTATACTCCAAGGTCAAAAATTATACATATAGTTTACCAAACTGGGTGACCAATTATTTACAAAACTGGTTGAAATACAAAACGGAAAAATAGAATTACTCATATTAAAGATAAAATATGCACTGTTATATAGGTAAAAATATTTTGACAAAAACATATTTTTCACATCTTAAAAAAAAGTATTAAAATTACTCACAAAATAGGTTCTGTATGTAAGAATTTCTATAGTGACATCAACTTGTCTCATAGGATATTACAAGAGCTAGTATGCCACATATATAATTTGTTATTTGTCACTATTAGTACCTCTGGATAGCTAATATAATACAGATTATGTGCTGGTAACTAAGTTTTGTTTAAATATTAGCATGCTCTGTACATTTTTCTTAGTTGTTTGATAAATAAGACAATATTGGGGATATGTGGATATTTTTGAGTTATACTATGATTTTAATAATTACATATATATGGAACATTTAATATTCCTATTTCTTACTCAGTACATAGACTGATTTTAAAATGTAATTTTCTTGAGTATATATAACTTTATAGTATATAGCCCTAGTTATATTTAATTTCGTTCCTTTGATCACATTTTGCAATTATTAATTATCATCTGTAACTATGATAGTTTTAGTAAGATTTTTAATGTGGTTTTGACAAAAATGTCATAAAATTGTTATTTCTACATAAGTATGTTCTGTAACTATTACGTGTTGTTTGTACATAAAAATAAATATCTAGAATAAATAAATAAATATTGATAATAAATATCTGATTTTTCCATCACGTGATTCACTCATGGTAAATTATCATTACTGTGATTTCAAATGCATGTATGCATTCATTATCAGGAGTGGTACAAGTATCATTATCACAAGGTAAAGAGGTTGTTATAAATTAAAGAATTTAAAACAGAAAAAAAATATATACATTGTTCTTGGATGATAACAAATACAGTTTTTAAAAGAAGTTACTTTCTTCCTTACATATAATTAAATTACAAAATAAAATGGATTTTGGGGGATTTTTATTAAATATCCAAATTGAAGGTCCTTGACTAATAAAAATATAGGTTTTACAATGATAAATAAATAAATATTGAACTTGAATTGTGAGATGCTTTGTTAAAATAAAACTTGAACATGATTTTTTTGTGAGAAATTGTGTTTAAGCTTTTTAAAAAATATTTGGAATGATGTCTGTTGTCGTTTGAGCACCAAAGTGAAACCTATTGTCTAGATTTTAATTTGATTTCGTAAATGGATAAATGAATAAACATGAAATAATATTTTTGAATAATTCAAAATTAGGAAGTAACTGTCATAAGGCCAACTCAAAATTTCTCAAAATGGATTTAGGAAATGATTTTTCTATAATGAAGTCTCTAGCATCTTAAACAATACATATTGGTGGCCATCACCCCAAAAACGACAGTTCAAGAGATATTGACCAAAGAAGGGAAAATGACTTAAAAGTGAAAACACCTCAAACTAAATTAATGATTTCAACCAAATAATTTTGGTGAACTGTAAAAATATTTTATGAAACGTATCGTGTCAAGGAAAGGAAAATTACAGTTCATAAATAAGTTAGAACAACCAGAATGAACACACTGTATATAAGTGAAACAAACAAAATAACACAATCTAAATAATTTGGTCAACCAAAATGAACATACTATGAATTAGACACAAAAATGAACATACTGTTAATTAGATACCAAAATGAACATACTGTAAATAAGTTAGACAACCATAATGAACATACTGTAAATAACTCGGACAACCAAAGAGGACAAACTGTTAATAAAATGCAACAAAAAAAATCAACATACTATTAATAAACTAGAAAACCAAAATAAACATACTGTTAATAAATTAGACAACCAAAATTAACATACTGTTAATAACTTAGACAACCAAAATAGACAACCAAAATAGCCAACCAAATTTAACATACTTTTAATAATTTGGAACAACCAAAATGAACATACTGTAAATAAATTCCAACAACCAAAATGAATACATTGTAAATAACTTGGGCAACCAGAGGACAAACTGTAAATAAATTGCAACAATCAAAATTAACATACTGTTAGTAAATTAGACAACCAAAATTAACATACTGTTAATAAATTGCAACAACCAAAATAAACATACTGTAAATAAATTGCAAGAACCAAAATTAACATACTATTAATAAATTAGACAACCAGAGGACAAACTGTAAATAAATTGCAACAATCAAAATTAACATGCTGTTAATAAATTAGACAACCAAAATTAACATAATTTTAATAAATTGGAACAACTAAAAAAAATAAACACACTGTAAATAAATTGGAACAACCAAGATGAACAGATTGTAAACAACTTGGACAACCAAAGAGGACAAACTGTAAATAAATTGCAACAACCAAAATTAACATACTGTTAATAAATTAGACAACCAAAATTAACATACCGATACTGTTAATAAATTAGACAACCAAAATTAACATACCGTTATTAAATTGGAACAACCAAAATGAACATACTGTTAATAAATTGCAACAACCAAAATTAACAAATTGTAAACAACTTGGACAACCAAAGAGGACAAACTGTAAATAAATTGCAACAACCAAAATTAACATACTGTTAATAAATTAGACAACCAAAATTAACATACCGTTATTAAATTGGAACAACCAAAATGAACATACTGTTAATAAATTGCAACAACCAAAATTAACAAATTGTAAACAACTTGGACAACCAAAGAGGACAAACTGTAAATAAATTGCAACAACCAAAATTAACATACTGTTAATAAATTAGACAACCAAAATTAACATACCGTTATTAAATTGGAACAACCAAAATGAACATACTGTTAATAAATTGCAACAACCAAAATTAACAAATTGTAAATAACTTGGACAACCAAAGAGGACAAATTGTAAATAAAGTGCAACAACAAAAATTAACATACCGATACTGTTAATAAATTAGACAACCAAAATAAACATACTGTAAATAAATTGCAACAACCAAAATGAACACATTGTAAATAACTAGGAAAACCAAAGAGGACAAATTTAATTTAATTTCACAACTATAATTGTTAATATATCATGTTAAATGTTATATTTTTACAAAATAAACTATTTAAAAAATGAATAAATCTACATCTTAACCTTACAAATTGCTTATTTTTTCTTCAAGTAATAACTTATTTAGGACATATTATTAATAAAGGTTGAATAAAAAAATCCTCTGAAAATGTTTTAGAAATTGTTACTGCACTATGCTCTAAGAATATAGTTCAAGTAAAGAGCTCCAGCGGCCTTATATCATATTATACAAAGTCATAACTTATGCATCAACTCTATTTCCAACCATTGAATCAACTCTACACAAGAACACAAAATTCAGTTGGTTAGATCAATGTAAGTCAACATTTCTAAAAGTAAAAAAAGAAATTGAGAGTGATCATATTTTAACTTCCTATAAACCAGAAATTCCATTAACATTAGCAACTGATGCCAGTATGTAGGAATATCAGGTGTATTATCCCACATTATCAATAGAGTCAAGTATTCAATTGTATTTCCCTCACATTAATTAAATACAGCTGAAGAGGGTGATTTAAGCAACTTTCCTGAATAAATTCTACTGTAGTGTAGAGCACAGAATATCTGAGCTGCACGGCAATGCTGACCACTTATCTAGGGCTCTAATATCAAAGACTTCATACACCAATATAAGGATTAACAATCAATACGATCTCCAATCATACAATAAAACACATGACAATTGCTTGAAAAAAAGAATCAGAACTAAAAATATTGAAATTTAAAAAAGATTTGTTGTCTGGAAAAGATAAACAAGCGTCTATTGGGCTACAGTATACTATTAACATCGGGTCGTTAGTCACTTTATGCTGGAAGCCTTATAATAAGTAAGCCTGGAAAAGAACGTTCTCCAGAGTACAATATATTTATAAAGGAATTATTTTCAAGAGGTAAGGAGTTGTTATACTGAAAACATTACAAATGAAAATATTCAAAGAGAATCATAGTAGCCTATTCATATTGGGGTAGTTAAGATCTGGCTTGGCACTACTGCAATTGGAAGAATATAGATAAGGACATAGAGAGTTTAGTAGAATGCTGTAAACCTTGGGATATGAAAAACTTCACAACAAAAGTATGATTGCATGTTTGGGAAATACCTGAAACTATCTGGCAAAAAATGTCATAATTTCTTAATTCTCGTGGATACAAAACCAAATGATCTGAAATTAAGATGAGTAATATATCTCCTACAAGAATTACTACAATTACTTTTCTTTGAGAAACATTTTCATGTACTGGCCTACTAAATATACTTGTTAGTGATAATGAAGCAATTTTCACTTAGCAATCTGCGAACATAATGGGATTAGACAAAGATTTATAGCACCTGGACTTTCAGCTGCAAACGGTCAAGCCAAACACTGTCTTCAGATAGTTACAAAAAAGATGGAAACAATGAATGGTGAAGGATCGTTGCAATTAAAATCTACATTCTAAATTATTCAAATATAGAACCACACAAATGATAACAAATGACATACCAGCATGAATTAGTCTTTGGCCACAACCTTTGAACAAAACTTGACTTGTTGAAGCTACAGTTCCCTCAAAAAAACAAAGCCAAATAGCCTATTCTGAGATTGTGATTAAGTGTGGGAGAAAGGGTTCAAGTAAGAAATGAATCAGCATGGGAAAATTGTGTAAACTGCATTACTTTAATGAGCTTGACAGAGGTTACACAGTTAAAAAACACTGAGATCAACTTCAATAATGTTAGGTAGGACCTACTACAAATGTAAACTCTATTCTAGTTCCATATGTTTATGCTTCCTTCAACTGAAACTAAAACTACAAACCCATATATGTATTTCAATTCCAGCCACTATAATGGAACAGTCACAATCATTTTCAAACTACCCAAAAGCAAATAAGAAATAAGAATGAATGAGAATACTCCTACTGAAGCCTCGTTAGTATTAAACATTTCGGATTTTGGATTACATTCCAAGCAGTACATACATCTAACACCTATCAAATCACCTATAATTTGAAATGATCAGTCAGATTATATTTTATATCAATATATCAGAACTAGAAAACCTGTGCTTAGACTGAGCTTATAAGATCGAGATTTTTTAATGTGGGAGAATATATAATATCTCTGTTATTCATGAGCTACGGACAAAAAAAAAAAAAAAAAACCATTGTGTTTATCATTAACGAAGTAAATTTTTAGGTCTCCTGTAATTTTTTGTAAAGTTAGCGGTTTTTGAGATATTTAACATTAAAAAGTTTAAACGGCCGCCATTTTGGAAATATTCAAAAAAGTTCTGGTTTATACTACAATGATACACGGTTATGCAACAAATAGGTGTTCAAAGGTTGAGCTCAATAACTTTTTTACTTTAAAAAAAATTAAATATTTTGTAAAAAAAAAAAGAAAAGAGAGGCGAATAACTCTTAAACAAAACATTTCCGGATCTACAAGTATATTTATATGACCTTTTTTTCATTATTTTGGCTAATGAAATCAGCTCAGAAAGTGTTCGGAACCTTATGCAAATCACCCCGTATATAATAGATCTATATAGCAGGGATGCCAAGTGGTATCACGGTGTACTAAGATATAACAAGGATATGTTCCACCAATTGAGATTCAAATGTATGGAGGAAAATTTGATATAAATCATAATAAATATTAACTTATAGAAATTAAGTAAATTATACTAATTAAAGATAAATTAAATAAATATAAGTATTATGTAAAAATATTATATTAGCGATTTAGAGACATATAATTATAAAACAGTTAAATATTTTGATAAGAAGTGTAAATAAAAGTAGACAGAGTTATGAATCAACTAAGAGATTAAAATGTAATTGGATAAAAATAAGGAATTGATATATTTTGAACCCAACCAAAAAGTGAATAACAATTGAATCGGAATCTGGACTATCATTTTAGCAACCATTTATTTGAGCATGACATGTATTTTGCAGCTCCAGACTTAAGAACCAGAAATTCGAAATAACTAACAAAATTTGCATAGAAAGTAGTTCGGATTGAAAGAGAGCTCTATATTTGAATAATATAAATAAATAATAAAATATTAAACCTTGTACTTTAGATAAAACAATATATAGTAATTAAAAACTTTGTAATTGTATCTAATGAATTGGTTTTAATCAGATAATAAAACTGGTATTATATATTTTACCTTACCTGACCTATAGTTCTTTTACTAGGTCTGGGTTTCAGAGACCTAGTCATCATGACTCTTATATCATAGAAGCACAGTAATATCAACCTGTAGAAGTTAATTATGCGTGCATGCGCCCCACTAGTAATTACAATATGACTATAAGATTGAATATCCTTAAAAATTTCTCAATTTTGATGATTGTTAAATAAATTGCCAGAGATAAAAAACAACTTGCGTTTAAAAAGGAGTATAGAATTGATGGAATAACCACTATTTTGAAGATAAATTGCCAATATTTCACACTTGGACACTATTAAGTCACTTGGACAACATTTATAGTCCTACATATTTACCGGAAATAGTTTAGCTCCACTATAACTTAACCTAACCCCCCTTTTTAAATTCATTTCAGCGGAATGGTTCCAAAACTAATTGGTTTAAAGTAGGCCTAAGTACTTCTTAATAAAACAAGTTTTTCCTGTTACAAAATATTCAATATTGCACAAATTTAGTTGTGACTAGGCTATTTCAATGATATAAATTTCTGAAAGAGGATAACCTAGGTAATTATAGGCCTATAGAGTAGGTGGTTGGCCTAGGCCTATATATTTGGTTAATTTTTTTTGAAATTCCTTTACTACATACCAGTACCTTATTTCTTAAGAATTTTTTTTTTATGCGAGATTCACTTTTTTACAGAAAAATCATAATTTAAAAACCATGAAATCCATATATTTATGGGTTAGACATAATGAATTCTTCACAAACGCATCTTATACGTTAGTAAAGAAATTGCAATGTTTATATATCTGTGATCACAGATAACGTGAAATGGTGTCATACGTCCAATATTTCTTCATAGCCGCTGCAAAATTATATCCCCCATTAAGATAACAAAATCATTGACTTCACCAAACCTATGGCCGGTTTGGCCAGGTGGCTATATATTGATACCTAACCAAACCTGTCATTTGTAAAACGTAGCCTATTTGTGATAGTAATGATGTAATGTGCATGTGTAAAACCATACACAATTCCTATTCCTATATCTACATAACCTATAAATATGTTGATTTCATAGTTTTTAAATTGCAATGTTTCGGTGAAAAAGTGAAACCTGCATTGAAAAAAAAATTTATTCTTAAGAAGTAAGGGTAAATATGTCGGAGAGTTGTCCGATTGATTTAAGTGCAAAATCTCGTCAATTTGTCTTCAAAATAGCATTTTTTCCTTCTATTCGATATTCCTTTTCAACGCAAGTGGTTTTTTATCTCTCACAATTCATTATTTACTTAACAATCTTGGAAATTGATAAATTTGTAACATATTCAATCGTAAAGCCGTATTGAAATCACTCGTGGAGGGCATGCGCTCTTCATTCACTTATACAGGTTGATATTACTACGCTTCTATGATATAAGATTCATGATGACTAGGTCTCTGAAACCCAGACCTAGTAAAAGAACTATAGGTAAAGTAAGGTAAATATATATGATGACCTTCGTTGACCTTTAGTTTTTTAACTAGGTGTGGTTAAGTATCATTGATAGTTAATGATATCTAGGCTAGTTTGACAGTTCTTAAAAAAGAACTATTTCCGCGGAATAAAAAAAAACTGATAAATTTTACTTAAAATTGATGAAATATTTGTCGAAATAATCTCAAATTGCTATAAAACAGTCATTTTAAATCACTGTTTTCGGACAGAAATAACGAATTGTGAAAAACGAAAAGTGAAAAGCATCTTTAAGAAGTATCGAAATGATGGATAAAGCGCTATTTTGAAGAGCAATTACCAAGATTTCGCACTTAAATCGATCGGACAACTCTCCTGTATATTACTGAAGTAAGGTATGTAGCAAAGGAATTAAAAAAAAAAATTAACCTTAATTACCTGTACCAGATACTCTATATAACTACCCATAACCTATTTTATTTTTAATGCAATTGTTGTATGATTCATTGTTAATAAAATCTACCTTAAAGTTGAAATATAAAATGATTAGCTTACTTTTCCACTAGAGTGCCTATGACATTTAAAGTATCTAGCACTAATTTTTCTACAACTTTTGATGATCTTGATTTCCACCATAGTGATTCATTTCCTGGCATATACCAATCAGGGTGGTCTTGATCCAATGGTCTATTATACCAATCTGGAACGTTTACTGATATGTTGTTGGCTCTATTTCTGTGATCATTTCCAGAATTATTAGACGAACTGATCTCTTCTTTACACTTGCAATGACATATACCCATTAGAAAATTATATTTACATTGATTTAAAACACCACATGTATACTACTAAAGGATGAATAACATCTCAAATCATTTAGTGACAAATAGTACGAATTGCAAAAAAAAATATGTTTACGTTACTTGTATTATTATCCTAACCCCAATCGAAAACTGTCACTTTTTTCAAAGCTTATTAACCAACCATGAACAAACCTACAAAACTTGGGACTAGGAGTAGGAGAATGTTCAGAGATTTGAGATTATAATTTTCATGGCACCCATAGATAAAAAAACTAACAGATGGATTTAATCTATGTATTGTCGTAGACTAAATAAATTATAAATATTTCTAAGGCCTGTACCAAAAGAATTAATATTTGAATTTTGTTTGTAAGACCTATGTACCAAAGCAACATTTATTTCAATGATGTACCACATTTTAGTCTAATACTAATGGCTAGAGCTCTCGTTTGTCTCATTTGCTTTTTGGAGTTCGATTTTAGAATTCAACCCACATACTCACATAGGTATCCCAAGAAATGATAGACAGAGTATTTGAACCAAAGGGACTTTTATTAGTACCTGTTCTTTTATTAAATAACCCGATAAAAAAAAACAGATATACTTGTCATACTGTATTAATTTGTCTTAGCGGTACAGTAGAACCCCTCTAATCCACCCTCGGGTGGTCCGTTACTCCGGTTAATCCGACCGTGCTCGAGCTCGCGATATTGTGCCGACTCGCCGACTTGTCGATGACTCACGGCCCGTCTGGCGCCATTTTTTCCGGTTTGTTATCGCTTTCCCGCTTCAGTGCTGTGTCATCTCTCGTGAAAAATTAAACACTACAAAGCTTTTTTACAGATTCCCCTCTGTCAAATCTTTTGACACATTTAACCGCGTCTGAAACGAAACCAACACACAACACACTCTTCCGTATTCCCGTTTTCGTAACTCCCTCATTTTTATTTACTGTAGGCCCTATATACTGTACGTAGATCATAACCAGTCAAAGACAAGAAGAAAACTGAAAAGAAATGTTATATTTTCCATAATATATACTAAATTGATTCGTGGAAAAAAAGCGGCCCATCAAACGTTTTTGCCTTTGTATGTCTGCTATACCGACGGGTGCCAATGCCGCGGTGTTTTTATGCCGCCACAATGGGATACCGCTATCGACAAAGTCGTTTGACTCGCCGCTGCTTTGGTGCCGCGGTGTTTTTACGCCTATCCTAACCTAATCTCTCTCTGGGGGGGGGGGGAGTTTGATCTCAAGTTTAAAATTGAAATTAGCAAGAGTGTGATAATATTATAATAATTATTAATCGAAGCATTAGTATAATGTGAGGCTTCATGGATAGTTTCAGAGCCGTTTTATTGTTCACAATAGTAAAACAAGAAGAAATTTACCAGTACCAAACAATTTTACAATTTCCATTGGATATAAAGCTATTGCTATGCATTCAGAATTTATATAACTCTGTCTTAATTAAAGTCAATTTACTGCAAGATAGTATGCGTTTCTGAAGAGATTTTTCGTTGACCGACATGACACCAATATTTAAATATAAACTCCCACAATAGTGATAAAATAATTTATGCTTTTTGATAAAAAAGATAATAAATACATAAATGGCAAAAAATTAATAATTTACTCGTCAGTTGCTGTTCATAATATTTTTTTGTTGAAATGTTTCAACTTGGCTGATACTAATTGATTATTATTGTAACATTTGTACTTAAACAAGAAAGAACGATACCTACAATCGATAGTAAAATTATATATTTTGAAAGTGTATTTTACACTCTATTTGAGTCAGTAAAAACTTTCAACCATCTATTCATTTTAATTAACACATTAATATCAATATCAATTACCGATTATTAAATTTATAAACTTATTATAACTTTATAAGAATTAATTATGTTGTTAAAATAACGTTATTTCACACGAATTTGAGTTTGTAAACAGAATTTGGATTGGTTCGACTATAACAAAGATTGACATAAGACATGCATAGATAGATCTTATTACATTATATTGTTGAATTTTGTTTTAATAGAATCCAAATGCATTTTTTCTGCTGCATGATGGAACTATAAAAGTAGATGGTGATGGCTGTAGAGTGAGAGTGATATAAAGTTTTGATTATTTTATTCATAAATCAAATATTTCATCTTCACAGTTTTAATATATCAATCTTCACACATATCAATGCGAAAGGAAAGAAGAGAGAGAGAGAGAGAGAGAGAGAGAGAGAGAGAGAGAGAGACTTATACAATCTTTGGTTTTTTAATTTGAGTTCGTGTTATTGTTACCTTGATATAGTTACGATAAACTTATACAGAGTGTTGTTTAAGTATGGAAACGGCTTTATACTTACTGTCTAACTGAGAGGTACAGTACTTGAATGCGAATCTACAGAGTTTATATAATTTATTTTTTTGTAAGTTTGAAATTTTTGTCCGCTATCTTGGGTCTGCAATGGATTTCTTTATTTCACCTGTAAAATTAAGTTGCAATAGTTCATCATTTTTTTCTGGTTCGTTATTGGATGTATTCTACAGGAAAAATATAATTGAAAAATTTCAAACGCGATTTTTCCGTCATTGTAAATTTGAATGCTTATAACTCAAAAACGATGACATTAATCAATAAACAGCTTTCACTATCGTTTTGCTTGTCAAATTGTACATGAAAATCATGTTATTAATATGTCAACTTTCCTACTTAAGTTTTTATTTTAAACTAAAATTAAGTTTTATTTAATATGGCGGATCCAAGTTGGCGGACAAAAGTTTCAAAACTACAAAAAAGTATTATTTTATAAACTATTTTGTTCTGTATTTGTTTCTGCCAGCAAGTACCTACCTCTCAGTTATACAGTTTAAAGCCATTTCCATGCTTAGAAATCACTCTGTATATATTATGGCTTGAAAAAGTTTTAGAAATGATCCTCATTTTAACTCTAATAACATTACTGTTTCATTGAAATCTAGAATAATTTTCATGTTGGCCTTGTTATTTTTTCTTTAAAGGAGGCTTAGGTGAGTTTGAAATTTGCGGTACAACTCTCAATGATTGTTTTTATGTATCAATTATTTATAATAATTCCATTTCATAAAAAATCTCTATATAAAAGCCAAATAGCTGAAATTTTGCTTGGTGATTTTTCTTGTACCATAGAGATGCAGTAAGAAAGATTTTCAAAAATTCGACTCCTAAGAGGCCTAAAATTGGTCTAATGCTATGTATCAGTTTATATCCAAGGTAACAAGACAGTAGTCAAATTCTTATGATTGTATGTCTCATAAGTTAAATGTTCACTAAGAAAGGCTTATAAGAAATTCGACTCCTGAGAGGCCTGAATAAATTTAGGTTATAAATAAACTTAATGACCTGGTCTAAGGTCTGAATACCGTACATTTATCACTTTATTTACCCCGTCACAAGACATAGAGCGTTGACATTTTGCATAGCGGTACGTATCATATGTTTAATGTTCTTTAAGAAAGGGTTTTAAAAATTTCAGATTCTAAGCGACCTAAAACTGCCCTTTGGCATAAACCCATTTCTTAAGTTTTCTGAGATAATAAGACGTAGGATTTGAAATTTTGTTTTGTGATTTGTCTCATATGTTCAATGTTTACTAAGAAAGAGATTTTAAGTATTCATATTCTAAAAGGCCGAAAACTGGCCTAGGGTCAAAAGATATTTGGTCACCTTAATAACAAGATTTATAGACTTAAAAATTCACATGTTGGATCGTCGTATGGTGGTTCCTTCTCTTCCCTATCTGTTACTACAACCCTTTTTGGGCGATTGAAATATAGTAGTTAAAATACGAGCCAATTGGCTTATATCAACCAAACTTATTTTCCATGTTTCGCTAAAAGCTATGCTTTTATTCATCTCAATTTTCTTATCTAATAATTCAACTACGGAAACTTTGCTACTAAAGTATTTACTTTAAAACACTGTTTTCAATTGACAGAATATCATTACATGAATTCTCGCGAAATACATGTGAACAAACGTTTTATACACCTCCAAGTTAGCTTAACTGCCACAGGCCAGTTAAGCAAGGTTTTTTTTTTTTTTTTTTTTTTTAAATTAGAAATACATATTAAATGTGTTTTGTAAATTATGTTCACCAAGTAAACAGCATAATTTTTAAAGAAGTATTTATGAGTTAATTAGCAGTGCAAGCGTGTTCTGGCTGTAGACCACTGCAGGAAGTGGCAGAAGAGGAGAGCGATAGACCATTGATGAGGCTCGCAATAAGCGCTGGTTACAGTCTGCCGTCAAGATCCATTAGATACTAATAACAAGTGGTTCAGTACTCTGTCGTAGGCTCAGTATAGTCGCTAATCCACTACTGTACATGTTCGCCAACGTTTTATTTAATTTCTGTTCATGTTGAATTTACATATTCCATATATTATTTTCTACTTCAAAGTACTTACTTTTATTTGGGAGTCATTTAATCACAGCTGTATAGTTACGTTCCAGGTTCAGTCCAGTCGCTACTCTATCCTAATTTGTCAAAATATTTGCTTTAGTTTCTCTTCATCTCCAGTTTAGATTTTTCATATATTTTCTAGTTTAATGTACTTTTATATCTGATTAATTTTTATGACAACGTTAGAATTAATTGTGTTACTAGGGTTTTCTTTCATTTTTAATATTCTAAATAAATAAATATCTTATTATTCTAAGATATCTAAATAAATATCTTATTACTTTAAGATAATATTATTTTTTATGAACCATTTACCTTTACCATCCTGTACAGAAGTTTTAATTAGTTTTAGAGTTTTTTTTTAGAAGTTTATGAGTTCCTATCAGTTCAATTGAACTTTTTTAGACTTCCGTTCAATAAACTTTAGTTTGGTTTTAACAAAAGAAGGAGGTGCACTATTGAGAATCGTTTTGCCTCTGGTTTCAATATTTATAGCTGTTTTGCTGTTAAATTTTTTAATTTTGTAGCTGCTATTATTCAGACTTGGGATTAACGATTAAAAATAGTTAAAATTAGTGGCTAGCTTTGATCTTTTATTTCTTAAAATAAAGAACAACGACATCTTTAGTTAGTTATGAAAATTAATGCCAAGTCTGATATTATTTGAGCGGGACACTTCCTCCTCATTCTGATATTGTGACAATTTTATTTGTTTGCGACATTTCCCACATACCAAAATACAAAGATTATTTTTATGACTACCTCTATTTTCCTTTTCTTTCCCCAAAACCCATTGTTAGACATGGAGCTTATAGTTATTGATAGTTTGATGGTTCCTCACCGTGTTGTGCCTATGAAAAGAGACGAATTGTGTTTTTTATTCTGACTCACAGATGCCTTAGGTGCGGAGAAGTGTCGTACAGCACATTCGTATAAAAAACAACTGGAAATGATTTCAAGATGCCGCTGTGTGGTAAAATACAGGGTTATCATAAATGAATGGTCTTCGTATTAACATACGAAGACAGTAGAAAAATTTCGTGGTGTTGTACTGGTATCGCTGATAGCCCACAACCCAAAAGATTGTTGAACAGCTTGTTATATCCTCAAAATTAGTTCTTGCATTGTTGTGGAAGTGTGTTTTTGTGTTTTCTGGAGTGTTCTGTGTGGAGTATATTATTATGTTCTCTAATAAAAAAAGCAAAGTATGTTTTGTTGCTGGCTGAATTCAAGTTTGTAATTTCAGTGCAACGTGCATTTCGACGTGAATACAGAAACGATCCACCACATGAAAATAACATATGACGTTGCTTCAAACAATTCGAAAAAACTGGATCAGTTCAAAAGTAGAAATTATCTGCCAGGCCAAGTGATCAGACGAAAAAGTTAAACTTATTAGACAATCTGCAATTATAAGTCTTAAGAAGTCAATACCTTGACAAAGCCTTGAGTTAGGTATTCCAAAAACAACAATCTACAAAGTTTTACACAAAAGACTGAAATTACACACATATAAAATCCAGCTATTACAGAAATTGAAACCTGATGATGGTGTAAAACTTTTTGTCTACAGATGTTGACAAAGTGGCATTTTGGATTAGTTTAAAACTAGTTTACAAAACAGCTGATTTCTCAACAGTTTTACTTTGCCCACTACTTTGCACACTACTTTGCTCACTCCGAATGACAAGCGAACAAAACGAAATTTAGGTTAAGTTTATTTGAATTGATTTATAATATACAGGAAATGTCCTGAATGTATGTTAGATTAATTCTTACATGTAAAATAATATAAATAAACAACAAAACAACGTTTTAAAGTTGAAAAAGGAAGTAATTATTCATAAAGATGATTGACAGTGTATGTACACGGAGAGTATTTTTCGTTTGCCGAGTTTTGAAGTTGGCAATCCCGTTTCCTCAACAATACACCCAAGTTATTATTGTAATATTCACAAATAACTTCAGTTTTGACGTGAGGTTGAACACTATTGTATTAAATTAATGTTTTATTAAATTGTGTTACTGCTGAAGTATGTTTTTTATTTGTCACAAAATAACAACTGTAGACAAAGTATAATGTGCAATTCGTGAGCAAAGTGTCTTTTTTAAACTCGATAAAATTGACGCACTCGGCAAGCCTCGTACGTCAACATTTTTCTCTTGTTTAAAAAAGTGCCACTTTGCTCACTAGTTGCACAAATAACTATTAATTTCGCTGTTGAAAAATTGAACAAGATTGATGAAAACTAATCATTTTTAGATGATATAATTTTTTCAGACAAAGCTACATTCCATATCAATGGGTCTGTTAACAGGCACAATTCACGCATATGGGGATCTGAAAACCCACATATAATTTTTGAGAAAATATGCGACTCGCCTAAAATTAATGTTTGGTGTGGTGTGATGAAAAATCATCTCATAAAAATTAATGGAATCGTGTATCTCAATATGTTAATCAATTATTGTTTTTCTCAGCTGGATGAACTCAAAAACATCCATAAACTTTATTTCCAAGAAGTTGGCAGCCCCCGCACTTTAGTGAATTTGTCACAGACACTTTGAATGAAAAGTTTGGATAAGCCAGCAAGGACCTATACGCTGGCCTCGAAGGAGTCCAGACCTGACACCTTATGATTACTTTTTGTGGTGGAGCATCAAAAACATTGTTTATCAAGAAATAATTCGTCACCTAAATCACTTAAGGAACAGGATTAATTAAGCAATGAGAATCGTTAACAAAGACATGTTAACTAACGTTTAGGCAGAACTTGATTATCAATTGGACATTTGCTGAGCGACTAATGGCGCACATATCGAAATATATAAGTTATGTAAAAAAACTGTTACAGATGATGATTTAGATAAATAAACAAACATCGGCTGTAAGTAATTCTGTTTTCATTTAAATCATATTCAAAACCCCACCATTTTTTTATAATAACCCTGTATATAGAACCATGAATGAGTACCAAGCTCACATGTTCCTCCTCACCACATATCCCACTCACTGTAAAATTATGGCTGCTGATAAAATACATCCATACCATCTAGTCATGTATTTTTATGGCACGGTGGTATACACCCTGAAAGCCTTTTGAGTAAAGGTCCATATTACGTTTTAGGTGTTCTGTCTGATCCCATGATGTCATCGCATTTTGAACCGCTTAAACCATACCTCAATATGTTCCTTCTCCTCAACAACCACCCGTTGTTGCTTGCCCTATTCTTACACGACTAGATGTAATCCAGCTCTGTAAGTATTGTTGTACAGCGTTCTGCCCATTAAAATACTGATAATGGATTTTCATTTACTGTTAACCTACTTTTCATAAGTTCAGTGTTTTTCGGTTGTGCCTGATAATAATGTGAATTTCCCCCTGAATCAGACAACAGTTTCAAGGTTACTCCTTCCAATGAGAAAAAAGTGCCATGTTAGATCATGGATAGAATAAAAAGAAAAAAACATAGGGAGTCTGTAAAAATATATACTGAAAAAACTTCGATGTTCATAAGCCGTCAGTACAGGTTTATAATGAAAAAAATTTAGACGTTATTGAAGGGAAACTATTAATATAAAATATATGTATATAGACAATGAAGTTTTAGTAGTTGCAATCATTGTTATGATTGCTATCAAATATAATTATTATAATATAACTGATAAGGTTCATGATTACATAACATTAAGATTCTATTTTCACAGCAGTGTACATTTCGTTCCAAACAGAAACAAAAGATGGTTATCAAACATTTGACATCAGGTAATTTCATTGGTAGTTACAATATAAGGGGGAAAATTGGGCTTCTTTTTTATTATAGAGTATGAAAACAATTTATAAAACATTTAAATGAATGTGAATCATAATTAATATGAAATTATTAATTACACTCATTCAAATCTTGTAAAGGTAAAGATTTAGAGAAAAAGAAAGAACAATTTTAAGATAACCGTTAAAAAGTATGCATATGTTTTTATTTATGAAAGGGTTTTGTACAATTAACCAGTGTCCTACATGAACTATGATCATACACATATCACTATACATTTCTTGAGTGAATACAGGTTAGAAAATTTTGGACATAAACAGAAAATATTGAATTGATAACTCACTTTATTTTTTAGCTTTAGTGGACTAATTTATTTTATGTAAGATATAATGTTTTAGTCAAATAGACTTCACAGTCACTGATAAAGAAGGTAATTACATACATAGGCCTTATTTATTTTGTAAAAACTTTTTGTACTGAAGAGTATCCAATACCATTTTTTCTGCTACAGCTTTAATACAGTTCTATATTTTTTGATAATTTTCTTTAAATTACTTATTTAACACAGAAATATTTAAGTTTTCAATATGAGAAATTACCATTTAAGGTACGGTACCTTTTTTTTCCATTGCTTAAAGGCAAAAACTTATCGGTCATCATCGCCTTATACAAAAAGGATGAAATGAACATAATAACCCCCCCCCCCAGTCCTAGAAGACTCTATTAGCATTAAAGTCGAAAAAGAAAAACATTTGATATAAAGAGAGTCTTGATAGGAGAGATGAAATAAAGGGATCTAACTAAAGGCTACTTAGTGGAGTCAATGCAATGTTTGAAAATAAATCTGTATACCATGAAGTTGCCTAAAACCTTTTAATTTAGCTCATAAGTGCCTTCAGGTAAAAAATTTTCAAGCTGCTAAATGTTTGTTAATTATTTAAAATGTTAATCCAATATATCCAACGTTTAGACAAATTTTCTTTTAAAAAAAGGAAAATTGACAGAAATTTCACTAGAAAATTACAAACAAATTGGGGGGAGGGGTTAATATCGATAATTTTGATGCTTGAAATTCAAAATAGCTGATCAAATATGGCCGACCTTTTAGATAAATGTTCTTGTAAAAAATCTTAAATAGGGGAAATATACAGAAATTGTATTAGAAATTATTTAGGTGATGTAAAAAAAAAAAAAAAAAAATACCAAAAATTGTGGATCCAATATGGCCGACTTTAATAATTACTTTTATATAATAATTTGAAAAATTGAAATGAAAACGAAGATGAAGATTTATGTTGAACAAAACACAATATTTATTGGGAATATGAATATTAATTATTTACAAAGAAATATAAAATTGTTACAAGTATAAACGGTTAAACTTCCTGGCTTATCTATTCACATATTTCTTCTTCATGATCTAAAAATACTTGAATCTTTAAACAATATTGTCCGCAGCAGTGAGAACAAGCCATAGTACAGAGTAAGCCAGCTTTTCTGCAACCACATTGTGTTCTACACTCGGTTTGCACGAACAAAAAATCATTTGCAGCAGTTCACTTGTAGCTGGTTCTTGTATTATAGTCATTGGTGGCATACCCGAATTTTCATTTTTTCAACCCCAATCTTCACCTCATAAGGGGTTATCTAGCAAAGTCTAAACTTGATAATTTATGTTTTTTAAATGTAGATTAGCTGCATCTTCAGAAGGTAGAAGTGTGCCAGGTTTACTTTTTGTGGTTTTGTATCATATTTAATGAAGCATTATATCTAAATTGATTTAAATCTTTTTCTGCTTTTGTAGCACCGTACAATTCAAGGAGGCATTTAATTCCACCCTGAAAAACTGTTTTTTCATCATGTTTTGGTATAAAAAAATTTAAACTCATTAAACTTCCATAAATGTATAAAAGTTTATAATAAAAAAATAGTAATAAATATCTTAATAATAAACGGTAGAACAATCCAAATTTAATATCAAAATAAACTCGGCACCTTTTCGACAAGCAACACGAGCCTAACTGTGGAATATCTGTGATTGAATCTACATTGGTTCTTATCAAAATTATTTCATAAGTGTTTGTTACACATAAGCATATGTATACATTCTACATAAGTGAAAGTCTCATCATATACTTCTATAGATTTTGGACCTACAGGCATATATTTACTCCTTTCTAAAAAAACTCAAGCTCACGCTGACATTCTTAAATTGTCTATATATCAACAATAAAAATTGTTTTATTAAATTTACTTCATTTTAAGTCTCAAGGTGTACATTAACTTGGTGGGATTTAAAAAAAAAAATAGTAACATTTATCAACTTTATCTAAACTTAACATTTTGCAGTTTTTCACATTATGTTTTTCTTATTTTATTTAATTTTTCAAAAAAGTGTTTATTTAATTTTTGAGGTATAATAATTATTGCATTTTAAAGCTCACATCTCGAGTTTCAAAAAATTCACCAGTAAAGATTTGATATCATACTTTAAACTAATTTTACAGCTTATAAATTTATAAATAAAATACTAAAACTGTCATGTTCTCAATATTTCGACTTTTTGAGTTTGAGTAGCATTCAAAATAAATTTTTGAGATTTAAAAAAATTACGGGTGTTTTGTACCTAACTTTATGAGTAAATCGTAAAAGTTTCAAATTTTTATCAAGAAAATTTCAGTAGTGGCAGCATTTTAACTAGTTTAATTAAACAAATTTTAAAAGCTCAATCTTCTATACATACTGTGCCTATTCACAGATTTTTTTTACTTAAAAATATAAATTTACGTTAGCTGTAGTATTACTTCTTCATTTACAATTTGTTTCATCCGATTTTATCATTTAGTTAAAAAGTTATAACAAATATAGTAATCGCCTCGCTCCCACGCACGGTACATGTTGCGTCTCCAAGAAGTATTTTTCTAGCGATATACAAATTATTCTAGAGTTCACAGTTTTGATTTTAGAGAAATCTTTATTAAAGGTTTTTTGTGTGAAATGTTTCTGTAACTACCAAAATTGAAGTTATTTTTTTGTATAAAATAAATATTTTGAATAATATTTGGAAAAAAAATAGCTATTTTACAATTAATTTGTTTAATAAAAAATTAAGCAACCACTTTTGGTTGAGAACTTTTTAATATGTTTCTAAATAAGATTTTAAAAAGTTCTCACCATATTTGTTTTTTTCTAAAGCAAAAGCTATATTTAATCTCCTATGTACACAAAAAGTGTATAGAAAGCTAGAATACCTTGGGCTTACAAGTTTTTAATGAATGATATCTCCTCAGATAATTTATGAAGATAACTATGAAGATAACAATGAAGTATAAAACTAAACAAATTCAATATATTATGTCAATCGAATGTTTAAAATTTTCTAAAGGTCATTGTAATTTAACATTGAAAATGGTTCATTTCTCCAAAGAGAAAAACAATGTCAAAAATTATTGTGTATGTATAGTGTTTAAACAGTATAATTAACTAAAACTGATTTAAAAAAAAGTTTTTGTGGTTCCCCCTTCATAGATTGATGTCAATTGGTTGTCAAGTCCATATTATTTTGTAAAATATCTATTAAGTAGAAATACTTTCTTTTGTTTCTTCATGGCTTAAAGGTGAAAAACCTCGTGATCATTAGTGCCTTAAAAAATAACATAATAGACACTTAGCACTTGGATACTCTATTAGCATTAAGGTTGGAAGAAAACAAGAGTTGGTCAGAGAGATCTGATAGGAAAAATAAAAGAGAGGGATCTAACCCAAGATTAAATTATGAAAAATGTAGATCCAGATAGGAAGCCTCTGAAATACCACACTCGTACTTATTACAATTGAATCTCTGATGGGGAGTAAAAATACTGTTGTGTAGCAAAATTGACTTTCAATATAAATGTTCTCACCTCGACATAAAGTAAGCTTTTTTCAAGGAAAATTTTTTACACAAAAGTCAAAAACAGCAGTAAATTTCAAGTTATTTATTTTCAAGAATATATAAAAAAAAAAAACTTAAGTTTTACTAAATAGTAATAATAAATTTCTTGAATAAACTTTTCAATAATATTACTATTAACATGATTTTTCCCCACAGTTTTTTTTGTATTCAGACTGTAATACCTATAAAATGGCTAATTTAATTTGAATATATAAAGTAACCGGGAAACGTCTAGAGTTAAATTGGGTGGGAGAAACATAAGTCAAAAGCATGACTCATTGCACATATTAAAATAAGGGAATATTAAATTAAAATATAGATTTCCAAAATTAAATAAATAAATGATGTATAAAATATTAGTCATAATTAGTAATAATAAATTAGGTAGTGTTTTGTTAAAAATATAGACAAAGTGTTGTCAAGGTGAAACGCAGTTCAATGCTAGACAGTTATTGTATACGTTGCAAGAATCAGATATAGCAGGACAGGAAATGAACTTTTCCCATGTGCTAGTCAGTCTTTGTCAGGAGTCTTAAGTGAACAGTCGTGTGAGTTGGAGTGTATTCTCGTTGAACAAGTATTTAAAAAAAATGTAGTTAAAAAGTCTTAGTAAGGAGCCTGGAGAGGAAAGATGTGTTTTAGAAAGTCTTAGAGTTTGGAAAAATGTAGTTCAAGTGTAAAAACAGTCTTAGCCTTGAATCTAGAGGAGTGAGTTTTAGAACAATTTAGTGACAATAACATGTTATGAAAATAGAGATAAAAGACAGTCGTGTTTTCTTATACAAAATACAACTATGCGTATTGTGCCTAAATACACTAAAATAGTGAAAGCGGGTTATGTCTTGTGAGCGTGAACAATCGTGAGGTGTTTAATAGAAAAAAAAATAAACAATCTAAATACGAACATTAGTTGAGTGCAATGAAAGGCTCGAGAAGTGTGATTGATTTAATTCCGACGGGCATCTTACTACGTGCACAGAATGGCGGAAGTTTCATCAAATACACTGCATCGACCGTAACTGAATAAAAAATTTGTCAACAAAAGGACTGGTAACCAAAGTTAATTAACATTAAAAATCCAATATTATGTATCCATGTAAAAAATTTATTATATTCAATGTATTATTTTTTATAAATTTAATATTTTTTAAATAATTATTTTTGTTTTTTGAGAATCATAGAAGTCTACTGACATACAAATTTTTTATAAAGTAATTTATTTAATAAATAATTTTCCAAGTTGCAACATAAAAAGTAAATTCAAGGTTCAAAATTTTGACCTTCTTAAAAGGTAATAATAATAATTAATGTCAGGATGTATAATTTAGAAAATTTATGAATTTTAATTTAATAATTGTCAATGTACTAATTCTTTGTTTTAATAAATCCATGTTAAGTTTCAGCACAACCAAGATTTATTCATTTTACCTGGAGATCCACTGTTGAGTAACTTAGACCCTGAGATATTTTAATAGTTAACTTCACTTTTCTAAATTGATGAGAGATCATCTGGCGCCCTAATTAACTGAGCAATTTTAACTTAAATAATTAATACCTTAATTTTTTTTAAAATAAAATCAAACCCCCTGACATTAAATGATTACAAGACTAGAAAAATGTTAACTTCATGAACATCCTTTCACTTCATTAAATAATTGTTTTAGGTAGTACGGAACCACCCATTGTGGGAGAAAAATTACGGCTCTACAGCATGCGTTTCTGCCCGAATTCGCACAGAGCACATCTTATGTTGGCAGTGAAACAAGTTCAGTATGTGTTCTTTACAGTTTGTAAAATTTTGTATTTGTGTTAAGTATTAAAAAAAAAGAAGAAAAAAAAGATGAATGTCTTATGTAGTATAAAATACATTTATTTTTTGTGTGTGTATTGAGGTTTAGTACTGGAGAGAACTGATGAGGAATGTGATTAATCATTTATTAGTAACAAACACTTTGTCATATGGTGCTTGAATTTTGTAATTTGTATACATAATAATAATTAAATGTGTATGGGTTTAGTTATGGATTACTAAGATTACTTATTGTGATTAAAAATAAATAATTTAATACATGTTTAGAAGTATAGTATATACATAAATTCTTTAACTTGGTTTTCTTACTCAATAGGCATGATGTTGTATACATTAATTTAGATGACAAACCAGAATGGTATATTGATCTGATACCCTTAGCTAAAGTACCTGCAATATTTGATCCGGTACAAGAAATGTATATGATGGAACCACTTACAATTTCGCACTACTTAGATGAGCGTTACGAACCTCTTCTTTATTCTGCAGACCATGCTGAAAAGGAAAATGAGAAAAAACTTGTTGACGATTTTTCAAATGTAAGTAAGAAGGCATAGGTAAAATAACAATATATGACTTAAATTGTTCAAAACTGCATAAATTCATATTACATTGAATGAAACACAAACACAATATTTAATAAAAGTCTACAATTTATTGAGTCTTGCCGACCATGGTTTTGCCAGTTACGGAATTTATGAGGCAGACTAAGGAAATAAGCAAATATACTAGAAAAATACTGTTACTTAAAAAAAAAAAAATTGTGCGAAAGGGAGTTACCCTCTTGGCACCTCAGCCTAAAAGACTTTTTGTGGACTTCTAATTATCTTAGTCGATCAAGTTTAGTTCTATGTCCTTTGTAAGTCTTTGAATCTGCTTTGCTTGGTTTCCAACATCTGGAGTAGCTCCTGTTGGTCCGAAAATCATGAATTTTTTCCGCTCCAGTGCCTTTATATTTCAGAATTATGTTTTCTGATATTTCCATGTGCTTGTTACACAATATGCATTTTAAGCTTTCTTGGGTTAGACCTAAGGTGTTTAAATGTTTCCTGAATGAAGGGGTGTAGGAGGGGACTAAAAATGTTTACATTTATTGTAGGATCTGACTAGCAGCTTCAATTATTTTTTAACTTTTAAATTCTATTAATAAGGCAATTAATACAATTAACTATGAAAATAAGGCAACAAAAAATCAAATCAATTTTCTAGATCTCACTATAAAAATAGATGGGAATTAAGTTTATAATTTTTAGAAAATCTACGTTTACTGGCAATATTATACACACTACATCACAACATTCAGTCACAAATTGGCCTTTTGCTATAGTATGTTGCATTGTCTTGTTAAAATTTCTATGGCTAATATTGATTTTTGTAAAGAATTTACTTGTATTAAACAAATTGATGTGAAAAATGGATATGATTTTAACCTCATAGAAAAAACGATGGTAAATCTCTTATAGTCCCAACAGTTAAGTCTCACAAAACTACTAAAAAATGTAGTAGAGTTAATTATTTTGGTAAAGTTATCCATGCAATTGGGAATATATTAGAAAAGAAAAATCAATATAAGCCAGCTTTTTATTGTAAGAACAAATAAATGATTAGGGAATTTTAAGGATAAAATTGATAATAGCATAGAACTGGTGTTCATAAACTAAGGTATAATATTTGTAATGCAGCTTATGTAGGCCAAACAGGCTGTAGTTTCAATTGTAGGTTAAGAGAACATGAAACGAATTGGTGGGTTGGATTATAAAGCGCAAGCTTTTCTAACCATTAAAATAAATGTAGTGACAGATTTTTATTCTAATTTTAATTTTAAGAATCTTCATGTCAATGCAAAACACAAATTCCCTAGTCCTCCAACCTTAGTCTAGGTCCTATATACCATTAGGTCATATACCCCTCCCTATCAGTCTACCTAAAGTTTATATTGTATAAAAAGTAACAGTTTTCCTAATATGTATACATTGTTTACTTTCTAATATTTCCTTAGTCTGTCTAATAAATACTGTAACTGGCAAAACCATGATCAGCAAGACTCAATGAATTGAGTCACCATCACTGTCTCAGTCACAGTCACAGTCACAGTAACAGTAACAGTCACCGTCACTTAATTAATTACCACCTAAACCTTAAACCGTCACAGTCACAGTAACAGTAACAGTCACCGTCACCGTCACAGTCACAGTAACAGTCACTGTCACCGTCACCGTCACCTAATTAATTACCACTTAAACCTAAACCTTAAACTGTCACCTAAACTTGTAGAATTTTATTTATTATTTTGTTTCTGTTTTCTTTAACATGGTATATACACCAAGTAACTTCATTCTATTAATGTATACATTGGATATAATTATTGACTTTATTTATTAAATATTTTTCATTATTAATTTGAATACTAAAATATTTTTAATATAATAGGTAACCAAATTATATTCAAAGTTATACTTGAGTCCTACACCTGATATAAAAATATTTGAAGATATTCTTAATTTTTTGGATGTATATGAAAAAGAACTATCAAAAAGGAAATTACGATATTTTGGAGGTTAGTATGTAATGCTAAGATCTAATAAAAATTAAAGTAAGCCTATGAAAATTAAAGACAGTTAGTGAATAACTATATAAACATATTTATACAAATAATAAGTAACAATTAATTAAATAAAAATAAAGGAATAAAATAATAATTTGAACAGGCATTTTATATCTTTACCATGGCTATTCTTCTTTTTTTTGCATGTCATTAGTAATAACAATAATACTTATATTATTGGGAAAAAAAAAATTATAATACAATTCCAATATCAACAGCAAAATCCATAAATTTATGACATAAATTGTTTTAAAGATATGAAATACAAAATAAAACAAAAATATTTCTTAAAAATATGATCCAATCTCTTGTCTTTGTGTGAACAGCGAACTTGATGATGTCTTCATAAATTGGTATCGTCTTTAGTAGCTAACGAAGCAGTTTCTTCTCCACTGATATTGTTGCACAATCATTCAGCTTATCTTGTTATGTGGCATTATTTAAATACATTTTTATTCTCTTTGAACATAAAAAAGTCTGTCTACAGAGCAATTTTACAAAGGTATTGTTAAAATCAAGGAAAATAATGTTTATAATTATTTGAAAATATCTTATGTCATTTTCATTTAAAGTCCAAAGAATAAAGTCTGACATAAAAATTGTACTTGCTAACAAATTTACCACACACACAAAGAATAGAAATAAATGAACTAACCCACTTCAGAAATTAAACAGTAAAAATAAACTTTGTTACCAATTAATAGAAACAAAACGCACAAAGGCAAGTGAAGACATTCCACTACTGTAGAAAACGAGCATTACTTGTATTCCACCTGCACCTCAATAACAAATCGGGGTAATGGCTAGTTACTATGGTAAACACAGGAATAGAACTTAATCTTAATCTAACCCCTTGTTGTTATTATTATTATTATTCATAATTTGATAAATAGTTTTACATAGTACGTTTTCAGGGTGTATCTGCTACCTCTGAAAAGCCACCATCACTAGTTCAATAATCAAGAGCATTTATGATTAAAACAAAATAGAACAAATTAAAAATTATAAAATGTTAGTGAAATTCTAGTTAGAGATGGATAATTTTCTAGTGAAATAAATATAGCTGCTTTTAAAATAGACATAACAACAGGTAACCTAACCGGATCTACACCTTTCTTCATCTAGTCTTGGGTTAGATACCTCCCATATTTCCTATCAGGTCCCTCTTTACCACTCTTGCTCTTTTCCAATCTTGTAGAATATATATATATTTTAAAGAAACAGAAACTGTAACAAATAATATATAAAATATTTAATATAACATTAAATTTGTTACTATGAGTATAATTCAAAATAAAAATCTTCATCATAATCAATGATATACTTCAGTTTGATTCTGTTTATTACTATTTAAACAGGGGTTTTCATCAACAGGATGTTTTAATATCTTTTTTAGTGGAAAAAGGATGAAATGATAACTCTTAAATTATAGTACTAATTAGTTTATTATGTGCAGCAGTAATGTAAAATTTTCAAATGGAATCAATGTAACATTATGTTTTAATTTAACGATTTATCTAGAATATCACAGCTAAAATAAAATATTAGGTATCCAGAGCACTTGATTGATTGATTGATGTTATTTGGAGTTTAAAGGACCTTTTAAAACCAGCCCATTCAGAGCACTTGCAGTATAGCTTTAATATATATAAAGAGCAATAATTTACAATATGAATATAGTACATTCATAAATACCACAAGCCTTCTGTACAAAATAATATAAGTACTTTTAACATAGGTTGTATGTAATAAACCGAATATAAAGTGTTTTCTATTTTTAATCTCTTATCTTTTCTATATAAATAAGTTTGTACATATTTATATATACATATCTAGCAAACCTGAGAAGAAGTATAGTTTATTTCACAATGATTAACTTAATATAATAATTGTTTTTTAAGGTAGTGGCACAGACTCCTGAAATTAAAGTTTACAAAATGTAATTTTAAGTTAAAAAATATTAAGTTTATTAGTTAATTCTTTGTCATAAAAAAACAAGCTATGGTAAATATGATTATCAACAAACTGTTTAAATTTGTACATATTTTCAAATATTTTATTAGATTTTGAAATTAGAAAATAAGACATGTTATTGCTTTTACCCTATTGTATTTGGTTCTGTTGGTAAAATATAATATGTTTCTTTATTTTTAGGACGCAATGCACGGATAGTGGATTACATGATTTGGCCGTGGTTTGAAAGATTTGAAATTTTTCCTATTATGTATGGAGAAAAGTTTAAAATACCAGCAATTAGATATACTGCTATTGTAAGTATAATAATAACAATCCAATCAGTTATACTTAAAGATTTACAAAAATCCTTCAAAAAAATATAATTTGTGATTATGGAGGTTTTGTAGTCTCATTGAAGATCAAAAAAGAGTAGCATATATATATATATATATATAATATTATGCATAATGCATTATATATTTTTTATACTTAATAATAATTGTTGAATCACATGTTTTTGCAGTTTCTATACCAATCTTGTAATCTCTTGCTTTTCATTGTCATGGATGTATGCATGGGTGCATACATATAGGTGATTGCATTTCTTTTTAATAATAATCTTCTTGTAAAGTATTTGAAATTTTCTTTTCTTACAGAATTATAAATAATTGGACTCCCAATCTTTTTTAATTTGTACGACTATCAATACTGCAGAACTATAAATGGGTAGAAATAACTGTATATAAATAAATTAAATCCTCTGAAAAAGCCTTAACTTGTTTTGTATGTAGATACTGTTATCTGAAACAACCTTGAACTAACTAATATGTTCAACATAAAGAAGTTAAAATACTAAATTTTACTAAAAAATATAAATGCATTTAAATCAATTAAGATCTAATCGCTGTTCAAGTAATATATTGTATGGATGCTTCCCAGTTAATCTTATTGTCATGTATTAAAGTTGCTATTCACAGCATTATATTAAATCAACTAGGTTCAATTTAGTTACATATTTTAACTACTTTTATCTATTAATAAAATTGTATGGCTTGTATTATTGAAATTGTTTTGCTTTTTATTAGTCTAACTGGATGAAAGCTATGATGACAAATGAAGCAGTCAAGAGTTTTTACTTGAAACCAGAAGTATATATTGAATTCCTTAAAAGTCGTAAAGATGGAAAGTATACAAATTATGATATTATATAATTACACAAAGATTATGTTGTAATACCATATTTATAATATATAGAAATCATTATTATACATTTGTGATTAGTTGCGTAAGACATGTAATATTGACAACGAAGGACAAGAGATTTCCAAACATGTAGATTTAACATCACATGTTTCATATCAATAAATCAAATGGTTACAAATTTATTTGCATTTAATCCTTGATAAAGTTGGACACAAAACTGAGCTTCCTTAGTTCTATTTTTCTCCCTAAATCCAAACTGATTGGCAACACCTTATTTGTATTAAGGTAATATGATAGACGGACTTTAATAATGTTTCAAATACTTTAGAAAGTGCAGATAGTAGAGATATTGTTTCCAAAAAAATTGTTACCTTTCTTAAAAATAGGAACTACTTAATATTATTAGAATTAATAATATAAGTCAATATTGATGCAATAAGATACCAGCCTAACTTGATTTTACGAACTCAGAATGGTTTTCCAAGAAGGTCTTGCTGTTATGAGCCTGGTTCAGTTTTCGAACAAGCCACAAACTGATGGAATAATACTGCAACAAATGTTCAATATAACGTAAACTGATGAAATAAAAAAACAAAAACAAGAACAAAAAAACCTGTCAAAATTGATATAATATATGAAACGAATAGATATGATATTTATCTTGAATAGCTTTTCTTATGAGATAAAAACAACTTTTTATTATTAACATGTAAATCAAAGTAAGTTACCAGGAGAAAAGAAGTAAGCTGTCTTAGTGATGCCCCCATTTTTCCGATTCAAATGTGATGACTAAATGTATATGCATCTTTGAAGACATACAATAACCAAAATGTTCTTGTTTTAATAGTATTATTTTAAACAACATCCATATAATGAAAATCCGATTTCAACATCATAACTCAAAGAAAAATCAAATTTATTTGCATCGTGTTAAATTTCAAGAAAATTAAAAAAATATATAATTCACATTGGTCATTCTACTGTACTGTATTATTAATTAAAGTAGTATATGTCATTAATACTGTCATATTGGTTACAGCGTAACCTATATTAATGAAAGCCCATCACAAAGCAATATGATTGAAGTAAAAAATCAATCAATAAGAGGACTTTTTATTATTCAACATTTTTATAGAGTTTTAAATAATAGAATCATTAAACTATTGTTAAAAGGGAGACAATAAAACAGGAAAAAAAAGGTTTATCATTTAGGAACTGAATCCAGGTAAACCAGTTATGAAAGGGGAGAGCTGAGTAAAGATAATAATTATAGCCAGGAAATAGATATTACTGATTATACACAAGGAGTACAAACACTAAGCAGAAGCTTCACTTACTCAAGACAATGAGATTGAATTATTAATTTATAGTTGTTAGTTCTAGCATTTTTATATTTCATTATAAACAAACCATTCTACGTCTGCAAATGGTGATTATCTGTGGGTTGAATAAAAGAAAATCAGTTCGAGTCTGGTAAATAAAAGACTAAAAAAACTCTTCCCTTATTAGGCTGTGAAAAAAAAAAATCATAAATTTTTTGTCAAAACATTAAATTACCAAAAGTTAGTTACATTTTTTAAAATAAAATATAAATACATAACAAATAATTAAATATAAATTGTAAGAGTAAAATTATCGATTGAGATAACTTAAATTTTTTTAAGTTTGGTCCATAATGAATATCTTGAAAATACAGTGCTTTAAGACGCACTATTAAAACATGAATAGTACTTTGTTATGGAAAAAGTGTCTATCGTGTTGTTATTGCATAGACAAAAAATTGATATTAAGGATAAATATATATTTTCTATTTCCATCTTACAATCTTATTCCCTATTTTAATATAGCTTTGATTATTAATTTAATAAGAAACATGTATCAAAGAAGCACAAAGTCAGATGTTTGTGTGTGTTTTATTCAATAGTGTCATAAATACTGTCTTATTGGTTACAGCAGGGCCTACATTAATGAAAGCGCATCACAAGGAACAATATTGAACTCAAATAATCACCACTAGAATAGTGCTTAAAACTATCATCAATGAATTATAATACAGTAGTCTTTGTTGTTGTAGCATATATGTCACCATAGTCTTATAAACACTTGTGACACTTATATTACGTGACTGTTGAATAATGTTTTGGAAGACTTCCAGCCCTACTCCTGTTGAACTCGGCTCCTGTAGTTTTTGCTTGTGTCCAGAAACCACCTTGTACTGTGCATTCCCTGTACAGTATTAAAAGCTGTATTGTTTACTCTGCTTGACATACTCGCTACTCTGGAAAACTTACACAAGATTATTTTTGTCCAAAAATAACTGTTGCTGATCCGTATTGTAGCTGGAACTGAGCAGACATCATGTGTGTGTGTGTTTTGAAAAAAAAAATATTTGGGTTGTCATCATGGTTCTGTTTTGAAGTTATATTTCTATATATTTTTATGATTTAAAAAAAGTTATACATATATAATAATTTATTTTTTGTATTTTTAATTTTAATTTTAGTGCAATAGAATATCAATGACCTTAGTGTTGCTAATAGTAGCTTTGTTTTGCTGAGCAAAAACTGCTTATAATACAGAATCCTTTCTTGTAATGTGTTTAATCTCGATGTTCTGAAATGCCTTTTTTTTTAGCTTGTTCTGAGTATAATAATGCTAGTTTGTTCTGAAAAAGATATGCATATTTGAGTTGTGCCTTTTCCATGTTAATCATCTTGATCACAATAATATCAAATTCTTCTTTAATTACTGTCTGCTCGATTTGTTTGTTTCCCTGATACCTGGTCAGACTATCATAATTGACTCTGGTTTGTGTTTAATTTTGAAGTCGTAATCCACCAACTTCATTGATAGTCTATTTAAATGGGAATTAGTGATTTTATGTTTTGTAATATTGTAAACTAATGTGATCATTAAAAAATGTAAAATGTCGATCATGCAAAAATTGCCTGAAATATGTGATTGTGTACATCACATGCAATAGCTCTATCTCTGACACACTCTAACTTCCCTCTGTATCCTTTAGTCTCCTAATGATGTATTCTACAAGTTGAAGTGTTCCATCCTCCTGATAAAACACTCCCAATTCCATGTCTGCTGGCATCATAAGATACATGTATTAGCGAACTTTGATGAGGTCAGTTCAAAGTCCTCGTCAAAGTTTGCTAATACAGGGTTTGTCGTAAGTCCTTCAACTATTGGAATGTCAGTTGATGGTCTATACCTCATTGCAGCTGTTTGTTGTCTGTATTTTCCTTTTTTGTGAGAATCGTTAATGGTCTAGCTAAGTCGCTGAATGTATGAATTTTCTGTAATAGGATGCTGCCCCTAACAAGCTCCTCATATCTTTCGTCATTAAAGGTGTTGGAAATTCTCTGATAACCTTGACGTTTTTCTCTAGCTGTTTGAATTCCTGTCGCTGAAATATTATGTCCCAATATGTCCTAATTTCCTGTAAAGGAAATGTCACTTTGATGTCAGGTTTTAATCCGGCTGAGCCTAACTGTGGAAAACTTTTAAAAATGATTGCAACTGATTTTGAAATATCGTCCTGTATGCGACTAGGTCATCTATATATATATATATATATATATATATATATATATATATATAACCACGCCTTAATATATCAAACCAGAAAATAGTCTATTCATAATGTGTTGGATGAGTTGTGTATCCTCATTAGGAGTCTAGTGTTTTGGTACAGCGCCTTGCTCGTTACAAAGGCTGTGTAACCCCTATAATCTGATTGTTGGAAAAGAGCTTGGTTTATATTCATAGTGGAAAAATAGTACACTGCTGTAAAGTCTCAAAAATAGTATTTGTCCTTGGTAAGGCTCCATGTTTTCATTTAAGTTTCTTTACCATTGGTCCCCTGGTTTCTTTACCAAGAACGTAGGTGCTTTTTGAGTCTTCCAGTACCTCTGTTCATTGTAATTGCTCAACTTGATTGTCTAACTTCTTCCTTTCAACTAAACTTAACCTATATAGAAGCATTGCAATCGCCTTTTCGCTCCTCATTTGAATAGAGTAGGGTGGCATATTTGCTTCTTATAGATCCTTTGGTCCTTTTGAAAATAAATGTAAATATTTCGGGATTATATTGGTAGCAGGTTTTTTTTAATCTTTGTCTGATAAATCGTTATTTATATCAATCGCCTCTTTTTTTGGTCATGTAAATTTTCACACTTTAAGTTCTCCTGTTGTCCTAAATGCATGACATAACAACTCTGTTTATCCTTATATGCTGTCACCTGTGATGATGTATCGTAGCGTGGGTGTATTGTAATTTGTAACATGGTCCAAATGTGTAGATTTTAATATCTATGTATTTCGTTATGTTGGAATTATGATCACCAATCATATAGGTGTGCAGGTAGTTGTGGCAGAAATATGTATGCCCTTCTGATTAATTAGGTCTTCCCTCATGTACAACTGATACCGTAGCCTATTCTTAAATTTCCTTCCTATATTAAGTGATATTTGTTGTGTCGTATGTGGTGGCAATACAATGTCCGTGTTTGTGTTCACGTCATGTTTGTCATATATTATGTGATTGTTACCCTGTTTTGTGTTATTTTATTTGCACCAGTTTTTTCTATATTGAATACTGATTCTCCAAGTTAATGTTTTTTGCAAAAATCTATAATAGTATTATGTTGTAAGAGAAAATCATTTCCTAGTAATAAGGAACACGCTAATTGCTCAACCATATATACCTGTACAAGATACCCTTTATTTAAAAAGTGGCTATTGCTCTTTCAGTCACAGATATTGGTATCTTGTTTGCCGATGTTAAAATTATATCACTGATTGTAGAAGTTAAATGTCAGAGGGTGTGTTTAGACATGAAATATTAAACCTGTGTCCAAAAGTATAGACATCTGTCGTGTACCTAAATATCCCGTAATGTGCATTGCTAAATTTGATCTCTTAGTTATTAATGTGGTATTTATAATCAGTCGTTCCTTCATATATAAATCATTAATTGTCACGTCTACACTACTTATTGCTGACTGTGAACTACCTCACCTATTTTGTAATGTCATGTCAGCAATTTCATTTGACACAGTCCGGTCCACTGCCTTACCATTCAAAATCTGTTTATTTATTCGTCTAAGAAAATTGATATGTTGCCCATTTTCTGTGATATCCATCCTGGTTTGTTACTATGATAATTTGAGTATATTACGATGTTGTGCATTTTAATATTCCGATTTTTGTTTTCATGTCGTTGCCCAGAGTGATTTTGACACACTTCTAGCCCTATTAGTTTTTTAATGCATATTACAGCAATGATGTGCATAATGTTCTTTTCTTCTGCACTTGAAACTTCTTTTCTTCAAATTCTCCATTTATCTGCCTGCCTTTCCGACCTGTTTGTGCTCTATTTATTTGTGATATTTCTTGTTTGGTCCTAAATCTATTCCCTAATATGATGACTGGAGTCATATTTCCGTTGGTCACTAAAATTTTCATAATTGATATTCACTTTAACTTGACGATGGTTCATACCGTTGATAGTAATTTTGGTGTTGTGAACTATAATTTCTGTCCCTACTATCACACTGTCAGTTTTGTCGTTCATTATTTTGGTGTATACTGCTGTTGCTTAGTTTTAGGTATCCTCTATCATAGAAGCAATATACGTGATGGAGTTCATGTCTCGTCTCAGGAACACATGAAGCCGTGTTAATTACCCAATGTTCACGCATCATAACATGCCCATTCATATGCCTGGATGTTCGTAGATAGCTAGATAAACTAGTTTTAACCAGCATGGTGACCTGTTGTAATAAAGCTGTCACTTTAAAATATACGTACATAGCTTACTATCAGACATCTCGTGATCCAACCTCACACACAGTAGCTCTATGTCAGTTCTGTATTGAATAACCATCTCCCCTGGCAACTGTACCCTATATTTCAGTTTCATTGTAAGCATTTCCTTCTTTTGTTCAGGTGCAAACATCATGGAAAATATATCCTTAATATTATCCCATGTTCAATCCTAATTTTTTCACACATAATTCTCAAAAAATGTTAATATATAATTCCCAACCCCATTTCAATATACTGTATTAATCTTCTTCTATCATCTGACCATTGCCCAAGGCAACTCGCTAAAAATGCAATATATTACTCATAATATCATCTTGTTTAGTTCCACTAAATTTTCCTGGATCAAAGAATGGTAAATGTTGCCTCATTGTTACCAGTTGAGTTGTAATTTGTCATAAAGTATTTTCAATGGTGCATGTGTTTAAATCAGTGTTGTTTGAAAGGTGTACTTGATCAATATTATTGTCATCCTGAAAAGTCACTCGTTTGTCTTTCTGTGTTTCGTTTTGGTAAATCATTGCTCATTCCCACATCTGTAACTAACTTTATCATTCACAAATGTGAATATAGACACTCTAAATGTGCCTGTTGTGGTATTTCTAATCCTAATATTCTCCAAATTTAAGCCACTTCAGTTTTATTCAAATTTTTAATTTCTGCTAGGGTAAGATTTATTAACATTCAGTACAGATTGTTTTGAACCTATTTAATGTGAACGACTGTTCATTAGTGTGTCAACTTTTAATGAAGCATGTGTCTGTAATGACACAAAATTTCGCTAACAAGTTTTGTTTAAATATAATTACTATACAAGTGAAATCTTGTGAGTTATACTAACATGTTATGATAAGTCAGCCATGTTGAAATGTTCAAAATGTTATCTAATGACAAATTACTGTGTTGCATCAATGGTCAAAATGTCACAAAATTTAGAGAACACCTTATCCTTAGATAAAAATAATCCTTTATCCTTTCACAATAGGCTAAAAAAAAATCATCTGTGGTTCAACAACACTTAGCACAGATTCATCCTAGATTAAAACAATCCAGTCTTCTACTGATTGACAATATACTCTCTGCTGATAGAGAAAGTGAACAGTGTTTATGAAATATTTCAGAACTTTAGTGTTTTTGTTGTTGTGCAATTTGTTATTTGTGTTATAGGTGATACTAAGGATCACTTTACTAGGTAAGCCTGTATCTCCTATCCAGACATAATCTAAACTAATAGGCTATATGCCCTATTAAACTGTAACCTATTTCATATAAAGTTATTTCCTGAAATTTTACACAATATTTTGTTGTTAATTCTATTATTATACATTAAAATTTTGTATATATCAAAATTCGTACTCAGTATTTCACACATTCAAGAATTATATTACTATTAATTTACAAAACTTGTAATTTTTCTTCTACTTTGCTAATTTTTTCCCCTTTTATTTGATCTGAAATGAAAAATCTTTACCAAAAATCCATAATTACTTGTCTGAAATAAAATAAGTAGATGTTTAGAAAATATGTGAATAGAAGGTTTGTAATCTAATTTTATTCCAGAGAAAGCTTGTATTTCTTTCTACTAAAGACAAATCAAGTTTGATTTCTTGATGTTGGATCAAGACTGTCAATATACCGTCTTTACAGATAGCCCGTCTTTCTTTCCACACCGCACACTGTCTTCCACATTGCCCATTACAAAACAAAAGATTTAGAGGAAACTAAAAAAAAAAAAAAAAAACATGTAGGTACTTGATAACATTTTTAAATTTTGAACTTGGTAAAGGGTTGATTGATGCTCAAGCTCAGCTCGATTTACCTGAGGCTTGGCTCAAATTTAAGAACCTGGGTTCACACACTCCTACGTTTTTTAACTTCAAACTTAGAAGAAGCTTACTAACTTCATTAAAATTAGTGGAGACAAAAATAGTGAGTTATAGATTAGAAAATTTGGAAAAACTTACTATAGTTGCTACAATTTAACACTTTGCTTGCCACCCTATTTATATCTATTGTTTTCCTTAGTATATATATTCATATACATCATATGGGTCATTTTAGGAGCCACAGATAGTTTATACAATCCTTTTTATTCTTGAACCACCTCTATGCATTATCTTTATTTCCCCTAATGCATGACTAACCATGCCCTAATGTCAGCTGTAATTGTATCATACGTTCAACACTTAAGATTTGTTTAAAAGTATAAGCTTCTTTGGTATATAGTTTTATCCTTATTATAACTTTTTATGTTTTCTAGTAGTAAAAATGTTATCAATATATTTAGGGTGGACACAGATATTGCATTTACAAATTTTTATTTTTGTCAAAAATAACACATTATAAATAAAGAGCTGGAAAAATAAAACTTTAATAAAAATGATCATCAATATATTTTTTATTATAATACAGACAACAACTTTTAATGTAAAAAAATACACAAATTTATCTTTTTCGGTTACTTAGTAACAATTCTGGGTAAATCGCAAAATTAAGTAAGTGCTGTGTTGCTCAATGCAATTTTCACGTGGCATCCAAAGTGTTATAGGAGCAAGTTGATTTGAGTCACATCTTATTCTATGGACAATATCTGAAAATTATTCATTAAACTTATTTGCTATCACAATTGGGTCAGAAACCATCTCATTATTTATACACTTATTTAATTTATTTGAAAATAATGTAAATACTGACTTAATGTTTAACTGGCTATACATTTGTTCCTTTTTGAAACAGTATTTACACCAAGATCTAGTGGAGATATTATCAAATTATGATCAGTTTTGCCCAGATCCTTACTTCTAACAAATATATAAATAATCGATACAGGTACTGGAGTGTGTATATTTATATACTATTCTCTATAAAACTTTATAATTTGCTTCAATGATACAAGTTATTAAGGTTTCATACCTTTTATAAAATAAAATGTACGATGTGTTAAATGGAGGCATTCCTTCTGTGCTGATTCATAATAATATTTTTTAGTATTTACATATACATTTTTAAATAAAACATTAACACATTTTATTATCATTGTAGCCATGTAGATATCTAATTCAATTTTTTTAAATAGATAGATAAACAACAGATTTAAAAACAACTATAAACTTATCCTTACAAGTAAATCATCGATTATGTTAGAATTATCAGTGATGATAACAAATTAGGACAGATTTGTAGGCAATAAACACAGAATGCTACAAAATAACTTGTACACAATACAAATAGTAGATACTATGTTGAATTCCTATTTATAAAATTTGGTAAGAATATATTCAATAATTTAATTATTCTCAAATAAAAAATAAATTATAATTTAAAAAAAACAATAGTTTAATACTATTTTAACCATCAAATTTCTTGTAATACTATTAATATATCTTTTTAAACAAATGAAAATATTGAGTATATTACATATTTGAGAAAAAGAAAGAGAGAGAGAGAGAAAAAAAGGATACTTTTCTCTGAATGGATTTATTTTCATATATTTATGAATATAAATTCACATTCATACTGCTTGTACTTGCACTTTAATTGTAATACAATCATTATTTAAGAAACCTAATTTGAACACATCAGACACTAACACAAACTCATTGTAACCAAAACCTCTAGTACTTATTTCACGAGTTGGTCTTTTAAATGCTTCTAATTCTGGACGGGACATCATGGTTTCCTTTACAGACTTTTCAGAATCACTTGGATGAATAAGAGTGAAGGAGATTCGACCGCAGAAAGGCCAATCCAAAACTGCATCTGCCTCCCCATGCATCAAATGAATTAGTAAGGTGAAGTAATTGCGATCTCGAACGGACAAATTTAACCGTGCACAAAATCTGTGAAATAAAAAAGAAAATATGTTGTATTAAAGAAGTTGGTTTAAATAGTAGTAAAAATAGCACTTTCACACTGAAAAGAGAACAGTATGAATGCAATGATGATTTTTAATAAAATTATTTTATACCATCATTTTCAGTAGTTCATCTCTATTTATTATACACATTAACTAATTGTTTTGCATCAAAATGGAATTTACTATGATTTTAAATTCTCCACAGCATCCATCTCAAACATTCAAATGATTAGAACATTAATTTAAACATAATCAATCTCTGATCTCCTCACAAGGGCTTCTCATTTCTCAATAAAGTCCACTCTTACATCCCCGTAAGATTTTAAGTTTGACCATTATCTCCTCGTGAAGGTCTCTACGGCCATTTTTTTGGAATTTTAGAATGAAATTTTTTGAGAGCTGAGCCTAGATTATTGGTCTCTGAATTTTTCTTAAACATAAAAAAGTTTCCCGCAAGTCATTCTCAGATGAAGGGTCCCACAAAGTACCAGAAGGGAGGGTGGGGAGAGAGAGAACCACACCCAGAATTTAGTTTTCTTTAAAATGATATTAGTTCTAGCAAGTATGGATAAAATTAGTTATAAAGTTGAAGCATATCCATACTATATGCATATACTATATATAAATAGAAGAGTTTGTTTTATTTGAAAGAGTATATGGCAACGTGTCGAAATGTCTATTCAGTCTTATTAAATTGTTGTTGGTATGATCAGAGAATATAAATAATGATAACCAGAGGAAGTGAGGATTGAGTAGAAAGGTCTGTCTGACAACCTCTCCACTGTTACAACACTGTTATTCACTACTAACAACAAACATAATAGCCAATCTGCACTGTGGTTAACTATTTGATGTATTTGGTGATAAGTGTATATTGTTTATTGCCGCCTGTGATATTACTAAACTAGATTTCTGAGCTGTTGGATAGTTTTACCCACATTAATTACTGACGTTTTAAACATATTTTAATCTTGTTTCCATGTTTGGGGTGAGCTCATCAGACTCTAATACTAAGATTTCTGTGGAGACCAATATAGCGTTTAACAAATGTTTATACACAAATTATATTGAGACATACAGACCTATATCCAACATATGATGTATAAAACCCAGGGCTGTAAAATATTGTACCATGATCTTCCACCATAGAAGAATATTTTTTTCTAAAGTTATTTACTGACCAGACATAAATACCACTACAATATCTGAGAGGCCAATCTACTTTCATGTCTATATTTTCTTCAATCAAGTGGGAAATTCTTGTTCTTAAGCCAGCAAGCTGAATTTCATGTTCTCGATTGCTTTGTTCTAAGAGAATGATTCGTTCATATAGTGTTCTGAAACAAAAAATCTCATTTCATTAAACAAAGAACTGTCTTTAAATCTGATAAAAGTAGGATTTGCTAATGATTATTTTTTTAACAGAGAAAATTTTCTATCACAAACTGAATTTTTGATGCAGAAAAGAAGACATACCTCTATGTTGTTATTTTAAAGAAGTTGTAATATTTTTTATACAATTGAAGGGTAAATAAATAATAATTCAAAGGTAAAGAGTCCTGGCTGAGATTTAAAAGAACAATGAAATATGAGATTCAAAGATAAAGCCTAGAAAGTAAATATAACCTCAAAATTCATATTTGGATAAGACTTCATATAAATGAAAATTTAAGTATTTCAGGATTTTAAAATAATAATTAAATAATATTAAATTCACATATTATAACCAGTTAAAACTAAACTTACCTATTTTCAAAACAAATAAATAATACAACCAAATTTTATCCACAAGCCTAAAGTTAGCGGTAAGAACGTTTTCATTGTTCTTACGATGTAAAGTCAGTCATGTTTAGTGTAAATAATATTACGAATTTTTTTAAAGCATTGTGTATAATTTAAATAAGTAATTAGTGTTAGAATATTAAAAGAAGCTTGTAACTTGTAACATAACCAATAACAAGTGTGATTGAAATGATTAAATAAACTCTGACTACGGAAGGCTAAATGGTAGACGAGGAATAACCGCCGGAGCGATCGATTTGAAATAACGTCGACTAAAGTACATTCTATATGAGATATTAAAATGGATATTCCCGAGTTTAAAAGAAACAATAATAAGTAATTTGAAGTTGGTTATGTTAATAAACAGTTTAAAATATACAGTTAAGAACAGTGAAACACATTTTGGAAAATAATGTGTACATGACCCAAAAAGTGTGCCTGTTGGGCATAGGATATTCAACACGATTATAGTAATGGTCGTGAGTTAATTGTAGAGCGCCATTTTTTTAAAATTTTTGGGTGGCGTCCTTTTAAGCACTTCTAATTTTGTATCCATCAAGTGAAGGTGTATTTGCTAGTTGTTATTAAATTTCATAAAAGAGAATAAAGAAACAATGAACATATTGTACTTACCTTGTAGTAATATAACTAACACATGCAAGAGTAATATTATTTTTCAATAGTACAACCAATGAACAGTAATTAAAATACAGTCACCAACATTAAGGTAATATCCAGCTAATTTTGTTACATACATCCAATATTATAATTAACTTAGAATAAATAAAAGTGAATAGAATTGTATAAAATCTCACATTAAACCAATTAAACATATTTTTTTTTGAACATTTGAACTTTGCAACCTAATAGAAATTAATTTTAATAATCCAAATTGTAATATAGTTTTAAGTATAGATTTAAGTGATTGCCTATTTAACAGCCAGGGATTCTTTAACCCGAGAGAAAGAGATTGGCTTAGAAAAATTTAGATATCAGTATTAATTGTATATTAAATAATTATATCCAGAGGAGATAATATATAATTGTAAAAGTAATTCCATTTAAAGCTAATTCTCAAAAGAGAAATTTTGTACATAAATAGATAATTGAACAGCAGTGATTAAACATTGATTTTATAAAACAAAAAGCAGTCAGTCATTAGTATTAACCATTTTTTTTTTACTATAATTTAGCTCACAATGTGGGGCAACTTTTGATTCTGAGAAGGAGATATAGACATCAATTATTTTATTATAAATTTGGCACCTCAGCGTGTTGGCTAAATTGAATATATATAAAAAAAGATTATAATGTATATTATAATTTGATAAAGATCATTTTTAATATAAATTGAAAATTTTATGAATGTTTCAATAAGAATAAGTAATTTTAAACAGTTTCATTGTGAATACAAAATTTGTTGATTCAATACTAGAGATTGACATATCTATTACTGCCATAGTTATTTCCTTTTACTACCATATCCAACCAAGTTTAGCTATCTTGAAACATCTCAATCTTTCTTCATCCTCATAATGAAATACATCAAATCCTAGATTTATAAGAACAATATCTAACTTTTTTTTTAATCCTAAGGCACAACTCTTTTTGAGGTTTCATCTACAACTTTTAGGATAATAAGTGAAATGTGTATAAATAATTTTAATACTGGATTGAGTGATATTGATTGGTATAATTAGTTTTTGCATTGTGATTATGTAGATTAAGCTTTTTAATCTTTTTTGAACTGATAGATTTAAAAAATTGTTATTGTCCAGTTGTAAATTTAAAAAAAATGTGCTGAACAGAAAATTAGAACCTTATCAAAAAATGATATACACTTGATTTAAAGAGATTTACTCTAGAGGTACTTTGACGTTTTAAATAATGGTTAGTGCAGAGAACTTTATAGTAAATTGAAACAGTTGTATATATACATTAAGACCTCAATATATTAAAAAAAACATTCTTAAGGTCATCTTCACAGCCATCCTTTTGGTAATATAATATATATATATATAGGGTTGAGATTACGTTGACTAAGTTGAAAGCTAATGATTATTTCATAATGAGTGCTAACAATGAATTTACAGCAGCCAAGAAAGTTATTAAATCAGAAATAGGTAAAAATAACAGTGTATAAAAAAATATGATAATATAATATATATGCTGTAAGTTTAATACATTTTCACCCATTTTGGCAATTTGATATCTAATGATGCCTGTGAAGATGACCTTAAGAATGTTTTAATATATTGAAATCTAGTAATGTTAAGGTGCCCTACTACCCAATACTTTAAATGACAGGAAGTTATTCTAAATGATGTAAATAGTGTAATTAGATCAGAATAGAATGATTAAGTAATTCTAAAGCAGAGGATATCTATGGCTTTTCAAATTCTGTAATTAAAAAATGGGTGAGATTTTACAAATTCCATTGGATCCCCATCAATTGGATGTTTAGTGAAAGTGTAAGCCACACTTTGTTAAGGTGGGTATACTCACTGTACCCTGTTTGTTTATCTTTCACTCATTATTAGATGTAAAAGAAAATTTGTTTACTTATAGTAAAAGAAGGAATATACATAAATAATTTAGGAAATTCATAAATATTTATATTTACTATAACAGTGTTCAGTAGCGTTTTAAAATCCACTCCGATTTTTATTTATTAGCCAAAATGTATACCCAAATTATTTTTTTGAATAAATTTCTTGTATATTCAAATTTAAAAAAGTGTTTTATTAAATGTACTAGTTGTGATGCAATAAAAATGAGACATATCCATTCATTTTATTTTATTTTTACAATTCAAAAATTATTTGTAAATGAAGTTTAATTTATAAACTGTATCAACTTTATAAATTGTAATTATTTCTGTAAATATTGTTACTGTAAATAAAAAAATAAAAAATAAAAATTACATAATTATGGTACTTGAAATAATGGTTTAATTTATGACGACTATGTTAGGCTAAGCAAATCTCAGCAGAGTTATCTCTTGATGTAAAACTTTTCAATAGATTGCCATTAAGAACAAGAAGAGTAACTAATAAGAAGTTCAAATTGGGCATTGAAAAATGGCTAAAAAAGAAATCATTCTATACCACAGAAGATTGTGGATAGGACAATGATATTAATTATATATAATTTTAAACTGAATTAAATGTTTTATGATTTCTTTATATTTGACCTAAGCTGACAATGTATTACAAGCAATTGTTCAATGATAATAAATAAATAATAATAATAATAATTATTATTATTATTTACAAATATGAAAATTTCAAGTACCAAATTTTGTTATGGCAACTCCATAAATTTGAATGAAAAAACAAAAACAATATTTAGTAAATTCTAAAATTTAATTGAGTCTTGCCGATCATGGTTTCGCCAGCAACATCATTTACAAGGCAGCTTTAACAAAGACTGTTAAGCTGCTTTTAGTCTTTGTTAAGCTGCCTTGTAAATACCATTGCTGGCGAAACCATGGTCGGCAAGACTCAATTAAATTGTAGAATTTACTAAATATTGTGTTTGTTTTTCCATTAAAATGGAGTTCTACCAAGTACCTTCGGTCAATAGTGTAAATTGTATACCATAAATTTGAGTATAATTTTAGCTTTCTAACGCTCTGGAAGTAAATTTAATTTCTGAATAAACAAAAAGACTATTCACACACTAAGAAATTAATATAAAGATAAGTAAGAAATAATTTTATCAATTATTTTATAGTGCACTGGGAGAATAAAAAAGAGTAATAAATTGATGGATTGGGTTATGATTCTAATGTTAGATGTTACATAAAGTTAAAATAGTAATAACAATAAAATAAGTTGGAATGTCGCTTAAATTGTCTATTCCTCTAACATTTGTCATTTCTCTGTGTCAAGTGGAGACATCCAAGATGAATTAGAGGACACATTCTACTTTTCCCAAGACTAAGAGACATTACTTTGAAAAGTCTAAAAAGCATTGTACAACTGTACTGGGGTGCTATAGAGCTAATGGATTGGAATTCGAGCTATTGCAACAACATACAATAAGTACACAAATAAAAAAATATCCATAAAATTAATATTTACTAATTTTCCTTTACTTGACACGTCTCCATAAAGTTTTTATTAATATCAAATAGCTTAGGCACTTTCAATCCACTCTTGTTTTTGTTAGCTAGTTTCAGATGTTATATTATCATTCTATCTTCAAGCTTATAAGAGTTACACAAAAGTAGATCCTTTTGGGATTTTAAATATGAAATAGAATTATTTTGAAGCAATTTAATATCACTACGTAGAAATAAGGTTATATTCATTTTTAAATTCAAAATTTTCAATATACCTTTTAGTACCTTACAATATTAAATGAAAAGACTGTTAAGCAAGGAAAAGAAAAATAATCTCAATACAGTTTAGTTTCACAAACAAGGTTAAATAAAATTAATTTGTAAATTTTAAAACTATACCTAATTAGGTTCTGTGAAGCTTCCACTTGATCTCCATTTTGTTTAGGCTCAGGATTCCACATTCTTGCCTCTTCTTCTTTAACATCATTAGGCTGAGGATTATCTAATCTACTGTTAAGCCTACTGTATGCTGAAGACAGAATCTAAAAAATTTAAAAAAATTAAACTAATTTCTACTAAAATCTTTGAATGAGCTTGCTCTGAAAAACCTATAGGGGAGATACAGACTAGCTGCAACTATTAAGAGAAGTTTGGCCTCTATCGCTGTCCCTAGTCAAACACTCACAACACCCTAGATATGACTATTTTATAGTGGTTGAACTTATGTAACCAACTAAGAAACTAAATGAAATTTCACAAAATGTCTGTGAAAATGTCAATAGCAGAACCTGGTGTACGGATATACTGACAAAACAATTCAATTAACTAAGGAGAATGCAGCAGTAACACTTAATAGTTTCTCCCTACAAAATTCACTCACATTTATAGAGTTAAAAAGTATTAAAAATTAGTGTTTACATCAAAAATAAATTAAACTACCATCCATATATATCCAGTCATATTCACACCCAGTTAATTTTTCTTTCTTAGGCAGAATTTTCTTTTTTGCCAACCAAGTCTGTCATTTTACCAGATGTTGGGACCATTTATGGGTATGAGAAAGAAAGAATGCCTTGTTCATGTCTGTTACATATAGGAGTGGCAGGGTGTCTACTAACGCTTTCTACTTAAATTATCAACTCCCCACCCCCTATTTTCCCGAAAAATTCCAGTACTTTTTCATAACTTTTCTATAAGAAACTATACTTGCAGAGTGTATAGTGTTAATATGAATACTGAATTTATAAAGATAGGCATGCAGATGAACTTCAAGGAAACAACAATTCACAGCATTATTTCTTATCAAAGTGATTGCAGCTATTGTAGCATTAACACCTCACTCCATCTTTCACCGAAATCTTAGAGGGAAATAAATGAAAATCAACAAAACCTCCTTTACTTAGAACAAAATCCAATATATCAGTAAAATTGCGCATGAAGTTGGAATACCGTCACGTAGAGAGCAGCACCATCCAGTCATACTAAATTAGTACAGAAAATACAAAGCGAGAGCTAGACACTCTCTAACTGCTTGTAGCTGACAGAAGGCCGATTACACGTCAAATAGTTTAACTACAACGGAAGGTTGCGCATAAGTTAGAGAAAATAAAAAATATTTAAATTAGATATAATGGTACTCTCAACCTAAAGTTTTGAAAATCTAAACGAAGTTAAAGTGCTTTTTTATAAAATAAATCTGAATACAATGTTTATAACTAAATATTCATAACCATTATTTCTCCTTCTTTATACACCAGGTAAGAACAAGCTTAATTATGGAATTTCTTTATTAATTAGAATAGTCATGCTGGATTTTCATTTTTGGTTTTAAGATCCATATGTGGATGGGATGAATGTTGGATTTATGATTAAACATGCAAATGCTTTTTGTAAATATTGTCTTTAAAAAAGTGTTAAAAATTGATTTTCTTTTCTAAATAAAAACTGAAAAGTTATTCACTTTTTTACAAATTTGTAAAACTCTATTTTCATAGAAAACTGTCAAGAACTTCATTTTTCATGGAAAACTGTAAAGTTCAGGTTTTTAATCTATAAAATTCTTGTTCTTAGATGTTCAATGAGCACTGTGGTGAATGTGAACAGTATAAATCACTGAATCCTCTACCACAAGTTTGGTACAATAACACAAACACAAATAAAATAAAATGAAATATTTACTTGCCCTATGTTATTATAATTCCCTGATATACATTTCGGTAACCAAGTTACCATCATCGGAGGGATCTGAACTAATAATATGAAATCATAAAAGCTAAAATGCCATATTCTCCCCTCCACCCTACTTCCAGTGGTTCGGCCTATCAGCGTAGGACCTTGTCAATGACCTTGGCGAAAGCGGTTAACGGTGCACATTCCTGTCCTAGGGAAAGTCCGTAGGTTGAATAAAGCAATATCTTAAAACTACTTTAATACATAACCTAGAATCTGCATTAAAACAAAAAACTACATTGAGAACAAAAATAATAATAAGTACATTAAAACAAAAACATAGAATAGGCATTAAACAAAAAAACTACATCAAGAACAAAAAGTAACATGTACAATTTAAAAAAAAACTATATTGGATCAAAAACCTAACATGACTTCAAGGTTCACCTAGGTTTTAGCAAAGAGAATAAATTTAAATTAGGAATATGACCTTTATCTGAGTTAAGCAATAATTCACTATCAGTTTCAGCACTGAAAATGCTTTCATAGCTATTAAGCAACTTATGTGAGATTACACTTTTAACCATTTCCACATTTTGTATTCCCAATTCATGATTCGTTTGAAGTATGTGCTCGGCCACACTAGATTTCTCTGGCCTATTGCACTTAATATGAGCTACATGTTCTTTAAATCTGGTTACAATTTTTCTCTTTGTTTCGCCTAGGTACACCTTATCACAATCGTTACAACTAACTTCATAAATACCAGACTTCTCCAACATCTGGATCTTATCTAATAATTTATTTATTTAGGTAATTCTAAAGATAATCCTAATAATAAAGGTAATCCTAATTCAACAAAGCCTATTGATTTTTTCAATCTTAGTCATTTTTCATTTTCATAACCGTTAACTTTTACTGTACATATATACTGTATTGATATCAAAAGACAAATATATACAAATGAATACCAGAATATAAATTTTTTGAGTACTTAATTTTCTTATTTATTTATTTGCTAAGCCATATCTCACTACACCTGTTTTTTATACATGTAGCATACAATTACAATATATTTGATTTAGAAATACAATTATATATTGTATATAATTGTATATATATAATATATATATGATACATAATATGATATTTAGAATGAAATAACAATAGATTCCCACAGATAAACTCTTATTTATTTCTTTTGTAAAAAATTTCTTTAAAACAATTTTTAAATTATTATTATTATTTTTGTTGAAGGGGTGTGCCATAATAAATTTATATACTTGTTTACTTTATAATACATTTCATTCCTAACATTTTGAGACCTTACTCATAATAATAGCACACATATTAACAAAGTTATGAATTTTTTACCAAAATACTGAAAATAGCCCATTCAGGGTCTGGTATATATCGACAGTGATGTTTACGTACAGATATTGTAATTCCAATTTTTTGGTCCGAGGTTAAAAGGGTTTATTTGGTTCAATTATATATTAATATTTTAGTTTTATTTGTTAATTTCACGATGAGGAGTATTTAATGTTACTTTTTTTGTGATGACGGTTTACCTTTACCGGTAATTTGTTTTCCTTGTTGTTTTAAAGACGAAACACCTTTCAGTCATTATTGCCTTATGAAAAAAAAAAAAGAAAACTACCTAGTAATTAAATTACTCTAATAGCATCAAGGGTAAAAACCAAAAAAGATGAATGAGAGAGATCTAACCCAAGACTACATGAAAAAGGGAAAATAGATCCAGCTGGGTCTCTTGGGACTGCCAAGACCATACTCACTATAAGTATAAATTTTCTCTAAAAATATTACCAAGTTTTTAGTGAACCAAAGAGAATGTTTTAAAATATTGATTAAAATTTAATTTTCATATTACAGTAATTGAACTTGCTTTATTATAACTTTGAGATTAAATTCATTTATTTTTATAGATAAAAATAAATGAAAAATATTTATTAATTTAATTTTCATCATATATATATATATATATATATAATATGGACAAATATCCACTGTTGTCACTACAGTTTTTGATGAGAACTACATTACTTATTACTGAGTATACAACAACAGGAATATGATTGGTTACTCACTGCTAAATGATGATGTAACTGTCCATCTAAGTGAGTTCTCAGTTGTTGAATGTTTGTGAAAATGTCAGTACATCCGACATGGTAAAATGTGCACTTAATAGTTTCTTCCTCACATAGTACATGCTGTAGAAACATGTATTAATATGTTTTTAGATCAATATGATCAATATATATATATATCAGTAAATAAAATTATATAACTTAATCAAAAAGGCCTGAAGAGTATAAATAAACCAAATAAGAGAGCTAAATATTTTTAGGGAGTTCTTAAATTCACAATGTTTATAACTTCTATATTATAATTCAAAATTTGAGGACTAAAAATAATTTTAAATTCAAAGAAAATGTAAATTAGATCTACTCTATAAGAGTTATTGAAAATCTATTAATTATTGTTCAATAGGTATTGAATAAAAAAATGAAATTAAACACTTCTGAACAACACATATCTCTAAATCTAGGATATTGAATGAAGTAATTATATGCCTAAAATAACACAACTAATTAAACCTATATTAAAACCACATATTAAAACCTATATACAGTAATACTCCGACTTACACGAATCCAGATATACGTGTAACTTAATTTCTCCACTTCGCCCGTACTAATGTTCAATTCATTTCAGATCATTTTATGCCATGGTGGGGCGTGTTTCACTAGGAGTCAAGTCATACAGTAGCTACAACTTATTACTGTACAGTATTTTGTGTTAGTTTATATTGTGTGTTTGTTATATCTACGGAGACTTGATACACTCTACTATGTCATCCAAACGAAGTGAAACTCATTCTCTTGCATCAAACAAGAAAAGGAAAACGTTATCTTTGAAATGTAAACTTACCATTATTAAAGACTTCGATGAAAAAATAAAAATTTGTAAATTGGCAAAGAAGTTTAATCTACCGGAATCGATAGTCAAAACAATTATAAAAGGTAAAAAACAAACTCTTGAAGCTGTAAAAAATTCTCACTCTTTGAAATCAAGCATCATTCGTAAACATCATGGTATTATGGCTGATATGAAAACCATGTTAAAATATGGTGTGATAATCAAGTAAGCATAAAAAATTGCCCTGTTGATTGGAACATGATGTGCTTTCAAGATAAGCTGATTTTTGAGACATTAAAAGAAGAGCTGGGGAAGTGGCTAAAGATGAAATGTTTAAAGCTAGTAACGGTTGGTTCAGCTGATTCAAAAGTCACTGTAATTGATATAGCATTGGAGAAAGTGGAGAGGCGACTAGTGCTGATAAAGAGGCTGCACCTCTTTATCGAGAAAAACTGAAAACTATGATAGAAGAAGGTGGGTTTACCAGCCAAACCATATTCAACGTGAATGAGACTGGCCTGTTCGGGAAGAAGATGCTTAAAAGAACTTGCATCCAGTGTGAAGAGAAAACCTTTCCAGATTTTAAGGCCGCCAAAGATAAATTGACAGTGATAGTTGGCGCGAATGCAGCTGGTGATTGTAAGTTAAAACCTCTCTTAGTATATCACTCAGAAAATTCAAGAGCATTAAAAAATAAATCTAAAGCTGGCTTGCCTGTGATTTGGAAATCAAATCGTAAAGCTTGGGTGACGGCATCCCTTTTTGAGGACGGGTTTGGTCATCACTTCATACCTGAATTCGAATTTTATTGCCAATCTAAACAAGTACCATATAAAGTGATGCTATAATTCGACAACACACCAGGTCATTGTCCTCCTACTTTAACTAATTTTCATCTATGCGTGAAAGTTGTATTTTTGCCACCAAATACAACCAACTTGCTTCAACCAATGGACCAAGGAGTCATCAAAACATTCAAAGCTTACTACATGAGATGATCGTTTGCTCATCTGCATGAAGCTAGGAGGCAAAACAACAAGCTCTCTGTTAAAAACATTTGGAAACAATTCAATGTTTTAGATGCCGTGAGAATCATTGGAAATCTTGGAATGAAATTTCACAAAAAACTTTAAATGAGTCTGGAAAAAACTGTGTCCATATTTTTTCACCACTGAAACTCAGGTGAAAATTGGTAATGTGATTGAAGAAGTTGTTGATCTTGCCAGACAAGTAAATTTAAAAGTAGATAGTGATGACGTTCAAGAACTGCTGGATTCATACAATCAGGAGCTGACAACTGATGAGCTCATAGAAATGCGTGAGCAAGACCTTGAAGAACCTGATTCTTTAGACCCAGTTCAATTAGAAGATCAAATGATGGTTGGAAACTTGACAGAAAGCCTCAGTTCAAATGAAATGAAGAGCGCATTTCTGCTACAAAACAAGTAATCAAAAAATTATTAGCGTGCTACGAGAAAATTTTGCATGAGAAGAAAAAATCATTGATCCGTCAGATGACTGTTCGATTTTATAAAGCCTTCTACATCAATAATTGGTTTACGTTTTTGCAATTCACAATATGTAAATATAATTTGTTCCATGTACAGTACTGTATTATCTAAGACTTTATTACACATTTTTCTTCTAAATTATTGTTTCCTTTGATCTCAGATCACAATTAAACATAATTTGCATGTATTTATATGCAAAATTGTACCCTGAATTACGCGAATTTGACCTACATGGTTATTGCTCGGTCTCACCTATCGTATAGGTTCGGAGTATTACTGTATATTGGAAAAGGAAAAAATGAAATAAAAATAGTTATCAACAAAATGTGAAAAAGAGTATGCTGTAATATGTTTTTGTTATTAAAAGTTTCATGTTGAGATATCAATTTGTATAATTTTATTTTCTATTTTTTAAAAGCCCTTTTGTAAAAAGATATATGGAAAAAAAGGAATCAATTACTCAACACTGGTTTAAAAAAAAATCATTCAATTTATTAATTAATCTTATTAAACAATTTATATTATATATACAATATTAATTTATTTTATTTAGATTATAAATTTATTTATTTATTTTAATTTCTCTTTTTCTCAGGATCTGGACTCAATATATTTACATGAAATTATGATTAAATTTATCTTATACTAAATTCTGATTTGTTTAGACCAAACAATATATATAATAAACATCAAAATCTTTTCAATTATTTAAAATATTTGAGTTCATTTTCATAATTGTGAATATTTATCATTCTATAATTAAACAAAGTCAAAAGTTTATATTTGGAAGTTAATTAATATTCAATTTAAATTTGTTATTTAAAGTTTTCACTAAATTTTCAAAAAATATTTGTCTTATTTCTCCAAATAGGAGTCATAAAATATTATGTAATGGCAGGATATTTGGTTGTACCTCCATTGTACAACTCCTAAAAACAGGTTTTTAAGTATTATAAGCCAGCAATTTACAGTCTGGATCTTTAATTCTCTTATTACTTGTTACTAATACTTCACTAGACAGTTTAAACCACTTCCCGTGTAATTATTTTCTTCTATCTATGAAATATTATATTTTTATGTGGTGCTGAAAATAACACGTCTTGTTTGGCTAGGTTCTACAATGGGAGTAAAATTGATTGTGAAAGACTTGGCTTCAGTTCTCAAACAATAACATTCACCTCTACATTTGTATATTTTAGTTTCTCAAGCTCTAGTTACCGTTGCTTCACATTTTTAATTACTTTACTTCACTAATTTACAGTTATATATACTTTTACGTTTAAACTCAAGACGGGCGTGTTTTGTCAAGTGACCTATGGTTACGATCAATCACGGCTTCCATTTTGTTTCTTTTGTCTAATTTTAATAATTCCCATAGTTGTTCCTATTTCAGATTTATAGTAAAGTTTTTTTGTGTCCTAAATTTATTTTAAATTATCCAAAATATTTATGTTATCATAAATCTATAAATATTATAAAAAATTACATCTTTACCAATAATAAAACTCACAATCTAACATATACAATTTTGGTTTAGGGTAACCTAAAATCTACCAAGGCTTGTACATGGTGTTTTTATCTCAAACTTTATTTTAAATTATGTTTTAATTTAATTAATTGAATCATTTTATTGGTTATCTCTCTATTATTATGATAACCTTATTAAAGGCTATTAGGTTTAATTTATTTCTGACATGATTTGGTTTATTTTCTATTGTGCTTTCAGAGAAGTTTTATGATTATTTATCCTAGGTACCCATTTCAAGGTAACTAGGCCATTGATTTTAATTAAATCTTTCCAAAATACAGCATATCAATATTATCTAATTTAGGCAACATCTTACATCATACGAATTGTTATAATATCATGATCAAATTATTCACAATATATTTTTCTTTATTCTCAGCATCAGCTCAATATAATTTTCAGTTTCATTTTCCACCAAATAACAAATGACCACACTTAGTAGTATAATTGAGTGTGCCACAATTAGATTATTCAATATTAAAAAACAAAACAAACAACATACAAATTTTGCAAAATTGATTGAGCTAGAATTAGCTAAATGAGTAATTTTTAAAAATTAATTTTCGGATTAAAAAGGTGCTATTTATTCCAATGCATTCCTTATTTTACTCACTATCTCTACCTTTTTGATATTGTAGAATACAGTGGACATTAAAGCAAAACTGTCGCAGTTTTTAGATACAAATTATTAATTTTACTAACATATTTGATTTACTGTCAAATTTTTCTCATGTTAATTATTGATAAGAGCGATGTATTAAGCATACATATATATTTTTATTTCTTTTGTTATTTTCCATTTACTTTTTTGACAGGTATAAATTTTAATTTGCATTTTCAGCAGTTTAAAATTATTATTTTACGTTTTCAAACTATCAAACTTTCTTGGCAAGCGATTCATATTTTATTTGTTTTTAAAATGTTCTTACCTAACATTTGTGAACTCAATCTTACATTTTAAAAATTTAGAAACATTAAAAAAGTTTTTATTGTTTTATACACAAAACATTTCCAATAATTTGCAATAAGAAATGTATTTCAAGTTATTTTTAAATGTACAAACTTGACTGACCATTTTCATACTATTTGAGTTATTTTGTTAATCATTTCAATCAAATTACAATCATTAATTTGATTGGTTTTTCAAAATTTTAAGAACATTATTAGTGGGTTAATTTAAATATTTGTTATATCAGTTATCAATATAACTCCAAAACTAATTTAGTTGACATTTTTACTTTTATTTACGCTAAAATCTTGATTAGCTCAAATATAAAAATATTTCAAAATAATTAAAAACTTCACTTTACGAATTGATGTGACCTGAACTATAATGATAAATTCTATTAAGTCTATGTTTTTCATACAAAAACAGGAATTTCAGACTCCTTGATCCCCTCCTACCTTCACTCTTGTTAAATAACTATTATTGTTCATTACTATTGCATTTATATTCTTTGAGTCAACAACATCTAATGTTCATTTATAAACTCTTTATCACCTTGTAAGCACCACACATTCTCACATACCTAAAAATTAATTATTTCTATGTGAGGGAGTTTTTGCCCTACTCCTGAACTATGAAGCCAATCCTTCAAAATATTAGATTTATACTTGAACCAAACACTTACTATACTAGGATTGCTATAAAAAATAGTTATAAAAGAAGAAGAAAATGTTGTATTATAAACTTGCCTGGTGACATTCAGCAATGTGTTTTTCTGCCTCAATCAAAGCCAGTTGTTGTGTACAATCTTCTACCGGACAGTTTACCTTCTGTTGAGCAATCTCACGTCTTGTGTAATTGTCAGGGAACAGATCACTACTTAGAGACAACACTTGACCATCAATGGGGCAGCTTCCATCATCATGCCTGTTTCATCAGATATATTGAGACGTAAAAAACACATAGTTTGAAATTTCATATAGTTATCAAGTATTTTTTTTCACTATAAAAGAATATTTTCAAATAAAAATAATAATTAGGATAGAGCATTAGATTAATTTTCTTTATACATTAATAAATATGCTTCATTGTTGAAACATCATTAAAATTATAAATTACTTTGATTAAATGTCTCTTAAACCTAAAATAAGAATACAAACAATATTTGTATTGGTTTTTAATTTACAGCTTTTAATGAACAAAATTATATTAGGAGAAAGTATTTGTTTAGTTAAAATTTCTCCTTATACAATTTTTCAATGATATCCATGTTTCGAGATCTCTTGAATGAAAAAGAAATATTTTGTACAATATGTCATCCATATGGTGGTTATAATAACTAAAAAATACCTTTGCAAACAGACTTTCAATTTTGTATAAAAATGTTCCTACTTATACACACACTTAGTGTTTCAAAATTCACAATTTTGGTGTCTTATAAACTTTCCAAACCATTTATACGGGATTAGCCCCATATATGAGGGAATATTTTAAATTTAAAAAAAAGTATGTTTTATTTTACTTTGTTTGATAATACTTGGTATTTCCATGATTATAAAGACCCTGAATAAATATTTCAAATTTGTTTTACTGAAAATTTTATTCATATAATTTTTATTCCAAAAATATTACTACATCATAGATTTTAATATCTCGGTCCTGCTTTATAAAATCTAATGAAGGTAGTCTTGCTATGGTTTGCGAGGAAGTTGGTGCTTTGGACTCTTTCTTTATAATACTTTTTGCACATATTTCGTTGGCTATACGTCTTTTTTTAAAGATTAACAGAAATTGGTTGTAGGTAGCAACTTCGGATCTCGATGAAGAACTTAAGGTTTGTATTGTTAGTAGATAGCATAGGTATACTTACTTGAGCCACTTATGGATACATTCTTCACAAAACCTATGCCCACACGTAGTCAGTAGAGGATTTTTTAAACAATTAAGGCAGATAGGACATTCAAACCTTGATTCGACCACTTGCAATTTTCCATTTCCAATTGCTTTCTCTTCTATTTTCTGCAAGTAATATGCATTAAATTAAAATTGTAATAATCAAATAGTATTGAACTTTCGGGTATATTCAACTAATTTATTCAGGTAAGAATGTACTACCAAATGAAAATGATTTCTTATTATAAATGAAATAGTTGAACAATAACGTCTTATTATAATTATCTAATGACACTTAATATTTCTTCATTGTTAAAAAAGAACAATAAAGAAATACTGCCATATTTTTATTCTATGAAATGAAGGTGATTTATTTCAACAGTTCTTACCTACACTGCTAAATGTAAGCATTTAACTGAACAAAATTAACAAATTAAAAATAAAATATAATTTTAAAATTCAGGTTGTAGCTCAAAATTTTGACTTTACCCTCTCCCATCTTCTGTGGACAACCTCATGAGTGAGGGAAGATGAGCCATTTGCCAATATCATTCCATTTGACCAACAAATATACCAAAATCCCTGTTTGTCTATCTTTATTTGATCATAAGTTTAAGGAGTTTCAGAACTTTTACACGCATTGTAGAAGTAAATAAAATCGAAATGAAATACAAAAATCAAGAATTGAAAGAGAAATTTATTAATCAACAATTAATGAAAAATACTAATACAGTAGAGTCTCGCAAACTCGGCACTCGATATCCCGGCAGTCCGGATTACTCGGCGACCCCGACGGGAAAAAATATATATTTTTAAAAACAGCGATGTTCATAAAAGTTCGACAGATCCCAAAGCGGGCATTAACTTCGATCGCTCGAATCGTTGATGGTACTTTTCCCACGTTAAACTCGTCACAAAGCTTTTTTACAGATTCCCCTCTGTCAGTCTTTTTAACACATTTAACCGCGTCTCAAACGAAACAAACACACGCTTCCATTTTCGTAACTCGCTCATTTTTATTTACTGTATATACCGTGCGTACCTGTCAAAGAAAACTGAAAAGAAATGTTATATTTTCCATAATGTATACTAAATTGATTCGTGGAAAAAAAGCGGCCCATCAAATGTTTTGCAGGTGTATGTCTGCTATATCGACGGGTGCCAATGCCGCAGTGTTATTATGCCGCCGACAATGGGATACCGCTATCGAAAAAGTCGTTTGATATCGCCGCCGCTTTGGGTTTAAATTACAATTTATTTTTTGCCCGGCATTTCACAAACTCGGTACACTTCCGGTCCACATTACGCTGAGTTTGCGGGACTCTACTGTATCCACAAGAAGAAACAATTACATTAATTATCAACCTTAGTTCTGGCTTCAAAAATCCTCATTCTGAGGGTCCAGCCCCGAGTGTTGTTGTAGTGTGGCCCTTGTTCAAAGGCAAAAAATCTCTTAATCATCACTGCCTAATAAAAAAAAAAAAGCATAAAATAAAAACTCCTAGCCCTCTTTATACTCTAAATAGCGTCAGGTCAAAAGAGAACAAGAGTTGGTCAAGCAAGCCCTGATAGGAGAGATAAAAGAAAGGGATCTAAATCAAGACTACATGAAGAAAAATGTAGTTCCAGGAAGGAAAGACGTCAATTCTGGGAGAATAAGGACTAAACACATGGAACCTTTGGGGTTTGGGAAATTGGGTGCACGCTGAACCTGCATAGTGATTCCTCACAGAGCAGACAGACTACTTCTGACGGATCAAGTGAATCTGATATTAAGGGCAATGACAGCAGCTGACATCAGATGATGTTGGTGGTGCAAAGAAGAAGGCGAAGTCTGCAAGTGAGAGAAAGATGAAGAGGAAGGCTGTTGAATCATTTGCAGATAAGGTGGCTGTGGGAAAGCTAGTGATTGTGCAGTTTGAAGACCCAGACATAAGGTTCAAAGAGGACATAGTTCCTGCATCAAGATGGAGATTGGAAAGCGTGTCCTGAAGGGTTGATATCGTCAAGATAACAAGCTCCCACCGAGAATGACAAGTTCCCACCTGGAATAACAAGCTGTGTTTGTAGGTTACACCAACACCATAACCAAGGAGTGGCTGGAGAAGAATTCAAGGAGCTAAATCCCATCCAAGGAGTTAAGCTCAGAATGAATGGGTCCAGCACAGAGCTTGGTAAAAATGGTGAAGGTATCCATCTAAGTCCACTGGGGTAGGGGGGGGAAAATACATGATGTTTGGTCTTGAGCATCAGAGCGAATTAAATACTGACCATTGGAAATCAATGGCAGAAAATCAAACACTGATGGCTATTTCCTGGTTGTTAATATTGATGATACTTCCTGGAAAAACTGAAGGCATTAAATATGAGTCCATTCCTAGGCTGTGAAAGGATGACGTTCATAGTGCAAGGAGGGAAAGAATCTCCTTAGTAGAATATGATGGGAGTACTTTAAATTAATTTACATCATAGCAAAGTAGCTACTGCTTCGCTTTGCCGCAGATTATGTCAGAAGAAGGTGTGGTTCTGATACACGAACTATGGATCAAAGATAAAGTGATCGGAACGAACACTACAAAAAGTAAATTGATATACAATACTGAAAGTGATAGGCCTAGGGTTTGCATATTTGTTAGTCACCATATCAAATCACTGAAAATGAACTCTGTTCCAGAGACATGACCGTGACTAAGGCACACTTGCAACCAGGTGGTGACAATATCAGATTGCAGCTTGGATCCCACAACTCCACTGAACCTCCAATGTCACTTGAGCTAAGGCGGAAAGTGAAGTTCAATACTGAGAGGAAGTGGCACTTGATCCTCAGATGGGATACTAATGCCTACCATATGTCGTGGGGAAGCACTGGTGTCAACAACCCAAAACAACTATACTTCTAAAATACTGTGAGACTGTCATGTCACGCTGAAAACCAATTAATCTGTTATGGGTCATCAGAGTAATGAGGCAGAGAGGTGTGCCAAAAAAAGAAACTGAATGCCTCTTCATTGACCTAGGACCTACTCCAGAATATCCTATACCTCAGCACACAGGTGTGTCTCTTAAAGGGTTTTTAAAGTACACCAGAAATGTTGGGATAAAACTAAGGCTAATGTCGGTTTAAGATACTCGAGAATCCGTTAAAAATTCCAAACAGAGCATGCCCTTAGACTGAACAGTCCTGATCTGTGGAGAGTGACTTGATTCTTTGGCTGGTCACTGGATTTTCCATAGCCATCTATACAAAATGGGGTTACACACATCAAACCTTTTGTATACGATATGTGATATAACTGTAAAAATGGCTCAACATGTAGTGTTTGACTGTCCAGTTCTGGACAGGATACGATTGAATCCGAAGGCACTCTATGGAGTGGTGGACAGATAGGGAAACTGAACAACATCATCCGAAGCATTTCACAGTTTTCCAAAAACCTGAGATCGGATTGATAAGGAAGGTCCTGTGAATGAGTGTGCACAATAAGTTATAAAGCTCTAAGAGGCATATCCAGGAGAGTGAATCCTGCCCCTTCTATCAATAAATTAAATAAATAAAACCTATGTGCTAATCACTACCAAAAACATCTAGAACACTTAAATAATAAGGTAGGTTAGACAAGAACTAATAGAGAACAACTTGAAGGGGTTAATTAAAATTTCAAAAAGTACAGTAAAATTAAATTAGTGCTTTTCATTAATTACTGATTAAGAATTTTCCACATGTTTTAGTTCAATGTTGAACTGAAAATATACATTGATTAACATTAAAAAAAACTTTACTAAAGCGTGCCCAAACCATGCCTAATTGTCTGATTGGTCGATTATTACTAGTATTAGAAAGATCAACTTACAACTGATTAGATAGGGGAAGTAGGGACCTGGCCTAACTGATTAGTTCCTCCTTTGTTATTTAGCTGAATACTAAACCGATAAAACTCTTTAATCTGTTTGGCATTAAGTTTCAAGGTAACCTACATAATAAATGTCATTTAAGTTTACAGATTATAACCAAATTTCAGCTACTTTGTTATAGGAAATTAAAAAATCTTTTGAACAGGTTTAAACTATTTAAATTAAACCATAAATGGATTTAGGATTTAAGATAAAGTTACCCTATTATTATTTTTGATTATTATATAATTATTTTTTTTGTTTTTAAATAACAAACCTATAAGATATAAATTGATTATTGACAATCTTTTTTAAAATTTTAATTTTAATTTAAAGGAAAATTTTTTGGTCCATGTCAATGTTTAGTTAAACAATATTAAAGTCAGATTGGGTTTGTCACCGTATTTTAGTTCTGGTACCATATATTGATTAATTACTAATTAATTACCGTATATTGAGGTGTTACCGTCGAACAATCCTTACTTACACCTCAATACAAGGTAATTAAATAGTAATTAATTATTAACAATCCAGTTGGGCTATAAGCAAACATAATGGCATACATTGATCTTATTAGCATCTAGCAATCAAAGAATATAGTTAATTAAATATATATAATAACAAAATAATTTTTGTGTGTGCTAAATCTTTATTTAAATACATTTTTTTAGTTTAATGGTTAAAAATTAGTTTTAGGCCCTACAGCAAAATATTATTTTCTTCTTTTTTAAATAACCTTAGTAGAAGTTTTTTATGTGAACAGTTAATTGTCCACTTATTTCCCTGTCCCTATTGCAACATCTACATAATTTTATCAAGTAATTTTTACTAAATTCTATTTTTAATTTTCATAGTGAAAAATTGAAATAGGCTACACGGATTTCTTTTAATTTCAATGTAAGGTTTAAAGTTTTTTTTTTTTAAAAAAGCTTGGGGTAGTATACAAACTTTTACCTATAGTTATACTGTTATACTACAACAAAAGAAACTAATTTTATCATTAATTTATAGATCATGTTTAAAAACAAAATTAATTAAATTAAGGCAAAGATGATTGTTGTAATCATAAATTTGAAACTGCTTACACACATCTAATGTTAAGCAACTTATATATAAATACTCTCAAGCAGTTCTCGGAGCCCTACTGGTTTCTGTCAATATATATCTTGAAACCATATAGCCTAGATTAGATTAATCTGTAAAAATATGAATGAAATAAGAAAACATTAAGTGTTAACAAAAAGAAGTAAAATATTAAATCTAATGTAAACTCTATTTTAGTCAAGAAAACTAACTGTTAATGAGAGAGGTTAATTGTTAAGAGCTTGACTAGGGCAACACCTAATTTTTATTTACATAAGTAGAGCACAATCCATTGAATAAGAAAACAAAAAATAAGCACACCAATTAAGAAATGTGCGAGCTCTAAGTCAAGGAAATTCATACAAACTCAGGTTAATTTACAGCTTCACTCATATGACAAACAAGCGTTGACAGCTATCAGTCAATTTCGCAACATAATTTGTGCAATCTGATGAAGCCAAAATGGTTTTACCATACTTAGTTGAGTAATACTGACATGTCAAGGTTGTCAATTTTAATTTGTGAAATCTGTTAAAAACCCGAATACAATATTATGCAGTATTTTGTAAAACATGGAGTTATTATGGAGATACTATCAGTCAAACCTAATAGTAGGATGTAGGATAATCATGGATATTTATCAACCAAACCTGTTTATTAATCTATTTGAATATACAACATAACCTGGCCTAATATAACCTATTCACGAGTTTTTGGTAAACAAAAATGTCGATTAGATTAATTATAAATTTTAACCTTCTAAATGTATTTCCCTCAAGAAGGATATACACTATCATAGAAAACATTGATTTTAAAAGTAGTAACTAATAGTTTTAATAAGGAAAACGCTGGTGAAGCTCGCCTTAACAATTGCCGAACAAATGTTTCTGACGGTCTTATAAGTATATAAAACTTAAAGGCCTATAAACATAAAGTGAAAGGTTATAGTACAGATCTTAGATTATAAGCCTAAGTTAGTATTATGTTGTTATGTCTACTTACAGAAGAATGAGTTGGACTTGGAAAAGAAGTGGCCATTCTTATAAATAAATCAAGTGAATTACAGCTATAGATGAACGTAGAAGTTACTTTTATTAAACTTAACTTACATAAAATAATTCGATTAATTTAAAACTTAAATATTATTTACAATCACATAGTTTCCAAATTCAACAGGTGTTACTCAAGGTCACGTGTCATGTGTGTAAAGACAAGAAGGATAAAAATATATTATTATTGTGCACAAAACGAGAATAGAAACGGGTCGGGTCAGGCCTAACTATGTTTAGATTAGAAGGCGTTAGTCACGCGGTAGCGCGGTACGATCTGGAATAGAGGACTAAACCATTTCTACACTCTTGTCACTCTTGACACTAATTTATTATCAGAGTCTAAACTAACTGTTGCTGTGAATAAAATTTTTACTGGTGCATAGTCAACAGAAATTTTAGGTTTGCAATTTTATGTCAGATTATTTTGATTTCTAATTTTATTTAAAACATTTTATTCACTTAAAAATATAAATGTATAAACCTACAATACCAATATTATTCTCATTCAGGTTAGACATGTATGTCAATTAATTTTGTATCTACATTAAAACCTTCATAAGCTTTAAAATTGTCATATTTCATTCAAAGGTGAAATTAAAACGTAATAATATACTATAAATCGAATACCACAATTTATTTTTGAGGACCTAACTGTTATTTCACGAAAAATTGTATTTATGTTTTCCGCTAGGTATTGCTTGTATGTGTGTTCTACCATTATAACTAATCACAGTCCGGAAAAAATTAATATCTCTGGTTTGAATTCTGAAGACAAATTTATTGTGACATCAATATAAATGGAAGTTTAGAGAATCAACGTGTTTAGTAGTTGTTTAAAAAAAATTAATCCGATTTTACAAGGACATACTAATAATAATAATGAATATTATTTGATATCTGTTATAGCCTAGTTTAGTTTTAATTTTCACTAAGTTTATGTTGAAATTTAACTTTATATTTTTACACCTCATACTACACAGATAAAAGTTCGGAAGTCTTCGGTTATTTAAAGCAAATATGATACATCCTAGTGATAGAGCCTTGTAAGCAGTAGTTTTGTTTGTCCTGTGCTAAGCCGGAAGAAAAGTTTTAGGTTATATTATTGTTTATGAAATATTGAATTATATTTTTTTTAGGATTAATTATTAGCTGTTATTTAATACAGCTAAAAACGTTACTTGTACAAAATAAAGTATTATAAGGAGTTTTTAAAACTTTTGGTATTGTATTGAAATGATTGGATTGCATTTATTTGACGTGAAAGCTGCAAAAATATTAATTAACTCTAAAGGATACATATTAAAAAGTTCATATGCTAATGTTTCAAGCATAAAGGCTTTTGACAAGTAATTATTATTGCTGTGAATAGTTTAGTTAACGCTACTTTATAGAAATTCGTTCTAATCGGTAATTATTTACTGTAACCGTAACTGGTTTTTTGGCGATTTTTTAAAATCATGTTCTACACACTTTATTTATTAATAATAAAAATAAGTTTTCACCGAGGAGCTAACTTTTTCACTGAAAAAAAACAACATAATTTCAATTTTGCTAGGTTATGGTCCAATAAGTGATTTACATGTTAAAATAGGTTTGTACGGAATGTTTACCTTACAAGGTCAAGTATGGTGGCAATATATATAAAGAGAGAGAGAGAGAGAGAGAGAGCACGCCACCTTACCTGACCTATGCTTAAATTTGAAAAAAGAAGAAATTGTGCATGCATTCCTAGGCCGTCACCCATCCAAGTACTAAACGTGCTCAATGTTGCTTGACTTCGGTGATATATAAATGCATTGAATTCTGTAGTTTTGAAATCGTGATTTTTCGGTGAAAAAGTTAGCTCTAGAGTGAAAACTTTCTGATCATTGAATGCACACTTTTAAATTGCTTATTTTAGACAGAAATAATGGATTTTCATACTTGAAAATGGTCTTCCCAGCTTAAGGATGATCCAATTGTTTCATAATGAAGTATGTAAAACACAATTTCATAAAATTTCTATATTAAATTGCAACATGGTATCAACTGGACATTTACCTGTTTTTCATAGTGGTCATTTCCACGGTAATTACAGTATGAACCAAAATAAACAGTACCGGTACTGAAATTGTAGGATTTTGTTTCACAGTTTTAACAACATATACAGAAAAGGAAGTAAAATCAGTTAGATTCGGGTAGTTACATGCTCAATATGACCTCCATTCAGTATTAGGCAACACTCGTACTGTTTTAGAAGGTTTTGCATCATTTTGGTGAAGAGGGGTTGTTTCATGCTCTTTATACACATGGTTATTTTTTCCTGGAGTTGGACGATGGTAGCTGGTCCGTCCTCACGGAATATCTTCTCCTTCAACATTCCCCAGACGTAGGCGTCAGGTGGTGTAAGATCGGGGGAGTGGGCTGGGTAAAGAAAGTTTGTTCTAAGGGAGATGAGTCGGTTGCCAAAAGTTTCTTGAAGAAAAACAATCTTGGTTAAGGCAGTGCGGCTGGTTGCGCCATCTTGCTGGAACCATTGTAAACGAAAAGACAAGTTTCGGGCATGACAGAATCTCCTGAGATTTCTTATAAAATGATCAAGAATGACCCTATATCAGTCCTGATTTACAATAAAAGAATTTCCATTATGGTTTTCAACAAAGTATGAACCAATTATGGCTCTCCCTGACACAGTACACCAAATGGTTACACGCTTAATATGCTGTGGCCTTTCTACAACACTGTTAGGACGTTCAAACCCAAGAAAACGGGTTGTCTGCTTGTTTATGAAACCATTAAGGTGTACATGACATTTATCTGAAAACCATACATCACTCAAAAACTCAGGTTCTTCCATAGCACATTGCTAACATTGAAGCGCAGTACTGAACTCTGACCGTTTTGTTTGTACAGTTCAAAGGTTGCCCAGTTTATATCTTGTAGGGAAAACCACCATTGTTTTTAAACATTCTTTTCAACGATGTATTGCTTATATTCAGTTTCAAAGATGTTCGGTTTATGCTTCTTTTTGGTGACTGTAACACTTGCTGCAACACTCTTCCATGTTTTTAATTTGTACAGACAGTAGTTGGGCGACCTGAATAGCCCTTCCACTGCGTCAAAACACTACCTGTTGTTCGAAATTTTTGAACAACACTAATAGTCAGGATTACTAGGCGGGTTTTTGTGGAAATGTTCCACAAAACGTAATGCAGTGTGTGACAAACGTGGCCCACCCGCACGTCAAATTCTGTATGAGCGAAAATAATGCTCTACTATAAAAGCTTTCTCTGCAGTAGTTAGCACCATGTCAGCAAAAACTAATCTCACATAAGAAAGAAATAATAATCACGAAGACGTGGCGACAATAAAAAGTTGACACAGCTGATCGAGAAGGCAGCTACAGCTGATTTAGCTTCAGTACTGTTTATTTTTGTGCATGCCATACTTCGCGGCAGGTTAGGTTGCAATTTTGTCAGTACATTAAGTGGTCAAAGGAAAAGAAAAATGTGATTAATAAACAGTGTCAATAATTATATTACTAAACTGATTGTTTTCAATTCTTTGTATAGTGCAGTCCTGTGTCTGATGGTGTTTTTCTGATCGAATTTGTATTTAGTCTTAGTTTTGACTGCTTAGGCATAGATTTAGGCCAGGGTTCTTTCCTAGATTATAGTTTTAGTTTTCCAAGTGTTTTTGTTCTCTATCTCTAGGGTTATTAATTGGTAATGGGGAGCTGGTTTTATACCCTCTATAAGGAATTATAAAAAAAAGTTATATATATATATATATATATATATATATATATATATATTTATTAATTAATACACCATGTTAGAATTCTGTGGTGAGTTGAATCATATTAAATCGTTACGGAAAGTTAATATCCTTTAAATGTGATTAAAACTCATCATTCTGTTTATTATATTACCTTCATATTTTTGGTAAACTCACTTTGGCTGAATGGTACTCCATATTGGACCAGTGACTCCATTTCTGGGATATTGAGTATTGATTTGTAAAAGAGGCTATAATAGCAACAATAGTTATCATTCAACTGATACTACAAGACAAACTACAAAAAATTCTACATATCTTGATACCATACACAATAACTCTTTGTATTATGTAACACAAATAAACTTTATCTCAACAAATATATGAACTTTATCTCAGTGGATTTTCATACTACCTTTAGGGAATAATGATTATTAATTATGAGATTAATACCAACTTTTGGGTAATTCTAATCTAAAAAATACCGTTCACTCATAAACAAACTTTAAGATTATATAATTATCAAAAAACTTGTAATTTCCGTTAATCTCAACCTTTTACTACTAATTTAAACTTTACTAAATGGTTTCACATTTATTCACATACCTTTTAATATACAGTTCTCCTTTTTCATCACTAGCCATTTTGTTACCATGTTAATTTCCCTCATCATTTTCCACTCTCCAATTTACTGGTTCCCTATTGGTTTAAAAGTATTAATTTGGACTAACGATTTTTGTTTATTTACCTCAGTTCAATGCTCTTTCTTGCTTACATAAACTTCCTGTTTACATATCCTATATTAATAGCCTTTTATGAAGTTAATGTAATGTCTTCTCCAGAGATAGAAAAAAATTGCTCCTACAAATTGTTCATTGTTATTTTCTTATTGGGTAATATTGTAAGTCCCTTGTTGGGTAATTTCATTCCACTATTCTTGGCTGTAGTAATTGCAATTTGATCTTTGTATTTTTATTTGGTAGCATTATAATATTAATTATAATATTAATAATAATATTAATGGTAGCATTATTAATGTAAGTATTGTATTACAATTATAATATTTTTATTAATGTAAGTATTGTATTACAATTGGAAATCTAGATCACCGGATATGCTTATAAATAACTTTTAATATGTTACTCACCGCCAGCAATCCTTTTTTTGAAGTTTTTTCTTCAGAGACATGTTAGACTTCATTTGTGCGCGTATGTTGTTTGTGTTATGTGTTTTTACAAATTGTGATAAATGTTTTTAATTGTGTTTTGACCACCCGACGATGGACGTAAAAAGTCCGAAACACGTGTAGTGGTAATATATATGTACTGAAGGAAAAACTTCAAAAAAAAAGGATTGCTGGCAGTGAGTAACATATTAAAAGTTAAGTATTGTAGTCCAAATGAAAAATTGTAGAAAGTTAATAGTTTGTCTTCTATTATGTCAAAGTATGAGTTTTTAAATTCAATATTTTCAAATGTTTCTTGTGGTATCAAATTGTGTACTCTAAATGTTGCCATAGTAACATTCCAATTTATGTTTAAAATTCCGCCTAATTCCCTTAACTCTGATCTTTGATCATTATTAATGGAGTTTATTTTTATCGAATGTAGATTTGTCCATGTCACAGGTATTAAATGGGTCAGTTCCACTGGAATGTTGTCTCGTATATCGCATGGGTATGCTGACCTCATCAAGATCTTTACGTTATTATCTTTTAAATGACAATTGCATGATAAGTTGAGTTCTAATGCTCCTACTGTAACTTTATGTATATATTATGAAGTTGTGTTATTGTTTTGAGATTCAATTTTTAAATTGTCCCTTACATTTAGGCTAGTGGAATTTATTCTCTTCAACTTTATTTATGATTGGATCAATATGTGAGTGGTCACTGTGGAAGTGCCGAATGTTTTGTAGTTCATCTGAAGGTCTTGATTCCAAAATCGTTTTCGCTCAATATGAAGTTATATATCTATTTCCATTTTCTTGGGGTAATCGGCTTATCTTAGCTTTTGAGACAATTCAAAATGTAGTTAAATAAAATGACTATGAAAAGAAACATCCCAAGAATTCCATTGAATCTAAAACCGACATACACGGTACCTAGCGGCAGTTACGATCAACTCCAATTCAACATTTATTTCAATAATTATAGTAAAATCCTGACTTGATCAGAAAATTATAAAACAAAATTATTTTTCGATATTTTTGACCTATGTTAATCATGTCAAAATCGTTCCAAACTATTCATTCTATTGAGGAAAATTATTAAATAAACAACACAGCTACTCAATACACGTATCTGAATTTTAAAACATGAGTAGAAAGGCTTAAGTTTTATAAGTCTAGGTGACGAAATTCATAATTGTCAATATTACGAGAGAAAACTAAAGCTCAACGAAACAAATGAATATTACCATTGTGTTAAATAGAATATTTTATTTCTCTAATGTTGTCAGCAAAACTTTATACAATGTACGAATAATTTGTTATATATCGAAAAACCAACACAAATTATAAAAAAAACATGCCCGAAGTTAAATTTTGCAGATTATTCCCATTCAGTGGACATGCTCACGAAGGCACCTAGCGCGATGATTGGACAATCCATTGAGATTAGGTTAAAACTTTGTTACATTTCATATTATTTTGAATATGTAAATTAGTTGATAGTATTTTAATTTGCTCGAAAAGTTATTTGATCATTTATTGTTTTAATTTAATGTATTTGTTCTCATAAAATCTTATAATCAACCAATCAATTATCCCAAAAAAGAATGAATAAAAATTTGTTTAAAAACATTTCATTTATCATTAACTTAACCCATACACACAAACACGATGTAATATAGGAGACGCGAGATTCAAAGCTTTCGTGATGCCAGTTTTATACAAGAAGAAAGAGATAGTTGGCACCGACTAGAAGGAACTTCTCAAGGTTGGAGAGATTTGAATCCAAATATAGCTGTCAAATCCTACAATCAATTATAAAGAAATATACTTCAAGACTTTAAAAATAGTGCAGCATAATTTAGTGTGACAGTTTATAACCCAGCTCTTTAGAATTGTGAAGAAAATAGAAAGCAAATTTCAAGAAATGTGGTGAGATCCAACTAATTTTAACTTTCTATTACATTCCATACTTGAGTCAAAGAATGTAATTTTGTTACAAAAACCTGAGAAGGTACAATTGAACTATACAGCATTATAAAGTGACTTTAATTATAATTAAATAATTATTTTGAATCTTGAACATTAACATACACCTCCAATTACATACTTTCGAATCATTCCACCTTTCAACTATAACTTTGTTTTAATTTCTTGTATTGATTATTTGGATTTAGTCCAGACATTTAAATTATTTCAATTCTATGTTTCTTATTTCCTTATATTATCTGCTTGGGAAAATTCGGCACCAACCCCAACCCAAGATAAGACTTGTGTTTGTTCTATATTAATTATTCGTGTTTGTAAATATAAGTGAGACATTCAAATGAACTAATTGAAACTGTATACCGGTATCTCAAAAACTGTTAGAGTTTTTTATAAAAATTTTAATTCATTTTATAATCTATGAATTTTATTATGTGATATTTTAATTTGTGTCAGAAAAAGTCAATAATTGAACTTTTATTTGAATAATTAATTCTGATGATAATGAAATTATGAACTTTTCAATTTCAATTTATGTTTTAAGTTTATACTTGTTAAGTAATTTCATTCTATAATTCATTATTTTTTTTCATTCTATAATTCATTCATTTAAATAAATTGAAGAAATATTTTATTATTGTATGTATTGTGTTTTACTTATGTTTTACATACTTATGTGTATGTTATAATCTACTAATTTTGCTACTAGTCAGCCTAATTTCATCGAAGGGTTCTTACAATCTTTATAATGTGATATTGCTTGGTTGTCCATAAAACATTTAAATTTAAATGAAATTGTCTCCATTTCGTTACACAATATGTTTAAGTGCTTAGTTCTATCCCCACCCTGCTTGATCTTATTTCATATGTGCCAACACTCCCCTTATTCCGATTCTGCTTGCTTCTGTGTAAACAATAGTATCTAAAAAATTTTAAAAGAGTGATTGATAGGTGGGGTCATCAATTTTTATTTTATTTTTTAAATGATTCCTCGCATTCTGTCGTCAATGTCACCTTTTTTTATTGTTATTTCCATGTTTTAAAAGATTATTATTGGTTTAGTTATTTGTGCATAATCTTTCATAATTTTTGAAAAAATCCTGACATACTCAAAAATGGTGTCCTGTTACAATGTAGGAACAAAATATCCTGTTCAATGTTATTTTGTTCATGCATATTTCTTGCCTGCGTAAATTTCCTGTTTATATATTCCTGATAGTAATAGCCTTTCTTGAAGTTAATGAATTCCTTATATCTCGAAATGTCATTTATTAGATTTTATTAATGCAAAGGTCTGATTAAACTATATTAATAATATGACAATCAATAATTATCAAATAAATTAAATTCAAAGCCAGAATTAAACTCACGACTAAGTGATAATAATAATGATTGAATTACAACTAGGATACTTTGCACTATAGTAGATAAGTAACATGAACTTGTTATTAAGGAGTTTCAAATTCAATAACTGAATACTTTCTTTTATTATAGATCATTTCTGCAAACATATTTTTGTCTTAACCTAGAGTGAATTAGATTAGATTATTTTATTCATATAATAAAACTTATAATGGCAAGATGAATGACTACTACTCTTCTAGTTCTTAATATAATATGATCATTTAATATGTACGTAATTAAAACATTTTTAACACATAATAACATGTTCATATACTTATTGAGTAAGCTCATTAAACTTTATGTGTGCACATGAATCTGTGATGAAAAAACAAAAGAAGCTATCTCTAGATTCTTTGTTCCTCGTTTCTTGTTGTCAGATAAAGTACTGAAACCCCATTGTCAAAAGTAGACTAGTTATTTACTCCAATCATACAAGAGGCAAGAATGGCGTTTGGAAATTATATTTTGATCTGTATTAAATTTTTGTAAGGTTGTCAAAAATATTTGTGAAATAAAAATTTTGTACAGAAGTGATTTATTAATCATTGCCCTAGTTTCTTGTTGTCAAATAAAGTACTGAAAGCCCTTTGTCAGTAGTAGACTAGTTATTTCAATCAACCAAGAGGCAAGAATGGCAATTGGAAAATTATATTTTGATCTGTATTAAATTTTTGTAAGGTTGTCAAAAACTATTGTGGAGTTCCCTGTCCACGGTTTTCTATTTATGGACGATTTTGTTATATATGTATCTACTTGAGGTATGGCGAAAGAGCTCTTCAAATTGACTATAATCTTGCTCAAGATTAAAGGGATTTAATTTCTGTGCTTTTAAAACGCAGTGCATTGTTTTGAGTCACCATAGACAGAACCATCAACCCCTATTATATCTTGATGAAACACAGCTACAAACTGCTTTAACCATATCATGCTTTCTTGAATTTGCTATGACAAATTCCATGTTGTTTAATAAATGAGAAACATGTCAGCGTACTAATCTGGCAGTAATAACTCCATGAGTTGAAACAGGTGGCCACACTGTGACATTTAGAGAATAAAGTGGCTTTTGCATGTATTCTTCAGGTTTGTCCCAGTTTAGGAAACACATGTTCCAGTTATTAACATGTCCACTAAGAAACACGTGGCACTTGGACCACCACCTGTGATCAATGTAATTTGGATCTTCATTAAGATTAGCTAAAACATGTGTAGGGCTTCAAAAAGTCATAGGTACCTTGAAGTCTGTAGGTTTTTTTTTAAAATTCATGCAGTAATTGAATGCAATACAAACGTGGTCCAATGTCTTTCAAGTTGTGAATAACACTTGTCTTTTCTATTGTTAATTCTCCTGAAATCCACCTTATGATTTTCATTGGAGATTGGACAACCTTATTAAATAACTGGCCCACATTTTCATTGCTTCTGGTGCTTCTTCACCTCCCACAATTTCCTTTGTTGTAATTTATTACATACCCAGTTTCTCTAAATTTGTTTACCCAAGACAGTAGTGTTTTCTTAGGAGGTGAAAAAAAATTCAGTAAAAGATTCCTCAATTTCTTCCATTTGCCAATGATGGTCCACCTTTTCAACTTGTGCCATAGCTTCTCAAATATCATTCAACATACCACATACGAAATTCAATGTTGTACTGAGACATGTTAATTGCCTGAATAAATGGTAAGTTTTGTAATGAAGTACAAAACCTGAAATATCAGAAGTATTGTCATGAAATTATTTTACAATCAGATGATTATTTTATACAACTGTAACATTTCGGTTACCTTTTTTTCCCACCTTGTATTTATATAAATTCACACTTTTATTACATGTGATGATTTGAAAATATAATCAGACATTAAAATAGTTGTTTACAAAAATTTCCAAAGGAAATTAGCATCATTGTGGAAAAACATAACTTTAGACTTTTGGCAGAAAAAAATTAATTGTGCTTCTGTTATATTGTTAAAATTAGGTCTGATCGGTAGGTTACTCATGTGGCTCTTCAATCTGTTACTTCAACAGTCTTTGAGTAGGTGTAGATTTTGTTATCAGTACCGTTTACTTTTGTAAGTTCACCGTTTGGTAAATCAACCTCTCTTAAGTATGGTATCACTGCATTTTCATTTCTTGTTTTACATGTCAAAAGTTCAAGTTTAAATGAAGAACTATCAAAATTACTACTTTTTATCAAACAAAAATGGTTTTGGTTAAACAAACACACGTTAAATGTTGTTTAATTCAGGTAAATATTCATTCCACAAATTCAGGAACCATGTTCTCTTAAAACATTAGTTTTACTAAAAATGTTACTTTCCCATAATGTGTTAAATTATTTTCCAGGAAAGTATGGAAGAGTGTTGTTGGTTTGGAAGTTCATGCTCAAATAAACACGGCCTCAAAATTGTTTTCTGGGGCTGGTACAAGTTATGGCACTCCAGTCAATTCAAGTGTTTCATTATTTGATGCTGCTATTCCTGGAACTTTACCGGTAACTATAAACATATTTCAAAAAATTATAATATATACCAAGATTATTGTTGTATAAATGAGCTGATGTCTATACAAATTAGCAAGAAAATTTACTGGTAATAATAAACTGCTTAAAATCTTATAAAACTAACTTTTAAATACGGGTTTAAAAAAAAGGCATTTCAAACAAGATAATTAAACTGATACATAAAAGAAGATGGTATAAAGTGACTATAATTTCACCTATTAGAAATAGAAATTGACAAATTCACTTTATTTATGTGAGTAAAAGAATTTGGGCTTTTAAGTTTTTGTTTTTTCCTGAAGTTTTTACCTTAGACTAATGAAGGAAGGAAAGTAGGTAAAAGTGCAGTGCCATCAACCAGGCTCAGATCTGCTTTTTTGATGTTCACTAGTCCGAACTGTGGAAATAAATAAAAGTCTGAACACAATTTTGTCACTCCATTTTCCTTGTTTGTTAATCAATATTTTTAAACTTCTACTTACATGAAGAGTAAAACAAAAAACCTTATTGTTTATATAAGGGAAGAAATAAGGAATTTTTGTAAATTATAATGTATAACTGATTCTTATTTCAAAAATCAATACTAGTGGAAGTAAATGTTTGATTAGGTTTTTGATTTCTTTGTATTACAGGTATTAAATCGAGCTTGTGTTGAATCTGGTGTATTGACAGCCCTAGCGCTATCTTGTAAAGTAAATCCAGTTTCATGGTTTGATCGAAAACATTATTTCTATGCTGATTTACCTGTAAGTTTTAATTATTTTAATGTCTTTTCATAATGTGTAGAAGAATTTAAATGTTGTAATATGCAAAGTACTTGATAGATTATGACTGTTTAGTGTACCTGCTCACTTTTGAGATCTTTAATGCTCTTCTCATTTTAACCTGTAAGCGCCGAGCGGTACCATATAGCACCGATCTGTAGTTATTTTTTGTTTGTTGTATTACCTAAACTGAATTATATCTAGCTTTTTTGACTTCTTCAACTATTAGTTGGTGAGATAACCTATGTATAGTACTGGTTGTTTCAACTTTTGTTTTGTTCTAGTTTTTAATTTTTGATTTTGTTGTATCTGTGTCTTATGTATGGATGTACTTATCATAACTTTTGAGTAAGTAAAAACTTTGTTTTTTCCCATGAATTTATTAAATGTTTCTATACATACATCAATATAATTGTGTTAATTGATATTTGTTTCGCGTAATGAATTCACTCTACAGCACATTTATGTTGCTGGTACCATAAGGTCTTATTCAGCAGATCCGTAACAAATTTTCATTTTATCGGCAAGTATAATTTTTTTTCTTTCAGGGAGGGCTTAACTTTAGGAGAACTTTTAGATATCTTGTGGTATCGATCCTCCATACCCAAATGTACTGACAGATGAAGAGTCGGGAGATGAGGATTTATCTGAAAACCATTATTGGCTAATGCAGAAGTTCATATATTTGGTTTGAATTTACCGTATAATAGCAATGAGAATAATCAATTAGACGTAAAATAGTGACAGTAAATATTTAAAACAAGATCAGTTTAATAATAATGACTGAAAAGTTTCAAAGAGCTGTTGAATCTTTTGCTTTTCAGAAACCTAAAAATTGCTATTTCATTGAAAGCGATCTTTAAAATATTTATGGGCATTTCCCTGAACAAAATTTATCATGTTTACAAATTTAACAAAAGTACAAATTTTAGAAAATGTTTAGACGAAGACATACTATATTTCGTGTATAATGAAATTCAAAGGTATGTGGCTTTTAAAACTCAATTATATTCTAAGATTAACAATTGAAGAACTAAATTCTTTATAGGTATTCTTATTTAATCCAGTTATGAAAAACCAGGGAAAAATTTCTATTGGGACGTTGAGGATGATATGGGAAACCCACTGATATGAGAAAACATCAGTTTTTAGAAACAACAAATTTTCTTCATTGTGCAAATAATAATAATCTTGACATGACTGACAAATATAACAAGGTACTAATGACACTAATTAACAAGAATTTTGTTGAAAATTTTGTACCACAATGACATTTGAGATATAACGAATCCATGGTCAAATTTTTGCAAACAATTCATTAAAATAAAGCTGATTAGATTCGAATACAAGGCATGGTGTATCAATTTACAGAATGGTTACATTTTACATTTCAATTTTTATACACAAAAAATTTAAAAAATATTGAAAAATTCTTCAGAAAATCAATCCTCCCTTTAATACAATGCTAATTAAATTTCCAATATTTTGGATAATTTATTTAATAGTAAAAATTTGTTTATATTTTTAAAATAGATCGGTTATGATTAAGATATAACCGGCTTCCAAAAAATATTCTTCTTTCTTCTAAAATATCATTCTCATAAGATCGTGCTTTTTTAAAACCACCCTAAATAAAAGTAACTGTATTCAATACATCTGTTGGATGGATAATTCTGTTATAACAGCAGCAAGAACATCATATGGTGTTAAGCTGACTTCAAACTTGTGATTCCAAAAAAATAAAAAAATTGTTTATGTAACAAGACTAAACTTAGTGGGAGTTTATAATAAGTACATGGGAGGAGGGGGTATGGATCTAGGTGACAAAAACGTAAATAGACATCGTATAGGCAAACCAGGTGACATATTTTCATTTGGTTGTTGTAAAAAATTCAACCTACAACTGATCTACGTTACAACCAAATTGGACATTTCATAATTCCGACAGATCAACGATCGAAATGCTGTTGTGCTAAAGAAGATGTGTAAAAAATGCATCGTTGGATTATGGAGCATCTGTCTTTTACAATACCACACAATTACATAAACATAAGAATAGATAATTAAACTGTGGAAGTTTTCAGTAAAATAATTGTAACATGGTTTTTATTCTAGAATATTTTTGTTATAGATTTAGACTATAAGTAAAGGTTTTTAATTTTTGCTTGTTAGACATAATATTGTTACAAAAATGATATTGCTTGTAGAATTTATTTTTGTATTTGTATTACTCTATGGACATGTGATACTTTAATAAATAAATAAATGATTGATTAAAAGTATGGTTGTATGTTGTTACCTAACAATGTAGTTAAACTTCTTAGAAAAAAATACACGGATTGGCCAAGTGGTACTATATAGGGCTGTATTAACATAAACATTTTTTTAACAAAAAGTAAAAGTAAATTTCTTTTTTACTATTTTTCGTAAGGTAAATAATATTTAGCTCTATTATTCTTTAACATATATAAGTTATGTAAAGCATAATTAATTGTAGGCCTATAGTGTTTTAGAATAATGATGAATGGGGTAGTTAATAATCATGTCAGCATATCTATTGTGTTAGGGAACAAGCTTTGTTTTAACCAGAGTTAAATGAGGCTTCTCTCTATGGTCATATTGTACAAGAGTGTTTTATGAAAGTTGTTATTATTAAGTTTAAAAGCATATAAATAAATTTGTAACAAATTAAATTGTTCTTTTTTAAAAAGCAATTTTCTCGAATCAAAAACTTATTTTATATTTACAACCAAAAATTACTGACGCTTATGGGTTAAGGTTTCTATAGAAAAGTCTCTAATGACCAGATAGTCTTAGGTTTTTACTCATGTGTCTGTCTTGGTGTTATGGTATAGCATGAGCAGTTTTTAAAAATAAGCAACAATGAATATAAATAATAGTTATATTCTTTGCAGGCAGGCTACCAAATAACACAACAACGAGCACCTCTTGCAAACAATGGTATCCTTAACTTCCATGTATTCACTCCTGGAGTTAATAACAAACCTTATGCCAAGAGTTCAGTAATACAGCAGATTCAGTTGGAACAGGACAGTGGCAAATCTTTGCATGATGATATTGCTAAAAGGTAATTTTATGTTGCCATATTGCTGTGTAAAAATTCCTCTTTAAAATTCAAGTAAAGAAAAAACCGAACCAAGCAGTTACCATCCGATTAAGCTTTGCAAACTGGTAGAGAAAGTGGTCAATCGGCATCTTGTTTGGTACCTCGAAAGTAACCGGTTTTTACAGGGTTGATCATGTACGGATCAGATGGTTTCATTAGAGGCATTCAAAGTGCTTTTTTCTTGTGTCAGACTTTTTTCACCTGGAAATGGCTTGTCGAAGAGGAATTCTAAATACTTTAATCATGGGGTATAAATGCCAATATTCTTACTTTTATAAAAACTTCTTTAACAACAGATATTTCAGAGTGTGTTTTGGAACTAAGTTGTCAGATCATTATCATTTAGAGAATGGTGCCCTTCAGGGTAGTTTGTTGAGTGTGACCCTGTTTGCTGTGGTAATCAACATCATTACTGCTAATGTGGAGTTCCGTGTCCACAGTTTTCTATTTATGGAAGATTTTGTTATATATGTGTCTACTTGAGGTATGGCAACTGCCGTAAGAGCTCTTCAAATTGACTATAATCTTGCTCAAGAATAATGGGATTTAATTTCTGTGCTTTTAAAACGCAGTGCATTGTTTTGAGTCACCGTAGTTCGACCCCTATTATATCTTAATGGAACACAGCTGCAAACTGCTACTACTGTCAACTTCTTAGGTCTATTATTTGATCACAGACTTTGTTGGATTCTTCATTTATTTGATCACAGACTTTCTTGGATTCTTCATTTATTTGATCACAGACTTTCTTGGATTCTTCATTTATATGATCTGAAAACACACTATAACAAAACTCTAGACATGTTACGTGCTCTCGATGGAGAACCGATTTTACTGTGTTCTATTTCAATCACTGATTAATATGCCTCTATAGTTTACTCATCCTCAAGATCATTAATAATTAAGAATCTTGATTAGGTTCATAATTCTGCCCTTCGTCTTGTTTCTGAAGCATTTCTTTCGAGTCCAGTTTTTAGCTTACTTGCTAAGACTGAGAACCATCTCTTTCTTGACAAAGAAAGCAATTACAAATATTATGTATTAGTAGTCTGCACTCCAAACTGTATTATCCATCTTATGACATTGTGTTTCATAATCCTTTGGCTGAACAATACGAATATCATCAGAAATATTAGTATACTGCCCCATTTTGTATTAGAACTCCAAGAATACTCGACTCCAGTGTGCGAGTATTCTCCAGGTTTATTCCATGGCTTATTTAAATACCAACATTTGATTTCTTGCTGTCTAGATTCATGAAGTACAACACTCCTGATGTAGTGTATTTATAGAAGTTTAAGTATATACTTAATGAATACCCATCTAGTGAAATTATGTTCAGAGATGGTTTTAAACTGAACAGTAAAGTTGGTTGTGCATGTTTTTCAACCGGCTGGGGAGTATATGTATGTATTACCATCAGCTTCTATTGTATTTACTGCCTAACTCTTTGTTATTTTAAAAGGTCTTAGTACCATTGCATCTGATTACTATCACTATCTTTATTTCCAATTCCAAAAGTGCTTTACAGGCTATCCTAGGATATGAACTCTAAGAATCTTTTAGACTTGGATATTTTGTGTTGCATACGTTGGATGTTGGAGTATCATTTTGCTGGGTACCTGGGAATTACAGGAAACAATAAAAGCTGAAGAAGCAGCAAAGGAACTACAAGTCAGATGCCAGTCACTAAACATGTTATATGACTTCTGACTTTGTATCAAATGATAAATTCATTTTGTATAAGCAATGGAAATAAGAATGGACAGATATAGAGTCCAATAAGCCGAAGGAAGTAAAAGATACTGTCCTTCCGAGAAATACAATTAGACTTTCCAGTCGTCAAGAGGAAGTGGTGATTACTTTTGTTTGTATCAGTCATTTTGTGATCGATCACTCATGCATTTCTATTGGAAAATGAAAATCCGCCGCAATGCCCATTTTTTAAGGTGTATTGCCGATTAAGCACATGGTTATTGACCTTATTGTTGTGAGAGGTGTGCATAAGACATTTTTTCCTACCAAATATAAAATATAAAAAATATCATTTGATTATTGCAGGGATCTTTTACAACCCTGTAATATTACATTTGTTGTCTATTTAGTTTTATCAAATTTAGTCCTTGTTAACTCGTTGCAGAGTCCATTTACAGCCCTGTAACATTTTAAATTGTTGTTTATTGTATTTTATTATTGTTAACTTGTTGCAGGGTGTCCTAGGCCTGTAAAATATTGTTGTTATTATTTTTTATCTCAGTTTATGGTTGTTAACTAATTTTAGTATTGCTAATGTTGTTCAAATTTTATGTTATTTTAAAAAAATTATTTCTATTTATTAATTTTTTATTATGGAGCATTTTATGCACATTTTTGTATAAGCGATGATGACTACAAGGTTTTTTTCTCTTAACCCACCCCCCTCCATTAATTTATAAACTTAGTGGTGGTTTTTATATCCCACCAGTTGAGATTTTAAAATTTGAAAAAAAAAAAAAATTCTGATTTGTAAAGTTTTCTTTTTGGTAATTTATGTATTTGATATATACTGTTGTCATTGAATGGCGTCGAGAAGAGTGGGAAAATTATATTTGAAACTAATTAGAAAAATGTTCACTCGAAAATTAATTAGTCGGTTAATTAGTAAAATATTCGAATTAATTCATGATAATTTTAAGCTCGGAGGACCATCCACAGAAAAGCTGTGGAACTTTAATGTTTGTAAAATATGTAATACACACAACAGTTAATGTACAATGAGATTCAGACCAATTAATAATGTTATTTGTACTAAAAGATGTCACAGATACCTTGAAAGATGGCGAGTTTCCTCGGCACTTGTCCGATGCAGAAGAGAAGATCTGCGTTGGTACCTAGCTAGGTGTATAGTAAGCACAGAGTATACTGTACAATTAATTACTAATTGGTCTTGTAATTAACAATAAAAGGAAAACACAAAATAAGTTCACTTTCAAGAAATAACACGTACACTGAGTTCACACACGCGTATGCTCTCGCGTCGCGTAAGAGTCCAGAGTAACGAGTTCATTGAATAACTAGTTACAAACTAATAGAGTCTTTGAGCGGACGCTAATTAATGTTAATTAGATAATATTTCAAATAGAGTTTAAATATGAGAGAAAGAGATGAGATCATACATTCACAATACACTTTGAACTAGGTTCGTAACCGGCGTCATCACACACGTCGACTTACACACATCGAAGTATATGTGTTCCCTTTTGAGTTGAAAACCAGACTACCCTAAGCGCTTGTAAGGCGTCGCGTTGGCTGAATAATTAGCCCTTTCGTTCTCGATGTGGGAACCAATAGGAGATCGGTTTACAACGGTTGACCAATGGTGAAATATTTTAGAGGAACTTGAAGAATGATGTATTGTGGGCTTACGTCATTGATTTTGCAACGATTTCCCATCTCATGGTTTTCAAACGGGAAGTATCGAGATCATATTGCAGGGGCACGAAGAAAAATCAATAAATTGTCGATTCTGTACTTAACAGTCATTCTTTGCAATTATATAGTGTCAAAAAAGTATCAGAACGACTGTATAATGCAGCTGCGATTTGACTTGGAAAGACAATCGACCCTTCATTTAAAGGTATCTGCCGAAGTTCTCTACAAAGTGTGAATGAAATTTTGAAAAATACAGTGTTCCGAAAATGTACTAAATGTTTTTTCCTCGTAAATTTCATTTGTAAAGGTATGTTTATTATTTGATATTCCGATTCTCTCCAGATAAAACCACATTAATAGATGTTTAGTTTATGTGGCTATCATTTTACTGTTAAAAAGTCATAAGTTTAATAATGTAAGTGCATATTCATATGTCATTGTACAATTTAAATGAAATAACAGTTTGTCATGTATGTTTTTACAACTGAGAAAGTGTGGAGAAAGTAAAACAAAATTGTTGTTTTATTTTGAAATAAAGAGCTTTAGCACAATAATTTTAGTATGGCGTACCTTTAAACTTACAACAAATGCTTGACGTTCTTCTCTTTAGCAGTTTAGCAATGGGATAATCTGTAGTAGTAGGATCCCAGAACGTTCTACAGCATATATCGGGAGTGTAATCATTGCAGCTTCTTGAATAATACGGTTGCTTAAATCACCAATGTCAATCGGTTTAGTTTGTGTTTTAAATGAACCCATAAAAATAAATCTAACAGTGAAAAGTTCTAACTGGTGAACGTGCTGGCCATTCTATCAGGTCTCTTCTCCTGATCCATCTTTAAGGCAATATTTCATTAAAACGTGGGCGTACTTGTACAGCGTAGTGAGAAGGGGCTCCATTTAGCTGAAACCGTACGTTGTTGAAATTTGCTCCAATAATGTGTTGAATCTCTGGAACATTCTACTTTTCAACATGTCATGATAATAGTTTCCTCCAATGACAAATGGCCCAACAATGCTATCACCAAATATTTCTATCCTTACATTAACTTTTTCAGGATGCTGCGTGTGAGCTTCTTGCATCCAATTTGGGTTCATATCACTCCAAAATTGGCATTTGTACCTATTCACATTATCATTGATCTTGAACGTTTCTCGTCAGAAAATACTATTAAATAAATAAATTGTTGATTCCTTAGTAGTTTGACCAAAATGTCATAGTATTCCATGCGTCTGTCGAATCACTTTTATTGAGTTCATGAACAAGATTAACTTTGTAATGATGGAACGTATTAGCTTTCGAAATGTTGTGAACAGATTGATAACTAATACGATGGATCATTTTTTGCTACTTTTCTAACAGAAGAATTTCCACGACAAACTGTAACACGTTTAAAGATGTCTCCTCATCAGTAAGATTTTTTCCTTTCCTAAATGGGCACGACCTTTTACTGATCTTGTTTCCTCAAAAAGCTGTACAGTTCTAAATATTGTTGATATTGATATAGGAGGTTAATTTGGAAAAATATTGTTAAATAAATAAGTAACTTGTTGGTAAGATCAAACTTGATCCTCAAATGCACGTATCATTAGTAGTGGTGGGCATTAACGCTAACAACGGTCAACGTCAACACCAGTTAACGTTGAGCGTGATTAACTGTTGAAAAAACTGCTAATGTTAACCTGCCAGACAGAAAAGAAGACCAAGCGTCTTTGTTCAGTGTGCACATGTAAAATAGTAATGTTGATTCGTTGATGAATAAACATTGACGCAAATTGATTTGCTTTAGTTGCTCAACTAAACTAACAGACGACTGATAGGCGTACATGTAGCGGGGTGCCTATTTCTAGAGTGAAAAATGTCTTTGTTATTTATGTATTGTAATTATCTGACGATGTTTCCTGCGACAGTGAAACAGGTGTAATAAAATACATTTCAACAAGAATTGCAAGATGGTAAACAGGACTTTTATTATAACAAGTTTTAGTTATTAACCCTTTCCACTATCATTATTATTCCACTGAACAATCCTTCAGATCTCATTTTTTTGTACAATTATAGCTGAAATAGACCTAATACATAAAATTTTATATAATAAAATAAAATAAATGTATGTTCTTCCTGATTTTAATTTAATAACTATAGTTACACAATAAAAGAACAATGTGTATAGAACAACTTTGATATAACCAAATATTGTAAAATGTCTAAAATATTTAACATAATTAGCGTTAAAATATTGAATTGTTCAACTGAAATGTAGCTAATACTTAAAATTTTATAAAATAAAAACAATATATTTATTTGAATATCGTAAACTATCAAAAATTAGCTTTTAAAATATCGAATCGGTTCGGGAAAACTATCTAAGATGTCGTAAGGGATGTTTTACAAAGTTTAATGTACAATTTTGCTTACATTCAACAACTTCTTTTTTGAAAAGATGAAGTTGTTTTTGTTACTAGATTATATTTAACTTCAGCCAGAGTTAAAGTTTTAAGATAGTTGCAGTGGTATTGTTGTATACACTTTGTTACTTGTATTGATGTTTAACATTTTTTATTTTTGTTTACATAATTATTTAAATGATTAAAGTCAATATATTTATTCTATTTATATATTTTGTTGTTTCTAAATATGAATTACATTCTAGGAGTCTACTTGATCTTAACAGAGCAGGAGTGCCATTGCTTGAACTTGTATTTGCTCCGGACTTAACAGACGGGGAGGAAGCTGCATCTCTAATTAAAGAACTGACTCTAATTCTCTCTCGATTAGGCACTTGTCTTTGTAAAATGGAAGGTTAGTATATTCAATGATACTCGATGCATAGCTTGAATTATTTTCTAGTACCAGTTTTCCAATTCAATATTTATTATTTTTAACATGGGTTACTCATAATGTGTTAGAACACTAGTAGTACATAGAGTTTAGTACTCTATAGTTAAAATACAAATGGTCCTGAATAAATATAGTTAGAACAAATGAATTCTATTATAGAATTTCTTGATAAAAACATTTTTTATAGACACAGTTGGTTCATGGGAAACCTTGATACAGTAATAACAGAAGAACATGAATCTACTAACTGAATTAATTACTTTTGGAGGCTAACCACAAATATATAGTGCAAAATCATTGAACATACTTTCTTACACACCCATTCACAATTGAAATACTAACCAAACAAAACTATATGTCATCAAAAATGTAAGTTTGGTATTTGTGAGTAAAAAAGTGAAAACCACCATGGACATCGTCTTTGATTTTGTAAAGTTAAATTAAACAATACTTATATGTTTAAATAAGGTGTAAATTCCCTTAAGCATAAATATTATATAAGAGAAATCTAATTTAAATAACGGCATAAGATTTGTTTAAAGTTTTTGAAAATTATTCCTTAACAATTTCAATAAATTTAATGAAATTGTTTAAATTGATTTTGAAAAATTACGTCTTTTACAACAGTTCCATTGCAGATTTTTGGTTTTTAGCGATAGATCATAAATCAACATTTTTTGTAGTTCATTACCACTATGATTTGTCAGGGTACTTAGGGGCTACATTTTAATTAAATTTTATCAATATTGATTCAGCCGTTTTTTAAAAAAATGGATATTTGTCTTATGGCTTAATTAAAATTGTTTACTAGTTTAGGCTGTAGAGCACTGCACAAACAACAATAGAAGGTTATAAGATATTATGCTTTATTATATATTTTGTGAGTCTTAACAATTTTATAAAATGGGATTAAAAACACATACAGAGTTATAAGAGCTTAACAGGCCCGGGTAATAAAAAATATTGAAAATAAAGAACACATTTCACTGAAGATTTTTATTTTATTATTTTTTATTCATAACCAGAACTAATAATGAATGTTCAAATTGATGTCCATTAACATATATACACAAGTCAACATACTTCACTATGTTTTTGGAAATTTTTCTTAGAGTTACTTCACTGATCTCCCCAATAACACGGTTGATATTTATTTTTTGTTGCTCTAAATAAAATGTGTGGATTATTCTTGAATACTTGATTTTTCAAATAACTCCCCATAAGAAGAAATCTAATCTAGACAGATCAGGAGATCTCGGTGGCCAAAATCCTTTGGAAATAATTCTTTTATTAAAAATTCAAGCAACAATATTGCTTGATATGACAAGTCGCACCAGCCTGCTGCAAACATCAAAAGCGCTCATGGATTTTGGATTTTGTTTTTTTTCATAATCAAGAGGATTTAGTTTATGAATTACCTCCATTTTGCATTGGTACAATTAAAGAACTTTCCTGACAGCAGTATGGGCTTAACCGTACGAAACATTGCTTGGATACTTAATTTTCATAAGACTTAATGGGAGATCTACTGATAGCAACTTCAATGTCTTGTTTACTTTTCACTGGAGCTTCTTTACTAAATTTTACAAGTAATGCTTCTGTGCACTGTTTGTAAGAAACATATTATTATTAAAGTTTTTGACACTAAACGACCGCTCTTATACGGTAGAACTCATTTTTAAATGCACTATTCAATTAATGAGACTAAAAGTGTGCAAAATTATGTTCTGAAATTGAATAACAACAATTACATTAACAAACTTAAGTAATCAATTAAAATCAGCTGATCCAGGCTATCTAACACAAAATAGTGTACAACAATGACTGAAATGATTTACATCATTGTACATAAAGGTACACCTTAATTTTAATAGATTATTAGACTCGGGCCACTTTTAAGCTGATCACCCTCTACATTTAAATACGTACTGTTACAAAATCAGGAGTTGGTAATAGATATAAAGATTAACTCTTCATTATTCTCCCACTATAGAAAACGTTCTGTATATCATGACATTTTGAAGACTTTAAATGATTTGGTTGAATTAGTTATCCTTTATTAATATTTTTCTTCCTTCGGAAATTATATACTTATTCATAATTATATTAATTTTAAATGTATGCTAATTTATAGAGGGAGGATTGCGAGTTGATGTTAATGTTTCCATAAACCGTGAAGGAGAGCCATTAGGTGTTCGTAGTGAAGTGAAGAATATTGGAAGTGTGAGAAGTGTGGCCAAGGCTGTAGATTATGAGATTAAACGCCAATGTCAGATTTTGGAATCTGGTGGACGAGTTATAAATGAGACAAGAGCGTGGGATCCACAAAGTGAAACAACTGTGTCAATGAGAGACAAAGAAGAAACACAGGTTGGTTTTGTATTCCTTTTAAAAGTTATAAAAAATTTATTTTCGTTTTTCTCCTTGTTATAATTAGTCTCACTTCAGCAGAGTTTATGAAAAAGGAGTACACACACACGCATGCACGCACGCACGAAAAATAATAATAATTTGATTTTATTTAGCATATAGTGAAATTTAAGTGGTTTTATATAATTTCCACATGATTTGTTAATAGGATTATAGATTTATGCCAGAACCAAATTTACCTCCTCTGAGACTCAACATGTCTAAAGTAGCGGTTCAAGACCTAATCAATGTTCCTGAACTTCAAGATAAGATCCCAGAGTTACCTGCTCAAACCAGATTAAGGCTACAGGAACAGTTCAGCTTGTCTTTAGCAACAGCTGTTATATTAGTGGTAAATACAGTTAGGGTAGTTACATATTTTTAATGTATTATAAGTAAGAATTTGTACATGGCTAAAGTTTTAATCAAAATAAAATATTTAGACAGTTACAGTAAGTTTTTGGAAATGGACTTTAATTTAGGTTAGATTATAGACTAAGGTTCTATAAGAGTACTGATTTTATAGGGGCTATATTGGTACCTAATCGTATCATGAAACCCACCTATATTCCTAGTTTTGTATAAGTGAAGTAGCCTTCACTTGCTATGGTTGAGGCAGTAATAAAACCTTGAACATTCAAGGTTTGAAATTTTATTTTCAATATACTATTGTTATTTTTGTAGAGAATTAGAGTTGGTATTTTCAAATTGAAATCTGTAAACGTTACCTAATTTAGAGAGTTAGAAGTTTGATCTGCAAAAAAAATACTAAAAAAAAAGAAGATAATTAAACATAAATAACTAGTCTTTTCCAGTTAAGAATTTTAACAGTTTTGGATAACTAACATTTGTGTGGTTATTTCACCAAAGCACTGCAATATATACATTCAGCAAAAGAACACCTACATCAAAATATGGATTGCTAATATTAAATGAACATTCAATTTTTAAATAATGTCAAGGCTCCTGTTGAACCTGTTGGTTTCATGATTCAGTGCACTTCGTTTTCTGCCATTGGCATTTCGTTTCATACTGTGTAAAACAGATTATCTAAGCTCTCTCACAATCATCACACATTAACAATAAGCCATATAAACCGTTATTTTTTGCAGGATGTAAGTAATAAATCATAAATAAAATTAGCACTATACAGTATGTATAGTTTAGTCGTTAATTTTTGGTGAAATAAAAATTCAAACACAATTATCACACATTAACATTAAGACAGATAAACTGTTTAGTTTTTGAATGTAAGCAATCAATCACAATACAACTTGAATCCGCACCAATAAAGTAAGCACTATATAAATTAACCTAAAAATAATTTATAAGAGCTGTTTCAAATTATTTTTGTTTACTTATACCAAACATGTTATTTAAATGATAAATTTATTACAAAATAAGTGTTTCCATAAAAAAATGAATAATCTTCGGCAAATCTGCAGGTAACACTGTTTAATTTGACACCTCAATCATTCAAATCGGCCCTATTGTGATACAGTGAAGCGACGGTTTTCATGATTTTTTTTTCAATTTTTTCAATCAAATTATCCGCTATCAATGATGACCTACTACTATGTTCTTATCGTGAATGTTCGTTCACCCTTCTTGAAATAAACTTCACTGTGTTACTTTTGTGTCACTCATAATCAGCCTGTAAACGTCACAAATTTTTTGTGAATTTTAGCCACTGAAATGATGTTTGCCATAAAAAGTCAGATTACTACTTGTATTTGACACTTGGCAGGATCAGTAATTGTTTTATATAGATGAATATGAACAACTCTCAAAATGACTAAACTGTTATTGATAACAGCTGACCATTGATTCATGTAAACATGCTATGCTTAAATGTATTTACAAAACTAAACTTTTTAATACAAATTACTCAATTGTAAGGAAATTTTCATTCAATCATTATTGTTTGAAAGTTCTGTATATATTTACGTTTGACTTTCATGCTAGACAATTATTTTTAGTTTCTTGAAAATACCTTATTAAAAAAAGCGAAGAAAATAACTTGTAAAATAAGAAAGATATAATGTTCTTTTACATATTATTAGTCTTATGGATTCTATTGATTAGCATTGATTAAATTTGTAATATGTTCTTCACCAGTACAAATAAATCTCTTCTACATTTCATCCTATGTTTTTTAAAATACGTTATTTAGTTTTTCAATTGTTCTTTATACAGAATGAAGATAAACTGCTGCTAATGTTTGAAAAAATAATGGAAGCTAGTAAAACAAGACGTGCCACAACAGTTTCAAATATTCTAATTATGGAACTGTTGACATTAGTAAATAAAGGGATTGGTGATTTGGATCATAAGTAAGTACCAATGATGTTTAAGTTAAAAAAAATGTATAAACAACTTTAAAATCAATTAATAATAATAATAGTGATACATAATATTTTGTAAAATTTCTACACGGCAAAATTATGTCCAGAAACACAGAAATATATCAGTTTATAAGTAACATATTTTAAAATATGACATGTGCAAATCTTTGTTGTAGAATACATTACAGGGCTGTTTTGTCGAGCATTGCTGGTTTTCTCAAGTGTAGAACTTAAAACTTAAAACATTGATACTGAATACAACATATAACATTGAATAAAACATTTAACAAGATCTGAATATAATTTTTGTTTAAACGATACAAATTGCATTTTTTTTAGTATTCTCCATCAAAAATTGCACATACTTTAAAAAAGGTATTTTAAACCGATAATTTACTGCAATTCAAAAGCAAATAAAGTTATAATACAATTAAAAACTAGTTGTGTTGATCTGGCATTGTCCTATGATGTCAATATTTGTTTTCATAAATATCTGTAAATGGATCTAGGATTTGGGAATTTGTATACAATTGGGACTTACAAAATCCTTTTTGTGACTTTTGGGATTTTATATTTTTTTTATTATTTAAGATACTTTTTTGGAGCTTGATTCAAATGATCTTCCGATCTAAGAAGATACATGATTGGGTTGTGTGCGATACTATATCAGTTTAGACCATAGGGACTATATATTTTTGTGGGACTTTTATTTACTAAATGGAAAATTTTGGCTATTTCATAGGATCAGTGGACCTTTAAATTGAAGGGCATTTGTGAAGTCTTTTTAGGATATACGATAGGCTTTGATATGTTCTGGAATTTTGGAGTTTTATTCTATATTTCCATTGCTAGTACTTTAATTTAACTCAAATTCCGTGGTTAAAAATAAGTCTCCTGATTTTAGGTACTCGTGAATAGGTTTTTTTAGGAATATAGGCTCTAAGTTTAAAAAAAAAAACATTACCTCTTGTTTTTTTCCTGAATATTTTTACTTTATGGCTGTTACACAAGTAAAGATTAGTGTGTAACACAAATAAAATCTCAACCAGCAGCTAGGCTCTAACTTAGGGTCAAATAGGAACATATAAAACCAGTTGGTTCAAAGTGTGAGCTAAAATGAGCTATGTGTGGATCTTAGTTAATTGTGCCAAACTATTCCTCTTGTTTTATTGTAAGACCAACAACTATCTAGCAGTGTTAATAATTTTCCTCATTTTTTAAAACTTATAGCCAATCAAATCTATTTTTTGAGAAGGGTTCTAATATTTAATTGTTTAACTTCTTTACGAGGAGGTAATTCTTGTCTCGCTGAAGCTGAGCCATAAATATGATTTTTTTGTTAAATATTATTTTTAATCCAAGGGCTAAATGGTTTTTTCCAATGTGATTGTATATTCAGTTAATTTGTATTTCAGGAAATTTACCGCTTCAAATTTAGGAGAAGTTGTTGATTTACTTGAAGAAAGAAAAATCAATCATGTGACCGTTAGACGTATTCTTGAAGAGTTAGTGACCGGAGATGACAGTACTCCTACTAAGATAGTAGATAAACATGGTTGGTCACAGATCTCTGATGTTGAAGAAATAAAAAAAATCTGTGAAGAATGTTTTACAAGAAATCCTCAGCTAGTTGAACAGTACAATAAAGGCAAACAAAAAGTATTTGGAGCATTTCTAGGAGATATTGCTCGTGTTACTGATAAGAAAGTAAATATGGAAATTGTAAGTAGGATAATGAAAGAAATTTTGGATAAAAATAAACAAAGATAATAGTTATTTTTGTAAAGTTTAAAATACATGTAAATTTTGTAAATATTGTAACTTTAAATTGTGAGTTGTTTTTATTTAAGATTTCCTCTTTTTAGGTGTTGTTATAAATAATCAGAGGTTTTATGTCAAAATGATTTTGATTATTTATTCTTACTGACTTCTCTAACAAATGTTTGTGAGTTACTATGGTACTTGTTGATTCTGTTTGTATAGTCCTCTCTTTGTAAATTTATTGTATTTGAGTAAATTGAATTTCTTGTAGATACAAATATTTGTTCACGCCAATGTTATGTGCTTACAGCATTGTTATAAATATACACAGAACCATCTATTGGTAAAGCTGATGGTTAAGAGTCTTGGTACAAAGGTTGTTTAATTATTACTTTGTTTTTATAAGTTGTAAAACCAAGAGGAAGTGATAAATTGCTAGACTTGACGGTAGTGTGAAGACATTTTTTGATTGATTGATGAAATGTCAAAGAGTAGCCACCAAAGTTATTGTTGTGTCACCAGTGGGGGTGCTCGGAAATTTGAAAAACATCTCATACTCCGGCAGCATTTTTTTTTTTTTTTTTCATGTCTGGGCAATTGTTAGTTGAATACTTTGTCTGACTCACAATATTACTGAATTTAGAACATGAATGTCTACTAGGAAAGTAGGTAAAATTTTCAAATGTAAACCTTTAATTTTATTTATATTGAATTTGATAAAACATAATATTTTAATTATGTTATTGCTAAAACGTTTAGATAATTGTTGTTTAGAACAAATTTTTGTATCATTATGCAAACACACTGATCACAGTTGCTATGGTATTCATATTTATATGAAAAAAACCAACAAGTGTCATTTTTGACATTCACTCCTGGCTTGTAATATTGAACAAATATTTCATACACCAAACTCAAAGTTCATAGCCTGTCCTAAGTTTTTCTCGATTTATTGTCTACAGTTCCTAATACTCATCTCCATTCTTGCTCATGTTAGGTAGAATCAATAATATTAAAGCCTGATATATGACATACTTTCTTGCCAAATTGAAAGTCTGCACCACTTATGAAAAGGCTTTTTTACTTGCCCATTATACGAATTATGGGGTATGTTAGGTACGAGGGGCGTTCAATAAGTAAAGAGACAAACCTTTCCAGGTTCAAAAACAATCACCTGGGAAATTTTATAACTATCAATATTGTGAGTTGGCAACACTGCCAACATTCTAATACAGCTGTTTTGTCATTGTTGAACATTTGTTTATTTTTGCAATGTTTTGAAAATGGCAAGTTCTCTTGAAGATTGCACTTTGGAAGAGCAACGAGCCGATATACATTTTGTTTTTCTGAAGGAACAAAACCATCTGAAATTTATTCAAAATGAAAAGACAATATGGGAAAAATTGTATAAACCGTGCAAACTTTTGTAAGTGGATAGATCGTATAAACTTGGGCGAACAAATGTGAGTAATGTGCAAGGTTCAGGCCGACTGATTAAGTTTTCAAATGCTTTGGTGGAAAACTGAATCAATAATATTTACTTTTAAGTCCAATCGATAGAAACCAGAATACAAACAATCATTAGGACAAAAAGTTAAGTAATTGCTTGCAACCTACTAACACGTCACAAATTACCAAGATTGGTAGAAAATCGGGGTCAGGTGCAGCAAGGAGTATCGATGGACGGCTGGAGTTGGCACGAAGTTGCCAGCAGGACCAGGGTGCTGTCATGGGATAAGATCGCTAATCGAAGAGACTTCGATACAAGGGATCAATACGGATACGGAGCCACAAGAGGTTGCCATTAGGAAGGTGAACAAGTTTCATGTGTAAAGCAATACAGAAAATTCTTGGAATTCTTATTTAAATATATATAATCATAATAATTGGGATAGCTCTGGAACAAAAGCTTAGGATATTTAACTAATAAATTAGTTTAATGTTAAATGACAGTAATGTCAGGAATAAATTTAATGTAATTTATTATTATTTATTTTTAGTGTATTGTATTATAATAATCATTAAATTTTTAGTATTTAATAAATGTAATAATCATACGACACTCAGAATGATCCAACTATTGTGAAAGAAGGGAAAAAGTGTTGAAATGCTTGCCTTGTATTGGGAGTAGAACACTACAGGCGATGAAAAATATATAAGCAGCCAGGAGAAAGGAGAGGGGGTCTTTTGATGTTAGAGTGGTGGAAGAAGACAGCCCAGGCAGTTTGAATCCAAGCGGAAAGACACGAAAGAGACTCGCCAATTTTGAGACTCTACAAGGTGAGCAAGCATTACAATATAAAGGCATTATTTTGTAATCTAAGTCATTTCAATTGAATCAAAAAGTAATAATAGTTTATTATTGTTTGTTGCCATACCGACTACTGTTAATTATAATTTATTAAATTACTCACCGTCCAGTAGTTTTTTGCGTTTTTTCTCAACGACGGCCGTTTCGGCTATTCAGCCATTTTCAAGTGTTCAGTTTCAGGACATTTACTATTCCTCGTTATAACATAAAAGTTCACAACACACAGTTATACACGCAATACACATACACATAGAAGACACAATAAAACACATCTTGTAGGTACACTATCTGTATCTGGACTAGTTCCTCAAGTGAATCTTGGAAGCTTATCAGTTGTGTCTTAACATTCTATTATTGTGTCAAATAATGAGTTTGCATCAAAGTTCAATTTCTCGTTAAGTAGTGTTCCAGGTTCTGTTTTGAATGCTTTGTATATTTCAAACTGTTCCAAAGCATTCATAAGTTTTCCTTTTTTTGCATCTATGTAAAATGTCCATTGATTTATTTATATTACTGTACTTGTGATTCGATAAATCAATGGACATTTTACATAGATGCAAAAAAGGAAAACTTATGAATGCTTTGGAACAGTTTGAAATATACAAAGCATTCAAAACAGAACCTGGAACACTACTTAACGAGAAATTGAACTTTGATGCAAACTCATTATTTGACACAATAATAGAATGTTAAGACACAACTGATAAGCTTCCAAGATTCACTTGAGGAACTAGTCCAGATACAGATAGTGTACCTACAAGATGTGTTTTATTGTGTCTTCTATGTGTATGTGTATTGCGTGTATAACTGTGTGTTGTGAACTTTTATGTTATAATGAGGAATAGTAAATGTCCTGAAACTGAACACTTGAAAATGGCTGAATAGCCGAAACGGCCGTCGTTGAGAAAAAACGCAAAAAACTACTGGACGGTGAGTAATTTAATAAATTATAATAATAGTTGGAATCATTCTGGGTTTTGTGTGATGAATATTGAGTTTTGAATATTGTTTAAATAATTGTTGATATGGTATTATTTAAAAGATAATAATGTTTTGTGTTTATATTGTGTCCATTGTTTTGCTATTCTGTATTCTTTTTGAATTCTCTAAAAGATAGATTGAGTTTGCGTTGTGAGATGAAGATTTGCGCAAAAAATGAACCACTGAGCAATTTTATGTAACATTTAAAGAACCCAGGCCTTTTAAAGATAAATTCCTAACAAATGGTGCATCGGCCAAATTTTTAATCTTTACTAAAAAAATTACCATATGTAAAACTATTGAATTTTGTATATTTAAACTTCAGTTTTTACTAAAATAATTGTAATTTGTGCATGCTTTTGCCATTTGATTTATTGAACACTTTTAAGTTGTTAAATTTTTATTTTTACTGAATATTATTACGTTGTGGATAGGAAAACTTAGTATTTGAAGTAGGGAGTTAAGAGAGTTATTGAAATTGATTTCTTTCATTTTGAGTTCTATTTTAATTTATTTGAAATAACATTTATACTAAAACCTTAGCTCAAAATTGTGTGAGAGAATTTTTTAATGATTTTAAAGTTTAATACCTAAAGGAAGTTGTGGATTTTAGTAGCTTGTGGAACACCTCGTATTGAATTTAGTGAGAAGAAATATAATTGTTTGATGAGGTGAATTTGTGAATAAATATTAATATTTAAATTGAATAATTATTGTATTGAACTATTGCTTTAATTAAATTAAAAAGAAAATACTAACTTCATTTTTATATTTAGGTATGCTGAATTCTGTTTGTGGTTAATTATAAGTATAGATATTACTTTAAATATTTGGGTTACATTTAGAAATTGTGTATTTATTCGAATTTGTTCTATTTATTGTCGACTGACACTGTTACACATACCACACTTCAACATTTTGATTATACAAGGCCGCAACGATTAGATCATATAGTGCTGACAGATCATTGTTGTTATTTACATTGCTTCTTCCTTCTTGTGTCAGAAGTCTACTCAGGTTTATAACTCACAACAAACTTGACACCTTATTTTTATCTTTAATTTCGGTGGACTAAGTAGCCGAAACGAATATTTATGGGTGTCAGGTGTTGAATTATTCTCTATTTGTGTAGGGACACCAATACTTTGAGACGTATTGTTTCATGAATTTGACATTAGCTGACATAAAAGCACTAAAGAAGATCCAAGCAATTGCCATTTGGAACGACTTTAACTGGGAGGTTCCGCAAAAGGCTGATTTGGAATTCTAACGGTCACATATTCGATTGTGGAAAATTCAAATGGATTTGGGAATTAGTCAAGACGAACTTGGCGAGCAGTATACAAATTGGCCTATAAAAATTGTTGAAGAAAAAATCAAATCAGAAATGGCAAGGGAAGAATGCGTATACGACGGGGTTGAGGGATTTTCAGAAGATAGGCAAAATATTCAATTAACAGATGCTAACATAAAACTCGAGAGTAGAATGAGCGAGAAAACGCCATTTCTTGAGCCTGCTAAATTTGGTGGAAAATCAGGGGAAGACATAATGAGTCGTATAAGATTTAACGGGGCGGCCTTAGCGGACGGATGGCATGATAACAAAATGAAAATATGCTTCCCATGGTATTTAGTGGGCATGACAAGCAACTATTATGACATTTTATAGTTAAAGAATGATCAGTTTACATGGGAAAACCTAAAAGAATTCGTGAAAGAATTTGCACCAACGCAAGAGAAAGAATTTTTTTGCTAAAATTAAATAGTAGAGTATAATTGCCTGGAGAATCCCTAATTCAGTATAGGACTGATGGGGAATTGTTGGGGAAATGTGCAAGATACGAGTCGGACATGAGCGAACAAAAAATATGTAATCACATTCTAAAAGGGCTTAACCCTGCTATGTCACATAATACTACACTGCGAAAATTTAACGAAAATATGCTCACGGCTGAAAAAGCTTCATATCTTTTGCAAGAAAGACTGGGCATTAATATAGGGGATACAACGACAACTAGAATAACAATGTAAAAACCGACTTGACAGCCATACTGGACAACACATACAATATACAGATACAAAATTCACAATTTAGAGAAAATCCTGGGGGATGGAAATACCAGGGATGTCAAAATAGATATTATGACAGATGTAGGGAGACAGAACCAAGAACAACCTATGGACAACTAGACAAATCAACCACAAATCCCGGATCAAACACATTCAAAAAAGGCTTATGGGCCAATATAATGAAAGCTTCCATAGAATGGAATATCAAGCAGGACTTGAATGTTTTCGGTGCGGAGAAAGGGGACATTTCGCTAAATTTTGCCAACAAAAAAAACTAAGAAATCCAGAATTTGTACCACACATATTCTAGACGGCCTAAAAAATCTCGGAAAAATAGAGCAAATGGCGCATATGTAATATTGTTGCATAACAAAGTAGGGCATAAGTTAGCACAGCAAGAGCATGTAGAATTTATTAAATAGTATTTTAACACATGTGGAGACATCGTAAACAATTGCTCACATTTCGAAATCAGATATACAAACAAAAAGTCTAATTAGTTGAACCAGTGACTTGTTGGTAGGGAATGATTTCCTAGCAGCAAATGACACAGTCATCAACTTCCAAACAAAGACAATTAATTTAGGGGAAAATGAAATATCATTATTTCAAAACAACGATATACCACTGAAAAATAAAGACAACAAAACAAAAACCATGATGCCCATATACACAGAATAAGACATAACCATATGCGATCTATAAGAAAACAGATGAACCAGTAGTTGTACCTCCCACAGATTAAGCAACGTAGAGTTATAGATAGGTAGAGGAATTTAAAAAATCGGGAGTTATTGAAGATTCCCAAAGTGCTTTTGCAGCACCTGCATTTTATTAAAGAAACCGGTTGACGAATACAGAATAGTAGTGGACTATAGGAAATTGAATGAAGGCATGGAGGCAGAAAAATTTCCATTACCCAGAGCAGAAACAATATTTGATACGCTACGCACAATACTTTTCATCTATGGATATTAACCAGGCTTTCTTCCAGCAGCCAATTGTGCCGGAGCATAGGTCAAACATGGCGTTTGTGACTCACAGAAGCTTGCATCAGTACACGAGACTGCCTATGGGTATGAGAAATTCATCCAACTCCTTTCAACGGAGTATGAACTGCCTATGATAATTTTGGGATTATTATACCAAGGAATGATAATTTATGTAGATGACTTAGTAGCATATGGTGGCACATTTAGGGATCAATTAAACAATTTGGAAAAAGTTTTTAAATTGCTGAAAGCAGCAAAACTAAATGTCATTTCTTCTATCAGAACAATATGCTTGGACACAACATTTCCAAACAGGATATTAGACCTCTGGAAAAGAACTTGAAAGAGATAACAGAATTTCCCACTCCAACGCGAATGAAGGACATGTGGATGAATTTGGGGCGTCATCTTACTACAGGAAGTTCATCCATGGATTTAGTGACATAGCTATACCCCTAATGGACTTAACAAAAAAGGAAGATGCAGATAAGAAAACAATGGTTAGGGCAACATGAAAAAGCCTTTCGAAAACTAAAAACCGTATTAACGACTGTTAGCAAGTTTTAATGAAAATTTAGAAATAGTAATATCATGTGACACCAGTAGAACAGGGATAAGGGGAGTGGTGTCCCAATACCAAGAAGATAGTACACTCCGGCCTGTGGTTTTTGTTAGCCGAAGACTGAAAGACACAGAGGGGTGCTGGAATGTATCGAAAATAGAATATTAAGTGTAGTTTACACCGTAAGTTTTTTTAGACCTTTTCTGTATGGGTATTGATATACAATTTTCAATGATCACGCCAATTTACAATATTACAAAACTGTAAAAACCTTGAGTTCACGTTTGAATAGACTTCGTTTAAAGTTAATTGAGTACGACTTTGAAATTAAACATAAACCCTGATCAACAATGAGGGTATCAGATAGCTTGAGTCGCTACCCTGGTAAAACACTAATATCGAGAACTGAAATACAGGGTGAACTGACAACAAAATCCAATCAATAAACTTAGAAAAATTACAACTAGCAGATGACTACATATTTAAGATTAGACAAGCATTACTAGATCCAGAGACCACTGACAAAGCATTAAGAAGAGCTTCAAGGTTGTACACACTGCGGGACGGAATGGAGAAAATAAACTACTACTTGCAATTCCTAAAGCTTTGACAACAGATGTTCTACAGGCGTTTCACGAGTTATATATTGGGGAGGTCATGCAGGAATAAACAAAACAATATCAAAAATAAAAATAATATATCTCTGGCCAGGGATGACGGCAGAGGTGGTACAATTGACTGAAATCAAGAATTTAATTAAAGTAAATAAATGTGATGAAAGTTTGGAGGGAGTTAGGTTTAGAAGATTGGAAACACTTATGTTCGTATAAAACTTGAAATAGATTCGGGTATGAACCAGGATGGTTTTATCAAAAAATACTACTATTGTATCACACAAGAACATGAAGTATTATGTGAAAAACGTATAACTTTCTAGGAAGAGAATAGTTACGATAAAGTAGAATTCTGTGGGGAAAAAACATAATAAAACCGAAAGGACTCCAGGACACATTTTACCTAGGTGGTCATAATGGTAAAGTTGAGTGTGTAACTTTAGCGAATGAGTGGGTTAATGTCAAGAAAATCATATATTTCCCAATGATTTTGGAGGATGTGGCTTTAATGTTTTTCGAGAAATAGTTCCTAGTGGCATTAGAAATGTGTTTAAACAAGAAATCTAAATAATCTTGCTGGCACTGTGTTAGACTGCAAGTGCCATGATTACCTAGGATATTCAACTTTGATAAAACAAAACAATTACAAAAATACTACAGATGAACTGAGAATTGTAGAAACATATATTGTAGGATTTTAGATATAAGAGGTTATTGCGTACATATAAGGAATCCATTAGATATAATATTGTATAGATTATAATTGTTACATGTTGTACAAGCAAGTTTAAATACAATTTAAATAATTCAAGACAGGTATTAATTAGGTCCAATTAAAATGTGCTGATTAGTAAAGAAAAAAGTAGTAAGAGAATTTAAAACAAATTTTAATTAAGTCAAATGTTTAAATTGTATATTATTTGTTTTGTAAAATCCAGAGCAATTCCAAAAATGTGGGGATTTTTTTTTTACTTTAAAATAAAAAAATATCATTAACCTTATGAGAGTGACAAAAATAATACACATGACGTTCATTCCAATAACCTTTTGAGAGTAAAAAACTAAAATAATACACATAACGTTTGCTCAGTTCCAACAAACACTACGGATCAGAAAGAGTTAATTTTGAACCAAAATTAATTTTAGTACAAGTTTTTCTAGAATAACAAGTATCATGAGCAATGAAGCCAACAACAGTTTTTAGCACAGAACATACAATATACAGTGCAAGGCGGTTTCTGAGCATGATTGAACGACAACAGAAGTTGAGTTCCAAAGGACATTATCAGCATTGGTGACATTTTACAGTAGTTTTAGTCATATAAATATCTAACCTTAGTCCCATAATTATGTATCTAGTAATTAATAAGTTAAATGTAGTAGTAAAGTTTATGTAATATTAACATAAGCAAAATTACCTTCAGTTTTAATTGAAATGTAAACCAATTAAATGTCATGACCAAACATATACAAAAGGGGTTATGTAACAGAGGTGTACACAAAATTTGAGATTAATATCTTTCCTCTTTCCAAAGATATTAATTGTTTAGTGGGGGGGGGGAAGTGGGATAATTCGAAAACTAAGCATCTCCAGGCTTATGTTTATTGGCACGTTTTTTCTTATTTTCACCTATAAAATAGCCTGAAATTTGGGACAATATTTTCTAGACACTGTATATTCTGTCATAATAATTGGGATGGCTCTGGAATGAATACTTAGGATATTTAACTAATAACAGGCTGCCTTGTAAATGCCGTTGCTGGCGAAACCATGGTCGGCAAAACTCAATTAAATTGTAGAATTTACTAAATATTGTGTTCGTTTTTTCACTAATAAATAAGTTTAGTACCTATTAAATATAAATATCTATATGTATTAGAATAATTAATAATAATAAACTGAAGAAATTGTCAATACAAACATTTTTATCACTGATTGCTTAAAATAATTTTCATTCCATTTTGAACTGGACTCCGGGATCCCCTTTGATTTCTAACAAAGTGTAGATTAATTTTCTGTTATTAGTAAATATCTGTTTTCAAACTCTTCTGGTCGGTTCTACTATGAGCATATGTAATTACTAAATTTAATATCTGTATTACGTATGAAAAGTCTTTTTTACTTGTCCATTATACGAGATATAGGGTAAGTTTCGTATTATCATATTACATAATCTACATTTTCAAGCTTTTGTGGTCGTTCCTCTTATAGGACAAACGTTCTAGATAAATTTAAAGTCTGTACCACTTATAAAAAGGCTTTACCCAGTATACGAAGTGTATGAGTATAGAATATTGGTATGATTAAATAATCTCCTTTTTCAATCTTCACTGGTCGTTTTTACTGTAGGACATTCATACTTGCCAAATTTAAAGTCAGTAACACTTATGCAATGACTTTTTTATTTACCTAGTATATGAAGTATAGGGTAAGTTCTGTATAATTACATAATCTTTGTTTTCACACTTTTCTGGTCCGTTATGCTATAGGGCACACATACTAGCCAAATTTAATATCTTTATCATGTATGAAAGTCTTTTTTTTTTTTTACTTACCCAATATACGGAGGTTTAGGGTAAGTTTGGTATTATTATATTACATAATCTTTCAAACTTTTGTGGTCAGTCCTCCTACAGGATAAATGTTCTTGATAAAATTTAAAGTCTGCGCCACTTTTGTAAAAGTTTTTAACTTACCCAGTATCCAAGGTATAGGGTAAATTTGGTATTATTATATTACATAATGTTCTCTTTCAAACTTTTTTGGTCTGCCCTCCTATGGACAAATGATCTTGCCATGTTTAATAGCTGGACCACTTAGAAAAGGATTTTTTCCTTACAAAGTATAGTTTGGTGACATTACCTAATCTCCATTTTCTAACTTGTCTGATCATTTCTACTATAAGACCTACGTACTTGCCAAATTTGAATCATCACCACTTATGATATGGCTTTTTTACTTAATCCATTATACGAGGTATGGGGTAAGTTTGGTATCATTACATAATGTTCATTTTCAAACTTTACTGGTTGGTCATACTATAGAACATAAGTAGCCTACTTGCCAAATTTAAAGCAGCACTTATGTTAGTCATTTTACCTACCTAGTATATGAAGCATAAATTAAATTTGGTATTATTACATATGTTTGCTTTTTATATTACTCTGGTCAGTTATTCTACAGGACAAACATACATGACAAATTTTAAGTCTATACCACTTATGAAAAGGTTTTTAAAATATCCAATATAGGAAGTATAGGGTTTGTTTGCTATTGTTACATAATCTTCACTTCAAACTTATTTGGTCGATTTAACTATAGAACATATGTAGTTGACAAATTTAAAGTCTACACCCCTTCTGAAAAGGCATTTTATTACCCAGTATATGAAGTGTTGGGTAAGAGTGTATTACTACATAATCGAAGTTTTCAAAGATTTTTTTGTCCTATCTCTTATAGTACATCTGTCAAATTTAAAGACTGCAACACTTATGCAAAGGCTTTTTACTTACCTGGTATATGAAGTATAGCGTAAGTTTGATATTAATACATAATCTTTGTTTTAAAATTTTGTGTTATTTTCTACTAAAGTACATGCTAGACAAATTTAAATTCTGCACCATTTATGAAAAGGCTTTTTTACCTATACGAAGTTTAGTACTAACTTATTATATAATCTTCATTTTCGAATGTTTCTGTTTGGTTCTACTATAGGATACATATTTGCCAATTTTAAAGTCTGTACAACTTTTGTAAAAGGCCTTTTACTTACCCAGTATATGGTATAGGGTAAGTTTTTTATCATTATATAATATTTGTTTTCCAATTTTTCTGGTTGGTTCTATAGGACATATATGTACATTCCAAATTAAACATCTTCATTAAGTAAAGGGCTATTTTTTTACTTTGTATAAAATAAGTTTAGTAATATTAAATAATCTACTTTTTCAAACGTTTCTGGTCAGTTCTACTATAGGACATACATAATTATGAAATATATACACTTATGTAGATAGGTTTTTTTACAGAGTATGTTTGGTATTATTATATACTAGGTTCATATATTTCTAACACAGGACTTGGTGACTGTGCTAGTCAAAATAAGTACTGACGGAGACCACAGCATATTTTCCTGGTGAGTCCAATATATCTCCATAAAGCACAGAAACCTCTCATCAGCAGTATACTCGTAAGTTTCATTCACAATGTAAAATGAAACCTGAGTTGGTTAGTGAGCGTTATATCTGGTGAGGAATCAATAATCAAAGAGTATTATTTAGATGATTTAACTTGCTCAACAATTTTTTATGAAACAGACTCTCTCATGACTTTAATTAAGTTCTCGTGCACTGTTGATGACAAGTATGAGGTTTTGCCACTACCAGGGTTACTGTGTCGAGCAATGTGTTCAGACAGAAATGGGTCATATTCTGCTATCAACTCCAGACATGTCATAAAATTCCCATTATGAGTTGACCTAAACACTTCGTTTCACCTCTAAAAGGTAACCCTCTGGAGGATAACATTTTGATAACAGAGACGCTTTGAAGTACATTCCTCCAGTACTTTACTTCTTGTTCATGTTGGGATAGAATATGATGGTCAATCCTACTGTTTTCTACTCCTCTCCTTTCAAACTTTAATAAACAATCCGTTAGAGATTTAGAGTTTTCATGTTCAGAAATTCTCTGCCCTGCATGGACCCAATCATTAAACCCCACTTCACTGAAAATGCACATGTACATGTACCACCAAACAATCTCCAAGGTGCACAGAATATGGAGCCTTGAGCCGGTAAATAACTAAATACTTTTGCTCTACTGCCCTTCCATTCAATAACTGTCTTTGTGCAAGCTCGTTTTGAACATCTGGCTACAAATGAAGGGAGTTAAAAAAATCTGCCTCAGTGTTTTGTACAATGTCATTTTAAACCAAATAATCAATTGTTTCATCATTAATTTCCTAATTATATGGGTCATTAATTGATATAGAGAATCAATTGGGTGGGTGTATTGGTATATGATGATGCGGGCCAATCATCAATATGTACAGATGGAGTTGGTAGGCCTGTATCTTTGTGTGATTCGTCTTTCTTGGGCGAAACAATATTATTACAACTGTTAGTCTTACTGTTACTATTACACTCGATTTCATTTGCAACAGCAATAGCAATCTGCTCACCTTCACTTTCATCACCAATAGTATTACTTTTGCTAAGATCTAAATCTATTCTACTTTCGTTGGAAGTAAAGAAATTGTAAAGTTTTGATACCTTTTTAATTTGTTCATTTTCTTTTTTTCGTCAGCTATTTTACAGTAAAGCTATTTTACACTGAGTCTTTCCCTTCCATCCATTTCATCACTGAATTCAACTAATTTGTTTACTAATTGAAATACTGTATGTACACTGGTACACAGTAATCCACTCTATTAATTCACATGTACCAAACAGCCATTTGTTTCATATTAAATAAAGTTAAAACACTAGCTTTCGATTGACAGATAGTCAACTGACAGGGAGTGGAATAAAATAATGAAATGAAGTAGTGATGGGTTATTGGAATAAAACAGTATTCATATACCTATTCGAATAGTAAGAAAAGTATTATTTACTTTCTAATGAATACTTTTTTCTGGCAACTTGCTACGCTCCTACAACTTATGCACATATGGAATCAATTTCTACTCATAGCAGTACTCACAAATACTTTATCTAAATAGTGAATAGTGAATACTTTTTACCACTGCGTTATTAACTATTCGCTAGATTACTATTCGATCAGCACAAGTAGTTTTAGGTTATTTGAATATTTGAACTATTCCTTCATCATTTCATTTATATTTAAAAGACAAATGCTTTCATAGTACCTACTAATACTAATATTATTCAGTCTCTTAAATTTTTTAATTAAAATTGTTCTTTGTTGTGGTCACAACATTCCTGGCTTATTACTAAAGAAATATATAATTTAAAAAATATTATGTTCATTGCACAAATACAAAAAAAGGGAAAAAAAACTTAATGATAAATGGATATTTCTTCATAGTAACTAATTTTCATTTAAAACTTGGAGTTCTTATTAAAATTATAAAATAAAATAAAATTTTCAAAATGACTAAAAAAAATGGCGTCTTTATTCATTCCGATTTATGTTATTGTACAGAAAACTATTCGAATAGTTTTAAATGAATACTTATTCGAATAATTGGAATACTTATTTGAATACTAAGAAGTATTCGATAGTCCCAACACTAAAATGAAGGAATGAGACTAACTGAGGCTCGCGCATGTGCAACAGCGTTGCCAGCCCGTCGGAAGCAAATTATCGTACACGCAGCTCTAAATTTTATGGTATTCAAACATGGGCGTCATCGCCGGGGGGACGGGGGGAACGCGTCCCCCCCAATATTTGAGATGTAAAAATATTTTTGCTAAAAACGAATGATTTACTTAAAACCTTAAAAGGTAAACTTCGGGCTTTGTCTTTACTAGGGTTTTTAACATTACATTTCTGTTACAAACGCATAAATAAATGCATAAAAACAATGTTTTGAGAAGTTTAATTTTAAAAAATTTCCATAACCCCAGACCCCCAGGCATATGTCCCCCCCCCCCAATAATGAATTGGTGATGACGCCCATGTAATTCAAATCTAAATATATGCACACCAAGAAATGTACTGAAATGAACGACGAAATAGATATCCACTGAGATATATGTGTATAATATTATATTGGTGAACGATGTACCTATGTATGTTCAGTTGCAAATGCAAAAAAAAAAAAAAAAACAATAAGCAAAGACGCCGCCTATTTATTTTCATTCATATAATATCAAAATAGCACCACTGGTTGTATTACAAAAAAAATAATAATTACCCCCCTCCCCGATTTTCCGCCCTGTGCAGATGCACATATTGCACATGCAGAAATCCGGCCCTGCCAACAAAGCACACAAAATCAAATAAACACTACTAAAACATTGCCATTACCAACCACAAAACTAAATATGAACCGATCAAAAAGTAACTACCGTCATCACCTAAAAATGTCATTTTTCCAGTAAAAAATTTAATTACGAATGTTGTTTTTTATTGGTACAATATATAATATATATTTAAATAGAGCCTAAATTTGCTTTCACTTGTACCATTTAATGTGTAAAAATTAAGTATTTAATGAAGGCGCTCAAGGCTTCTGCAAACTTTTCCAGAGCAGTAATTTATATTACCGTAGTCTACTTGAGTGTTGAGACACTAATTTAGGCAACATTTGATTGAAATTTCTAGAGTCGATTTTCAGAAATTAGGTTTAGCACTATAGGGATTTCAAGTTTTTTTTTAAACCTATAACTCCTACATTTGAGGAGCGGAAGTAAAGTTCCGTTTCTGGCTGTTTTTTACAGTTTAGTTCTGTTGACGAACATTTTATTTAAACGATTGTAACTGATTTTGAGAAAATTGGAAATTTATGCCTTTGTTTATTTCAACTACCCCTAAATTTTGGCGGTAAGAAGTATAAAAGATGACATGCTAAAAAAACACTTTGTATAAGGCTCAGGGGCTTCAAAACAGAGGATATTTAATATGAAAGAAGTAATCCCCAAACCAAAAATTAAACACTAACACAACGTTAGAAAGTTTAATAATCCAACTGGATAGTAACTAATTACCGAAATGTGCATAAAGGTTTATTAAACTTTCTAACATTAATTATGTTAGTATTTTATTTGTAGTTTGTGGATTATTTCTTTCATATTGTAAATAACCACAGAGCTTATTAGATGTTGTAGAGGATATTTTCATGAAAAAACATCGATTTTGTCTAATCATTTTCAAAGCCGTAATTTCTTTGGAAGTCTTAAAGTTGTATAGGGGGATCACATAATCATAATACTAAACTAAACATGAGTTCAAATCATTACTCTCTCTTCTTCACACGACATGTACAGAATTATAATACATAAACATATTGTATATTAAGTGTATGACATTATTTTGTAATAATTATTATTGTTCTGTGTAATTGGGATTAATTAAAATATATATGCTTGTTTTTAAGAGAAGTTTCCGTAGTGTAGCGGTTATCACGTGTGCTTCACACGCACAAGGTCCCCGGTTCGATCCCGGGCGGAAACAGGAACTTTTTTTTTTTAAACAGAAAAGTTTTATTGTATTCTATGATTTAATTAAAATCAACAAGTAGAAATAAATTTTTCAAAAACAAAGTTTCTTCAGATATTTTCAATATATATATATAAGTTATCAGAAATGGGATCAAACTTTTAAAAATTCGGACAGGAATCACAAGTAACTTATAAAGTAGAAATGAAACAAACTAGAAATGAAAAAAAGTTAATGACAATATATTTGTTCAGCGTGTCAATAGTTATGTAAATAACTAGTTTTATAACAAAAAGAAAGAAAACAAATGACGTGTTTATTAAATTTTATCTACTAATAATTCAAAAGGTGCCGAAAATCTAACAGTTACAAAATGGTTGCCATTTAAATCTTTTCGAGTATACTTTTGCATAAATTCAATTATGAATAAGTTAAATTATGTTAAATTGTGCAGATCGTAATTAATTAGTACCTACTTAATGATATCTAATGATATCAATCCCATAAACTAGTAATAAATAAAATTGAGGCTTTAGTATTTGAACTCTCAAATTTTAAACCTGAATAATGAATATACTTGATGAAAACATTTACCATTTTAATTTAACTTTTAAGCACAGAAATTACATAAAACTGCATCAAAACTAGCAAAATTCAGAGAGGTCAAAACAGCTGGCAATAAATGTCATTGTTGCAGTTCCTATGGTGATATGTGTTAATTATTTATTTACCTTTGTAGAGATGGAGAACCTTTAACATTTTTGTTGGATAATAAACATTTATTTGGCTCATAAATTACATAAAATTTCAATAAATCTGTAGAGAAATATTGGCAAAATCAAAATAACTAATTTAAAGTCAATTTTAGGATTGACCTCCTGCATTCAAACATAACCTCACCTGTCTCTTCATGTTTTTAAATGTTCTAAGAAGTGTGTTGACGTCTTGAGTGATGATGTCTTGATCTTCATACAATTTGTTCTTTAAAAAACAGGAGAGCCGAGGTTGGGCAATCTGGCTAGCCCGTGAGAACTATTGAAACACCGGACGAGTTGCAAGTTGCAATATCATGTAGCATTGAATCCGTTCATTCTTATTAAATTGTTCCATAAACTTCACTGTTATATTTTCATATCTTATATACTTTTGTTATCTGTTAATATTTTCATTAAAAATTAAGAAAATAGATCCATCTTTCAGGGATACATTTACTCGTATAGTAGGGGGGGGGGGGGGGAGACAATCTTGAGGAACTATCGAAGAGGAACTTCTTTGGATCCTACATAATTACTTTACAAATTTAATATAACAACACAGTGCGTCGCTGTGGATGGGTGTCTATTTGAATAAATAAATAAATTTTGTAATCAAATAATTTGTTTTAAAAGGAAATTCTGTTTGTAGCAATAAACGTAACATAAACGGTGTTTTATTTCATCGGCTGTTTTTTGTTACCGAACACCAGTGCGTTGAAATTTTCATACAACATTTTTGATAATTGCATTAAAAAGTATGTAAAATTTCAGAAGAATCGGTTTTAAATAAGCAATAATAGAAAATCAAAAGTGGTCCTCTTCATGAAATATGGTCCTCTTTATCCATATGAGATGGATATTAAAATACTAAGATTTATTATTATCTAATAATAAACTTGATGTTTACAGAAATTTGTATTTGAAAATTATTCATAAATTTACTGCTTGTAGAAACTAGGTGATGACAGTAAAATAAACTTTTCGAATTGATTTTTATTTTTAGAAAACAATTTGTGAACATGATAATTTCACATCTAGTTGTGTAAAGTAATCTTGTATAATGTTATTTTAACTTCAATTATTTTAGAATTGATATAGGTACAAAATGTTTACCACTAAAAAAATAGGCCCGAAAATAAAAATTGTAATGAGGGTTAATAAGTTTAATATCAATGTATTTCTTGTTTAATTGGCAAAGTAATGAGGATTTTTTTATTTTTCCTGGATTTGATAACTGGATGGTACGTTTTCTTCATTTAACCTTGGGTTGGATCCCTTTTTTATCTTTCCTGTCAGGTCTCTATCAACTAATATTCTCTTCCGATCCAGATATAAATATAAAATTTAGAACATTTGAGGCCTAAAAGTCTCTATTTTATGCTCTTTTCTTCTTTTTATTTAAGGCGATTCAACAGTAAGGTTTTTGCTTTAAAAAAAATCGGTCCAACAATCTACATGATATATTTGTACGCAAACCAACAATCTTGTCAGAATGCAGTGGTTGTTTATTGTTTATATAAGTTTTGTGAACCAAGCTTCCAAATCGGGATGGGTGGTGAAAAGATGAGTCTAGGGGGACAGTGTTGTCAGTTTGTGCGACTGCACAGACCGAAATATTAGGCGTGTAATAAAATCTACCCAATACCTCTATATTATTATGTAAAATATTTATATATTTAGATACCCATTCACACTGAGGTAGTTATCTTGCAAAAAACCCTACGTTGAGGTGCCAATGCAATAAAAGATAACCTTTAATAGTAAATTTTATCATTGAATCTTAAATTGTAATTGCTTCACTTTGTAGTGACAACATAAAATGTTTATAAAGAGGTAATAGATGAATTTGAGGTTAAAACAATTAAATAAATTTTGTCAAAATATTGTGATAAATTGAAAATTAGTGCTTATCAAATACAATCAACATATGAAGTAATTTGGAAAATGATATTGATTCAATTAAAAAATATATATATATATGATACTTCAAATCATACAATTCATGGGTAACCTTAAGTGTTAAGTTACAATAAATAGAAGAAAAAAAAAGAAAAAAAAACTAAGTTAACTTTGATAAATAACCAATGAATTTGAACTACAATAATCTCAATTAAATATTTGGCTGACAATGACTTTGTACTGAGCCAATTTAATTGTTATAAATAAAACAATAGAGTTCAAGTTAACAATTTATAACACATTTATTTATTTATTTATTTTTTCTATCAAACTCAATTATTAAGATAAAACAAATTGTGATAAATTATAAGTTCATTTCAATACATAGGTTTATGCAATGTTTTGTAAATCCATTGTTAAAAGTCTATCCCTTTCACTGATTGTTCACTAGGTATATTGGGATTTACATATAAATGGACAATTCAATTAGTAACAAATTATTAATTATATATACAAGATAGTTATTAATTCTAGTCACAATTAGTAATTAATTCTAATATTATGAAATAAGTTTGGTATTTTGTTAAATTTTGATTTAATCTCGGGAATGGGTTGTTCGCTGACCTCACCACTTTTTGGTTAGAATATTGGTAATTATCTTATATTTAGATTTATACATAGATAATATTACTTAATTATAAATGATAACAATAGTTTATGAACACTTTGAATGATTTTAGAAGAGTTAATTATGTTTAGGTTCAAAATCAAAAGTTTGCAAATTTAATTTTGGTAATCCAATTTTAGCCTTTAAAATTTGTAAAATATACCCTGGATGGGTCTCACCAGTATTTAGATATCGTGTCCAGGTTATGATGATGAATTTTGGCCAATTCTAGAGTCCTGGATGATTGTAGATATGTTTCAAATGGATTCTCTTCACATTATGAGACTGTTCTATCTGGAAGCTGGATGTCGACTCACGCGTTTAAAATAGCGTCCTTTTTGGTGTTAAAAAAATCTCGAACCCAAAATTTTTAAGCTGAAGATTTAACATGGATTTAAGTACCTCTCACTTATTCACATTTTTAATTAAATGAAGTAGTATGAATGGAATGAACTTATATACTATTTTACAAAATTCCCTTAATTTCTAGATTTTTATAAATTATTTGGGAGAAACAAACTCTTTAAATAATTGTGTTTGTTCGAAATAAAACTTTTTAATTAACATGAAATAGCTGGGTTCATACTTCCAATACGTTGCCGCTCAGTGACGTCAGTGTGCCGATGGGCGGGGTTTATCAATGGCTGACAGAAATTATGTTTAATAAAAGGTATGCAAGTACATAATTTAATATAAGTTCCCATGGGTGTCTCATGAGATTTCGCGTATTAATGATATTTATGAATTTTTCTAACATCACTCCTTTTTTCTCCGTTTGCGAAATTATAAAATACAATTATTAATCAACGTTGTCCTTGCGTATTTTAGTTGTCCATTTGACTTGAATTTACATCGTATTAACATACAATATCTCCTACTCGATCCAGATATATGATGTTGATGAATTATTATGGATAGGTATTGATTTATCACGTAATTGAACAATCAGTTTTTGTCGTTGGTTGTTTTAAACTATTTATGTAAATTACTAGCGGTAAATTCATTGACTCGCGTAGTTCGCTATTGTTTACCTTTGAGTCTACGATGTCCGCCGCTTGGAGCGTTCGGATGCTTGTACTAACAAACGATGGTTCAGATTTATTAATTTAAAAGACAATTGCGAAACTTTACAGGCGCGACTGGCAAACAAAAATTTCTTCCAGAAATGTGGCAACGTTGGCTTGTCCTCAAGGAGAAAGTTTGCTTTGTATTGGCTCCACTGTGACGCGCCCCCAACCCCTCCCTCGAACAAAATTGGGAGTGAATTCGGAAGCAGGTTAAAAAAAACTTTACTTAGGATGTTTAAAAATATTCATACCTTGTGAACTGAGTTACACAAAAGTATACAGAATTTTCAAACACCTATTGAGAAATTCCATTTAAATAGTGTAAAATTTGTTCGTATATGTGACAAAAATATTTGAATATACCAATAGTTTAACTCTTGATTTGGCAACATGTTAATTTGTTTTAAAAATCTTCGTTTGTTTAAAAATTAATAAAATATATTAATATATAACAAAACCTAACTTATAAGACATCATTTTTCTCAGAAAGATGCATATAATTTATCTATGTAATAAAAAAAATAATTTTTGAAACGGTTTTGGAGTAAGTGTGTTACATGTCAAAAATTTATGTTACCATTTTTCAGAAATACATGTATCACCCAAAATCAAAAGCTTACAACCTTTTTCTAAGATGTACAAAAATTTAGTGATATATTTGTGAATACATTTCGGAAAAAATATATCAAAATTTGTTACATTTTGAATATTTAAAAAATTGTTTTACAAAAAAAGAGGAATGGTCCAGCTTATTTTCAATAAATCACCAAAATTTGTAATATTTATGGAAAACCAACTTCTAAATATAATTATGTTCAGAAATGTTCATAGAATTTAGTAGTGTAATTTAAAAAAAGATTGAATAATAATTTTGGAGCCAGTATTGCATAGAACAAAAAAAAACACGAAAATCCAAGGCTAAATTTCACTTCAAAGTCCAATTGAGCGTAGAAAATCTATTTTTACATTTTTTACGAGTATTACAAACGTTTTCTAGTATAAATATGAATAACAATTGGTAAAAAAAAAATCAAATTCTGAAATTTTGAATATAGAAATTGTACTTACCCGTAATAAGTTATAAATTTTGCAAGGTTTACCCACTAACGCCTTTTTAGTAATGTTTTGTACACCTAAATCAACATTCACTAGATTTCACAATTACAATAACACAATAGATTCTACAAAGAATAACACACATATAAACTTATATAATACATTTTTATAATCAATGAATACACTCGATTTATCACAAGAAATATGAAGAAAGCGACAAAAAGAACGCCATTTTGCTTCAGTTTGCAACCGTCAATCCGAAACAACCACGTTGTCTTTAGGTTCCATATGACTGACTAAAACTTGGTTTATATCATTGGAAAGGTCTGCATTTTGTCTATACAAAGAGATAAGAACCTGTCAGATAGGGCAAATGTAAAGCTATATTTAGAATAAACAAGGAGAGAAGTAGGTTACAGTTCTTTAGCCGTCGAGTGCAGCAGTCTGCCGGAGAAATAGGGGACTTCAAAGAATTATTGTATTTTGTCTAAATGTAGCAAGATAATCAAATTTCATAACCTCTAAAAGCTTGAAATATGAGCTTTTCAATGGTGTATAATTCATGTTTCTAAGAATTCATTTACTAGGGTAAAGTGGACTTGAAGAAAACAACCATTTTTTTTCTCTAAAACTGTTTTTTTGTGTTGAAAAAAATCTAGAATGAAAACCATTTGTCTTTCTGACATGTGGCGAACTCTGTTCGATAGGTAAACATTTGTACTAAGAACAGTATAATTGTCAAGGAATATGGTCAGAAAACATTATTATCACAACGTCCTAAAGGAGGACTCCATTTTGTATTCTTTGCCAACCGTCATGTTTCTGTCTAAAACACGCCAAACTTTACCAATTAATTAAATATTTTTATAGCGTTTTATGAACTTTTGATTACATGTATATGCATCTACGAAACGTCAGCTTTACAATGGTATAACATTTATTTCGATAAGATGGTTTTAAGTAACTCTAATGACGAGTTGCAAAATGTGAGTTTTTTACAGTTGTCCATCTTTCGTCAGTGGTCAAATGACAGTTTCTTACCCAACTGCCAAATCTAGTTTAAGTTTATCCTATAGTTAAGTACACGATCAGAGCACTTTTTGTTTTGTGGCTCACAGTTCGATAGTTCAGCAACCTATCGGCCAATTCTGGTATTCTGTGTATTGGGGGTAAAGAGGCGTGTTAGACGTAGTACATTGTATGCTTTAATAACCGTTACCATGGTTACTCAATGTAATAATAAAAAATGGTGGATATTTTTTTCACTTTTTTGTCGGCACGATCGGACCGATTAATAATTTTACAAAAACATTTTGGTTTAGTAATGAATAATTCACAAAGAATACAGTTGTAAAATGAAAATATGTATTTATAAAATAAGTATTAGACAAATAAAATAGTGAGTGTTGCCAACATAAAGAAAGAAATGAAATAGCCGTTTAGATTTTTTTTTTTACACGAAAATTGCCTCGGTCCGATTGGACCTAAACGTTATACTACGATTAAAATTAAATCGGAAAAATTGCATTTCGGTCCGATCGGTCTCGAATCTATATATACATAAATGTAAATAAAATTAGTAAATACTATTGCCTTGTATTATTTAACAAAGGTAGATGCAAAAATAATTTGGTAATCGTGATACTCCAGGCAAGAGTATCGCAGCTAACGTGTTAAACAGCGTTAGTTTCTGTAATTTGTTTTCTTAGAGCGTTAAAAAAATAGTATCTTATTTTATTTCTTACATTTTGTCTACTATGTAGCGTTACGCTAATCGAAATTGATCAGTTCAGAAGGAAGAAGGAAAAAGTATAACCACTTTGCGTTATAGATCGTTATTATATTGAAGGAGGTTTTGGTGTTTTCTTTTCTAGGCAACTTGAGAATATCTATTAATCAGCTTGTAAAACTAAGAACTCAAGTTTATACATACAGTAAGTAGGGTTGGACCCCACCCAGAGGACTGAGGAGGCAATCCCGAGGTCCAAACTGGATCTACCTCTTCTTTATGTAGTCTTGGGTTGTTGAGGATTAGTGATCTCTATTTTATACTTTCATCTTATATTTTCTTTTAGGTTATTTGCTTCTTTAAAAAATAATAATAATGGAGAGGAGCGGACGAAGTAAACCCCTTTGGCAGTTGGAGACAATCGATTGAAGGATCATCACGATATTTTGTAATTAATTAGAACTCGCCAATATAGGACCTTCTATGGGCTGCTAAGCTTATATACACAGTACTATCTAAGATAAACTGGTAGCATTGTGAGAAGTAAAAGTTCACATATCATTGACCGCTCTTTACAAATGAATACAAAATTAATCTTGTATTCATTACTTTTACCAATCGTTAACTAAAATCAAGATTTAAATTTTCTTGGAAAGGGGGAGTAAATGTCTATAAAAAAATTATTCTTTTTAAAATTTATTCGTTACAATAAAGAAAAACCTATGAGTTTCTATGGTGTTCTAAACTAAACTTTAGTTCTTTTCTTTGAGTATAAACTGATGAAATCGTGCATTTATAGGAATAAATGTTGGCGCAGTGCACGTTGATACAAGAACTAGTGTACCAGATTTTTTAAATTTTTAAACTGAATCTTTTTTATTAAGAGCAGCTCAAATTTTGGGCCCTTGTAACTGTAACCAATAAAGTTAAAAACAAAAACAAAATTTTTTTTATTAGAACAAAAACATTTATTTAATATTAATAAAGTTTAAAACAGCAACATTAGACTATTATTATTATTATGAAATCAAACAAATTCTATCACTATACATTATAATAGATAATATTTCAGATATACACGGAATAAACTCTACAATTAATTATTTTATATTAATGTAGTTCTCTATACCCTGCTTGTTGGTATTCCACTTTTAAACGTGTGTCTGTGTTTGGATTATATTCTTTATACGGTAAAATTAATCAAACAATAATTTTTGTTGAATACCGTACAATACTGTAGTACGAAAGTCAAAAAAATGTGGATAATAGTTCGCATTCAAGTCTAGGTGTGTGGAATAAAATTAACACTTACAGTACTTAACTGTTGATTTTAAAACCTTCTGTTTTATTGTTTACTTGGTTATGGAATAAAATAGTTTGTTTCATGCAATAACGTTCTGTTTGGAATCTACAAATTTAATTAAAGGAGATGATTTTTCATTTAGGAAAAGAAAAAAAAATCCGGTTCATGCAGTAAAAACCAAGACTTCTGACAACACTTGGTTCTTTATTATAATTATATTTACTAATTTATCGTAATAAAAATAAACATTAAGTTTGTTAATGTTAATTTTTGCGTGTTTAGTAGAAAGGTAATCCACAAGCTTTTAAAAAACAAAAAATAAATGACAATAATTATTATCACTGGATTAGGTTAAGTTGTCAACACTGAAATGCAGTATTGTTTAATAACCGCTTAGCCAAGAGAAGTTTCCGTAGTGTAGCGGTTATCACGTGTGCTTCACACGCACAAGGTCCCCGGTTCGATCCCGGGCGGAAACAGTAACTTTTTGTAATCTTTTTCTTTACACACCAAAACAGTATAGATTTGCATTATATTTTAATTCTCCATTTCAATTTTTGTATAATATTTATATGATATATAAATATGACTACAAAGGGATTCTTAGTTTGAAGTAGGTAGTAAAAAGGCCAAATGTGTTCTTTGAAAATCTCAAAAGTGAAACAGTAATGACGGCGGTCAAGATGCAATTTCAATTTTGATTTTAGTAAATACTGCTGATTCATAATGTTCTTTTATCACGGATTTGGTCCTTCTCCACATTTAACGATACCTATATATCAGAAAACAAACTATATCAACAACTAAATATTATATTATCTCCCGACTCTAAATATTGGGGAGAGATGCTTGGATTCTTATGGGCAATATTTGATCAAAAAGTAAACAAAATTATTATTGACTAATTTAAGAAATTCAAAATGTATATATGATAAATGTTTTGCTTACTTAAAGGAAGATATGTTTTAGTAATAATACAGTTTCAAAAAATAAATTTCAGTGAATTATGCTTTTAGGTCTCTCTGGACCAACTTTGTTCTCTTCTGACATGATGCTATAAGAGTATTCGAGGGCCTAGGGTCACTTATTATATATAAGAAAATCATACCGACAGGTTATTTTGCTGTTAAAAAAAAGAACAAAAAGGTTGTGGTGTCAGTTAGTCCATTTGTATGTGTATGTCTGTGTTTCATATCTAGAAAACTACCAAACTATATTTTAATAACAAAAAAAAAAAAAAAAAAAATTCTCTTGCTAATGATTTGGACAACTCTGTTCATTCATGGTTATTGTTTATTTAACAGATAGTACATTTAATTAAAACAATTTTTGCATTTAAAAACAAAAGTCAATGTATCCTTGATTACAGTCTGTCAGGCTGATTATTTGTCTTTAATAACAACAATTATATATAAAGTTAGTTTATTAAGCTTTTTATTTTTAATATTCTATTTGGAACTACACTAAATATGCAATGCAACTAAGTGATATGGTTTAAAATAAAAAGGAAAACATGTAGGGGAAGGAATGGTAGGTTAATAACATTAACTTAGGAAATAATAATATAAAAAGATAATAAAACACAATTATTTATTTTGTAATATCCACTTTTAATTAGTCTAGCCGACCAATGGTTTCGCCTGCTAAGGCATTGACGAGGCTGTATTACAGACTGAAGAAAAGAAAACCTTAAAACTAGAGGGTGGGAGTTAGGATACAAAGAATGGAAGGTTGGGGAAATACCCGGCCTGGGCAATGACCATAGGAACAATACATATTGGGAAAACCAGTTGATTGTTCTAAGTACAAATAACTTTTAAAGGTTTTACTAATGGAGAGTTATACAAATCTAACTGGTCATTAAAACTAAATTAGGGTTACAGTATCTTATTCTTTTAATTTCTAAGCTCTCCAAAGCATTCAATTTCCTACCTTTATTATCAAAATGTAATATTTTAAAATCTACACTCGAATTAAAATCAAACACTTGATTTGAAAAACTGGAATCTTCATATCCTAACCGCCAACTTCTTTCATGTTCACTTAATCTAGATTTAAAATTATGTCCTGTTTGACCTACATAACATGAATTACATATTTTGCAAGTTATCTTATATACACCACTTCTCAACATTTTGTTAATTTTATCTTTACAATTATTTAAAATCTTACCTAAACTATTACTACAATAAAATGCCGGCCTACACTCTGTTTCCCTATTTAAAATATTTCCAACTTTTTGGCTAACATTTCCTAGATAGTTAACGTTCCGCCATTTAGCGCTATTTTTAACTGAAGTTGGAAAAATAAGTTGCCTTGCATTCATCTTAAGTTTTTTCTTTAGCATTTTATTAATAATATTTACATCATATTCAGTATTAACAGCTATTTGTTTAATGCAACTTAGTTCTTTATTGAAATCAGAGTCAGACATTGGAACTTTGATGAGGCGATACAACATACAATGGAAAGCTGCCAATATATGATTTAAAGGGTGCCGAGATGAAGCATGAATAATGTTATATCTGTGAAAGTTTGTTTTCTAAAAACACTAAAGTTGTGTTTACCATTTTCAATTTTTATATTTAAGTCTAACAAATTAATTTGATCTTGTTCTCCAACTTCCATGGTAATTTGTATCGCATCGTCAATTGAGTTCAGGTACTTATAAAATAATTGAAGTTGGCGGTTAGAGCCATCAAAGAGACAAATTACATCATCAACATAACGATAACAATAAATAATAACTGATTTAAATGGGTTATTGTTAATTATTTTGTTTTCAAAATTGTCCATAAAAATTTCTGCCAACAGTGGTGACAATGGGGACCCCATAGCCAAACCATCACATTGAACATAAAATTTATCTTTAAATTGAAAATAATTTTGATCTAAGCATACCTCAATTACATCCAAAAGTTCTCTAGCCATTATGGGATCTACTTTGGTTCTATCCATAAGAGATTCTACGCTTTTTAAACATTACTTTCTAGGTATACCGGTAAAAAGACTTTTTACGTCAAATGAAACTAATTTAGCCTTATGTGGTATCGATATATCTTTTATTTTGTCTACTAACTGTAATGAATTTTTTAAGCCAAACTTTGGTTGAAATTTAGACACATTTTTTAAATAGTTATTTGTGAACTTAGCTAATTTATAAGATGGAGCTTGTACAAAAGAAACTACGGGTCGAATCGGAACATTAGGCTTGTGTAACGTCATTAAACCAAACAATCTAGGTGCAAGATTATTCATTTCAGTTAGTGTTCTTGTATGGCTCTCTTTAAAAATACATCCATTATTAGTAATTGCGGATTTTACTAATTTTGCTTTATCTTTAGTGGGATCTTTTTTTATTTTCATAAAAGTTTTACAATTAAGAAGGTCCTGAACCTTTTTGGAATATTCTTCTAGCGTTAAAATAACAATTAATTGAGTTTCCTTTATCTGCTTTAGTTAATATTAAATTATTATCCTTTACTTTTTAAATTATGCTCTTAATTATTAAGTTATCTTTGTGACCTGATCTAACCTTATACATATCCCTAACATTTTTACTTAAAACATTTTCACAAACATGTTTAATATTCTTACTATCTATTGCTAAATCTATATCAATCGCTAATTTTTCAAAATCAGATGATGTAGGATTAATATTTGGAGAAAATTTGTAACTTTTTTTTAACAATTAATTCTAATTCCAAGTTTGTAAATTTAACCTTAGTCAAATTTTCTACCCTATTATAAAAAGTGATGTCATGACTATTTTTAAATTATTGTTTATTAATTTTATTGTTCAATTTTTGGTCCAGTTTAAGTTTATCCAATTTTCCTTTTTGTTTTTTGAAATGATGGTATATGAGGTTCCTAATGTACTCACAAATATCCGTGTCTAGAAGATCGAATTCCACTGGGTGCAGTCTTCGCGTAAGCTCAATGTGAATCACTTTTAGATGTTCACTGAATACCACTTTTTTATTTCACTTTTAACCCAAGATTTTTCCGCTACATGTTTGGCGAATTTACTACTGATACTTATTTCCTTAACTTTTACATGCACAAATTTCGGTACTATATTATTTTTAATACACTGACTGTTAAACCATATATGTTGAGATGCTAAAGCTTTCTTTTTTCTTAGTCTTTTAAACAAATCGGTCAAACGTGCTGTACTTGCTTCTTTAATTTTCATTACTGTTGAGACCGAAAGAAGTTGGCGGTTAGGATATGAAGATTCCAGTTTTTCAAATCATTTAAGAATACATCAAGTGTCTGATTTTAATTCGAGTGTAGATTTTAAAATATTACATTTTGATAATAAAGGTAGGAAATTGAATGCTTTGGAGAGCTTAGAAATTTAAAAAATAAGATACTGTAACCCTAATTTAGTTTTAAATGACCAGTTAGATTTGTATAACTCTACATTAGTAAAACCTTTAAAAGTTATTTGTACTTAGAACAATCAACTGGTTTTCCCAATATGTATTGTTCCTATGGTCATTGCCCAGGCCGGGTATTTCCCCAACCTTCCATTCATTGTATCCTAACTCCCACCCTCTAGTTTTAAGGTTTTCTGTTTTTGTCTTTTTTATTCAGTCTGTAATACAGCCTCGTCAATGCCTTAGCAGGCGAAACCATTGGTCGGCTAGACTAATTAAAAGTGGATATTACAAAATAAATAATTGTGTTTTATTATCTTTAAACATGGAATTCCACCAAGAACCATCGGTCTCAACAGTAATAAAAATAATAATAAAATTAAAACTTTATTAGTATCATAAATACTTCAAAATAAACTGAACAAAACTATATTATAAAAAATTAAAAATATTATGAAAAATGATTATTTTTTTAAAAACTATGCAGATATGGAAGGATAATGCAGCTTATTGTATCAGTTAGTCACACCCAACAGTTTTTCTATCTCAAAACACAGTAATTATATATGTAGCTGTCTGCACTGTCCACACCACTGCACTCTTTATGAGACCAATTTGTCCACATGACACACCGAAATCACAATTCATGTTTTAAAATTAGCCGCAAATGCAACACAGTTCTTCTGGTTCATATCCCAATGGGCATAAGTCATCTAAATCGTTGCCATCATAAAGTTTTGATTTGTCAATGTCATCTTCTGAACAATATTTTACTTTTTGGCATTTTAACACTCTTATGGGGCTTGGCTAATTATTTTGTTTGTAATTTGTCTGCCGTGCTCTTTGATGCACAAGCGTCTTTATTTTGAATAATTGCTTTCCTATATTTTCATCTATGCATTTTTCAGATTCTTATAATTGTATTTTCATTGGTGTCTCTACATTGGTTAAAATTTCTGAATGATGGTTGTGGATAGTTTTACATCTTTTGGTATATTTGAAGAGCCTATTGGTGATATTTCAACAATAGACAAATGTTTAGCAATCCGATCGGTGGAAGGAGAAACTGGAAGTGATGGTGATAGATCTGAAGGCGTATTGACAAGGTTTACAATTATCTGCAGCAATAGGCTTCATGTGAGTATGCAATCTTTTTTGAGATCCACATTTCTTCATAGAAATAACACATTCCTTGTAATGACCCATCTATAAAGGCCTGTAAAATGTAACGTCAATGGGTATGTGGTGGAATAGAACAAAATGAATTCCCTTTCTCTCTGCAAAATAGATTTGATGGAAGAGAAGTGTGACTGGAATGATTATTCATAATCAATAAAACATTATTATCTCCTGATGAGTTAGATTTCCTTGAAAATTTTGATGCCTTTTTTTAAACAATTTGGTAGTCATCCATTTATTTTTTGGAGAATTTTTCATCCTTGATGGTGTAACGTCGTACATTTAAAATTTTGAAATTAACACAAGGAAATGCAAGATTTTTGAATCTTGCATGCAATTGGTCGAGAGAATAAGTACAGAGGACATGCGTAAAAAATAGTCCGTCTAATTAACTTTAATAATTTAAAAAAGAAACAAAATTTGAGAACAAGGTAAATGATAACAAATGATCAGAGAAATGTATTGTATGTATTAATATTAGTTTTAGTGTAAACCTAATTAATAAGAATTGTGAATGTAAGTAATTTGTAGACAAAGCAAGATTGGCGGTTGCCATCCAAGAATTGCGGGAAGTTGTATAGCGTCACTAAGAACAGTTAGTCTGGATTGTGGGGATTGTGTGCCCAGTATGGACAGACGTATTATGTTTTTTGTGTTTGAAAAGTAGAACTATGGAAAACCGGTAAAAAGTTATGCGGTTTAACGTGAACAATAAGGTTTGACGTTGGTCAAAGACAAATTTAGCAAATATTAGTGTACAAAAAGTTGTTAGAAATGGACTTAGAGAAAGATTCTTTTGTATATTAGAACGAAGTACCATGCGGTTATTTGCAATGGCTCACATGAGTCAAAGGTTTGAGCTTTGAATATCTTCTAGACAATAAGACTATAAACCTATATTCAAGTGTTAAATGTGATTGTTTTAAATTGTGAACTTTTAAACTAATGTATAAACTTGTAGAACGTGACTTGAACAATAATGCACGTGTTGTCAGTGGTAATGCTGAGATGGCATTATGATAGACTAGACTGTTGTTTGTCAGAAGTAATAACAATTTAAATTTAAAGGAATACTAATTTCATTTTGATAGACAGAAAATAAAAATGAATTCCGTAAAGCAAAGAGAGGGACCATTCGAAAATGTCATCACAAAGGAGAGAACACTTCCACGAGGCGGGATCATGGCATCTTGGACAATGGAAGAAGTCAACTTCGGATTCAAAGTGTTTTCAACGAAACAATAACGTGTTTGGTATTCACTCTTATTTTTAAATTATGTATGGATTTAATAGAATTTGTGTTGATTAACATTAGATATAGAACATACTAGATGATTAGAATTGATAAAAAAGGTAAATCCTTAAATTTAAAACTTTAAAAAGCATCTTTATAAAATATTCTGATATTCAATAAAATAATATAATTTGCGTTAATTTAAAAAGAATGCAATTCGTATTTCAATTAAATTCATTTTTTGTAAGTAGCAACAAGTAAAATAATCTCAGTAAATAAACTTTATTCAGATCCTTTTCTTATCAATATCATTTAAATAGGAGAAATTCGATAGGATGTATTACTGTAAGATTTTGAATATGATTATTCAAACTTTATATCTGTCTATGATGAATACATGTTAATAAAGTTATGTACTATTTCAGCATAAAAATGGATTTTTAATTCCTAACAATATCCTAATGAAGTACACTGTAGGAACAACTTTGCGACCCTAGAGATTTTAAAAGTAAATTCAAATTCATAATACAGTATAATATATAATTATATTAATTTGGTAAATATTGAGTTACCATGGCGCACAACATTCATAGCACTTAGCTTCTTTCTTTCATAACAAGTAAATTTAAAACCCTAGTATTTTATATGGTTACAATGGTCCACCTCATTCTAGTTGAAGGAGACATTCTAAGTTGTGGAAAAATGAATATAGGCAAAGTGGGTAGCAGCACTGACACCAAAACAATATTTTTACCCCTTTCCCAATTTGTTATTGCTCCTGTTCGTTTCTTTTGGTGCAATAATTCAAGAAGGGGTTTATACTGATGAAATATATGTATGTTTCATCAATGTTGTAGAATTTTGTTGCAGGGAAATTGAACTTTGACATATAGTTTCTAAATTGGAGTAAACCAATTCACCTCTTCTCTGTTGAAAGCTAGGATTCGATTTACACTTGTAGGTTCTGGTTTCCTTAATCTGATTAGAATCCCTCTTAGGAATCCACACACCCAATATTTTTTAGCTTGTCTCTATTTTTTCAAATAGTTGTTTTTAATACCATTGTGATAAGCATAGTAGAAAGCTTATGAGATCGGAAAGTGTTATTCTAAAATATAACTTAAAGTAAAGCAAAACACCCTGTTCAGTTTCTGTTTCAACAAGAGTTGTTCATTAAGTTTTAAAATATATATATAAGTATGTGCTGCTTGAATTATTTATAGAATTTTTCATTAAAGTTTTGGATCACAAATTTGTCTATAGATGCACAGGATTTAGAGAACAGAGTTTTTCGTAAACAAAGTCTATTCACAAGTTTTAAAAGGACACAGTTTATAACAAAAGTCTATTTACAAAATAAAAAATATATATGTTTGTATTCACTTAGTGTAACTATGATATTCACTAAAGTTGCACTGCACTGATAATGCAGATTTCTCTTCTTTTTAAACATGTTTAATTTTTTTTAATATCAGTACCATGCAATTTTTGAAAACGATTAAACTCTCCTTTCTGTTATAACCCTATTGAAGATAGAAATAAATGCCCATAAAAAAAATCTTCTGGTTAATTAGTAAAGGAACATAATGAAAGAAATTATGATATTTCCTTAAAAATAGCAATTATTGCTTTTTGTTTGAGCACACGCATATTTTTTAGCAATTTCATTATCAGGAAACATTTTGCAAAAAGTGCACCTGGGTGATCGGAGCAACTAAGAAGAATTATACTCTAAAAGAAATTTTGTAAAGTACCATTCTGCTTTTATAACATCGTTCTTTTCTTTTTCAACACTGAAATTGAGTTTCTTATTTTTCTCAAAGGAATTAACACAAAATTTGTTTTTTTTCGCATCAATATATTTCATTATGTCCTGTCGACTTCCATGTGAAACAGTAAAAATCACATCAACAATCACTGCAAAAAGCAAATGTATTGTCTTTTAGTGACTGTTAAACTGACGGAAACTATTCCACAAAAGATTTTTGATTGTATTTTCTTTTAGCCATAATAATACACTACACAACACATTAAATAATCCTACTATAATTTGACTTTCATTTCACTTACAGTAATTGGTTAGAGTTATGGGATGTGGGGATTATACAATTAAGGTTATGCCAATAATTGTTGAACTTGTGCTTAGGTATGCATGTGGGGTGTTAATTATATTAGCCATTATTACAATAAGCACTCCAGGTCACTGATACACTAATCCACCTTTATAATGATATTAATAATTATTCTTATAATACTAATCTAGTGATTACTTACGTATTACCAATTGGGAAAGGGGATATGTGGTCTGCTTCAACAATTGTTTAACTCTTGTCAGTCATAACTATCTCTGTTACCATTACAGTAATTAAGCTCAAGCACTTAATAATCCATACTCCTCTGGGTCTTTAGACGCATCCAAATAGTTTTACCCAAACATTTGAAGGATAATTAGGTTGGTTTTTCTTTAACAGTCGCCGGTATAAATATCGACCGTTTGATTACGCTACCTGAGACACACTCTGGGTGCCAGGACTGTCTCCATGTGCATGGCAATTGAATCAGGGTCACAATTTCCTACAGCGACAATACAGCCACACACTAAAACTTTAACCATAAACACAACACAAAACATATAGATTTCCTGGTGAATATAGAGTAGATAATTTGTAGTTAATCTCTAGCAATAAAAAAATAAGGGGTTCTTGGAAGTAAGTAATTTATTACACAACAAAGGGCTAGGAATTAGTTCCTTCAGAATGGAGTTAGTGACTCATTCTGTTTTAGCCATGGTTTTTGAAAATATAATTTTGAATAGATTAATGGTTTCTTAGATAACAATAGCTTTCAACATGAGTTATACGTCAGTGCAATGTACATAGCTTATGATGTCATTCAGACACAGGAGCTAGGGCGAGGTTAGTGCACTAGATAGAGCTAGGGTAGAGTTGATAGTCATGATATAATAGAGCAAGGTGATGTGGAAGCAGAGTGTGGGACAAAATGGCAGATGATTGAGGGTGAGGTGGGGTAGTGTACAATAAAGAGGTTGAAAAGAGAGGTGTGGGGTAGGGGAAAGGTCCAGGGGTGTGGCCTATAACATGTGCTATACACCAACCTCCTTTGTGCCAAACTGTACCTGGCTCTACTAAGGTTCTCTCAGAAACAGATAACATTTGACTAATGAAATCTTGTCTATCACAGTCAAGGTCATCACATTGAAACCAAGAAGACTGGTTATTGTTCAGGGCCTTTACTGTTTAATTCTTTATTGGTAAATAATTTATTTAATAATGATTTATTTTGAATTCCACATATTCTAGTTGAACCAAATTGAGTGTTTAATAATATAATAGAAATTATATGTCCGTATTGAAATCATATGAATAATTGGTTCATATGAACAATTAAAACCTAGAACAATATAAGGGTTATCACTAAGTTTTATATTCAAGTAGCTCAGGCTAGTAATACTTTAAAACAAATTAATTGTTTTTTTTATCACTTTACAAATATTAAGAAATAATCTCTGATGTAGACTACAGTTACATGAAAAAATTATCACTTTTAGCTTGTTAATTACTTTGGTTTGGGATTTTAAGTTTCCTAAAATTGATTTTAACTAGCTCTTGTTTATGATTCATTTCTATGTTTAATAAACTCTCTCTAGGGGAGTGTCTTTTGAAAGAGTTCCTTGCAAAATCTATATGTATTATTTATTATTTAAAGCACACACAATTGAAATATCAAAATCTTAAAATTGTTTCATAGGATTGCAATCATATTAAAACAAAGCAAAGAATTTAAATTCATCTTTTATGTCTTGTAAATTTCAAAATAAACAATCTTCAATACAATTTACATAAAATGAAAATTTTAAAATAGTAATTGGCTATTTATTAGAAAACAAAATTAAATCAAAATATATATTAAAACATTTTACACTTTTAAATTATTTAAACTTGACCAAAGAAGCAAAATAAAATATATAAAAACAAATTGATTTTACTTTTATTAAATTTTCCCAAATTAAATTTTTTATTTTATATATTTGGTGTAGAAGCGGATATTCAATCAAAATAAGTAGGAATACCTTGAATATAATATTATAGTTAACTTCGGCTCCTGGAAATTCAGTAGAATGTCTGCGACAAGTTGTTTCATATTTGTAACTGCTCGAAGAGTAGTTCTGATGTGGTTTACTGAAATTTGATGAAAATCGGTTGAGTAGTTCTAGTGAGCTGCTTGTCCAGTGTTACTTCCCGTAGTACAACTTTGCTGATCGTGAATGTTGAAATTTGTAAATTCGTTTAAAGTTGATTTGAAGTTTTATTTTTAATGATTTTGGCTCCGTGTAGTGTTAGTTTGAAATCAGTGTGTTTGATGATTTACTTTTAGTTATTCATTTAAATGGATGTCAGTTATTGCAGCCTGATTCTATCTCCATTTAACCTGTCCTGAATTTAATCAAATATATACTATGTCATTGTACGAAGTTGTAGAATTAATTTTATTATCGAACATTTTTTAAGCCGAATAAAATCTTTCGTAGTAACTTAACTCATCAAAAGTCTTGTCTACGTTAAAGAAATTGTTAAGAGTAGTCTACCTTGGCAATAAGTAAACTATATTTTGATGAAGTGGGAATATTCCCTCATAATATCCCACCTTTCCTCCCTTCTGTCTCTTAGTGCTTTCCACTATTATTTCGGGTTGTTTCGTCTATTTTTACTCATATAGTGTAGAATTTTTCTATTTGACTATAGAATTATTTTATTCTAATTATTTTGTTATCTACTATGAGGATTGTTGGATCGACTTTCTTTTATGAAAACCGTGAGAGTTACAGTTGGATTTTCATGGTATTTGTAAAACAATTTTATGACATTGATCTAACGCAAGGTTACTTCCATAATTATGGTGCAACTTTTCACTCATTTGAAGCTTCAATGGCTGTCATAAGCAGTTTCTTTGGACACTTAATTATTCAATGAATTTGTGGTCACTCAGATACTGATCATACTTTCTTTAATTTTTATATCTGGAATTTTTTAAAGGACAGAGTAATGCAGATCGTCCAAGAACACTTGCACATATTCGAGACATTAAAACAAATCAACAATATTACATTAACACTCTTCTCAGAACATTTAAAAACATGAAGCGATGTATATATTTGAATACAGGATGAGGACACTTCCGTTTACTTTAATTGAGTTATTTTAATTTTCTCAGTGTTTCTCTGTAGATTTATTAATATTTTATGTAATTTCTGTACCAAATAAATGGTTACTATTCAACAAAAATCTTTTTTCACGAATACAAAGCTTAAAATTTGAAACATCCTTTTGCGAATATTTTTAGGTTCTGAAATCTATCTAATGCCATAAAAACAAAAATAACATAACTGCAACTTTTGTTCGCCCCACTACAATCCCTTCAAGTTCAACCATTCATCCGGCCTAGACTGCGCCATTACGAGGTCAGTACTACTACAACACTCTTACAAGAATCATTGTTTGTATTTAATATCGGTTTGTGTTATTTTGCAAATTTATTAACTTATGTTGGTTTTAAACTGAATAATTCATAAGTCTATTTGACTTATACAACATATCTTAGAGTAACCTAATATATTCAAGTTTTTGGTACAGAAAAATATAGACCAGATTTGTGGCAGCAAGAATCACCACAAATAGGTTAGGTTAGGATATAATTGCAGTATTATTTTAATTAGTCACTGTTTGACCTCGAAAAAAGGGGATCCCGTATAATACACAAGTACCGCCTGTAAAGACTTGACCAACATGAACCTTGTCATTAAAAACTCAATTTTTATCAATACAAATTTATTGACACTAAACACATGTTTATATCACAAGTTCAGGCCGTTATTTAATTTTTTTTTCAATGATGGCTGCCATGGTTCAATCAATTACTACAATGGTTTTTTATCCACAATTATGGAATTGACATTTTTGGTGACAATTAGTTTCAGGAATGAGTGAGAAAGTTTCTGCAATGTCTATCTTAATATTATAACAGAACTAAAGGTCGAGATACACAACAGTACATAGATAGCTGTTAGGGTCAAGCCATTAGTTAGGCATAGATGTTATCTCTGTAGAGATATGACAGTTAACATTAATTGTCAATCTTGTTCAATCTGTGAAACATCTGACGCATTGTTTACCTGTGATATACAAAATGTCTCAGTAATAATGGGACTACTTGGTAATGGAAAGGATAAAAATATCCGTCTGCAGGCAGTCTACCACAGGAAGGGACTTGGCCAATCTTAAGGAAGGTGAGGTGCAGAAAGAGCCTGTTACCAGATGAGATTGCTCTCCCATAAGATCTCAAAAGGGTAGTGAGTTTAGTTTCTTTAAGTTTTTGTAAACACTTCAAAATGAGGTGTCACTTGAAGGGGGTTTACATTTAAAAATTTTGAGTTGCCCCCAAAATAACCCATTTTTGGGGGACACTCAAAATTTTCAAAATCATAATATGAAACTTCCTGCTAAGATTGCACGACCAGCAAAAGGATATCTCTGTATATTTACTTAGAAAAATATTAGAGGGGGTGGGGTCTTGACTTTTTATTCACCCGGTATATAGAATTTATTGTTTTGTCTGTGTAAACGGGTTGCGATTTACAGACAGACTAACTGACACACATTGCGTGAAATTTTAAAGGTCTTTAGTTTTACTTATGGCCCAAAAAAAAAAAAAAATTTAAAAAAGTCGTGAAATATAGCTAAAATATGCCAATATGTAAAATTTGATTAAAATCGGTTCACATGTTGGGATTGTAGAGCACTACAGACATCATTCTAAAAACAACTTTTTTAGACTCAAAGGGACATCTAAAAAGATTTTCCCACAAAAACTCGATTTCGATTCTTTTGATGCATCATATAACTTCATTACATATGTGTAAGAAATAATATTTAAAAAATCATCCTTTTTCAATTATTATTTAAATAATAAAGTATTTATATTCTTGTTTCTTGTTACAGGACCCATGCAAATGATTTGGAAAACATTCCTTTATTTTTGATCACTGGTTTCATCTACGTACTCACTGATCCAGACTGGGTTCCTGCTTTAATGCTCTTCCGCATCTACACTTTGGCTCGTATCTTGCACACTTTTGTCTACGCCATCTACGTCATAAAGCAACCTGCTAGAGCACTCTGCTTTGCTGTTGGTGCCATCATTAATATTATAATGGTTGTGTTCATTTTTATCAATTTCCATCAATTTTAAATAATATTCTGAATGTTTAAAAACTTTTACAGCAAGCTCTCTGTCGACTAGCTATGCGAGCGTGATACAAAAAAAGAATAATATTTAATATCAGTTTAATCCGTCCTGATTTTATTGTGTAATCCTCAAATTTTAACTTTAACTTTGATACTAAAGAAATGGTTGCTTTGAGATTTGAAATATGAAAATAAATAGGGAAATTGATAATTGGTCTAAAGAGAAGACAACGTGAGTCAAATAAATGACTGTAAATAATATTAAAACAAGGGCAATAAAAAAATTAAAAATAGATTTCCAAAATATAAATTTAAGGCAGAATATGTTAGTTGTAAGGTATAATAAATTTTAAAGAGAAATATTGTGTTGTGAAAATAGACAGAGTCTGTTGTCAAATGGATGATTTGAGTAGTGTCCGTGAGACCAAAAATGTGAATATATTGAGTTTTGCTGACTAAGTAAATCTAAAAAGGACGCTTAGTTGTGAGATCTAGAGAAGCTGGCAGTTGGAAGGAAACGTCTGAGATGGTATGATGTGTTTTAAAACAGTTGCTGATAGGAAATAGTTGAGAACAATGTACTTATGTTTGAGTGATTTTTGAAATGGAGAACAATTTAATTGATGTTTAATAGTTGTGAGAGGGAGTTTTGAGGTGATTGGACGTATTTTTGAGTCCAGAGACTATGTTCGGGATAGACGGACATAACTTTCGCTAGAAGTTGGACAATGTGTTTGTGCTGAAAGAAACGCTTTTAAAAAGGTGAAAACGAGTGATTTTGACAAAGACCGTTGTTGAATGGTAATTTAGAGAGACAGACAAAGTTACATTTTGAACATTATGCAAACTGTTAAGGGGGTATCATCATGAAGTTCACAAAATTGTGGCCCAGCCAAGGAGCCCACCAAACCAAAACTATAATAAGCATAAATTAGGATGTAATGGAAAGGGATTTTAAATAATAAAATATGAATTGGCACTTGCGATTTTGATGAGCAGTGCAATATCACGTAGAAGGGGGGGAGAGACGAGGAGTTGAAGGCTTGAACCAGCAAGCCGAGCGGGGGTCTGTTCCGAGAGCCGCAAGAAGGAAGACCGCTACGGGACGAGGTCAGTCCATTTTCGGCCACGTGCTAGCTAAATTAAACAGTATGCTTTTCGGCCACTATTAAGGCTTTATCTTGCCGTTATGTCTTTTTTTAATAACTTATAAATAATTCTGTAATCTTTTAATTCGGCAGTAAATAAAATATAACATTTAATTTCACTTGCGTTGCGTGCGTTCATTAGCGTCCTAACCCGACTCCTTGGCCCATCCTGACAAGATTCGGCTAAAGTGTACTCGGTCTTCAGCCAGCCGGAGCTTCCCGCTGGTCAAAAGAAGTGGAGACGGTCACAAAATCAGCAGACTGCAATGAACAATCATCTCTACAATAGCATATTGGTAACAGGTGCTACAAAGCGCTCAAAATTAAATATTGTATAAACTGTTTAGATTAATTATTGTTTGATGTATTATTTGTAAGTTTAATATTTTTGATACTTTTTTATAACTACTTTGCTATTTAAAAAATTTAGAGATGCCTATGAATAGGAATAATTTTTGTTGAGATAAATTAATTAAAAACATAGTTAAAAAGGAAATAAGTCTATTTAACTCATATTGATGAGTAAATTTTTCGGAAGTTGCAACTCAATACTTAAAATAAAGTTTTAAGATTTTGAAATTAATAAAAAGTAAATATAAATATAAAAATTAAAGGTAGGATGTTTAAAATAATAAAATTGATAATAAATTTATGTATTTGTTTAAAAGAAAGTTAATAAAGAATGTTTAGTTTCAGGAAAACAAATTAGGATTTTTTATTTACCGAAAACCACTGACAAGTACATTTAGAAAAGGAACACGACCCTGAGAGTAAATTAACTTAAAGTAAAATTTTATATTTTCAAAATTGGTGAGTTGATTCCACCTGGCGCCCATAAAGCTGAGCAATTTCATAGAGTCTTAATGTTCAAGCGTCAATTTAAAGTTAACAAACTTCCCCTTTTTTTATTTAATATTTACAATTGTCGCATCAATGTGGGGCAATTATGTTACAAAAGTAGTTTCCCCACTCTCATTTTTTAATAGTAAACACTCTCTGATCCGGATCTCTGATATCCGGAAACTCCGATATCCGGCCGTCGTATAAAAAATAATAAAAATACAATTTTCTATACAAAAATAATATTTTCGGCCCGAATAGTAGTGAACGATGTTTTTGAGCTGGGCACTGGGCAGTAGTGCGGTTCGGATTCAACAACAAAAACAAACCATGACTAATTGCGAAGCTTTTCAAGCACTTGAACAGCTGATAGACTACGTGGAAGAACAAGAAGAATCCTCACTGGCCGATCTCCTTCTGTTTCGTAGATGGAGAGATATTACATCTAAGAAGCGTATTCAACGAGCCAAGCAAGCTACCATTACATCTTTTTAAAATAAAAACTGACGTGAGTACAAATTACTGTACTATAATGAAAACTAACATTTATCGTACATTCATCAAAATTTCACATGTACAATCCTGTACGTATTTATTGTACTGTTTTATTTTCTAATCTTCATTTTTGTTTGATATTTTTAGTTAACACTGTAGACCTAATTAATTGTTGTTTGTGTACTTTATGCTGTACATTCAGCTTAAAATAAATAGAATTTTAAACATAGCTATTGTAATATTTATTTAGTTAACCTACCTTTTGTTGTTTCGGTACTTTTGTTACCGGTTACCGTACGGCAAATTACATAATAGTACAGTTAAAACGTAACGTCTATATTTACAGTAATTTGAAAAACCATAGTTAATTTTTAGAATACTGTGGTAAAGCTACAATTTATCGTAAGCGCAACGCGTTTTAGCGCTAAAAACGTAAATTTATTACGTTTGTTTAAAACCACTTTAACTATATAAAAATAGCCACCCCGAGATCCGGATTGGCCGGTGCCACATTAATCCGGATTAGAGAGTTTTTACTATTTACAATAATTAGGAAAATTACAAAAATAATATTTTTCACTCTTTGTACTTCTTACAGTAAAAGAACGGTAGTAACAGAAATGAAAGCTAAACAAAAAATGTAATATTTTTGATTAAATAAAAACTGGTACAAATCAAACTCATCATATAGTAATTGAAATAAGACAGATAACTAAATCAATTCTTTAACTATCTTGTTGTACAATTTGATTTTCGATATAAACTCAATTTTTGACCTGTAATGTGAAACTGTATCCCCTGATTTAATTATCATTGATTAATGCATAGAAAATTTAAAGACGTATTCACTTCAAAACAAATACTATTTTTCTTTTCACTACTTGAACTTACGCAAATTGATGTAGGAAAAAGTTTATTTGTCATTGTAATTATTACCAGTTCACTTTACATGTTTTTTAGGGGGAAAGCAGTTGTATATTGTATAATGATTTGTAGTTGGACACATGATTTTTTTTCAGTTCAATTTTTATTTCTGTTTTTCAGTTAAGAGGTTTGGTTGTTTTCAGAATCTCCCATATTTAAATAAAATTATAAGTGTTGCAAAGTCAATTAGGCCTATATAATAATGAAATCAATTCTCTTCTCTTGGAAGTTAAAATGGTTCTCTGTGTTAGATTATTAATATTGATTTATATGTTTTATAAATGAATTCAAATTTGTCTATAAAAACATATATTCTGGGGAGATGAGTATGGAGAAGATTTGGTCCACTAGTGGTAGTACCATGTCCTCCGTTTCTGTAGTAATACGTCTACTATCCACTCTGTCAACACTTCCAGTGTTGACTCTATCAAATCAGTTTATATGTAGACCTAGTAATGTATTATTTATATAAACAGGAGAATCACACACACACACACACATATATATATATATATATATATGTATATATATATATACTTTTACAATAAAGAATTAATTATTTGGTTTTAAGTAGGTTTTTTTTTAAAAAAAAAGAAAAAAACAGAGGAACTCATTCAAAAACAAATTTTATTTTTGTAAGCTACAGGAATAAATTTTTGTAAATTGTGACAGTAAGGTCTAAGACTGGCTTCGAACCGTCATTTATCGAACTGTCGTTGTGATGTGCTACTTTTATCTTATGATCAATTTGCTAATCACCACAACAAATACGATCTGTTGGCAGGAATTTTTCAAGTCAGTTCATCGTTATAATCATAATCTCTTCCAGTGAATATGACTTTTTCGTGATGTGTTGATATTTGAAAAACAGGAAAAACGAGGTTTTGGCTGCATCTCTATACAAAAAGAAATTTCATGAATTTTATAGGCTGGGCCCAGAAAGTTGCCATTTTATTACAACTCATGATTATATACCTTGGAAAATATGAATTTTCACTTAACGTCTGAACCTATCACACCAGTTTTATGGTAGTCTTTCAATTTATAATTCAATAGTTATTTTCCAACACTATTAATCGATGAAATTAACAAACTTTAATCTTCAACATTACTTGTACATCCAAACATCTTGTCACTTTGAATTTCTGAACGATACTATGCATAGATATAGGCAGAGCATGTCGTCTTATGCATTTATCTTACAATAGATGTCATTATTTTACATGTGTACACGAATTTAACAACTACTACACGATTTAACACAAACTAGCGATACCTATCTTATAACATAGTTATCTTGTATAGTTTACAACTTTAAGATATGTATCATATCTCTCTAGTGTGCTACTGGGCTAAATAAAATAATTCTAATTATATTTAAATAAAGTATGAATAAAATATATTTAAAAAATTTATTATAAAAAATACTAAATAATCTATATATTGGTTTAAAAAAATAGTCAAACTTTGTTGGTTACACCTATGTGTATCACTAGAAAACTGTTACAAAAATCTGTTTAAGACAAAATCAAACCTTGATATTTTTTCTCACATCTGATTTTTGTTCATAAGTCTCTACATGTTTTTTTTTTCCTTTTTTAACTGATCCATATACTGCCTCAATAACATCTCCCACAGTTGAGTATAGATTAGAGCTTGTTAAACAAACATGTATATTTAAACAATGATCTAATGGTCAACGCCTTACATTTATTTATAAGACATAAGGCAAGTATTTTCTCATATCTTAGATTTAAAAAAATAATATTGTGTAATGTCTTTAACCCTCCATCTGGCAGATGTTAATTTGATTTTTTTAAATACTTCGTTTGTTTAAAAATTAATAAAATATATTGTTTTTATACAAAAATTAACTTATAAGACATCATTTTTCTCAAAAAGATGCATAGAATTCTATGTAATAAAATTTTTTTTTTTGAAACGGTTTTGGAGTAAGTATGTTACATGTCAAAAACAAAGTTATCATTTTTCAGGAAAAAACCTGTATCATCCAAAATCAAAAGCTTACCACCTTTTTCTAAGATATACAAAAGTTTTATGTAATATTTATCAATATATTTAGGAAAAAAAAAAGTTACATTTTCAAAATTTAAAAAAGTATTTTATAGAAAATTGTAAATTAGTCATTTGTTTTTCAAAAATTTACCAAAAATAGTAATATATATTTTATACAAAAGTTCTATATATCATTATATTCAGAAAGGTCCATATAATTTAGCTGTGTAGTGAAAAAAAAATGTTAGATGTATCACTTTGGAGTTTTTTGGTCAAATACCAAAAAATCGGAGAGTAAAAAAAGAATAATTTCACAGAAATTGTTATGTAATATATTTGTGAATATATTTAGGGGAAAAAAATAATAATTAGTTACATTTTCAAAATAAAAATAACGATTTCCCCTAAAAAGTGATACTCTGACGAGTGAGGTTAGGTTTGACACCTCGACAATTTAGGCGTAATTAGTAACTTTCTAAAGCTATTCCTAAGACAAAATCATTAGATTTCACTAAAACAATATACTTTACAAAGAATAACACACATATTCACCTGCATAATTAAATAAAACACTCAATATAAGAAAATTTGCTTATAACCTAAATTTACAAAATACCTCTTAGGTTATCCCAAATATAAACCGTTCACAAACTAGAAATTCACTCAAAAACATAAACTTTAGAAATAAAAAAACACATATATTGTAACTTGTATACACAAACCTTCAAAATACTGTAACAGAAATAAAAAAATATTACACAAATGCCACGCCCTTTTGCGTGTATTTTATTTCACGGCATCGCGTAAGATAGCCGATGTTTTGTCTTGAAAAAAAGCAACTGAAAATAACTGCACGGTATGTCAAGTGGTACCAACTTGTAGAATGAAATTTCTTCTATAACTTACTATAAATATCGAAAGAAAAATATCGAAATAAAAATCGATTGTCATTTCGTAAACTGCACCGAATGCCAATTGAATTTCGTGCTGCCAAGTTTCTACTATTGTCTAATAGAAATATCTCTCGATCTGCGAGACGCAGAAAAATTTGTAATCTACGGTTAGAAAGAGAAACATGTGATCTATAGAACAGTATTTTGGTCGACTTATTTGACAGAAAAATAGAAGTGTTATCATATGGGGAAAAATGGTGTCGCTTTTACTAAAAACCGCACATTTCAAATCTACAATTTTACGCATCAAAAATATGCTAACTTCACCAATTTTTGGAATATTATTTATAACGTTTTGTGGTATTTTTTTTTGCATGATTATGCATCTATGGAACATTAGTTTTCCAACGGTATTTTATTTATTGTGATAAGACAATTCTAAGTGGGCGTAATGTTGAATTGCAAAAACCGTGTTTTAGGGTCGGTGAACTAAAACCATATGTCTCATACCAACCCGCCAGCGGGTTGTTCGCCACATCAAGGGTTAAATGTATGATAGAATAAGCCAAAGCAATTCATGTACTGTATTAATTAAGAAATAGTTTGTAGTACATTTTCATACAAAATTACTTTTTCTATTTTTATTCACCTCTTTCTTATATTCTCCTTGTAATGACTGAAGTATAAATTTCAATTGGAATAGAGGACTCAAGTTCAACTGGAATAACCAACTCATTGTTGGTTACTTATGCTTTTATGAAAAGTCCTAAGAAATCACAATTAAGAACTTCAAGATTGAGTTGAAATCTCAAGATCTTTACAGAAGCTGCAAAATGGTCATGGTTTTAAGTTGTATCGCTCAGGACTTGTTCGAGGGTGACCCAGACCAGTGCCTCCAGTTTTGTGAAATTGTGTTAAAGAAACGCAAATAAGGAAATATAGTTTTGATGAAGGTATTGTGGTCTGTCAATAATTTCAAGTTAAGTGGTGCTATAAACTAACTGTCACAATTGTGTTTACTATTCACTGTATAACAATTGAAAAGCAACTTAATTAGCTGGAAGCCATAGTTTTGGGTAGCATATACTGCAATAGTGTTTTTGCCTAGTATTTTTTTATGACACGGTCAATTGTATGTAATGTGTACAAAAACATGTTAATGAACACTAATATCTTTCAAATTAATCAGTACTATGTCCATGATGTTATTTTTCTACAAAATGCCGCCCCACCCTACACTGTCTGAGAATTACTGGATCAGATTTTCCCGATAAATGGACTGATTGTTGTAATTTCATCGATTGGCTTCCAAGATCAACTGATTTGACACCCATGGATTTTTTTTCTTTCAAGTTAGTCAAGGAAAAGTGTTTTCTCAGAAGCCAAGCACACTAAATAACATAAAACTAGTTCAAGAAAGACTGTAAGATTGTGCCAATCAAGGTAGCGGTTTGTTTGAACATCTATAAAATTAAATTGTTTCATAGATCATCTTATTTATTTTTTCAATTGTAGAAATAATCTGTTATTAAAATTATAATTGTACAACAATGAAACATTGTTATAAAAGTATGAAAAATTACTTATTTCTACAGTTAGCCTACGTATGAGTACCCCTGTATATCAATATCGATTACCCCAAATTTCAAAGCTGGGGATAAGTAAACAGTTGTTACACTATACTATAAGATGGACAGTCTTTTATTGCTCCTTAGATAATTTGTGCAGGTCACAACTGATGGAGAGAATGTCTCTCTTGAGTCTTCTATGAACACTGCAGGATATCTCCAGTAAAGGAGTAGTGTATAGGTTAGATGGCCTATGTGAATTTTGTGAGGGCATGTTAAGTGGACATGTTAAGGAGAAGAGTTGACCAAACTCCTAAAGGAGGGTAATGTCCATTTAACTGGACAGAAATAAATGTGTCAAATACATTGCACAAACTTTCTCACTCATTTTTGTTCAAAACCAAATAATCCATCAAAATTATTCGTCACAAAAAAATGTCAGTTCGTTAGTTATGACTCAAAAAGGCTTTGATAAAATATTTAAATAGAGGCTAAACTTATTTGGTATATGGGCATATTTTTTTCATTACTCGGAACGTTTAAAAAAAAATTTTATACTTCAGAATTTGTGGTTAATGACCATATAAAACACAAAATTAAGATTTCCTTAAAATTTCACAACAATTATGATTAATTTTGCTCAATTGTAGCCTGTAAGAACCCAAACAAGATGTATTATTTGCCATCTCTCCAAAAACAACAGTGATTTATTGGTAAAAACAACAACAACAAAAAAAAACCGCTATAAGGCTGTTAAAAAAATTATTGAAATGAGAAGATAATGATCCAAAGCCATGTGAAAATTACAAGTAAAAAAATATTATTTTGATTACTGTTATTGAAAGCTTTATTTTATTGAAAAACAATTTACACTAAGAACATTGACATGACAAAAGTGAAACAAGTTTTAAATTTTATAACCTTATCTAAATATATATATTTTAAAGATTTAAAGATAAACTATATTCATAGTTCATTATTTGATTGACAACTACCAAAATGAATTATTGGTGACAATTAATTTTGCTTTGCTTTTATTTTGGTTTTGTGGAGTGTGAGTGGGAAAGCTTGTGAAATGTTTTTTCCACCCACCGGTAATTATTTGACTTAACGAGCAAGTAGAACAATTATAGATGGAGTAATTAAAACCATTTTTACAAACTACAGCAATGTCTCATATATTGAAACATAAATTTAATAAAATTATCATGTTTTGACATAACTTTTTAATTACATTTTGTCACATACAGTTCAATGACATGTGAATTATACAATGGTATTTAATAATTTATAGTATATTTTATTTACTTTTTAAAAAGCTGAAAGAACAATGCTGATATGAAAGTCATGCATATTTAAATACATTGGCAAATGATGTTATAGCCCTGTTACCCAGGCAACAGAATATTTGACACATTCACTAAATTAAAGTAAAGTGAACAACTCTAATGAATTGTTTGAACAATCGTTAACCAACCTCTACATTAAAATCAATAGGCAAGGATAAAATAAAGCAAAAGCTTAAAGTTTCAAATATTTATTAGTATAAATGAGCTACAATTGTTTCGCCTTGCGGCATCGACGGGCTACTGATAATTTACAGGTATAGACAACTATTCAAAACATAAGTACAGGAAACTGAAATACAATAGAGAAATCGGGAAAGGTAGGGGGTGACCTAGCAGGTAGATAAAGGTTGATGAACTATGGTACGGATGGGTTTTAGAAGAGGTGACGAATTTAATACAATTTGGTCATTTAAGTTGAGAATAGGCCTAAGTGAAATAGATCTATTTATTTCTAAACATTCTAAATTATTTAATCTAGAGAAATCGGGAAAGGTAGGGGGTGACCTAGCAGGTAGATAAAGGTTGATGAACTATGGTACGGATGGGTTTTAGAAGAGGTGACGAATTTAATACAATTTGGTCATTTAAGTTGAGAATAGGCCTAAGTGAAATAGATCTATTTATTTCTAAACATTCTAAATTATTTAATCTTAAATGACCAAATTGTATTAAATTCGTCACCTCTTCTAAAACCCATCCGTACCATAGTTCATCAACCTTTATCTACCTGCTAGGTCACCCCCTACCTTTCCCGATTTCTCTATTGTATTTCAGTTTCCTGTACTTATGTTTTGAATAGTTGTCTATACCTGTAAATTATCAGTAGCCCGTCGATGCCGCAAGGCGAAACAATTGTAGCTCATTTATACTAATAAATATTTGAAACTTTAAGCTTTTGCTTTATTTTATCCTTGAATATGGAGTTTCAACAAGAAATATCTGCTATTACATTAAAGTTTTTTTAAAATCAATAGGGTTTAATAATACTTAGTGATTATAACTTGGTTATATTTAATCATATAAATTTGTTCAGGGTTGATATTGATGCTCAAGACAAAGTTGTTGCTTCACTTTCTTTGTAGAAAAAAAACCATAAACATCTTGGTTACAATTCCAATAATTTCATTTAAATAAAATATTTCATAAAATCAATAAAAGCCATACAAATAATTTTAAATAATTAAAAGTTGAATAACTATATTTTTTATGAAATGTAACATATTTCAACATAAATAAGAAAGTATACATGTTGCCATTACGTACAATACCATTACATATGATCTCCATGACTTGTTCTGTATGTTGTAACTTCTTTTAATGCAGTTAACTATTTTAAGTACTCTAACATTTATAATCTAAAATAATTTAAAACTTTTACAAAAATGAGTTTACAATGTTATCTTATTTACTAGATTGATTCATCTCTCCTGTATGTACTCTCATATGTTTAATAAGACTAAATTTTGTAGCAAACTGAATCACATAATGTGCAATGTGTGATGAGGTTTCTGTTTCTCTTCTGTATGTGCTTTCAGATGTCTAATAAGACTAGTTCTATGGGCATACTTTGATTCACATATTGTGCAATTATAAGGTTTCTCTCCTGTGTGTACTCTCATATGATTAATAAGATTTTCTTTTCGTGGAAACTTTGAATCACATATTGTGCAATTATAAGGGTTTTCTCCTGTGTGTACTTTCATATGACTAATAAGATTACCTTTTTGTGCAAACTTTGAATCACATATTGAGCAATTATAAGGTTTCTCTCCTGTGTGTACTTTCATATGACTAATAAGATTACCTTTTTGTGCAAACTTTGAATCACATATGGTGCAATTATAAGGTTTCTCTCCTGTGTGTACTCTCATATGTAGAATAAGCCCTTCTTTTCGTGAAAACTTTGAATCACATATTGAGCAATTATAAGGTTTCTCTCCTGTGTGTACTCTCATATGATAAATAAGCTTTTCTTTTCGTGAAAACTTTGAATCACATATTGAGCAATTATAAGGTTTCTCTCCTGTGTGTACTTTCATATGACTAATAAGATTACATTTTTGTGCAAACTTTGAATCACATATTGAGCAATTATAAGGTTTCTCTCCTGTGTGTACTTTCATATGACTAATAAGATTACCATTTTGTGCAAACTTTGAATCACATATTGTGCAATTATAAGGTTTCTCTCCTGTGTGTACTCTCATATGTAGAATAAGCCTTTCTTTTCGTGAAAACTTTGAATCACATATTGAGCAATTATAAGGTTTCTCTCCTGTATGTACTCTTATATGATTGATAAGATGACTTCTTTGTGCAAACTTTGAATCACATATTGTGCAATTATAAAGTTTCTCTCCTGTGTGTACTTTCATATGTCTAATAACATTATGCTTTGTTGTAAACTTTAAACCACACAATGTGTAGTGATGAACTTTCTCTTTTAAAATAGCTGAACTTTGTAATTTAAGATAATTAAAACAAATTAATTTATCATAACTATAGTTAAAGTTACGTTGTTTCCGATTTATACAATTATTACTGTCAGTTTGACCTATAGATCTAAATAATTCACTGTGTGGATTTAAATGTAGTTCAAGTTGAAACTTTGAGCTCGAACTGAAAATGCAGTAATTACAGAAGTACAAATTAAACATTTCATTCTCTGCTGACATTAGATTTGATGTTTCTTCATCTTTGAATTGGTTAGATGTTTCTGTTGTACATGACCAAGATCCAGTGTCCTCGTCATTGACAAATTCTGTTTCTGTAAACATGAAAAAATTAGGGCTTTTCCCATTGATATGAAATAAATTTCCAAAATGATGACATACATAACACCAAACATAAGGAATAGTCCTGTTAAATAATAAAATCACAAAAGAAAGTGAATAGCAAGCTCAAACTGTTAATTTTTCATGTAAATTGTAAATCTAAGTTTATTTCTTAAAATTTGTAAAATGACAAAAGAATAATTGATTCATTTTTAAGTTGTTATTAGCCTGATCCACTTGTATTCTTACAGAACTTAGCAATAACCCTTACAAGGAATACTCTCTGCACTAGGAACCAATTATTATTCATACCATTTCAACATGGCATGAGCAATAATCAACCAAATCTTCTTGATTTTAATGATTTACTTTAATAAATATTGATAGATTTGTTATTCGTTATATTGTGATGACTGAATGCACAGATGCTACTGTGTTGCACATCATTTGCCACTTACAATATGGTAGTTACTGAAAGAATACTGTTCCATACAGTTTTATGAGTTCAAATCAGTCGTTACAGTAAATCATAATTTTTGGCATACTGACAAGACAAGTATTCTTTAGTACAACTACTTTAAAAAAAAGTGAAAAATGTGGACATGAAGAAATTCCCAACTCGACCTCGCAAATCGGATAATGTGGAGTGTCTAAAATAGTTATACTTGTGTAGCCCTAAAAAGTCTATAGTTCGAGGCAGTTCGGAACTAGGCATTCATAAAACAAATGTTCAGAACATGCTTCATAAACATTTTAGATTGTATGCTTATAAATCCCAACTCAATATGAAATAAAACAATTAAAACGCCCTAAACTATTTTAATTTACTGTGACAATGAATACAATAAAAGGTATCAAAAATTACCTTAAACCAATTTTTTTTTTCAGTGATGAATCAATTTTCCACATAAAAAGCTGTGTTAACTGTAGAATTTGGAGGGTTCAGTAACTAAATGGATTTGTTCAGCATATTTATGATAAACATGTGGTGTGGAATAATGTGTGATCCAATTCATGGGTCATGTTTGCTGAAAAAAACCGATTATAGGTGTCTCTTAATTTGGACATGCCTGAAACTTTGTTTCCCCACAAATTGATACATAGAAAAAGAAAAGGAAAAAAATGTCATTTTTCAACAAGATTAAGTGTTAAAAATCAACTTATTGTCTAGATGATTGCTGACCAAGGGGGGATGGGTCAGATGGGACAACTTATTGTCTAGATATTTTATGATCTATGCTCAGCAAACATCTAGACAATCAGTAGGTAGAGACTTAGTAAGTAATGTAAAAACTCTAGATTTTATATTAGCTTATAAACTTTTTATACCTCGACAACTACCGAGTTAAATGTGTTAATGTGGATCGGACATTGAACAGTAAAATATTTATTTAAATTAATGAAGTTTAAATACATAATATGGTTTTAATTAATTAATTAATTTACTATTTATTGAAATGCATTTAAAGATATTTACAGGAAATTTAATTTTAAAAAATATAGAAGTTCATATCAGCTGTTACAGATAGCATTGAGAGACTTTTAGCTTATATAACAACATCAGTGTATCGTTAGGATTGGACCAGTAGTTACTTCAGAGTTCTTAATGGCTGACATTTATTTTGTGTTTTTGTAGTTAAATAAAATATCATGACATATCCTAAAAATATTGCCTCAATATTTGATGACATTTAAGGATCTTAAAATTACACATTACAAATCCTTATCTGGTCTTACAAGTGTTTTGGTGTAACCAATCTACAACTGGAATTGATAATTATTAATTTAGTTATTTGGAATATAATCTTAATTTACTGATTTCGGTCAGTTGATTAGGATGTAATTTTAGAACAAAATCTCATGTTTCAAGATGTTAAGCCTTATTATAAGTTTAGTATATTCTAATAATGAAAACACAATCAAATGCATTGTTCCATTGTAACAATTTAATATATTACCCTATTATACCTTAATAAAGCCCTTGTTATTGAAATTAATACAACATTCCTTTAAAATACACCAAGTCCTGTTGGCGTTTCAAATCGTAATGGTTCCCTGAGGAAACATTGTAGGTTTATGAAATATCTGTTATTTAATTGTATTCATAATTGTATAACTATTGTTGTGCAATTTAATCATATGGTACATTTTATCTAAAATATAAACACAACCATGAAAAAGAAAAGTTGTGTTTTATGGCTTGTATATTTCAATTCTAGTGCAAACTAAGTGACAGTGTGTGTTATATGAAGAAAGCCCATATGAAATTAACATTTCTAGTAAAAATAAAAATAAACTGGTTGTTTATTACACAAAAAAGCATTCAGATAGGCCGTTAGTCAGCAATGAAACTATTAAAAACATACAGAAAATCCTTTTTTTTTATGGTGTCCAAAAAAATCTCTTACAATAAGAACTCAAGAACTAAATGTTTAACCCTCTAACTGGTACTCAACCACTTTTTGCCTAAAAGTGGTCGCGGCATTACTCATGGCTCACTTCACCAAACTATAAAACACGTATTTTACAATTCAACATTACGCCCACTTAGAATTGTCCTATCACAATAAATAAAATACCGTTGGAAAAGTAATGTTCCGTAGATGCACAATCATGCAAAAAAAAAAAAATACCACAAAACGTTATAAATAATATTCCGAAAATTGCTGAAGTTCATGAATTTTTATTACATAACGTCAAAGATTTGAACCGTGCGCCTTTTCGTAAAACACGACGCCATTTTCCCCGATATCATTACAACTCTATTTATCAGTCATTTAAGTCAACTAAAACACTGTTCTATAGATCACATGTTTCTCTTTCTAACCGTAGATTACAAATTTTTCTGCGTCTCACAGATCCAGAGATATTTCTACTTGACGAAAGTAGAAACCTGACAGCACGAAATTAACTTGGCATTGGGTGCAGTTTACTAAATGACATAATCGATTTTTCTATCGATATTTTTGTTTCGATATTTATAGTATGTTGTAGAGGACATTTCATTCTAAAAGTTGGTACCACTTGATATAGGCAAATGCATACTAAGAAGGTTTTGTTTTGAAGTCCAAAGTAGTCCAAACGTAGCAAATGTCTGACGTAAAAACTGTAATATTAGGCGTGGCACATATTGGTTTTGGGATTAGATTTTTGTTATTTTGAAGGTTTGTGTATACAAATTGTATATAAATTGTGTATACAAGTTACAATATATGTGTTTTTATTTCTAAAGTTTATGTTTTTGAGTGAATGTACCTTTTATATATGGATAATCTAAAAGGAAAATGGTAAGTTTAGGCTATATGCATATTTTCTTATATTTAGTGTTTTATATGATTATACAAGTGAATATGTGTGTTATTCTTTGTAAAGTATATTGTCTTAGTAAAATCTAATGATTTTGTTTTAGGCCTAGCTTTAGAAAGTTACTAATTACGCCTAAATGTCAAGAGTTCAAACCTAACCTCAAGCGTCAGAATAGCAAATTTTAGAAAATTGTCATTCTTATATTGAAAATCTAACAAATTGTTATTTTTTTCCCCTGAATATATTCACAAATATATGACAAATGTCAAGTAATGGTTGAAAAAATTCTGATAAATCTATTAGCATGTTATTCATTACCATTTTTGTAAAATATCTGCTCCGTTACTCTTCGATTTTTTGGTATTTGACCAAAAAACTCCAAATGTAATACATCTAACATTTTTTTTTACTACACACCTACATTCTATGCACCTTTCTGGACATAATGATATATAGAAGTTCTGTATAAAATATATTTTACTATTTTTAATGTTTTTTTTGAAAAAATAAAGAGAAAATTCAGTTTTTTCGTAAAATATTTTTTTACATTTTTTAAATGTAACAAATTTATATATTTTTTTCCTTAAATATATTCACAAATAATACACTTGTGTATATCTTAAAAATAAGTAGTAAGCTATTGATTTTGGGTGATACAGGTTTTTCTGAAAAAAAGTTAATATCATTTTTGACATCTAACATACTTACTCCAAAACCGTTTCAAAAATTTATTTTTTTATTACATAGATGAATTCTATGGATCTTTCTGAGAAAAATGATATCTTATAAGTTAGGTTTTGTATACAAATAATATATTTTATTAATTTTTAAACGAACGAAGAATTTTTAAGACAAATTAACATGCGCCAGATTCACCAGTTAGAGGGTTAAACAACAACAGTTCCAAGGTTTTGAAAAAAAAAACCAGCCATGTTTACAGGCTATAGATTTCAGTTAGAGAATGCTTTGCAGCCAGATGATAACTTTAGAAGGTATGACTTTGCTGAAGATATTTTTGATCAAATTGAAGCTAAAAAATTGCCTGAACTGAGTTATACTTAGTGATAATACCAGTTTCCATACTTTAGAACATGTACATTACCATGTTTGAATTTGGGTAAATGTCATGCCTCATTGGTTTACATCGAGGCAATTAGGCAGATGTTCAAAAACTTCCCACTTAAACTGCTGAAACAATTAAACTGATGTCATCAATGCAACATCATGGGGACATGCATTATCATGAAGAAGCACAATGTTGCCGAAAACAATCCACACTGTTTAATATGTAGTCGGTGAAGGGTTTGACTACTGCATGTATGGTCTACCATCTAGGCATGTAGTGAATGAGTCGACACCCTTTCGACCCCAAAACACTGTAGTCATAACGTTCTTGGTGCTCAGAATTTGTTTGGATTTTTTTTGTAATGATGGGGATCGAGAATGACGCCATCCCATTGTCTGGTGCTTTGCTTTTGAAGTTTTATGTGAAATCCAGGTCTCATCACCAGTAACAATGTGGTTCAAAAACTCCTTGCCATCCTTGTTGTACCAATCAAAAGTTTTTTACCTTCCAAATGACCCGAGTATATAGTTTAAACAACATTGACAGTGCACCAATCACTCTATTAAGAGCACCTAAATCATGAAAACACATTTATGGAGATGGTGACTGTTGGTGCAGTTAGGGGTACAAACAAAAATGTTGAATTTTTCTATAGTTGGCATATGGTTATAAATAGTTGAATACTTAACCCTCCAACTGTTAAAGGCCCAAAACCGTACCCATTCTCCGGACAAGTTGGCTATAAAACACATATTTTGCAATTCAACATTTCGCCCACTTAGAATCGTCCTATTGCAATAAAAAAAATAGTGTTGGAAAGCTAATTATCCGTAGATACATAATTATGCAAAAAAAATACCACAAAAGTTATAAATAATATTCCAAAAATTGCTGAATTTCACGTATTTTTGATGTGTAACGTCAAATATTTGCGGTAACAATTTGTAAACAAAACTAACGTCATGTTTGTCTAATATTCTTAATTTGACATTTCTGTCAAATTGATCAAACATAACACTGTTCCATAGATCGTTTCTTTCTCATCCAATCTGTGGTTTTCATTTGTTTCTAGGTGAAATAGTTTTTATTATATAAAAATTAAACAAAATCAAGAATTTTAACTCCTTTTTACACGCTAAAAATTACATTTTTTGCAATTCAACTTTTATCCTAGTAGATATTATATTATCGAAATGTATTCTATACCATTGAAAATGTAATTTTTTAATTTTTCATAACCAAGTTTAGAAAATTTTATATAGCGTGTAGTAGAGAAATAAGACTAGACTGAAGTTTACCTTGTTAGCGCTAGATTGCGACAGTTTCTCGCGGCGAGTTTTATATAGAAAATATCACCTATATGTTCATATATTTTTTCGAAATGGTAAAACTTGTCCAAATGTTACAAGTTGACAATATTATATAGTATTTTTCTTCCTCTTTCGAACTATGAAGACGAAATCATCCTAATTTATATAGTTTACGAGTTATATCCATTCTAGGAAATGATCCTCTGAACTTTCAGACCGGTTTGCGATATTCAGTGTCTAGACAGTCTTGAAGAATCCGATCTTTATTTTTATACAATCTTGTCGTTTTTGATATAACTGTAAAGAGGAGGTTTCAATGTTTAACCTTGTATTTGAAACACATCTGTACAAGGAAAAATACAAAGGCTGTAGTACTTTATAAAACGTAGAATAACCTCAAATTTGTTACTTCGATCTCGCAAGATTTTTGCCGATGTGGAAATTTCAATGTGCAATAGCTTTGTGTTTTTATAGTGAATATAAGTTTCACTAAGTGATTTTTTTATTATAATTTGTTTATACAACTTAAAATAAATGTGTCAATGTTTGTAGAGTGTAGTTATGAGTGATAATTCATATTTTCGGCCTAGTCTAGCCAAATCTTGTACTAGTCAGACCTAGTTCTAGATTTGCTATTGGAACTTTTAGTTTCAAGAAACCATTTATTTATTATAATATGTATATACATAATATATAAATGTATATACAACTTATAATAAATGTGTCAATGTTTGTAGAGTGTATTTATTAGTGATATTTCATATTTTTGGTTTTTTTTTCACAGCCCTAACCTCAACGTCTAGGCTATTGTGAAGGTAGATTTTTATCATAAATGACCCATGTCTAATGAAAATTTTCAAAATTGATTTTTCTTTTTAGCAACTTTTATCCACAAATATGTCACAAATATGTAGTAACTGTTGAAAATATTTAAAAAAAATTTTTGTAGGATTTACATTACCATTTCTGTGAAATTCTTGCCTGCGTTACTCTCGGATTTTTTGGTATTTCACATATAAACTCCAAATGTTTTACATCTAACTTTTTTTCCACTAGACAGCTAAATTATATGCACCTTTCTAAATATAATAATATATAGAATTTGTGTTTTCCATACATATTACTATTTTTGGTAAATTTTTGAAAAGAAAAGAATAAAGTTACCTTTTTTTAAAAAAATGATAATTTTTTTTTGAAAATGTAACAAATGTTTTTTTTTCCCTTCTAAATATGTTCACAAATATATTACAAACCTGTTTTTATAGTTGAAAAAATTCCAAAAATTTTTTTATTATGGTGTACATTACCATTTCTGTGAAATTCTTGCCTACGCTACTTTTCGATTTTTGGTTATTTTACATAAAAACTACAAATGTTTTACATCTAACTTTTTTTTTCACTACACACCTAAAATCTATGCACCTTTCTGAATATAATGACTTATAGAAGTTCTGTATAAAATATATTTTACTATTTTTAATGTTTTTTTGAAAAAATAAAGAGAAAATTCAGTTTTTACGTAAAATATTTTTTTAAATTTTAAAAATATAACAATTTTTTTTTTTTTCCTAAATATATTCACAACACAAAACTTTTGTATATCTTAGAAAAAGGTGGTAAGCTTTTGATTTTGGATGAATCAGCTTTTTCTTGAAAAATGATAACGTCGTTTTTGACATGTAACATACTTACTCCAAAACCGTTACAAAAAAAATTTTTTTTTACATAGATGGATTCTATGCATCTTTCTGAGAAAAATGATGTCTTATAAGTTAGGTTTTGTGTAAAATTAATATTTTTTATTAATTTTTTAAGAAAATAAAACCTTTAACATTGAACAGTTGGAGGGTTAAGAAATACTAAACATACTTAAGTCAATTTTTATATTATTTACGACAGAGACAAAAACTTTAATCAACTTTTGAAAAATGTTAGCATTTGAAAAAAAAGAAAATATAAAAAAAAAAGTTACATTAACCAAAAGTAGGTATAGGTGTTGTTAGGAATAAGTTAATATTAGGTTATATTAGGAAGAACTCATATTCACAAAGCTCAGAATGATCCAACTATTGTGAAACAGTTAAAAAAATTTGAAATGCTTGTCTTGCAACTGAACTAGGACAACAGAGAGAACCAAAGGTATATAAGTGGTCAGCATGATTTGGAGGGGGTCTTTTCCATCTTCTAGAGCTCTTGATGATACCGGCAGGTCGATTGCCGTGGTGCAGGAATTTGGCTCAGGAATTCTACTCAACAGACAGTAAGCAAGCATTTCTATATATGTATGGTCACCAGTTAGAAGATTTATTTCATTTAAAGTATAATGATAGTTGGAATACTTTTGAGCTTTAAGTAATTAATTTGTATAATAAATACTTCGTTTGAATATTATTTTGTCTTAATGTTTCAATTAGATTCTTATTATTGTGTTGCATTAAAATATCGTATTGATGTATTAGGGAAGTAGACGTAAGCTTAATGTCAATGATAAAGAGTTAATAAAATATTGAACCACTGATCTTGTAATCAATTAATAAAAGGAACCCAGGCATATTTTGAGGGCCGTTCATAACAGTGTCATAACTATTCCATAACACACTTAAGTTCGTTTCAGGTCTAATTTCAATATAGAAGTGAAAATTTGTAAAATCTTGCCAGTAGAAATAGTAGGGGGTAAAAATTCCACGAGGGTAAATATTTCACAGTATACTACAACATATATGCTAAGATAAAAACAGTAAGAATTACTTGCAATGAAATTTAATAAGACTAAGTATAATGTGTGGTTATTTATTTACTTTCATATGCATTAAAAAAATGTTAAGTCAAAATGTATGGACAAACTTACCACTGGTAATTTCTTCATTGATATCCTAAAACAAAAACAAATAAATTGAATGCTTAACCACATATTTTCTTATAAACATTAGAATATATTTAGCCTATGAGACTTATTCTAAGTAACATGTTTCTTTCACAGGTCAATAGATTTTCGTGTTCAATACTATCAAATAACAAAAAATACCATAGAAGAGCAATATTAAGAGAAAACGTTTTAGATTATAACATAGATAGACAGTTTATTTACAAGTGGATAATTTTAGAGCTTGATCATGATGTTAAATTTTTTTAAATTGTTGTTCAATTAAAGACATGGGGTGGAGTCGTAACACTAGTTTACAACACAAAGCCTTTTAGACTGTAAATTGTGATATAAATTTAGTAGCTGTGTAACATGTCTAACAGATTGCTACCGATAACAAACATTTGGATTGGTTGATGATGAGACATTGAAAATAAATGGTACAAGTGTATTGCACAAACATTCTCACTCATCCATCCTCAAAACAAATAAAAAGCAAACAAAATCACTTGTTACCAAAAATGTCAGTTCAGAATTTGTTTAGTCAAAAACTGAAAATGAACCATGGGCAGATACTTTGAAAACATATTCAGATATTTAAAGCTCTGCTCCACTTCCGCCATATTAGGTTTTGAAAATGGAACTAACATTTGTAAATCAATCTCTCTATTTTTTTGTAACACTGTAAATAATCTTAGCAAAAAATGGAAAAATGGAAAACATTAAGTATTTTTATTATTTTTTAAAATAAATAATGTTTCATTGCCCAACTTACAAAATAGAGCAGATAAAATGGATTAAATGAAGTAATGTAGCCATGCATACAAGGATACCCTCACATAGCTCGAAAGAGAATTTCTATACAAATTAAAGCTACTGTCCTCTTCCTCATGGCAATTAATAAATAACACTTTATAGTATTCATTGCTCATAGAAACTCCTACATCTGAGACTGAAATGTCAACCAATAGTTTCATACTTTACTTTACTTTATCCAATGCCAGATCTTGGCATCTTTGCCATTCTCCGCCTAGCCTCCCAGTAGAGATAATGCTGTCCTCGCTCTTCCACGTCTTGCAGGGCTGTGCAGTTCTGAAGGTGTGGGCCATCCATCTTGTGACGGTTACACAGAGGGCAATTTTCTGAGGCTGCTAATCCTATTAAGTGGGCTTGCAGGTGTAGTCATGGCTAGTAAGCATTCTGAATTTGGCAACAGCTTCCACTCTTGGTAGGCTATGTGGTATCAGCACTACGTGCGCCAGGCCTCCCCATATCTTTCCGGCACTTGTTTCTTTTTGGCTTTCCCTTGTTTTTCGATTGATAGTTGACTCAATCAGGCTTCTGGCTGTCAATAGGGATATGGGATTATCAGAATGTGGCAAGGTGTTACCTTTTTTCGCTAGTTGGTCTGCACGTTCATTTTCCTCAATGCTGACATGGCTAGGGAGCCATTGTAGCACTCTAGAACTCGATAAAGTTGCTGACTTTTCCGCTAGATTACCTCACTTGTCGTGTCGGCGCTTATAGAGAAAAATGTGTACTCAATGTTCATATGATTTTTCAAAATGGTAATACTTGTCAAAATGCCACAAGTTGACAATATTATATAATATTTTCTTTCGCTTTCGAACTATGAAGTCGAAATTATCCTAAGTTATATAGGTTATGAGTTATATCCATTCTACGAACTACTCCTCGGAGTTTACTCACGGGTTTGCACTTCGGAGTGCTTAGACACTTTAGAAGATTTCGATCTCAATTTTTATATAATCTTTCCGTTTTTGGTACTACCGTGAAGAGGAATATTGGCTTTACAATTTGGTACATTAATCTAATGTAGAGTCACAAAATAACATAAGCAGTGGATAACCTAAAACCGGGTGAAAACTAAGGAATATTCTCCATTTTGTGTTGTGTTGTATGGTGAAAAGAAAGTGGGTTGCTTTTATTCAAGTATGTTTTTATTAAATATTGTGTAGTTATACTTTTATGTGTGATATATTTATTATATCTGTATTATTGTTTGTAGAATTTATTGTTTTAAGTGAGTGAATGTTATTGTCAGAAATCTAATACTTAGGCTGTCTAGAGATAGATTATGTTATATCTCGTCTAAACTTTTTAGCAAATTTCCATTTGTCTACATATAAAAATAATTTTGTCTAATGAAAATTTTATAAATTGATTATGTTTTTACCAAAATGTATATAAATTTATATGGGCCTATTTATATTTATGTAAATAAACCATATGGCATTTTGCCTTTGGTTTTTGTAAGAATTTTTGATTTATGAGATAATAACTGATGAAAATTTTATAAATTGAGTTTTCTTTTTAGCAACTTTTATCCACAAATGTATTACAAATCTCCAGTAATACTTCAAAAAATTTTCTATGGTGTACGTTACCTTTTCTGTGGAATTTGGGCCTCGACTACTGGACGATTTTTTGATTCCTGAACTAATAACTCATTTTTTTTAGATCTAATTTTTTTTTCACTACACAACTAAATTATTTGCACCTTTCTGAAGGAAATAATAATTTGTAGTTGTGTTTTGGATAATATTACTATACTTGATGATTTTTTCAAATGAAGCCAAAGTTTTTACCCTTTTCCGTAAAATATTTCTTTTTTTTTTGAAAATGTAACAAATTTATTATTTTTTTTATCAACTTTTATCCACAAATATATTACAAATCTCTAGTAATAGTTGAAAAAAAAAAAAAAAAAAAAAATTCAATGGTGTACGTTACCTTTTCTGTGGAATTTTTGATTCCTGACCTAATAACTCAAAATGTTTTAGATCTAAATTTTTTTTCACTACACAACTAAATTCTATGCACTTTTCTGAAGGAAATCATAATTTGTAGTTGTGTTTTGGATAATATTACTATTTTTGGTGATTTTTTCAAATTATGCAAAACATTTTCCCTTTATTCGTAAAACTTTTTTTTGAAAATGTAACAATTTTTTTCTTCTAAATATATTCACAAATATTATACAAAACTTTTGTATATCTTGGAAAAAGGTGATTAGCTATTGATTTTGGATGATACAGGTTTTTCTGAAAAATGTTAACTTCATTTTTTGACACCTAACATACTTACTCCAAAACCGTTTCATATATATATATATATATATATATATTTAAACAAACGAAGTAACTTTACATTGCCAGTTCTAGGGTTACGTTACAAATAATCTATATAATTGTCTTTTAACTTGATAAAATTTAAAAAAAAAAATTTTTGTACTATGTTTTTGTAAACAATCTTTAAAAATTATGTGACACATATTTAAGGATATTGTAAATGTTAGAACCAATAACAACTTGATAAAGTGATGTTGGTAGGTTTTCCTGGTGCCCTTATGTATGTTATATAACTTGGAAATTTATGATTATGTTTACTATTTTCATTCTGTTTAGCAATCACATTGAAGTAAATTATTTATAGAATACATATTATTATTTTTAAATGAAGATAGTACTTCTATATGTAAATATAAAAAAGCATTTTTACGAAAAGTCTATGTTTGTTTAAAACGACCTGTACGAAGGAAATAAGTTTTTAAATAAAATATTACAAAACATACAAATTATCAATAAACTTCAGTGGTCCATCTGAAAACTAAGTCTGCTAGTCTAAATTGTATGAAGTGTGCTGGATATGATTACACCAATATATAAAACTGAGAATTTTACCGTTCTCGAGTAATTTTAGAAAATAAACCTTGAAGTCATTATTGGTAACTCAATGTCATACAAGTTTTACTGCAAAATATTAATAACAATATAAAGAGCTTATTACTGTGTTTATTTGCGTTCATAAATTTAATAATTAACATTCAATTTAATGAAATGAAAATTAAAACATAATTTTCCAAAGATTAATTAATTTAAGATTAATAACCTTATGTCTCAAATAAATTATATCGGAAATGATTCTAAATATTAAAAATTATACAAAATGGTTCAAACAGGCTACAAAAACAACAATAAAAAATATCTTTTTACACTTAAAATATTTTGATTATGAAGTCACTGTTAGTAGTTTCAAAGTGGATAATTAAATAAAGTGTAAGAAGAACTAAATAATTACTGTAAAGGTCATATATGAAGAAGACCATTAAATATTTGTACAATTATTACAATGTGGTATATAATATACAGATAGATATACTAAACATAGTGTTGTACAAACGAGCAGTTCCAAGAAAGGGCGATACCAAGTTTTTGTTTTTACCAACTACATTTAAATTGTACCATATTTTTATTTACAATATTGCACCCAGATTTGGGTCATTAACTTTATATTTCACTAAAATTTGAACAAAATCGGTAGAGCTGATTTTGAAAATTTAGGTTTTTATTATAACACCTCCATGGCCAATTTCTTTGTTTTTGTTTTTTTTTACCGATAATTTATGAGCCGACATTTTTGGAGAAATAGGGACTAATATGTTTAATAAGTTTAGGTCCTTAGAAACTACACTTGAGCAAAATTTCATCAAAATTGTTAGGGCCAGATTTGAATTTTTTTTTTTTCATATGGGAACTAGCAATATTTTGAGTTATCAATAAAATTAAAACTAAAAGTCTAGAGATGACCAAAATATAAGCAATATACCAAATTTAATTAAAATCAGCCCATACATTTAGTCATTGAACACACGACAGACATTATTCCAAAAACCACTTCTTTGGACACCGGGGGACTTCAAAATGGATATATCGGCAGAAAAAACTCACTGCTGCTTTTTTGACCCATAACATAACTAATGTGGAAAGTAAAAAACACACAACCTTAAAGAAATGTTCTATCAATATTTTTACTCTAAGTCAAAATCTGGTGAGAGACTGCTGGGGCAGAGAAAGTTAGGTTAGACATGTTTTAAATAAGAGTCCTTGGGAAACACAGATGCTGTGAAGCAACCAATCATTTTAATTTCATCATATCCCCGTCTGTGTCAGAAACAATTATAAAATACAAAATTATAGATACCAATAAAAATAAATAAACATGTATCAAAATGTTTGTACAGAGCATTTCAAAACAATTTTTACAACTTTAAAAGAATTTAGAAATACAGTCAGATAACTTACATAATTGACATGTAAAAGCAACACACATCAAATTTCTCATTCAACAATAATTTTGGTTTGATGTGACTACCATGATAAACATCTCATCTGAAGTCAATTTCTGGCCAAACTTGACCCAGTACATCGTGCATAGCTTTTGCAGCTATGGCGTACATTTTATTTCTCAGCTTAGGGAAATCGGCTGGTAAAGCTGGAACATATATTCAATCTTTAATGAAACCCCATAAAAAAATCAAGAGGAGTCAAATCTGGTGTGCAAGGCAACCATGTAAATGGCTCTGCATGACCAATTCACTAACTTGGGAATCGCTTACTAAGGAATATTCCGGAGAAATGGCATGCAGGGAAAGTTCTGTCCGAATTGTTTTACAGCAACATCGCAAACCTGATGATTTGTCATATCATACAGGATGTCTCGACACGTGTATGTTATATCATATTTCAATACAATTTTGCTGCCAAGAGGTGTAGGCCTACTTGGTGTATCCTTACTATACTGAGGACAAAAATTGTGTTGAATTGTAGTTACAGAGTTAATTTTGTAAAATCAAAACATGCAGCAAGTACTAGTAAAAGTAGTCATTTTAAACTATACGATACGTATAGTGGTGGCATTTCTGGTGATAGTACTTGGCACTACATAAGTCAAACTTGATGTGTTTTGCTTTAATTAAATTGACACCTCAACTGATTTTGTAAGTTATCTGAATAAATTTCTACATATTTTGAAAGTTGTAAAATCCTTTTTGAAGAGCTTGTATATACAGAAATCTGTATCTGATTATTCATTATTGGCAAATCACAAGTTAATTTAAACATTGTATAGAAAATATAAAGAGACATAACAATAGTTTAACTGAAATTTATATACAAAAATAATCTGGTACCTCTATGTGGAGCTCCTCTTCTTTTTTCACTTGAAATATAGAAATAGAAGAAGGTGGAGTTATTTCTTTTTCTATTTTCATGTATGGTACTAAATCAACTGTAACTGGGAATTCCTTTAACAATCATTTACATAAGTCTTAACAGAAAATCACAATAAAGATATAATAGCAGCTTACCAAACTACATTTATATACACACTACTGTATTATTATTTTTCTTGTAGTTTAAAAGTGAAAAAAATCTAAGAATATAAGAACATAAACTAAAGACTCTTAGCCTCCATATACTCTAATAGCGTCATGGTCGTAAGAGAACAAAAGTTGGGGTCATTAGAGACCTAATAGAGGAATTTAATCCTAGACTAGGTAAAGAACTTCTCCTACATCAGTACAGCTCATCCATTTTAGAATAGCCATTGGATAATGGTCTACAAGGTTATTGCAGGCGCTAGCCCTCGATAATTCACTGTGACATTATAACTGTGGATTATTGTAACTAATTTGATGGGAATGAAATTGGTGATTCATATTCAAATTACATCAAGGGTGTATAGAGAGGGGGGGGGGGAGCAGCTGCCCTCCCTTCCAAGAAGGAAAAATAAAACAATTTTTAAATTAAACAATATTCTGAAAGAAATTAATTACAAAATAGAGACAATAGTAGGCCTACTATCTGTGAGAGGATTTAAGAACTACTGTTACTCGCTGGCATCATCTTGCTTGCGGGAACAAAGCTATATAAGAGCCCACACATTTTTGGTTAGAGTCAGTGGAGTTGTTATTTTCACACAAGTGCCTACCACCTGCCATCCACTTTACAATAACAAATGGATTTTAGAAAGTTTTTTTGGTAACTAGTCTACTGTGACGTTTATACATGCTTCCAAACGATGTTGGCTAAACAGGTGTTCTCAATAAATCTTACTTACACATGTTAATTTTGAAAGTACAATTTTTTATGAAAGATAGAAAGCATTGGCATTATTATTATTAAAGCTTTCAAAATCTAAATACAAAATCTTAATTCTAATATTTGTCCAAGTTTGGAAAGTCTTCTAATTGTTCATATTGCTTTTTATGGAAAGTGTGGTTATGTTAATTGTTATATTTTACTTATAACTTTCTCAGATCATTTTCATTCTCCACTATCATATTAAAAACATGTAGCAGTTTACTCGACATTCAACAAAGAAATTTTACACTTTTAACAAGTCTGCCTCCTCTCACTCAAAACAGAAAATATCCTTTTATGGAGATATTACGCCACATGCAAGACACATCTTTGTTCTAGAATGTTCCATTTGCAAAGTATGACGCAATTGTCTGTTCCTTGTTTAATTATAACACATTATGTAAATAATGTCATTTTCATTTATAAAAGCACTTTTTATTTAAAAGTTCACTTTTGTATTTATTATTTATTTTATAACTTATGATTTCCTTAAATTAACATGTTATTTACAATTACATATTATTATTACAAATTATTTACTATGATTTATTTATTGGATGGAGATGATCCATGCTTAAACCGTGTAGCCAGTCCAAATTTTCAGTCATGTCAGTTGGTAAATAATATTCATAGCTAAAGCAAATTAAAGATTGGAATTTTCAAGAATACTAGTGACAAAAACGAAAGTGATTATAATAATTAAGTAGTTGAAGATTACCTCTTTCGTAACACCTAAGAGCTCTAAAGGATCTCTGAGGCCACGGTCTTGTTGGATCCTGCAATTATTAAAAACGGTTCTGTTAACAACACACATATCCCAGTACTAGTTTACTACTGAGTCCAGGAGAAATATTTTCTGACAGACATCATATAAGTTACAAATCATGTTATTTTATAATCTAAAAGGACAATGTTTAACATTTGCATAAATAACTCTCTGATATCTTGGCACTGCTGTTAGGGCACTAGTAGAGAGGTGTGGCGTTGATATGCCATCTTGTAGAGAATACCCTTCCCATTTCAGTTACCATCATTGCATAGACTGGTAAACATCATTCTTTCATTATTGACAGTTATTTTAAAAGTGCTGATTCTGTTATTTCGTACTAATTCAGGCTAGGTCCAACAAATTTCGGTAGAGCATATGGGTGTCAAATTTTAGAGCCACAGGATCAGTAATGAAGAAGAAACCACCTAATTGGCCTCATAGCATTTAAACACCTGAAAACATCTAAGCAATGAGACAGGTAGTGTATCCAACAAGCTGGTACTTTGGGATCGTCTAATCGGAGTATTTGTCTGAAAGAGAATTTTACATACGGATCTTAACCCTTCGCGCGCTGAATAAAATTTGCCTTATTTCACCTCAACGCTGAAATAACTTAAATTTTTTTTTTTTTTTTTAAAGTTAATTTTTGTTTTTGTTTTGTATGTGAAAGGTTAATTAAAGCAAAATGTCATCATTGGTTTTCGGCTACATTTAACATTTTTTTTATTACATACAACAAAATAGTAAAAAATTGCATAAAAAAAAATTTGGTTTTTATTAATTTTTGTAGATTGGAACAGTTATATTGTGAAATATTATATAAAAAATACAAGGTAATGTTAAAAAAACAAAAAACAATACTTCTTCAAAACAATGCTCAAATGCAAACACGGAGGTCGTCGCCTATCAGACTAATGAGACTGCGAGTATAGCCGTTATCCGCTCTGTAGAAGCTATAGAAAGCGTGTGCCGTTGGCAATTCCAGACAAAATAGCGTCCCCTTCCACTGCCTTGAGGCGTAGAACTTTCAACAAAACGTTTTTCTATTCCTGAATAGACAGCGGACATGCCACTGCATTCTACCGGAACTTTGGTGAACTAATTAACTAACCATAGGCTAAAATATATTTTTGCGACTTTAATCGTCATTCGCGTTTTGGTCAAAGTCTACCATTGCGGCTATACTCGTTTGCCGCGTGGGAAGGGTTAAGTTTCATCTGTACAAATTGATGGTCATACAACAGCTAAATGAACGTGATTGGGGAAACCATGTTCCTAGTTGCCAAGCAATGTTTCAGTATACTCAATTGAGTTGTCAAGAGATGAAGCTAATTTTCATTTTATTGGACAGCGTTAATAAACAAAATTTTCAATCAACAAGATAATCGCTGACAGCTCTATGATCATACTCTGCACTGTAAACATGTCAGCGTGCCGTTGGTGAATTTTTAGTCATAGGGTTGTACTTATTGAGGAAGATTTGCGAACATACTTCCGATTGTTATGTTGACATGTTACGCAAATTTCTGGTACTTTAAATTAATGAAGAGGTGGACTTCACAAGTTGAGAAGTGTATATAAACCTTTTGGTGGGAAGAAAAGAGGTCAATCTTTCAAGTTGGGAAGTGTATATAAACCCTTGGGTGGGAAGAAACTGGGTCAATCATTCAAGTTGGGAAGTGTATATACCCTTGGTCGAGAAGAAATGAGGTCAATCATTCAAGTTGGGAAGTGTTTATAAACCCTTGTAATGTAAGAAATGAGGTCAATCATTCTAGTTGAGAAGTGTATATAAACCCTCGGGTGAGAAGAAATGAGGTCAATCATTCAAGAGGGGACCGCCGACAGATTTAAAAGATGGCCAGATAGACTTGGTGAGAGAGAGAACTTCTGGGGGATTTATACCAGACAGCAGAAAAATACACGAAGACATACTTGGTGAGCAAGCATAAGTAAAGGAAGTTGTAATTATTATTAAAAAATAATGTAGATTCAGGATTGTCTAGAATCATAATAGTAAATATTTGATTGAAACACGTAAATCTAAATGTGAAATAAATAATTGTATTAAGAGTAATAAAAGTAGATTTAGTAATTATGAACTATTTTATTGGACAAGAGTTTATTGTAACTAAAGAACCCAGGTGGGAATCAATGGCCAATTCGTACTACTACCTCTCAGCATATGACGACTTTTTACTCTGGGAGTATCTAAAGGTTGTAGTATTAAAAGTAAGTCGAGAACAATTGATGATGATGAAAAGCTGTTATCTGGTAAGAAATTGCAGCGATACCACAGGGAATGGCCACACAATGATGGAAAACTTCTGGGTGAGGTTGCATACTTGGATAGGTAATGGAGGTTAGAACATAAGTGATTGTGCTAATATTAAAGTTTGGTGTTTATATAAATATATTTTCATGTATTTAAGTATGAAAAAGCTACTAGTGAGAAACGAAGCAGTGCTGTAGCATTACAGAATAAGCGATGCAAAAACATTACACAAACTCATTCACCCCCAAAACCAAATAAAAATAAAGCAAAATTAATTGTCACCCAAAATGCCAGTTTGTTAGTTATTGGTAAAAAAAGTTTAAAAATCGGCCTTGAGACTTATAAAAAACTTATCTTTTCAAAATTAGCTTTACCGATTTTGTTAAAATAGTGCAATGTTAAGATTAATGACACAAACCTCGTGTGCTAAATTGCAAGTAAAGAAAATTGGCTCAGGCTCAGGAAATATTGGCAAAAATGAACCATGGTTATTAAAAGCTTGATTTTGATTCAATTCAACTTTATTAATCCCTTTGAAAAATTTATATTTGTATAAGATGAGTCAAAAAATCCAAAAAATAAAGCTTAATCAAATACAACTTACGCTGTTACATGTTTAAAGCACAAGCAAACCATAGTTTAGGCTCTTGGTTCATTTTCATTTTTTGACCGTCATCTACTGAAATGACAATTTTGGTGCCGATCAGTTTTAGTTCATTTTTATTTGGTTTTGGGGATGATTGGGTGGGAAAGTTTGAAAACGTTTTTGCACCATTTATTTAAAATTATGTTTAGTTTATTTTAGACCTAAATAGTACTTGTTTTATAAATTGTGGATCATATCATAATAGGGTCAACGTTGTTTATTTATTTCATTTTAATTACATTTTTTAATAACCTCGTTTGAAAATGCATTAGATAATTTGTATAATTCTTAAAATCTTGTTGGTAGCTACCTATTTACAATTACTTATTATTTTCAATTTCTTTATAAATATACTTTAAATAATATATAACATATTATGTATATATTGAAACAAGATAGACTACATGTCAAATGATTATTTTTTAAAAAAAGCTTATAATACTATTGAAAATCTGAATAGTTATAATAGTCTACACATAGTAATAAAAAATGTTTTCAATAAAAGTAAACATGCTGTGTCCCTCCTTAACCAATAAGCTAATCTAAAACTACTTTAGTCTGTAATACTTACCATGCTGGTAAATCCATTAAAAATTCTTCTTGTTCTTCAAGAGGCTCTTCCTTTACCAGAATAGATTCCATTCTGTATAAAACAAAAAAGTTATTTAGTTTATTCAATATATAAAATCTGGATAGACAGTCAACCCAATGTTTTAAAGTATTTATGTGTGCACTCTGAAGAAACAAGAGAGATGGAAACGGGAACAAACAACACAGCAGCTCAGCTATATGTTATCTCAATTGATGCTACTACCTCTTTTGTTATCTTTAAATAAGAATTATCAACTCATACTCCTCTGTATATCAAAATTATTTACAAAGCAACATGCTAATTAGTGGTAGTGGGTAATTACGAGGCGGAATTTAAAAGCAAAGACTGATTGATTATAAAGAGCAAATAGTATTTGTTCATGCAGCATGCAGAGTCATTTCAACTTGTCCATTGGGCATATAGGCTAATCACCATACTATGTTACCAGTCCATTGTCGTTTCCTATTAATGACAGTGGGTTTATAACCCGTATGAAATTAATAATCTCACCAGTTGTGATATCAGATCCCTGATTAAATTTCTAAATGCAAGAGGCATATTTCACAACCATTATCGTGAGAGAGAAACATTCCTGACCTCAACAATACCGTTGTAAAATTTGAATGGCATGGCATAGTTTAGATAGTAATTCACTTTAGACTTGGATTGTGATGGTTGTTCGAGGCCGTATGAAGTCTTTTGAAGACATTTAAATTTTAAGAATAGATTTGCTTGAATTTTTCAGTTTGGGTGAACTAGAATGATGCTACTAAAGAAATTGTTGTTACGACTCAGCATTGACATACGAAATCTATGTTTTGTGAGAGTATGAGGGGAAAAATTGTCTCCCTCTCTATGAAAGTGTCACAAAAAAGCATGTGCAGACGTTAATCTTTGGTTTTTGTGAGCACTTGTCAACATTTTCAGCACTTACAATTTATGATGGCCTGAAGTGTTGATCTCAATTCTGAACAATCGTAACTTTGAAAGATATAGAAGTTCTATGAAAAGATCACTAATCGTAAAGTGATAATTTCATTTCACTTTTGCATTCACATGCTCAGAGAAACAGTCAGTCCAGATGGTAGGCTTACCACTCCTCTCTTCAGCATAGAGCCATGAATTCTGCTATGAAAAATTATGAAATCGTTAACTATTTACCTTATATGCAAATACATTAGTTCAGTAGAAAATAAGAAATATAAAAATATGAAATCCAGTTCAGATTACGAGTCTCTACTTTAATATTTATGACTACATTTGTCAAGTTAGTGAACGTGTGATCACTTGTTTTATTAGTTCTGGCAACTTAACTATATATATATATATATATATATATATGATGCATGCCTATTACAGTTGTATGATTATAGGCTTTCATAACCAGACCTATATTTAACCCAACAACAGCTGGATTCCGTTGTTTTCAATATGTTATTTGATAGTGAAGAAATGCATTTTGTGACTTGAAAAGTGTCTTCCGAAAAAAAAAGAAAAAAATCTGATTGTTTGAATATAGGGTTAAGGATTTCATTATTTTTTACATAATTATAATTATAATTATCATATTACATAGGATTACTGTTTTTGGATCGGAATTGAGAGAGTTATATATGATTTAACACTTCTATATTAGATAAGTTATTGAAATGGTTCAATAATATCTTAAATCAGTAAATATCACATAACATTTACAACCAACACAATAATATATTTGATTACTGGGACAAGTTAGGTTATGTACAATACATGTAGGTACTATGAACTAGAGATGTGTAAGGAGTGAGTGAACTGGTCAAAACGACCTTGTCTCCGAAGTGAACGGGTCTCCAACTGAACTGGTGACATAAAACTCCCGTTCATGAACGGCACGCACAATGCGGCTAAAGCGCCAACAAAGAAAAAGACGCTGACCTTTTCAACAGCCTGTGTATCATTATTATTTGTCAATTATTTTTTGTAAACATATTTCTGAGTTAATTATTTTCTTTGTATAATTATTTTAATATCACATACTGTACACATTGAATCATTCATTATTTTTGGTTAAATAAATATAAAAAACAATTAATACCGTAATTAAAGTTTCTTTAAACATACAACAGATTTTCTTTAAATCTAAATAGAAAACACTGTTGATTCTGTTTAAATTAATGTAATATAACGGCCCAACATTTTTTCCAGTTTATAAAATAACATAGTTAGTTGTGCTATTGATAAAGATACACAATTTTTAACACTGTATTTTAGTTTTACTCACTGTCATGCAAGTATAGCAGATCTAAGTATTTAAATCATATCAATAATTAAGAAGATTAAATATTTAAAACTGTATTATTATACTACCGTAGAAAAGCCATCATCCATGTAAGTATTAAATATTATAAGAAATGAATGAAGCAAGGACAAGCTACTTAACTTATTATTCACAAGGTTAGTATTTGATCGGCAATCTCATTCCTTAAAACTGATTGGCATAAAGTGAACTGGTGAATGTTTGAACTGGACCAACTGACCTTGTCTTTAGAATGAATAAATGGGTAGGAATGGATTCACTAAAGTGAATGGTCTTTACACACCTCTATTATGAACTGACAGATGTGTATATATAATCAATAATGTTGTTCACTGTTTTGGCAACCTGACAATTAATTGTATCACATAATTTGTAATTTTTTAGATAATTATTGATCAGCTGTGAACTGTTTAAAAAAAGATGATTTTTAACCGATTGTTGAAGAAGATAGTTTTTATGGGGAATAAAAAAAAACTTGGATTAAATATTATGAAGACAAAATTATTAATATTATAATTCCTAAGTTAATTATATTTATGAATAGATATTTCAACTTAATCATACATTCTATTTCTGACTTGTAAGACCTTGAGGGACCATTTAATATCCTACAAAGTTGTACAAAGAACAGATAAATACTTTACTAATGAAGAGTAGTCCTAGTGGTGTGAATGTGAATTGTGAATATTTAGATTGATTGATGACTCAAACCAACTTACGTTCTCATGGATCAGGAAAAAGATTAATTTACTATCTCAGGTCATTACAATTAATTACGAAGAATTTTTCTGAATATAAAAATTAAAAAAAACTTACTCTCATCAGATAAGACAAAAGAATCTGTGAACACCAAAACTCGTTCTGATCTGATGCTGATCACACATCACATACATGGTAAAATTTGCGTCTAGATTTTGAAACACCATTACTGAGGAGGAGTACCTAATCTAGGTACTGTTCAATGGTTTAGTTAGGGGTCTAACAATTGTACCATTTGGTTTTAGATAATTATTAATCAGCTAGTTTTAAGTAAAAATAAAAACACTTGAAACAAATATTAAGATGATAAAATGGTGGTTCAACGTAATCATACATTCATACTTCTGGCTAATACATACAGTAATATTATTTTCATTTACAATATATATGTAATATTTATCAAAATGTGCTTATTACCACTTTGTAGAGATCTTGTAGAACGGTAATAAATAATAAATCATTTAGAAATAACCGAGACACTGTAAAATAGTTTTTAATTGATAAATCTTGGTTCAAATCAAATTTTATACTCTTTGTTATAGGAGTGAATATCCATAATCTCTTTTTCACAGATCATTAATATGTTAAAGATGAACAAACGGCAAAATTGACAACCACAGATTCAGATTTGAAATGTAGAAATTTGTCCTGTTGTTATTTTGTTTTGATTTTTCAAAGGTTGATAAGACTTGGTGCTTTCGTGCTTTCACTGCTTTGAGCTGTGGTGTTTATTTAAATACCTGTATTATTATTCAATATTTATTCTTTTGCTTTAAGTGTAAGTTTTGTCTACAACAAAAGGTGCGTTAATTAGCTATATTTATAAATAAGTCTAACAATACAGCTCCAGCTTTAGCAGTGACAGAAATCCTAACTCTGAACTGTTATCTGCAACTATTTTATAATAAATATTGTTGCTGTTCAAGCGATTTTAGTACAAAATATCGGCAATTCGTCTTCCAAATACCGGTTTTCTCATCATTTCGATACTCCTTTACAACGCAGGTCACTTTTTATCTTTTACAATTCATTATTTCTGTCCGAAAACAGCAATTCAAAATGACGATTTGATGGCATTTTGAGGTTATTACGACAAACCATTTCAATCAAATTTAAAGTAAAAAAAACAATTTCAAGTTTTCTAGATTTAATGGTCCATTAAGTGAACTACAAGTTAAAATAGGTTTGTAAGAGTGAATTGTTTTTTACTTTACATGGTCAAGTAAAGTAGCTCTCTCTCTCTCTCTCTCTCTCTCTCTCTCTCTCTCTCTCTCTCTCTCTCTCTCTCGCTCTCTCTCTCTCTCTCTCTCTCTCTCTCTCTCTCTCTCTCTCTCTCTCTCTCT